>JBAPLH010000054.1:1370000-1970000 GCA_037897445.1 Ceriops zippeliana | reverse complement strand
CAAAGACATGCTGGGATATTGTGGGGTTTTCATTTAGTTTGGTTCTGTTTCGACAAATTACCTTTAGGGTTGATGAAAACACATCAAAAATGACTAGGAGCAGAGCGGTGGTGGTTGGAATTTTTTTTTACTGGGTTCAATTGCTGGCTATGGATACTTTATATATATATATAATATTTATTTGTTTTTATTTAGGATGCTGAGAAATTGGATTGTGTGTGAATGTTAACCACTCATAATGTCATCTTTACCAGTAACACAAAACCTCTTGTTGCCAGTGAACTTTTTATAGGTGCAGGAGAATAATTCTAACCCCATGTTACCGTTCTTTGCTGATAATCTAAAGTTGTCCAGTTCGATTCAAACGCCTATGCCAGTAAGTTCGTTTTACTTTTTTCACTTTGGTGGTATATATGGTCATTGTTTCTCTCGTGAATTGGTCAAAGTAAATTATGATTGTTCACCTTTCGTTAACATACAGGTGCATGTTTGCTGTCTCCCAAACCAAAAACTTCCAAAACAATCAACAGACCTTTTTCTTTTTTCTTGGTGGGGGGGGGGGGAGGGGGAGTTTTTGTGGATTGCTCTTTACTAGTTGTCCTAAGAATATTAATTATTGTACTTGTTGGTTAAAGGGAGAGTCATTCGTGGGAAGTTTTGAATTAACTTTTTATTTATAAAAATAAAATAAAATAATTATTACTTGAATACCCAATAACTCCACGGGGATCCACCTAGTCTCTTTCAATGTTTTGAACCTGAAACAGCATGCCCCTTAAGTGGATGTGGAAAGTCATGGTTATATAGTTCCATTCAAATGACTGGGAAGGCCCCCTTAATATCTATCATACGTGAGGGGGACATCATGACGAACGGAACACAACAAAGGAAAGGGACGGGACCCAACAAGTCAAAGTTGGAACTCTCAAAGCTAGTAAGTTCACTTTATGAGTAATTATAACATAATGAGGTGGGAGGTTATGGAAGTTAATTGACATGCATTCCTTCCAAGTAGACAGAAGCGTGACAATGTAACCCAACGGTCGAGTGAACCGGCGTCACGTGGGGCAGGCACGTGCATCCTGCGTGGCTTTGACGGAGGAAGGGAGAAAAAAAAAACAGAGAGAGAGAGGGAAGAAAGAGGGTGAATAAAATTCTATGTCCATACACCAACTCCAACGGTCATATTTCGCCGACGTAGCCTAACGGTAACTTGGAATCCCATTCTCTGCCTTCGGATCAAGATCGTGCGGCCACAGACCTAGTTTCCAAACTCTTCTGAAACACACAGTTATCATTTTTTTATTTTTTTTGTCAGGTGATGGTAAAAAATGAATCAAATTGAGCATACAAAGATGGAAAAAGTAGTGATGGAGACAGGAATGGAAGTTGAATCCATTAGAGAGTTCTAGTGGAGTAGTAGCAGTGTCTGCATATAGGGAACGAGTGGGGAAGGAAGAGAGAGAGAGAGAGAGAGAGAGAGAGAGAGAGAGAGAGAGAGAGGGGAGGGAGAGAGAGTAAAAGGGAGAGAGAAATAGAGGAGAGAAACAATGGGTCAGAATATAAAACCCCAGTTCTTTTATGGTTGATGGTTTCTTGTTCGTGCATGTTTAGAGGGAGCTAGGGTTTATGGGTTTTGCTTTTTGGTTTAGTGTCAGCCATCATGGGAACTAGGAATGGTGATCTGGGCCTAAAGGTTTCTGATCCACTTGCGCAAGTATGTTTCCGCACTTTTTTTCCCTTCAAGGAGTTATGAACTAAAATGATGACGACAAAAGTTCACAGCTTTTTTCCATTGAGCTTGTTTTGAATGTTTTGGAATCCGATGAGCGTTGTGTTATAGGTTTCTGACTGGTTGGCATCCAATTCTTTCGTTCTTTTGGGGGTCGAGATTTGCAGATTCTTTTGTTACTCAAGTGCACACAAAGACATTGTCATATAGGAACACTTTACAATTCAAAATCTTTTGTTTGATTTTTTGTTCATTGTTGCTAGTCATCGGATTCCTATTATTCTTGTTTGTGCTTTTGGTTAAAGGAAAATTCGCACTCACATTAGACTTCGTCTCTCTTGATTTGTTTCTCTTCTGAAGTGCACATGCAAATTTTGTTATGTACTGGTAGATACACAATTGATCACAAGCTTCATAGCTGGGTATTCTTTATTGAAACAAAGAGAGATAGGGAGAGAAACACAAGAAAATAGGGTGGGTGAATCAGGGAAAAATCCTCAAAACAAAGGAAAAAAATTGGAAGATAATAGAGGATGTTGGCCGGGTGTTCTAGTTCTACACTGTTGTCACCAAGGCATAGATTAAGAAGTGAGTCACCTGCACAGTTTCAAGCTTGCCATTTTCAGTTTCCTTCAATGAGCACACAGAGGCTGGACTTGCCATGTTCTTTCTCTAGCAAAGAGTCCTCACGGTTGCAGCCCATCAGGCCTGTTGCTGTTGGCCTTTCTGTTGACAAACCGCGGGAATCCAGAGCCAGCAGTTGCTCTCTCAAACAGAATATCCAACTCCCACCATTGACGACAAGCACTCAGGCTGTGAAAGATGAGTTTTGGGAGAAAGGTAAGAGTTTGAAGAGGTTTGCAGAGCCGGGGTCAGTTGATGAGTCTTGCATCAATAGGGCCAAAAGAAAAAGAAGTGGCTGTGACAATGTTCTATCTGTAGAGGTTAATGAAGGTGGCGATGGTTTGAGTTTAGCCCAATTTGGGAGGGGCAGTTTCTGGTTTCGATCAAATTCTGAGGTTCCTAGAAGCCTAAATCAATCCCAAGTTCCTTTGTCCTCGACATTTTCAGGAGATGAGGAGAGGGTCTACTTTGTGCCTAGTGAAGTGATCGCGTCACCACTGCCAGTGTCAAACAATCCCAGGGTGGATCCTGTCATAACTAAGATCACTGACCTGGGTGAGAAAGATGGAGAAAGTAGTCAAAGGCCAGTACAAGAGGTCTCTGGTTCAAGCAATTCATCTAAGAGTCACAGCTTTGGCCTTAGGTTTAGTGAGACTGTTGTGGAGCATGAAGAAGGCAATGGCTCTGGATTTCCTCATCCACAAACGGGTGCTCCGTCAGAGGCTGCAGAGGAGGACCACGAGGGGGAGAATAAAGGGTTTGAGATGGTTGGCTTTCTTACAGCATGTGTTGAAGCTATAGGATCAAAGGACACTGCTGCTATCAACCATTTTATAGCTAAATTGGGTAGTCATGCTTCACCAAGGGGGTCTTCTATCAGCCGTCTGATGGCCTATTACACTGAGGCTTTAGCTCTTAGAGTTACAAGGCTCTGGCCTCATCTATTCCATACTACCGCTCCTCGGGAGTTTGATCGGGTTGATGATGATTCTGGGGCTGCATTGAGGCTTCTGAACCAGGTCACTCCAATTCCAAGGTTTCTTCATTTCACAGCAAATGAGATATTGTTGAGAGCCTTCGAAGGGAAAGACAGGGTTCACATTATAGACTTTGACATTAAGCAAGGGCTTCAATGGCCTGGTTTATTTCAAAGTTTGGCCTCCAGGGCTAACCGTCCTAGCCATGTTAGAATCACAGGTATAGGTGAGTCCAAGCAAGAATTAAATGAGACGGGAGACAGGCTTGCAGGATTTGCCGGGGCATTGAACCTGCCTTTCGAGTTCCATCCTGTAGTGGACAGATTAGAAGATGTGAGGTTGTGGATGCTTCATGTGAAGGAAGGTGAAAGTGTTGCCATAAATTGTATTTTCCAAATGCATAAGACACTCTATGATGCTAATGGAGGAGCAATGAGAGATTTCTTGGGACTTATTCGAAGCACAAACCCCACAATAGTCGTTATGGCGGAGCAAGAAGAGCACGATGGCCCCCAGTTGGAAGAAAGAGTGTGCAATTCCTTGAAGTACTACTCCGCCATATTCGACTCCATCGATTCTAGCCTTCCATTGGAAAGCCCAGCTAGGATGAAGATGGAGGAGATGTATGCACGGGAAATTAGAAACATAATTGCTTGTGAAGGAATTGATAGGCTTGAAAGGCATGCAACTTTTGAGAAGTGGAGGAAGCTGATGGAGCAAGGAGGCTTCCGGTGCGTGGGAATTAGTGAGAGGGAACTACTTCAAAGCCAAATGCTGTTGAAGATGTACAATTGTGAGAATTACAGAGTTAAGAAGCAAGGGCAGGATGGTGCTGCACTTACACTAAGTTGGCTGGATCAGCCTCTTTATACAGTCTCCGGGTGGACATCCGTAGATATGGCAGGAAGCTCATCTTCTTTTTCACAGGCAAGCTGATCATGCGGGGTTTCTTCTTCTTCTTCATACATAAGAGTCACATCACATTTTATTATAGCACAAAGAAAGGGACAATAAATTCTTTGTAGGTATCATTATTCTTTCATTCTTTTGTTGCAGATAAGACTCGTCAGTTTGATAGTGAAAGAATAGTCTCATACTCATACAGTTCTTTGATGGCAGGTTCCTAGGCTTCAGTCCATAGTATGTATGTGGAGTCAGCATTTGTTCATTCTTTTGTTCTTTATATGTTGTATGTATTGAAGGAATTCTTTGTAGGCCATTACATTGATTCTTGTTAGAAACTATGAGCCATGACGTACTTCAAATTTGAGTAATTTATACATAAAATCATTTAGTTGATTGGTGTTTGTTCGTTGTTTATCTTAAATTTATCAAATTGCATCGATTGGTGATCTGAAATGTTAAGTTAAGGATGGAAGAGCCTGGTTTTGCGTGCTCTCCAATCACTCATTTTTAAACAAAGGGTTAAGTCATCGGTTATTTATTGTTAAGGGGGGGGGGGGAAGGCAGAATTGTGAGAGTTATGTTTTAGCCATCTATGACTTCATATAGAAAATGTGGATTCTCTCTGTATCTGAACGAAATATTTGGTTTGGTGCAAAAACTCCACAAGATTTATTTAAGATTTTTTTGATTCCCTTCATCAACATTAATATTAGGGGGGAAACAATTTAAAGAATTAGACGATCGGATACTGAAACTTACACAACTGCGCGCGATTCTAAGTATCTTTGCGATGGCAAATGCGTGTGACCATCCCATGACCCATGAGAAGAGTGAAATTTTGCTTCCAATTTGATTTTTGCAATATGATGTTAAATGTCTAATAATAATAATTATTATTATTATTATTTCTTCATGGCAATCACCAAGATAACAATATATATTGGGTCGGACAGCTAATATAACCCAGGCAAGTGCATGCAATTTGGGCCACCAGGTACATTGGGCTGGACTCTACTGTACTTGAAACAACCGTTCGGCTCATTGGTTGGAAAAGAACGAAATGATCACAAACCACAATATTTGGCAGTAGAATTATTTTAATTTTTAGTTTAATTCTTACTTTTTTTTTTAATAAAAAAGAAGATAGAGAGAGAGAGAGAGATGAATGGCCTGTGGGTTTATTAACTTTGTAACCAAACTTTCTTATTCGATTGGTTAATGACCATTGTACTTGTTAAGGTTCCCAACTAGAAGTATCACAGGGGCCCATATGCCTCAACAAATGAACTCTTTAATGATACTTTAATTCTATTTATTTGTAATAATAAAAAATATATAATTCGTCTTTCTCTCTCTCTCTGTTTTTTTTTCATATTTACAATGTGCTCCTTAAATTAGTCCAACTATCTTTTTTCTTCATAGGATTCTCCAACAGTTTTTGTTTTTTTTGGCCCGTGTTTTACTGTGAGGTGGTTGTATTTTTTCGTCGATTGCACTCATTGCGATTGGTAGGTGTCATGATTTTAAACAAAATTTACATTAAAAATAGGCAGGACCATAGCGGCTTGTTTGGATTAAACGAAACAAAAACGAACAAAAAAAAAAATGAAAGAAATATATACATGAATAGCTAAGTAACAATTTAATAATATGATGAAGAAACGAAATAGACAACCCAATAGCGACCCATCATAGCCTTTTGATTTCTTTGGTGATAGATGACAAGAAGGTCAAATAAAAAAGGGTAATACTATTTTTTATTGACTTAAATTTTCGGTTAAGTTACATGAAGGTATTGAAAAAAAAAAAAAAAAGGAGGGGGGAAGAAAACAGTAAGTAAAATTGAATTAAGAAATTTTCTCTTTTAATATTTTTGTTTTGTCAAAATAGGTTTGTTCAATTTATTTTAAAATGTATTCACATAACATAGTTAGGAATACCAAGTGAGAACAAGGATCATTTTTCGGTAAGATAAAAGAAAAAAAGGCCCAAAAACAATGGAAGAAAGTGAAGGGGAAAAGTGCAGAGGAAGAGTTGGGCATGAATTGAACTTAACGAAGAATAAGAATGACAAAACTGCGACGGTGACTGGCAGATTTTTACATTCCAAATTTCTGCTTGCTGTTTTGGGTTTTGTCCATCATTTAATATTCTGTAGGTGTGTGTTCTACCTTTGCCTCTTGAGAAGCCTGGAACGTGGAATTCTGTCAAAATTGACGACGTATTCGTTATAAATTGGGGCCTGTCTGCCTGTTTCCTTGTTTAGGCGAGCGACTTTGGCAATTGACCAACTCTAACACCACACCACTTGATACAAAATCATTACTGTTCCCTAAAAAAATAGAATATTAGAATGTACATGTGTTCTACCTTTGCCTTTTGAGAAGCCTGGAACGTGGAATTCTGTCAAAATTGACGACGTATTCGTTGCAAATTGGGGCATGTCTGCCTGTTTCCTTGTTTAGGCGACTTTTGGCGATTGACCAACTCTAATACCACACCACTTGATACGAAATCATTGCTTTTTCCTTAAAAAAACATAGAATATTAGAATGTACATACCCGACATTTATCCTCTTCTTTAATCGAGGTGGGATTCCGTCACAGTGCACTGCCTGACTCGACTTTTCTGCGCTTGAGATTCGTTTTCAAGTCATTGCTGTTTTTAAATCAATACAATTAAAGCCTATATATTTCTGTTTAAGATAATGAAAAATCCAATCTGTTAGTCAAGTGAATTTATTTTATCATTGTTGTTTCTATTTCACATGTTTTCAATCACCTCCCTCTCATCCGCTGTCCGTCAAAATCAAAACAGTTCCTTTTCTTGTTCATTTTCTCTCTTTTCTCACCAACCAAACAGCCACACCAGAACTAACGAAACCGCCAGAAATCTCCCAATTGGTATGCCCATGTCTCCACAAACACGTTCTATTCTGCTTCCTCCACCTCTTCCGCAATTTTCAATTTGATCGTAATTACAGTTTCCAATAGTCTTTTCTCTTGCTTTTTTTGGGGGGGTTGGGGGGTTGGGTGGGTTTTCCTTTTAATGGGCGCCAATCTTTCTTCAATTTTCATGGACCCAAATACTTTCTCTCTTTATGGGTCTTTTTGTTTACAGTCTTCAGCGCCAAAACCAAATCTTGGGGACCTGCCAGAGAACTGCGTGGCTTCAATTCTCTCTTTTATAGATCCGCCTGAAATTTGCAAGTTGGCAAGAATGAACAGAGCATTTCGTGGCGCTTCCTGGGCAGATTTTATATGGGAATCGAAATTGCCTGAGAATTATCGGATTATTTTTGCAAAAGTAGTTGGTGAGGATTCCGACAGGCAGTTAAGTAAGAGAGAGATTTACGCCAAGCTTTGTAGAGCCAATTGTTTTGATGGTGGCACCAAGGTATGAGTTCCTTTCTGGTCTCTGTACCTGTTTTGTTTGGATAACGAGAAAATGGCATAATCAGAGGAATATAATTTAAGGTTTTGGAAATGAAAAAGTGGAATGTTTCTTCTAGATTAATTTGAACTGGAGGAGGATTTGTTCTGTTCGGTTGATGGGAAGGAAGAGGTAAGAGGGCATTTATCTAGAGTTTTTCCTGTTTTGCCTCTTTCCAATTCATTTGAGTTTTTTTATTTATTTTTTATAAATTGAGATCTGGGATTTTTTTTAAGAAAAAGAAAAATTAATGCGTGAAAATAACAAAAAGAGAAGAAATTTCAACTTTGTCTACTATTCAGAAGTGTAAAGATTAAGCCTTTTTGGTTTTTGGGGTTCACTCCCTCACTTAGAAATGAATACATTAAGTGGAGCTTAGATTTGAATTCGATAAGCCTATTTATTTAGTTTCCTGCATTGGTCCTTTGGCTGATTGGTTCAATATTCGTGGTTCTGGGCAGAAAGTGTGGCTGGATAAGAGTACTGGTGATGTCTGCTTATCCATCTCTTCCAGGGGGTTATCAATAACGGGGATTGATGATCGAAGATATTGGAATTACATTTCAACTGAAGAATCTAGGTGAGCATCGTTTAGGCCTTTTTCTCTTGTATGTATTAAAATGTCTTGGGAAAACTGGAAAGACTGTTAGCTTTTATTATGTGTCTGTAGATTGGTTGATCAATTCCAAGTTGATAGGGGCATTTTGTTGCTGAAACTCTTCAGTGTATGTTCGTTGTTATCTTCCTTCCATGATTATGTGAATTCTAAGAATCTTGTTTCTTCGGTGCCCGGCATGTCA
The DNA here is from genome assembly GCA_037897445.1 of Ceriops zippeliana. Lineage (NCBI taxonomy): Eukaryota > Viridiplantae > Streptophyta > Magnoliopsida > Malpighiales > Rhizophoraceae > Ceriops > Ceriops zippeliana. Next base: position 1,961,528 of record JBAPLH010000054.1, on the reverse strand, counting down.
ATTTAATTGGAATCTCCTAGTAGTTTTGTGCATTTCATTTGTCAATCCTTATTGTTGTGTTGTGTGATGTCTGTGCCCATTCCTAACAGTTTTGTTCTTGGTCTTTCATTACATGTTTGGAGGTTACATATTGGACATGGAAGTTGTATTCTTAAGTGAAAACCTTACATCGAGCTTTTGATAGTTCTTCCTCACAATGGAAAATTTCTGCCGTAAAGGGGAACTTTGTCCATAGGACCTTGGATCTGTTATCCTTCCTTAATCCATCTTCTTATGGTCCCTAAGCATGCATCTGGGCCATGGTTTCTTTTTGTTTCTTTTTTTTTTTTTTTCCCTTCTTGTGAGACTATGGGTAATGAGTAAAAAGGATAATGACTAAAGAAGTGGGTGATTTAAGAAAGATCAAGAAGATATATAAAATGAAAATATGTATTACTCGATCAACTAATGGAAGACAAGATGCTCATGTTTCCATCCTTTTGTTAGGATACTGAAATATGTTTCTTTTCTTCCAATGGTTCACAATCTTGTGATTTGTAATTTGCCAATTGTTTTAAGAGTATGCAGTAAGGTTCAATGATACTGTTCAAAATGTCTTTATAACCATATGACACCATTGTGGAACAACTTGCATCTCAAATTGGTTTTATTGGCTAGCCATTTCCTTTTTGCATGATGGTTTTTGCTTAATTAAAAGGTGCAAGTATTTTTAGTTTTGTCAACAAGTTGTGCCTTATCTTTTTCTATCACTACTGCAACAAAGATTGATCTTAGGCATCTTTGTTTTGGAGCTCAAGTTGGGTCCATTCTTGTAATAAGATGCCTTTTGTTTTCCATCTAGGCATGTCTTAAATTTACTACTGGATTTTATCTGGGTCTCTCTTCTTCGCATGTAGATTTTATTCTATTGCATATCTTCAGCAAATCTGGTGGTTTGAGGTTGATGGGCAGTTAGAGTTCCCCCTTCCGGTGGGAACTTACAGTATGTTCTTCAGGCTGCAATTGGGGCGGCCTGCCAAGAAGTATGGCCGCAGGATTTGCAACACAGAGCATGTCCATGGATGGGAAGTAAAACCGGTGCACTTTCAGCTGTGGACTTCAGACGGTCAGTATGTTTCGACCAAGTGTTACTTGAAAGATCCCGGAAGATGGAATCTCTACCACGTTGGGGACTTTGTTGTTCAGGGTCCCGATGTATTGACGAAGCTTAAATTTTCCGTGAGGCAGATTGATTGCACCCACACCAAAGGCGGCCTTTGTTTGGATTCCGTGTTACTGTATCCATGCAAGTATAGAGAGAAAGGTTAAAGCCATTTTTGAGCTGCATTTTAACCATTGCAGGAAGCATATTCCGCTTTGTAGCTAAGGTAGGACATCTTCAACCCATCAAAGATAGAGTGGAAGACAACAGTGGTCTGTTATTTTTAGGCTGTGTATCATTTGTGTGTATTCAATCCATGTCTATATGTTAAGTTTTGCTTTTTGACAGTGTTTTTTTTTTTTTTTTTTTTTTCATTCAGTTGAATACTTAGGACCTAAAGCTTTTTCTTGATTCGTGAATGCGAATGAGTTGACTCGAAAATAAAAGGTGGGTCTATACATAATTTTAAAAAAATTATGGGATAGGTAATCATAATTATTAGCGAAAACTAAAAAACTAAAAAATAAAAAATAAAAAATGAGCCGATATCCGAAAAGAAAAACAAAATTCTCGATTACCCTCTTGGTCTCCATATTTCAGCTGCCAAAAAAATGAATGCCATGGTCTCAATAGGCCAGCCCCTTCCTGTACCAATTTTAATTCCCTGGGCTTCACCGTCTCTGAAACTCTCTGATGTGCGGCTAATTCAACGCATCATAAATTCAGCTGTAAATTGTATTATTATAATTATTATACGAAGAAATTTAAAACATGCAGCTAATAATTATAATAATATGATTTATATTTGTGTCTGATTGACTGCCGCCAGGGTAATTCACTCCAATTTTTTTACGCTCCCCACCTCCCCCCAACCCCCCCATTGACATTGAATCATATAGACGCGTGACGGTGAAATAAAATATTTGAGAGGACCCCTTCAATAATTGAGAATTTAAGATTTTAAACTAAAACCCTGAAGTTGGGTGACCTAATCATATTCCTTAATTGATTTGACTTGAATACTAACACAAAAGAAAGCTACAACAATTCTCTAGTGCAAAGATGACATTGACTATTAGCGGGTTAAGTTGGTTGCGTGTTAGACTCAAACTCTGCAACTCTGAGGGTTCTTTCGCCCGTTGCGTAAGGTTATTCTTACAAAGAAATATTTTATTACAAAATTTGTTGCATTTTTATTAACAAATTTATTATGTTATGACGGTCAACTAAATATATTTTAGATGCAAATTTTACGTGTATATTTTTATTATTATATATTATTAATAAACTCCCTATATATATATATATATTTGTTATTAAAATGTAATTATATATATTAAAAATTTAGAACAAAATAATAATAATAATAATAATACAACTTCTAAATTTGAACATGTTACATCTATAATTTTCTTTGTTAATGTAGCTTTCCATCGATTTTTATAAATAATTTTTCACTGCAATAAAAATTTTGAAAATTCACATTTCGAAGGTTAAAATAGTAAATTCATAACAAAGTAAACAGCAAGCAAAGGAAAAGTTATTTAAAACGAACAACAAAATCAGCGACCAAACTTGCTTCTCTTCCGGCTTGAAAGCCGCCAAGTCAACTCGTTCGAGTTGATCCAACTCCATCTTCCGCACCTCTCACCCGACGGCTCAAAAAGAAACACCATGAGTTTGAACATGGAATCGATGGCGGCGGCGATCGGCGTGTCGGTCCCCGTGCTACGGTTCCTTCTCTGCTTCGTGGCCACAATTCCAGTGGGGTTTTTTCACCGATTCATTCCGAGTCGCCTCGGCAAGCACGTATACTCGGCCGGTACAGGGGCTCTGCTCTCGTATCTCTCATTTGGGGTGTCTTCGAATCTCCACTTCTTGGTTCCCATGTTAATGGGTTACGCATCGATGCTCCTGTCTCGGCCCTTTTGTGGCCTCATCACGTTCGCTTCGGGTTTCGGTTATCTCATCGGCTGGTACGTATTTTCACACACACACACACACACACACACACATATATATATATTAATAATTTGGAATTTCTATGTTCTTTAGTTAGTTTCATGCTGTGATTGCTGTTTCATTGCATTGACTTGGCATGTTAATTCCACGAACTGGAGTTGTTTGCTATACATGTTTGAATTTTTATCCTTATTTATTTGCTCTTTTTTTTTTTATAAATTTTATGTATTAATTTTGCTGGTTGAACCCAAGCATGGATTAAGTTCTTAAAGTTTACCTCTCTCTCTCTCTCTCTCTTGTTTTTTTCTTTTTGTTTTTTTTTTTTTTTGTTTTAAGTTTTAGTTAGATAAGGCATACCGAGCCATTGCTTCGTATTGGTCTTTAGTCTCGTTTACTGGAAATTCTCAGTAATACGGTTGCTTCTTTCACTCCGTCCTGGCCCCGTTCAGGAGATTCCTTGACGTTTTCTTTATTTAAAATTTGAAGGATGTTTGGATATTTTTGTTGAATATGACTGAGAAAATTTAATTGTGCAAATACGCCCTTGCATATCAGAATTCTTGACTATTGTTGTACATGTGTAGCCATGTCTATTACATGAGCGGAGATGCATGGAAGGAAGGAGGCATTGATGCCACTGGTAAGCACAATATTGGCTTTTCTAATTGCTTTGAATTCCACTAGTGAAAGAACCAAGGTACCTGTAACAATTGATGATGCTGGGAAATAGTATTCCACGCATAGGAGGAAATGAGTAATGGGAATTAGTATGCCTTGTGAGTGCTGTTTATCTGCGGTATTTCATGTTGTTTAATCCTGAGTTGTCTCATCCTATTAGGGGCATTAATGGTGTTGACACTGAAAGTCATATCATGTGCGATAAATTACAATGATGGATTGTTAAAAGAGGAGGATCTCTGGGAGTCTCAAAAGAAAAACCGATTGATTAAGCTTCCTTCGGTGATTGAATACCTTGGTTATTGCCTCTGCTGTGGTAGCCACTTTGCCGGTCCAGTTTATGAGATGAAGGACTATCTTGACTGGACTGAGAGGAAGGAGGTGGCCTTATTATATTTAGTTTGTGCTTCTAGAATCTTGTCCTTGATGGAATGTTATTGCTTAGTTTTCTATATATGATGCTGCAGATTTGGGCCCATACAGAGAAAGGGCCATCATCATCACCTTATGGGGCTACCATTCGAGCACTTCTACAAGCAGCTTTTTGCATGGCCTTGTATCTGTACCTGTCACCCAAGTATCCCTTGTCCCGGTTTAATGATCCTTTATACCAGGAATGGGGCTTATGGAAACGGTTGAGCTACCAGTACATGTCAGGTTTCACAGCACGATGGAAGTACTATCATCTGGTCAATATCAGAGGCCTCTATCATTATCTGTGGCCTAGGTTTCAGTGGCTGGACAGACACCTCTCCTCCAAATTCCCGATGGGATCGTGCTAAAAATGTTGACATCCTTGGTGTTGAGCTAGCAAAGAGTGCTGTTGAGGTGCCTCTGGTGTGGAACATTCAAGTCAGCACTTGGCTTCGTCATTGTGAGTTTATGAGCTTTTAAACGAAAGTCTTTTTATCCGGTTCTAGATTAAGTTGTTTAAGTGAGGTTTATATCTTAAAGGGGCAGCATTTGTTCAACAATTTCTATAATAGAAAAGAAAATGTTCTTAAAAAATGAAATTGGATTTTATGTGAATCTTGAGCAGTGATTATATTTAGGCTTGCCTAAAATACATAGGACATTGACATGCACGGTGGTTGTGTTTTACTTTTTCACTGTTTGTTTATTTTCTTTTCTGTCTGGAACTTTTATAACTCAATATTTTAGATTCTTTGGCTAAATACTGATCATGCCCATGAAGAAACCCACCGAATTTGGTACTTTGAGTTGTTACTAATTGTAATTTTGGAGCCATGTTGGGTAAAGGAATGAAATTAGTTCAACTGATGTATTGAATTTGTCAGTGAATATGGTAACTCTTCCTTGGAACATCTGATTGAGATATGGATATCCACAACTTGAACCAACAAAGGATTGTCTGAAATACTAACTTGTTTGACATATGATCTACTGTAGATGTCTACGAGAGACTTATACAGAAGGGGAAGAAACCTGGTTTCTTTCAGTTGTTGGCCACACAGACTACCAGTGCCGTTTGGCATGTGAGTATGGTTTCTATGGTTATGTATTTCACCTTTTTTTTTTTTTATTATCTCTTCATTTATCATGGGCAACTGTTTTTTTCCGTAGCCAACTCTCTTTCCTTATCGCTTTTTATTCATTTAATTTTCCTTGCTTCTTAAGCTTTTTGGGTTGGAAGTATTGCCAGTTATAACTCTAGTGGCCTGTGGTTTTCCTTGTTATGACTCTGTTAGCCTATTCGTCAACTTTATGGAGCGGTTTAACTTTGCCTTTCTCATAAATTGCAGGGGTTATATCCTGGGTATATCATATTCTTTGTGCAGTCAGCATTGATGATTGCTGGTTCAAGAGGTATTAACTAATGTACCATGCTCTTATCTTCTGTCTTGATGCATTGACTCTGCAGTAGAAACTCAAGAACATTTTGACCTTTCTTCCTGTCGGGAGCAGTTATATACAGATGGCAACAAGCTATACCTCAGAATGCAGCTCTGGTGAAGAAACTGTTGGTGTTCACGAACCTTGCTTACACCATTCTGGTCCTAAACTACTCCTGCATTGGCTTCATGGTTAGCTTTCTCACCTTTTCTGGGAAGAACCGACCATTTAAAGATGATGAAGTCTAAAAACTTTAAAACAATTGCTTATACTTCCTGTGGTCCGTGGCACAGGTATTAAGCTTGCATGAAACACTCGCTGCATACAGTAGCGTACATTTCATCGGGACCATTGTTCCGATAGTACTCATCCTTCTTGGCTACATAATTAAACCAGCAAGGCCTGCCAGATCTAAAGTTCACAAGGAACAGTGACATGGAAACTGCAATTTTTATGGAGTCTTTGAGACGGTGACAAGAGAATTGCAGAGATCTACCGCCTTCAGCGCCAACTTTCTTTGCAGCCATTTCCCTGGTCTCCGACATTGTTATGCCCTTAAGCTTTGTTACATACTTTGACATAACGTCAGTTATAATATGTTTGCTAGAATCCAGCGGAGCTTGCTGCAATGTAATAGGCTGATTTTTTTCATTTTGCTCCTCAAAAATGGGGAATTCAAAAGAAATTTTACTCCTTTATATACATTACCTTGACACTGAAAAAATAAGCATTTCGGTGCACTTGAGTCTTACACATTTTGAGGCTTTTAAGGTCATACCTCAACCTCAACGTGTCGTGGCGTGCTCTAAATAGAAATAGTAAAATAAAATAAAGAAAAGGGAAAGTTATAAAATTATGTATAAGTATTTTTATTCTCTAATTATGTTCAGAGGGATTGCTTTCAACGTCAAGAAAAACACACAAGTTCAAGAAATGAGGAGGGGAATATTACCTTACATTGTTCCAAAAGAAAGGAATAATGACTCACTGCTTTCATGAAGATATTGCTTTCACAGCGACAACACATATTACAAACAAAGTACGTTAACATACACCCGCAGACGTAAAGCTATTTGTTTGTTGTATTTTTCAACATTCAAAAATTAAAATCACAATAACACATGTGATTTTGTTAATTGTGTCTAAAATACTATAATTTAAACAACACTTTCTTCTGAAAAATGATATCACGCCCTAATGTGTAAGGGTCACTGATCTTGTGGGTTTTACCATAGGACTCGCAAAATCAATGATATAGAAGATTTCGGATGTGCTCGAATTGGGGCAGGACACTGTTATTCTTCCTCTTTTATCGCAATATGGTGCCTTAGTTAGGATTAAAACCAGGTAGGAATTGTAGGTGTGTGGCAATAACATATTGGGTCATTGACGTGTAGTTTTCTTGAAAGAAAAATGATGGGAGCCGTTTTTCTTCTAAACCAGAAAATTGGGCAAGCAGACAAATGCCAACTGGCTGCAGACATCTTTTTCGCGTAGATGCAAAACTTTCTTTTGATGGCCATCTACCCTAAAGAAAAGGTCTCGTTAACCATTAAATATAGTTTATTGGAAACAAAATTTAAAATTTTAGATATTCTGACCTTTATTAATTAATTATAATTAAAATTATTCTTCACAATGAATTGAGCTGACTTAAAAAAAAAAAAAAAAAAAAAAAAAAAAAAAAAGAAAAGGGGGTTCTGACCAAGTTTGGCTTTGTGTTCTTTCTTTAGATTTTAGATAATAATTTATTTTTCCTTCCCCTTAGGTTTTGACTGGTCCCTTAGGCATTTTGCGTTGGACCCTGACATTTTTTGTAGCCCATTGGATTTTTGTCATGCTTCTAGAAATAAGAGAAAATGGAAGTAAAATAAAAGATACCATTTTACAGTTACTTTACTGCAATAAAAGTAAGTTGTCAGTAACTCAAAATTTTCATTATTAAAAAAAAAAAAAAAACTCCAAAAACAAAGTATTGCTAATGGTTGGCTTTAAGGATCAAAGTGGTGGGACGGCCGCACTCAGTTACACTATAAATAACCAAAATGTATTGCATTCAGAACAAATTGAATTATTATTTTGATAAAATGATAAAATAAAATTATATATATTTTTTATTTTTTTTCGATAACCAAAAAGAGGGGGACTAGGGTCCCGCCCTGTTTTTGGGTTACTAAGAAGATCCGAGAGTGAAGAAAAGTGTAAGGAATTACTAACATTCCAACACCAAATAAAGAGGTGTTTTAAACTAATTACGTTAAAAGGATGAAATTTAAATTTTAATTTATAAGGCTAAAATAATTGATAAAATATACTTAAATCTTTATTCCATATATTTGTTGACACATATATACTGAAATGTTTGCTCAATGTACTGAATTTTAACTTATGTACTCAGTCTTATTTGAGATGTTGAAAATATAAGCTTTTTAAGTTCAAGTTCAGTTCATTATTTAATCAATAATTATTTAAGTTTTTAAATTTGTATCAGTAAGTATTAAAAAAAAAAAAAAAAAGTCCAAATTGACCAATTCGGTTAAAAAAAGAAAAGCTCACGAGGGGGGCAGAAAACAGAAGCAGATGAGAAAGAGAGAGAGAGAGAGAAAGAATTTGTAATGCTGGATCGCATTGCTGACCAGTCATGCCACCTCACAGCCTATGTCAGCATGTAATGGCCAAATTCCCAAAAAGACAAACGCTTTTGCTCCTCTTGTGATTTTGGTATTTACATTCCTAACACTGAAAAATTAAATAATTACCGAATCAATGCTGAACTTATCGCCTCCTAAGCCCACGGAGCCGTGCCAAAAAAAGTTAAAAAAAAAAAAAAAAAAAAGAGTTGCCAATTGCCATATACGCTGCCCCCTTCTCTAGAAATTAAATAAATTCCAAAACAAAACGATTTTTTTTTTGTCTTTCCATCTTTCTTCCCGAGTATAGATTCTTCTCTTCATTCGCTAATTCCATTCCTTCGCTGGCCATTCGTTTCCTTTCCCTTTTCTTTCTCTTCCATCTCTCCTTGTTGCTTTCCTGAGAAAATCTCTCTCTCTCGCTCTCTAATATTTTATGGTAAAAAAATAATGAAGATTTAGTCTTGCTTTGCTTTTCTTCTTGTTTATGAGTTCAATCTCGATTTGCATTTCTGATCATTGTTTCCATCATCACCATAGCTTTTCTTTCTTTTGATATTGTCTCCATAACCAAAGGCCTTGCACTAAGCTACTTGCCTGTTTTTTTTTTCTTCGGTCTTAGTTCAATTCTAAACCAAGAGGTCAGACAGAATGACATACCAAGATCTTATATCTTAATGGAAAGAACCGCTGTGAGAGATCCACAATTCTTTTCCATATAATGGATCTCATTTATTTCAATGGGAGAACCACTGAAGTACTTTGGCTTTAACATTTGATTCCATCAGTGGCAGTTTCATGTAATCTTAGGACTATCAGGATTACAGATAAATGGAGCCAATGAAACCAAAGATTAAAGAGGGGATGTTTGTGAAAAGGGGTTCTTTCAGTTGCGGAGAGGATGTCAAAGTTGAGGACTTGGAAGTTAGGCCTGGAGGCATGATAGTGCAAAGGAGGAGTACTTCTGAGTCTAATCAGATTTCTGTTGCAATTCCCACAATCAAAGTTAGGGTCAAATTTGGTTCTTTGTATCGTGAAATCCGCATCAGTTCTCAAGCAAGCTTTGGTATTTTGAACTCTTAAAGCTCAAATTTTGACCCCAATTCTCTTATGATACTTTGGTTTTATATTTGGTTTCTTGATGGGAGTTGGTTTCTGGGTTGCAGGGGAATTGAAGAAAATGCTTGCCGAACAAACTGGAGTACACCATCAGGATCAGAAGCTGATATACAAAAAGAAAGAAAGAGATTCAAAAGCTTTTCTAGATGTTGCAGGTGTAAAAGATAGATCCAAGATTGTGTTAATTGAAGACATTACAAGCCGGGAAAGACGGTGCCTTGAAATGCTTAAATCTGCCAGGACAGAAAAGGCTTCAAATTCATTGCAACAGATCGGCTTGGAAGTCGACAAGCTAGACAGAAAGGTATATCTTACTTGAACACGATTGACTCTTGTATGAAGTCTCTGAATATATGATGACTTTGTTTTAATGTAATTTGGCAGGTGAAAGACTTGGAAGCAGCAAGTTCCAGAGGCATGAAAGTTGCGGAGAAAGATGTAGATAAGTTGACTGAAATCTTGATGACAAAATTGGCAGCGTTGGATGGAATTGATATTAATGGAGAGTTGAAGTTGCAAAAAAGAATGCAGGTACTTTGGAAGGTTGAATTAGTCAATCAACATTTTTTTTTTTTCAGATATTTTCTCTCTAGAAGTCCATTTATTTTGAGTTCTCTTCATTTTCTTACTGGGTCAATTTCCGAAGGAACGGAGAGTCCAAAAGTATATTGAAACACTTGATGTGTTGAAGTTAAACAATGCCATTTCTAGTAGCAATGGAGGCAAATTGCCATTGCAGCAACAAGAGAAGTCAAGTGGGGAAGTGCCCATACCAAGGCAAAAGCATGCAGTTCAAGCCAAGAACGGAAATGTCATAGAGCCAATGTCAGTGCAGCAGCCGCAGCAGCAGCCATTAAGGCATTCTGAGTCTGTTGTGGTCACAAAAAAATGGGTTACTTTTGATTAATATTTAGCCTAATGTCCTTTGCTTCTCTCTTCAAGATAAGCTTCCTGCAACCCTTATTTCAATGCCAAACTCAACTGGGCTCATTTCGCCTTTTCCCCCTTTTTACTCATCTGCTTTCGTCTCATTTTGTTTTTATTGCATATCGTCATCGACTCGCAAGTAAACATCTTTGCTTCTCTTTTCCTCGTTGGGAAAAATTGGCTTCACAATTGTGTATACTATATCGTAGAAAGTGGATAAAAAGAGGGTAATTCTTTGTTTTTTTTTATGATGCTTGCATTTATATATAGGGTTGGTTACGAATGGGGGGTTTGTGGAATCTTATTTTAGAGTTGTTGCAGCAGATGCTACTGTTGACTCTGTATGTGGCCTGGGACCACAGGCCAGCTAATTTTGTGCTCATAGCATGTCACTGTTAATTAATGGTGTAATAAATTGCTATTGTCTGGCTTGGGACCATCATGCCAATCAAATCAAGTCTTTAATCATTTATTTCCTGTGGGATATTATTATATGCAGTTGTGAACAGTGTAGAATTAACCATTGTCTGATTTCGATCTTAAAGATTCATTTGTTTCTGCTGGGATATAAAAAAAAAAAAGGGAGAGAAGAGTAAGTGATAATATTTTGTAAGAGACTAGAAGTTAAAAAGAAATCATTCATGCTAAGATGATAGAAAAGTAGGTTTGAATTTAGGAGGAGGGAGGGGATAATCATTTTAAGAGCTAAAATGTCCCTTTGAGGATTAATTACAAGTAAAAATTCTCAATTCTCCTGCACCAACCAGCCACGACGAGCCTTGAAAAATGTCCATTGTAGCTGTCTCTGTCCCCTCTGCCCACACTGGGTTGCCATAACAATAATGGAATTTATAGATATGAAAAAATATTGCAGTATTAAATGTAGAGAGAGAGAGAGAGACGCATATCTTTAATTGGACAATCTGCATTATCCCAAAGAGAGTTGGTCTTCATACCTAAAATTTTTTAATTTGCAAAATTTGAACTTGGAAGGTTTGATATGCCATTCTCCCTTGTATAATTCTTACCTTTGTTTTCACAAAGATAATGTTTTCACGATCCAAACTAGCGATGACATTGTCCTAATTGCCAAAAACAAAAGGGGAAGCAGGATTTGTTCTCCATTTTTGTTAAACCATGTACAGTGTTACGCAAAATAATGATCTACGAAACATTGTTTAAACAATCTGATTATAATTTTGGTAGTATGACATCCCCTTTTCTTTTTCTTTTTCTTAATTTTTTTTTCTCCACACCATAGTGGGTTTTGGACAACAGCCGATGGGAAATGTCATTGATAAAAGATAGCTAAAGGCTACAATTTTATCAAATAGGGAAAAGAGTTTAGCAGAGGACGCAAAAGGTGATGGTGAGGTTGCCTCAATAGCCAAATCTTGGATTCTTTTCAATGGATTCTGAATTGAATCACCAATGACAATCTAGGCATGTCAGAGACAACACGAGTGATAAGGAAGAACAATCGGAACCTGATATTTGATTCGGCATGCGGAGCCTAAAAGTGTCGGCATCACAGCACAAGGTTCTCAAAACATGCCAGGTACTTCCCTACCTATTCACGACCTTCGCAGTAAAAGGTACACAGGAATGGATGGGACCATGCTTTATCTCCCTTCTTTTTTCTTTCCTTCATTCTGTTTCTCCTAGGGCCGATTCCACTTCGTTGCCTTTGGAGTTTTCCCTCCCTGTGAAGGAACATCGCTTGCCTTCACTAATTTCTTGTCACAACAAGGCAAAAGTAAATAAACTTTGATGTTGACATCTTCAGGGCATGAATAGTTATTAGCAAAAAGCGAGCCCAGTTATTGTAATGAAAGGAAATTGAACTTGCAAAGTTTGCAAGGAGATAGCACAGACAAAATGAGTTGGGTGTGAGATTTGGATCGTGTTATTTTGAAACATTTTTTATTTTAATTTCGAATTTCTTCAATTATAATCTTTTCATTTTTAGGTGTGTGTTATTCAAATTTTAATTTTGATTATATTTTGGGTCAATTAAGTTTCATGTTAAAGGTCATTAATGCTCAATCAAATGCGAGTTACGTCGAGTCAATATTGTTGGCAGATTAGGCCGAATGGGAAAACAGGAAATTGTTTGATGCTTTCTCTGATGCGATCAAGCAAATAAAGTGGAGCCGCCACACGCAATCTTACGGGGCTAAATGTGATAAAAAAAAAAATGTAAGAATTATGCATAACCCCGACAAAACAACTCAACACTTGTGGGACCAACCAGCCAAAGAGGCAGTGGCCATTTTCAAGCATATGTCACGCCACTTTATTGTCTGACATGGGACAGAGAAATAATCTGGGCTTGTGATAAGTGGATCTTGACCCCCCCCCTCCCCAAAAAAAAGACAAAAGAAAAAAAAACAATGGGGGATAGCTTAAAGATGAGGTAGACAAAGGGTTGAATCTAGGACCAGTCAGTTTTCCCGTCAATCTGTATTTGCTTTTCCGATTCCGATTACAAACGAGAGTACTTCTGTCGGTGTGCCTTCTATTAGCCGAGCGAATTAGATTGTAGAGAAATCAGCAACGTCGCAAATGGAAAAGGACGAGGTTCCAGTTAAAATGGGTTTAGCTTTTGATCTCAAGAATAAGGCCTAGTTCATTTGTCACATGCATGTGTTGGGCTTGTCTTGGGCCAACCTAAGGTTCGAGTCAACTTGCATATTGGTAAGTAATTATTTGAAAAATAAAATCTTTTATTGAATTGTAAATTATATAATTGGGATATATATATATATATATATATATATATACAAGAAGTGAAATGTTTTTGTGTAATAATAAGTAACTCTATTTTGAAGTCATTTAAAAGAATCAAATTACACAATGACTATGGTGAACGTCTGCATAACAGAAGACCAAATCAGAAGTTGGTATGTCGGCAAAGTGCATCGACGTACGTATTGCTGTATGATTAGATGAACAAATTGAATGCCCGTCGGTGACTGCCACCGACCCCCGCGCTGGGGTTTCATTGCTTGTCTTCTTCTTGTAAGAAAGGTTCAATTAATATGACAATAACCCAATGGCTACCATAATGGCCGTTGGTTGGTCGGCGAGATATTTTATTTTAGTGGTTTTTGGTTCGAATCATTGAGAGGGATGTAAGAATTATGATATATTGAATCAATTTACAAGATTTGTTGACAAAAATTGTTTGACATCACATATAAGATTTATTTTTATGTAGCATGAAGCATGACTTGATTTACTTTTCACTAAATGACTTTCATGGATTAAAAGTTATTGAATAAAGATGCATGGTTATGGTTAAGTTCAAATGTCGGTTGGTAAATTTCTAATTTTCCAAATCTCCTCTTACAGCTTAAGTAGTCAATGTTACTTTCTATCTTCTGCCACATCATCTTCTCTTCCTTTCTGAACCAATGCTCCTGTATTTGTGTCTCTCTCCTCCTCAAATCCCATGCCACATAAACAGGAATTTTGCTATTAATGAGGTGTTCCTCTTGGATGTCCTAATGAGTGAATAATATGTATTTCCTTCGCCTTGTTAAACCCAGGGAAAAAAAAAAAAACTTTCACTAGAAATTATCAATTTTCTTTGTAACAAAAAAAAAAACACAATTTGATAATATTAATTTCATTATCTTCTGTTGGAAGACCTGATATCGTTGTTAATTATCTTCTATCTATCGGCAATCTTCCCAACTGATACGAGATTTGGGTTTGAAGCTTACGGATTATAGAATTCTTTCTTATTCCTCACAATTTATTTTAATAGTCAATGCCCCACTTTTGATGGAGAATCGTAATAACTTACGGATTCTACAACAGGGAGGTTATTTGTAGTTCGTAAGTTCTAGCTTCTTATCAGATTACTTCCAATTCCAATTATGACTTCAAAAGAGTTGTGGTGACCAGAAAATTGAGGAGTGGCGTAGATTACTGGAAGAAGACTTAAGTCACACACAAAGGTGCTAAGGAAAAGAGTGTTTTCATTTTCATCGAGTAAACATGTCGATCATGAAAAGGGGTGTGGAATTGCATCTGTAAAAGTGGATAAAAAATATGGGTTTGATCCAATGTAATCCCTAACCCAATGGACCGTTTCTTCTATCTTAAGAGCACGAGTCTTGAAACATTGGCACTTTTTGATATTGAAACACTAGTATCTAGGGCATGAAGGAAAAGCAACATCCTATGCATAAAGTCCTGTTGGTTTTTAACAAGTCTACCCGTAGATAGGAAATTTTGCCTTCACTAGAAGGAAATTTCAGCCTTCAAACGTGCAACTACAGAGAGTATTGGCTACGGTCACAAGTAATTAGGGAAGAAAAAAGGGTAGGTACATTTAATCTTCCCTTCTCATTTTCCATACCCTCCAAGTATCAATACCCATGGCATTATAGTCATTTCCCAGTAAAAAAAGTTCAAATTTCATTGAAGAAGTCAATGTTACCATAATTTAATATGCCTAATCCATTAACAGTTTGTAGATCCCATTTAATTTTGTTTCACCATTGAACATCGAATGCTATTGAACCAGAAACGAAAACCCATGATGAAAATTGTCAAAAAAAAAAAAAAAGAGCATAAAATCGATGCAAGTTGCTGGCACAAATAAAAGTTCCAACAAAAAATATAAAACAAGTTAACCATAACAACAATTGTTCAAATGGAAAATCAAAAACACATAAAACAAAAAAAACAATTTTCACATTCCACCGTAGATATCATTTTGCCAAAAAAAAAAAAAAAAAAAGAATCTAAGCAGACACATCTTTCTTCATTTCGAAGCCAGCGCTTCCATTTGTTGCGCCATCATAGTACTTTTTCCAAATTCTATGATTCTCCCACACCTTGTTCATTTCTTCTATTGGGATACCTTTAGTCTCAGGCAAGCACTTGTAAATGAATATGCTCATTAACACCACGAAGATGGCAAAGACAATGAACAAACCGAACTTCAAGTGGCAAAGCATTGCCGTGAAGACTTGCGCAATTGCAAAGGTGAAGATCATGTTGACGGAGACATTGATACTTTGAGCGGCCGACCGGATCTCCAGCGGGAAGATTTCACTAGGCACCAGCCATCCCAGAGGACCCCAGGACCAAGCAAAGCCAGCAACATAAACACATATAGCACCAACCACAAAAGAAGCATACAATTTGGAAATTTCACCTGGATTGCCCTGCACACCAAACTTTATCCCAATTGCGGTCGCCACAATAATCTATGGATTGGATCAAACACAGACAGAGAATTTAACATTAGGAAAACATATAATTTGGCTCTCTTTTTAGGGAAATCAAGTTAAATTCAATGCCAAATATAAGGAAAAAGAAAGTTAAAGTAGGACTTGATTGAAAAAAAAAAAACCAATTAAGTGTCTGCTACATTCAAAAAAGAAGAAGAAGAAGAACAAAAGAGTAAAACATGGCAAATACCGAACACAAGCGAAAAGGGCCAAAGTACCTGAAAAATGAGCATTTGAACGCCACCCTCAAGGAAAAGAGTCCTCCTGCCAAACTTATCAACAGTGCTGATGGAAACCAAGGTTGCCACAGCATTAACAACGCCGGTAATTGCGGCAGACATGAGGGAAGCAGTGCTACCAAAACCAATGGTCTTGAACAGAACCGGGGCGTAAAACACGATGACATTCATGCCAGTAAGTTGCTGGAAAGCAGGAATGGCGATTGCCATCACAAGTTGGGGCCTGTACCTTCTCTTGAAAATGTTCCTCCACGGATGTTTAACCAGCTTTGAGTTCTCACTGGCAGTTATAAGGTCATTAAACTCTTCATCCACGTCGGGAATTCCTCGGAGACGAATGAGCTGTTGCTTGGCCTCCTCCATAAAGCCACGCTCAATCAAAGAATTTGGTGTCTCGGGAAGGCAGCACGACGAAATTATAATCATAAGAGCAGGTACTACAGCACCTCCCAAACTCAAGCGCCATCCCCAACCCCCTTCGATACCAGCAAAAAAGTAATTCAAGATATTTGCAACTAGGATTCCAATAGTGATCAGCAGCTGGAACATCATATTGAGAGCACCTCGAAATTTGTATGGAGCCACTTCAGAGATGTAAATTGGCACGGACTGGACTCACGAAGCACAAAAGTTGAATCCATAATTAATTATCAAAAACACATTATTATATGCCTAAAGTTATATATATATATTTGCATGCGATTTTACTTCAAGCTTCAAGCTTATAGTTAACAGGAAGATTGCTACATCATAACCCGAACGCCACAAGGACTCGACTTGTTTCAATTCAATTGAAACAATTCTTGAAACAATTCGAGTCCTTGTGGCGTTCGGGTTATGATGTACTAATCTTCCTGTTAACTATAAGCATGAAGCTTGAAGTAAAAGCGCATGCAATTTAGAGGTTTTGAATGTATACCTGATTGACGCATCCTATACCAAAGCCAAGCAACAAGCGGCCTGCAATAAGCATGGCAATATTCCGAGCAGCAGCATTGATGATTGCACCGGTGGCGAAAAGTATGCCGCCAGACAAGTACGTAATCCGCCGGCCCATGGCACGAGTTATCCAGGATGATACCAAGCAAGAGAAAAGAGCAGCCAGATACAGCGACGAGGTAAACAATGTCAATACCTCGTCATCAAATGTGCAGTACTGATCGTCGGATTGCTTTGTCGAGATCTCTTTCTTATACACAGATGGAAAGAACTTTTTCAAAAAGGAATCCATGGACGTAACACCGCCTGCAATATTTCCATTGTTTTCCAAACCCCCATATTAGAATTTAAAAAAAAAAAAAACAAAAAGACCTAAAAACCGCACAAAATTTCTACTAGCATTGAGCTAAAGTTGGGTATAATGAACAAAAAATATACTCATCAATTTTTATCAAAACCCCATATTGACATTCGAATAAATAGAAATCAAAACCAAAAATACACACCGGGATTCAAGACTTTTAATCAAGAAAACAACTCCAATATGCTCATTTCCATTATTCCCTAAAGGATGTAGAGATATGCATTATATAAGAACAAAATGTTAAACGGAAGTAATTAAACTATATACCTGAAATACCAAGATCATAGCCAAAAATAAGACCACCAACAGCTGCGGCAAGGCAGGTGACGAAGACCTGACCAGTGAACTTTCCGGGGTAACTCTTCCCGCCAGCTACAGCAATGCCTCCCCCAGCCATTGTTACTTCTGTTTTTTCGGCTTGAGAAAATATGAAGAAACTTAGATAGTTAGCCGGAGTAGCTAAATAGATAAAAGTAATATGTTAAGTGAGTTATATAGTGGAAGAAGGGATAGTTGCAAAGATAATATCTTGATTTTGATATTATAAAAAACTAATAATATCTTAGCTGTAAACACCACCGAGTTTTGAGTTTTAAGTTATGATAAGTGTTTATCCAAATCATAACAATACTTTGAATTCCAGAGCTAATATAAATACAAAATTTAAAATTATTGGAGGTAGAAAAAAAAGATATTATTTCTTTTATATGCCATAACAATTAACAAATAATAATGATATTCCTTCATCTCTCTTCGAGTCATTTTAAAGCAAAGTTCCTGACTTGATTTTTTAAAAGCCATTGGAAAAATAAAATTGTAAACAAAGCTCATGACGGGTTCCATTAAAACCTAAATTATGCTGACAAAATTAATTTAAGCAATTTCCAATGTCACCTTGGACATTATTTTGATTAGTCTTGGCAGGTGATTGGATTTGGTGATCGATATTTTTGCATGCGCATGATTTTTGTCGATAAATTGATAGAATGAGGAAGCATTTGTGGACATTACTCTTTTTTTTTTTTTGCAAACAATTTTTTGGGTCAAGAAGGATGGGAAGTACCAACCCATAAAGGAGAGAAAATACTGCGAAGTATTTGCAAGACTAGAAACCATTGCGCATGTACTGGTCAGAACCCAGAACATAAAGTTAGGTTGGGGAAGAAAATTGAGCAAACATAGGGCAGGGCATAGAGGTACAAAAGTGTCAGGTTTCAGGATTCATTCTCTTGGTGTGGAGATTATTTCGGTCGAATTACTTGTAGGTTACGTTATGTTCGAGTCAAATTCGCACCAAGTTATATACGGCAAGCAGGTTTGGGTCGAGTTTTACTCCACTATGGGCTGAGAAAAAGGCCTGGTGCGATGAGCTTTGCTGGCTGCTATTAGATATCACAGGCTTAATATCGAGCCGAGCACGAAGAACACGCAACTGCTTATTAGTGGTTCAAGAAATTCGGAGTCCTTTTTTAACATCTCAACGGCGTCTTAAAAAATACAACTTATATGCAGCTTGGAAGGAAAAATCCCATTCGATTTTCCCAAAATAATAATAATTATTATAATAAGAAATAGAAAATCCTAATGACTTTGTTGCAATTTGATCCACAACTTTCAAAATTAAGTAGTCAAGTTTAAATACATTTCTTCAACCATAAGTTTCGGCTTCAAAGCTAAAAGAAAAATAAAACCTGATAAATAAATACCGGTGACCAGGATAATAATCTCACCTGCAAGTAATTTAGTCCATGTAAAAAATGGCCGCCATGCTAAATAATAATGAAATTCCTCAAGCAAAATTTAGTAATGGCGTTGTTCCACTAACATTGTAGTATATGTTATTATTCAAATAATGAATTAGTTAAATCAAGTAGCTCCATTGGTCACTTCCATCGAAAGAGTTGCATCGTTTGCCTTTTTAGGTACTTTTTTTGGGCATAAATTTGCCACTTTAACATTCCCAAATAGGTTTTTACAACTTTTAATCATTAATTCAAAGTTATCTTATCTTTAATCCATTTGGGGTTAGAAGCAAATAATTTGAAGAGAGGTGCATTACCACTTGGATGCACGAAAATGAAAGAACTGAGAAGAGAGAAAAGAGAGACGACTAGTTGTATAGAGGCTGCGTGAACATTTGATTTTAATCGTAGGATAGAGAGTTCGGCGAAATTATTTCTCAAGTCTCTGCATGAGATAAACTCTAACAACACTTATATTCATCAAGCAAAATATTTTCAAATCTTGTGATTTATCTAGTTAACTATTTTTCAAATCATACCCTTTATTTCGAATCTAAGAACTAAGATAAATCCAAATTTTAAGATTATTGTAGGGTAACAAAGAAGAAATACTTTGCCGATAAAAAAATAAATAATTTTTTGTAATGACAAGTAACGATGATGTCGGGAATAATAATGGTTCAAAGGACTCGCGACCCCCCAAAAAAATGACGGAGCATTGCACACCTTCAGTTTCCTTCATAAAATTATAATTTAAAATCTTAAAAATTAAAATTAAAATTCTTAACCACTACATACCAATTACAACTCTACCAAAAGTTAGCAAACAAGTCTACAGAATACTCAAATCTAAACTTCGTCGAAGGTGAAAGCTTTTTGACTGTCCGAAAAGCTACGGTACAAAAAGTTAATCTGATTTGAAGTGACTTAAAAATTGGACAGCGAAGACTTGTGTTGTCCATAAAAGATCTTCTTTGGGGGGGGGGGGTCACGGCCATGCGTGTGGACTGGGCTTGTTGGCTTCATTTTGTTCATGGGATTTAGATCCGCCGCTTAGCCAACCACATCATTCTTTGCTGGACAATATCTGAAAATAAAAAACATGTCGGCTTTTGTGTGTGGACCCTTGCACCTTTTATTTCGGACCCACATGAACACGGGGCCCAGGGTGAACTTTGATTGCTTAAAGCAGTTCATGAGACTTGACCCAAAAAAAATAAAAATCAGTTCATGAGAACATCTGGTCTCAAGCGTTTAGCAATTACCATTGTGACGTATGATGCCTCGGCCTATACATTACAGTTCTTGACTGCTCCAGTAGCCTATTTTGCTGATAACATTTTGATGCTTCTGAGTTATGAATGATTCTAATATATATTAGGTTTGGAAATTACTGATGAATGATCGGATGTGTGTCTATTGAAAGCATTCGGCTGCTTTGACTATTATTGTATAAATAAGATAATTCTTTTATTATTATTTTTTTAAATTTATACAATTTTAAGATTTGAACTTAATACTTCCAAAATGGATATTAAACTTCTTAATCATTGAGATCTCTCTTATGGACAATTTGTTTTATATTATCGTATGAAGGACAGAACAGATCAATCATATATATATATTGGATAATTCAAATCAATCTTATTAAAGGATAATTAAAGGGTGGTTTATAATAAAAGGTCAAGACAGAAGAAAGTCACTTGAAGCTGAAGTTACAATCAGATAATGAGATTTGTTTGACTAGTGACGTCTTATTATTATGCTAAGCTATCTAAAATAAAATTAGATGTCCTGCTGACATGCTTAAAACACCAATCATCACTAATTCGGTACATTTAATAAAAAGGGTCGATATATTTTATGAACAACGACTAGGGTTTGGCTGCGGGTTGCACTCAACACTTCCATATTTGACAACCGTGCTAAGCCTAACTTCTAGTGCTCGAACGTGTTGGAGTCACGTGGAGCTTAGAAGTATGGAGTATAAGATATATTAAATCGATAGTACACATGCAAATTGGCAGTTCTGAACGCGAGTTCCATATTGAAACTCTATATGATAACTTTGTTCTTGGACAAAGCAAACTTACTTCATCTTCTATAAACATAATTAAATTAGATTGACTTTGTATCTTTTTTTTTTTGTTGTTTATAAATTTTGAGCCATTTGTCATCTTATCTAATGACTGTAACAATAGAAGTATTGTTTTGTCCAAAAATAAATTCATCATAAAAAGCATCTTGGATTGAATAGCTGTCTGGTATAGTCCCTTGGTGTAATGACTGAATTAAGTATTGGCACCTAATAACAAACATGCGCATTAAATAAAGATGCGTGTTAAAAGAGTGTGCCGTAGATATCACATCAGCACAGTGCTAGACATGCAGCCCCAAAAAATGTCACAATGTATGCCTTCACTATCCCCCCCCCCCCCAAAAAAAAAAAAAAAAATGCCCCAAGAGCCCACGAAAAAAGACAAGCAACCAGCACTAACATCAAATACCAACTTTCGACTAAAGAGCCACATCAATCACTACATATCATACAACTGGGAGCCATGATTTTTAAGTCGACCCCCGCGAAATCCCCACGCTTTCACCAAATCACCAAATATATGCACAAAATCACGCGTATATAAATCAATCCCCACGCTTTGCTAAGTACCTACATTAACCTTTCATTGTACCTTCCTGTAGCCCTTTTCGTCAACACCACATATCCTATTTGAATGTATGGCTGACCCTAGCAAGCCCACGAATGTGCCATAAGCAGACCAAACTCTTCAGACGCCATTAACCTTCGACTCCAATTATCTTCCTACAGCAAACCCACTTGGGCTAATAGTATCAAGATCAGTTCCAACTAGTAGCACATGTGAAAACCTCTCTCCAGAAGAGACCCCTCAATCTTCGAATTCCACCGATACCCCTGCAGCCGCCATGGCTAGCTC
This sequence comes from Ceriops zippeliana, assembly GCA_037897445.1. NCBI lineage: Eukaryota > Viridiplantae > Streptophyta > Magnoliopsida > Malpighiales > Rhizophoraceae > Ceriops > Ceriops zippeliana. The sequence goes on along the minus strand of JBAPLH010000054.1, from coordinate 1,939,730 downwards.
CACGACGTCCTCAAGTGCCAAAAGGCACCCAATATACCGCGGCATACGGTGCCGGAGTGGCAAATGGGTGTCAGAGATCCGGGAGCCACGCAAAACCAACCGTATATGGCTTGGCACATTCCCAACTCCAGAGACGGCAGCCGCCGCCTACGACGTGGCGGCGCTAGCCCTAAAAGGTGACAATGCGGTTCTTAACTTCCCGGATTCCGTTGGGTCTTATCCTCTGCCTCCTTCAACCTCGGCAACTGACATTCGCAATGCCGCTGCGGCTGCTGCTGCTGCTGCATCAAAAAGGGCTGAAATGAATTATAATCAATCATTAGAAAATCCTAGAAGTGGCCAAACTATCGGTGCCGATTTGACAACAAGCGGAGAAGAATTTGTAGATGAGGAGGCGCTATTTGATATGCCTAATTTGCTCGTGGACATGGCGGAGGGAATGTTGCTTTCACCGCCAAGAATAATGTCGCCGCCGCCACCTGATGACTCACCGGGGAACTCTGATGGAGAAAGTCTATGGAGCTATGTTTAAGAATATCTATCAAACATGATAGAGGGAAAAGGAGAAAATATTAAAGAAAGAGCATAGACATGGCAACATGTTCTAATTCTAGTGATTTTTTTTTTGTGCACACTTTTATCACTTGAAATAAGTGAGAGCTTATGGGTTTTTGAGAGACTGAAACCATGGCTTGCTTTTCTCTAGCTTATGAGGGATTGCACAATTTTTTTTTTAATTTTTAGGTTAATGGTTTGTATGGAATTTGGGAAACTACAACGTTTGGATCCTCAAAGCACCAAAGTGTCAGCAATTACAATTCCTCCCTTTTAGAAATTGAGAGGAGGATCCTGGAATTTGATCTCAGCAGATTGATTTCAAGATAGCGCCTTTAATTTGTGCCTCTTAATTCACTCTATTTCGGATAACTTCAAGTTGAAGTGGCTTCATAAATTCATAATTGATGATCATGGATAAGGTATATGGTGTTTTTGTCATGTTAACATATTATCAAGAAATGTGACGTTGAATTAATCAAAATCATCATTTTCGAAATGGATGAGTATGATGGTTAGGACATTTAAGGAAGAGGGAGCATATAAAAGAGATAAAATAAAATAATCCATTTGAATTTTGAAATTGCTTCAACCCATAGAATGTAAACCACAAATTTGAGAATCAGTGGTCAAGATTAAATAATATTTTCTCTCATATTATCTATTGACATTTAGCAAATACAAAAGGCAATCAGGGTCAAGTCCTAGTCACTCATAGCTAGAAAGTTCTTGCTTCCCAATCCCCAAATCCTCCAACCAAAAAAAAAAAAAAAGCATGTAAATCTTCTTCTTTTTATTTATTTATTATGCGAGTTAAGAAAATTCTATTTAAATTTAGAACTGTAAAAAAAAAAAAAAAAGGTCAGAAGTGCAAGTTAGAAAAAATGAAGAAGAGAAATATTTTTCCTTTCTTTATGAAAAATGTATGCCCATGTTGGTTCCAGAGAGAAATTTTATCGTGCCAAAAGACAGGACATCTTACTCTCAAATTATGCAAGGTCGAAGAGAAAGAATTGAGCTTTAACTGCATAATCATAATTAGGGTTTTGCTAATTGATCCGAGATTGGCAAACAGAGTATATTAGATAGAATCTGAAATGTTGCAACTGATGATTTAGATACAGCTTCAATTCTTCCGTTTACGGATGCTGCGTGCTCTTTTTTATTTTTCTTTTCTATTTTTTCTTTTTAATCATTAATGATCACGGCCTACAAGAATCTCTTTTTGGGATGAATGTCGCCTACAAAATTTTCATCTCTTTATGGGACAAAAGCATATCTCGAAATCCGTGACAAAAAGTATGATGATACATGTGTCAAAAAGAGCTATTCAGTGTGTATATCTTTCCTTTGAGGGCTTGTTGAAGTTGGATCGGTCTGAATCTCACTTCCATTTATTTAGGGTAATCCAAAGTCCTGCATAACTGGAATTCGTACAGAATTCTGGGCTTAGACTGTAAGCCACGAGGGTTAATTGTAAGTCCCATTCTTGAGGCATTAAATTATGAGAAGTATGTACCAGATTCCTCTCAAAAGCTTTGTTCTTTTGGGAACTTTACCAAAAGAGTCAATTCTTTTTAGTCAAAATCATGAAGTTAATTCATATTTGGATGACCAATAAGTGCACAAGCTAAAGATTATTTCCAAGCAAATTCAAAATTATTTAATGTTCCTAAATTATACTTGAAAAGTCGGCCATAAGAATACAAAAAAGCACCTTCAAATGTTTGAAAAAGGTGTTTCTAGCCTCGCTATGGGTTACCTTTTCATCCATTGAAATTACAAGGGAAAGGTACAATTGTGGGCCTTTTTGTGATGCAAAAGATCTTTAAGTAGCCGAAATTCCCCCTGAAAGCTTTGAATATGCGAAATGTTTGACCATTGTGAGGGCAAGACATGGCCGACACTGCCCTCCTTTTCTTTTTCTCAGGTTGGTGGTCAGTCTCACTCTCTTCCCCTTTCAATTTATCATTATCTTGCATATAGAATATGCAAGGACACACATAGATAACATCCACTAGATCAACCGTGTACATATATTTCCAAAAGAAACAATTACATCCACAAAAAAAAAAAAGATGTAAATAGCTGAACATTATTAGTAAAATAATATAAAATTTTTTCTTTCACTTTTTCAATTAACTCATTTTTCGCATTATTATAATGATGTGTCTTCCTTTCCAAAATGAAAAAGAACAAATCATAGTTCGTTTGTGTTTGTATACATGTATCAATGTATGCCTGGACGTGGATTTTAGTTCAAAGGCCCGATGTATGATCTATTATTCTATTAATAGTGTGATCAACCCATGGATTTAGGTTAAAAGACGTAGTCAGAGATAGGGGAGGGAATCATTTTAACTTCAATCCACTCATCCTATTTTAATATAATCTACAGGTGACTGATTATAGAAAAGAGACAGGGCTAGTTGTAGCGCCACCTCCATTTTGGGTAACGTGGAAACAGCGGTTGTTATCTTAATACACCAGCGATTTTTAATAAATCTTGTGGGGAACCAAGACACAAAAAGTGGTACTTCGATCTTATGTGAATGCTTATTCTTTATACAACAATGTCTATTCAACTGGCAATTTTAAGTAAATCTTTGGTGGCACCAAGCCGCTTGTGTGCATTATGATTCACATATTACATCCAAAAATCTAACTCCAAGAATAAATAAATCGTTAAATCGAGTATTCTGGTCGAAAATTTTATCTGAAATTCTAGTCATACACCATGGTATATCCTAATTTGCTCCTTACATAATTTTGCCATGTTAGCATGCAAGCAAGTATTCTCTTTGCATAATTTTTTTTTTTTGTGAGTAATATTAAATATTGTGAACATATTTTCTCAACTGGTAAGAAAATATTATTGAGATAAATCTATTTTTTCTTCATGTATTATTAAACAATTTTATTGATAGAAAGTTATTCACTTCAACAAGGATAATATTTTGATAATATATTAAGGAAATTTATTTATAATATTTAACATTACTTTTTTATTTCTAATTTTTAAATAACCAATGCAATTTTTCTGGTTATGATGGGCAACTTAGTCGGATTCCCTCACCTCAGCCAATGTTTTGTTTAATCGCCGCGTTTCACTCTGTGGGTTCAATCTCTCCCCCCCGGTTACAAAATCGAAATGCTAATCTTCTGGTCCACTCGCACAAACGGGCTTCTGTCAAAAGTTTTGGACCTGAGAACCGGTTCTTTCATGGAGTCTATCGGGCGTTATTGGGGTTGCCTTATTGCTATTCGAGACCAAAGTATGCTTTCTGTCCATTATTACTTGGAGCCCACCGTAAGCCCTTTAGACTGTCATAAAAACCACAAATTGCCGATTGGGGGGGGGGGGGGGGGCTCATGGATTCATTGCTTCCCAAAGTAAACCGAGGAAAACCCATTGCCAGAGTCGCAAGTCTTTTCAATAGTCCACTTCGTGCGCCAGTAAACTCTCGTTGATTTCCTAAGGTTGAAGATTCCTACTTCTAAACTCCATCCAAAAATAAGAAAAGAACAAAAAGGCCCACGTTGTGCACGTGGAAAACAATTATAACACTTTTTTTTTGTCTAATTTTTAAAAATTATTATAAAAGTAGACTATCAAACCAACATATAATTTTTATTTATATGTCAAAAATTTTGAAATTAAAATTTTCAAAATAATTATTTAATTTTTTAATTACCGATACATTTAGTCTTAATTTAACTCATAATTCGTATAAGTGAATAATTTTCTACAAGATCATACCCACCGTAGAGTTGCAAATTTTAGTACAGTAAATATGAAAAAATATATACAAAATTTTATTGGATAATTATTATTTTATTTTAATTATTTTACCACGATCTCGCTAATTAATTATTAGTCACCTTTTTACGAGGGTTTAGGCAACCCCACAACGCCGAGGGAAGTAATGTCAATTGAATGAATAGCATCCGTAAAATAGAATTTGTTAGGAAAGAAAACATGTGATAGAAACAAAGTCAAAGCCATTTTTCTTTAAGAAAAAAATTGGGGGGGGGGGGGTTGAAAATCAAACTATCCAACGCGGAGATAACACTCAATAGACACATATAGTCTCCAAGTAAGACCCAAATATGGCGAATTAAAGATTGGGTGGAGGCCTTTTTTTAATGTAAGTAATAGAATAATAGCAAAATTTTTATCAGCGGGAAGATTTTTTGGTCCATCGCATCACAGTAAAAAAAAAAAAAAAAAAGAATTAAAGTTTTTAAACATGCACAAAAGCTTTGTCACGCATGCCTCAAATGGCCCGCGCTCACGACAATTATCTCACCCCCTAGAGTAAGGCGTGAAAAACACTTCAATTTCTTAGTTTACTGGCTGGCTGGCTGGCTGGCTGGCTGGACCAGACCGGACGGACGGAATGAATGTGTGTGGAACAACAGAGGAGAGCAAAGTTAACTAGCCTCAATGGAGGACCACCCCTCAAATCCATCCATGACCTCTTCGCGATTAAACATGCAAGAATATATATATATATAATTTTGAATTGTTATTAATTGTGAACTTAAATATGATAAATTTATCTTACCAATTATAGTTACCTCTTAGTTTATATTTATATAAGATAAAAATATATTTAAGTGATGTTAATTTTTATATATTTGTTGGTATATTTCTGAGATATAAAAATAAAAAATATGTTTAAACTTATACTCATAATTAGCTTGTAAACATGTTTTTAATTTTGATATGAAATTTTAAGGTTTGAAAACTCTTTGAGAACTCAATTGGCCCAACCATGAAAAATGGTAAGCAAATGATCTGTAGTCGACAAGCTCATTCTCCATGGTCTTTCTTAGAACCAAAAACTCATTCTTCTTGGTCTTTCTTAGAACCAAAAGAAAAGAAAAAAACATTGTACCGAAAACATGCTTTTTTTTTTTTTAATTCTAGGATCCTATCTAATGTGAAGGTAACAAAAATTAATTGGATTTGTTTAACATTTAACTTAATTCAATTATACTTAAATAATCTAACTTAATTTGTCCAAAATTAAATTCAACTTAGTTTATGTTAATTAAAAAGGACAATAACATATATCTCGAACCTCAAAATAACAGCAAACGGCTAAAAGACTTCCTTTCTATAAGATTTCTGTAGGAGCTTAATTCTTACAAGTATGGGAAGTCACGTTCAACTTCTTTTCTAAAGTATGGCTTCAGCCAGCATTAAGTTTAATCGAAATCATATGATATGCCAAACTTTTAATCCAGTTAAGACAGCATAGCAAATTCCATGATGTTCAATTCTGTGTATATGAAATTGATCATTGATACTACGACAACCATCCATGACAACAAAATTTTAATTTTAAATTTAGCTAGAATCGGCTATATAAAGTTATTCTCACCACTCCGTCCTACAACCATGATTACCATTCCGTTCCATTACAAATAATTGCCAGTGCTGTGCCATTCGGAAAATTCGGCATTGGCTATGTTACAAGTTGATCGATTGAATCAACCAAATATGAGAAGAAAATACTCTAAAATCCTATAATTATATATATCTGCTTTCTAATAGTTCCACAATGAAAAATCAGCGTGGCTTTCGGCGTCATCCCAACCAATACTTCCACCCCAATAATGGGGAGGAGACAATAGAAGACCTACTGCCATGTCTGCAAGCAACTTTGGCATGTCAAACACCGCTTCTTCATCCATAAACATCTGCTTATTATTCTTCCGATCCATGCACTCGTCACTACAAACTACGCTCGAGTCGTCCACAACCTCGTCCTCCTGATTTGCTTTACCACCAAATTCTTCAGGCCTAAACAACTCTGCTGCCTCAATCGCCGCCCTCCTGATGTCCCTAGCATCTGTCGAAGCTGGCACGGGCAATGTACAGGGAGAGTCAGCGAAATTAAAGCAAGCAGACTTGCCTTTGAGAGCCAATACAGCAACGTCATGTGCCCTTGCCGCCATTTCAGGGGTAGGGTAAGTGCCCAACCATATGCGGGACTTCTTTTTCGGCTCCCGCACTTCACACACCCACTTGTTCCCATTCCTCCTCCTGACGCCTCTAAACACCGGATGCCGAGTCTCCTTGAACATCCTACGACCTGCTCGCTTCTTCGGACGACTTGTCGCCAGCAAAATTTCGGGGTCGGACTTAGCTGGCGAGGTTCTAGGACCGCTAGTGCTGGAATCTGACGACGACGAGCTTTCCTGCTTCTCCATGCCTGATCCAATACACATACCGAGAGATAGTGATTTCAAGCAAAAGGGTATTGAATTGCTTCAACTGAGCGTGCGGATTGAAGGAAAATTTTCCAAGATTTTTCAAGTTTGGGGTTCTAGACTTTGTTTTGATTTGAGTGAAGACATAGAGTGAAATGGATATATGTAGGCTTTGAACTTGCGAACTGTAATCAACGCGGCGTATACCCGTCATCCCAGCCGGCGATGTTAGGCGCGTGGTCCATGTCATCTACTTGTTATTTTTCGTACTTTTTTATTACCATATTTCTATTTTTGACAAGTCTTCTAATTGCTACCTTTGTCACGTCACTTTCATCACCTTAATTGCTTCCATTCCGGGTATCCTTGTTCAAGATTACATTTCTTAAGCGGAGGTGCAGCCATCGGAAAATAAGGAAAACAGGAGCTCCCAATAATTCGCACTATAATCATTAATTTTATATTTATAACATTTTAATAATGAAAATAAATTATAAATGTTAAATTATTAATTATAATATTGTAATATTACTTGTATCTGAACCGTGTAAAAAAAGAAAAAAAACTCTCCTGCATATAATAACACTTCAATGTTAGTTACTTTGTTCATCAAACATGAATCATTGAAATACAATGATTTAATCACGAAATGGTTGGAAGAATCAATTAAAATTTTTTATTTTTTGGTCAAAAAATCAAATTTTAAAATACAATTATTAAAATATGCACAATAAATTTAACATTAAAGAATCCTAGTCTTTTTTCTTTTTTTTTTGTCTGTGATAACTTTTAGTTTATTTATATGTTGCGCTAATATTTTGTTTGTTTAGTTAATTGCTACTCTATTAAGTACCAAAAGGCAAAAAAAAACTCTTTGTATTTGCTACAGTTTGCAACCATTGTTAACTATGCTTACACCAAGAAATAGTCTTCATGAATTGATAATGAAAATACGAGCGCATCTTTCTTTTTCTTTTTCTTAACTAAAAGATTATTTTGCATCAAGTATGACAAACAAATTATATAATATCGTGCATCAATCTTATATATAAAAATAAATAAATAATTCCGTGTGTGTCAAAGACAACAAATTTGAATATAAACGAATATAAAATATAAATAAAAAGGCAGGTTCCATTGCAAAGAGAAAACTCGAAAAAAAAAAAAAAAAAAAAAAACTTACCATGATAGTGCATTTTCAATTTTAATAATTAAATTTATGTGACAAAGTTTATACATATGACCTTTTCTTACTTTCTCATCATATTAACCAGAAAATTAGAATATCGCGATGAAAAGACTAAGATAACCTGAAACACGATCACATCATTGGTTGTTGAAAACTTCCAATTTATTGTAGTATGCTCGTGTATCACGAGTGTAACTTTCCGTTTATACAATTAAGGTCACGTTTTATTTCGTAAACAAAAGCGTGATTTACTTTGAGGAGGAACAGATTCAAAAGAAGTACGATGACATCTATGTTCATGGCTTTTTATATTCTAGAAAGTTAACTAAATAATAAACATGAAAGAAATTAATTCATTCATCCTAGAAGGCCATATTTAGTACAAGGATAACATCGTTATAACATAAATTATATATATATATATATATATTATTTTTATGCCTCAATTTTTTCTGAATAATTTTTTTTAATTTTTTCTTCGCATTACTGTCATCCAAACAAATAAAGAAAAAAAATTACTTTCTTCCACACACATAAAGAATAACAAAAAAATATTTTATTTTATTTCTTTCATTGTCCTTCTACCTATTTTCTTTTATTCTGCCCTTTTTTAAAAAAATTAAAATAGCATGAACTTTAACAACCTCGCTCTCTTGTTTTTCTCGGAAGGACACAGTTGAGCCATTGGAGCACGAGAACCACGTGGCCTTCAATAAAAAAAAAAAAAAAAAAAAAAAAATTTTTTCTCCTGTGGGAGCTGAGGTATTTGATTGAGAAGAAATATGCGGGCCATATGCTTAGTGATAGTTTTTTTTTTTTTAATGAATAAATAATGTAATAATCTATAATTTTATGAAAAAATAAATTACGTTTGGTATATACTATATAAGGTAAATCAGGCTATCACTCATCAACTTTAGAGAGCCAAATGTTATAGCCATTGTTATAATATATATCATAATAAATAATAATAATAATAATAATAATAATAAAAGTGAGCTTTTACAGGCTACATGTTGGGCCTTGACACTGAATATAGACCAAGTTTGTGATAATCCACCTTCGTAATATGTCCATTGGATCAATTTGTTTAGTTCCCATATGCAGTGGTATATACGATGACAATTGAAATTTTGCACTTTACTTATTTGCATGTCAATGCCCCCTAAAGTTCGTTACATAAGAACCCTTTTGGGATCAATTTTTATGATGGAACTCTGATTGAAATGAACTCTACAATAAAATTCAATTGAATTTGATTTGGCAAATTGATCGAAAGTTTGACAAGAGAAATAAATGATCAAGCATTTTGAAGAGATGTGTACGTGGGATTTTAGTATCCATCTCAAAATACTGAAGATTTCACCAAAAACATTTTTTGAAACATGTATTCTGACAGATGGAGTGTGTTTTGTGTTTTGTTTTGTTTTGTTCTTCTTTCTCTTTTTGGTACAGGAGCTGCTGCTACGTCAATTAATGAAATCAAGGAGCTAGCGAAGATGTTGTATAATAATTGTGCGCACATGCTCGTCGGCCATTTAACGTTGTCGGCTCGTTTTTCGATGAGCCCAACAATTCATAGGATTATATTTATTAAATCGGCCGACTCAACTATTGATGGGCCCAACTACTCCTAGGATTATACTTATTAATTCGCCCTACCCCCTCCATTAAATTTTTTTAACATCACTACAAAGTCATACTTGCCAGGGGAACTGATAATCAAAATATCAAAGTAATATTTTCTTTTAATTTTACCTTCATTTAATTATAATTGATCCACGTCTCTTGTACTTCTCGTATACTTATTATGCCTTCCTCTGAGTGAGTCCAACTAGTTTTTATCTACATTTTTTTTTATTTTCAATTAATACAATAGATGAGTCCAAAGAGTCATTTGATTCACAATTTGGAATCAAAATTAAATAAATTTATAAATAAAATAATAAAATAATAAAATTTTAACATATATGATGCACTTTAATGTTGAAATCAAATTTCTTTTGTAGCTTTTTTTTTTTGTTACGTTTGGAATCCTAATTAAAATAAAAAATTATGATAAAAAAAAGTAAATAATAATATAATAATTAAATTATATTTAATTATCATAGAAAAATAAATATAATTTATATTAAATAATTCCTATAATAATAATAATAATAATAATAATAGTTTAAATTTGTAAATTATTATAATATACTTAATTCGAATAAAAGTATAAACAAAAATCATATTAATTAATTTTCTAGTAATAACAACGTTTATAATAACCATAATTTAAATTGAAAACACTAAACATAAAATTTAAAATAAATACATTGACATAACAATTTTTAGTGAAAAAATATTTATTAATTAATAATTTGAATATTTTATAATATTAACAAATTTTCCTATTAAATTAATATTAATAATGATTATCGTATATACATGTATTTTAATATAACTAATTATTTATACTTCAATTATTACCATTATAATAAAAATATTATTTATTTATTTATTTATTTATACTAATATTTTATTTATAAGATTTATTTATTATGTATATATATCTTGTATAGAAAAAAAAAACAGAAATAATAAAAATATGATTAACTATGCAAGAAGGAGAAAGACAATTTTCATACATACAAAAATTTCATTATCCTAAATAAATAAATAAGAATAAAGTTTTCATTTATTATAAACTGAAAATAAAAATTAATTATTCTTATTTTATTTTCTCGTAAACCTATCGTGCATCTCAAATGAAATCACGCACAGCAATATTGCTGAAACAAAGAGTTCATCTTTGAGGCCAAGTCTACTCTTAAAAATGAACCCTTGGCTAGCGTTATTATTCTAAGGAAAACAGGCCCCCGCCGTGTTAGGTATAGCTCCTAACTAAAGTAACTTAAAAAAAAATTAACTTAATCGAGATATAAATATTTTATTAAAATTAATTTTTGGAATATTATTAGAGGGCAAAAGACTGAGAGAAAGGGAGAGACGAGGTCAAGAAATGAAAAAATAAAAATAAAAATAAGTATTTAGTGAAATATTCTTTGATTTTACGTTTATAAAGTATATCAGTATTTGATCAGTTTGAAACTTAGATAGTTGATAGAGTACATTTGATTCTTAATTTTGAATGATAAAGATTGAATTTCAAGTAATGTAAATCCTATTTCTCTTTAGTTTTTGTAGGTCTATTTGGTTAACCGTGTAATTGGAATATTATTTGTAATCCGATCGAGTTGATTTTTGGTCAATAGTTAGAGGACACGTAGATTTTCTTTGTGTACGATTAGATTGAGTTTCTACAAATTGTAAGGACAGGTATTCCGTTTAAATCGAAATTTTTCAATTGTGATAACTCTCTACTTTTTCACATGTGATAGAATTAGTAAATCGTTAATTATTAACTTGTGTTTCGATTGATCTGAAATTTGAACAACTGGTAGTAAATATTTGAGAATTCATCTTGAACGATTGGATTAATACTTTGAGATTTAATTATTAAATTAATTTTTCACCAATTTAAATCAGTGAAAAAAAAATTTTTTACAACTTGTATTATGCTGTTCGCTCTCCATCACGCCGAACCCTTCTTCACTTCAACATTTCCTTCTGTCCTTTCTCTTATGTTTCCATTTGGAATGAACGAAAATCTCCATCAGCTGTTTTGGACCACACATACATAAGCAAACATATTTCATGGACAACGCGGTTTCTTGTCATGTACTCCGAACAATTCATGACGACTGTGTCACTCTGATTGACTTTACCTAAAGAGTGTTTAGATTCCGGCCAAAAAGTCGATAACCCCCACCTCGATTCTCACCAATGCAGTGAAAGTCCAAATTACAGTGAAAGTCTTAACAGACTTCTTGTAACAAGTATGAGAAGTCAAGGTCAACTTCCTTCTAAAGTTGGGCTGCGGCCAGCATAGTCGAAATTATATAATATGCTAAACTTTTAATCCAATTAAGAAAGCTAAGCAAATTGCAGGAAGTTCAATTCCTTGCATATGAAAATAATCATTGATACCACAGAAACTTTTTAATTTTAAATTTAACTAGAATCCATGATTACCATTCTGTTTGATTACAAATAATAGTCAATACTGTGCCATAAGGCAAATTTGGGATAGGCTACGTAGAACAAGTTGATCGATTGAATCAAACAAACACGACGATAAAAATACACTAAAATCCTGTAATTATATATATCTACTTTCAAATAGTTCCACAATGAAAAGTCGTCATCGCTTACCACGTCATCCCAACCAGTACTTCCACCCCAATAATGGGAATGAGATAACAGAAGACCTTCTACCGCGTCTGCAAGCAACTTTGGCATGTCAAACAATGCTTCTTCATCCCCAAACATCAGCTCGTTGTTCAATAGTAAAGCCTTACATAGAAAGAATAATTAAATAATTAAGCAAAATTATCAGGTAGATTAACGAACAAAGAGGCCAATCAAGGCATTTTTCTAGTCTTACGTTACTGTATCAATGACTGAGTAGTTGGAAATAAGCATACCATGCCCCTTATTATAAATATCACCCAGAGAAATTCAGAATAATTGTACAACAGTCAATTTAAAAAACAGTTGAGAATTTCTTTTCTTCAAAAATACTTTCCTTTCTCGTTCTCGTAATTATTTCAAAGACTCAGTCAGCATCAATATTTATTGTTAAGCACTTTACATGACTTCCGTCCTCCCTTTCATTTTATTACTTGCAAGTCATTAATGCAAGGGTTCTCATGTTAAATTAGATTAAACTCAGTTTCAAAATCAAATCAAAATGGTTAGAACAAAAATCAATACAATGACTGCATAATCTGCACTATGACATCCAAGGTCATACGATTTCATCCATTTTAAAAAGGTAGTTAAAGAGATATTAGACATGGAAAATTGTTTTAAAGGAGGGATGATAATTAAAGAAAAAAAATAAGCACACAAGGTAATTTATGAACAACATTTAATTTATCCATTCATATTTAAGCAGACCTTTGTCAAGAGACTCGAAATGTATGAGATTCAATTGCAAAGTTACTTATTTATATTCAAAATAAAATACAAGAGAAAGAAATTATAATTTCTTCATCCAAGCTTTCTCCTTCTCCATTTTCTTTCTATGTATATCCAAGCCTTCAACTTTCTTTCTTTCCCTTAAGCATTCAAATATATATATATATATATATATATATATATATATTACGAAAACATTAAAATTCAAATTCCAGGAATTACCATCACCAAATGACGCTAAAGAACGGATTGGTGTTGTGGAGACGCTCCACGTCTACATAAACTTCCTCACCATCATCACCTTCATCAAATATGTTGATGCATTTCCTGCAAGCTCTAACGTGAAACCTCAGCCCATCGTCAGTTTCTTGAGTGAAAAACATGACTCTATCATTCTCACGCAGTTGCTTGTTAACCACGAATGGATTCCAAGATGATTTCAGAATCACTGGTTTTGGGTGTTTGCCGAAACGGGTGGTCAGATGGAATATACACGGATCATTGTCTGCATCGAATGCTTGGAATTCTGCCTCATGAACTCCTGAGGGAAGATGAAAGGCAGCAAGGGCATGTGTTGGAAAAGTAAGCTGATTCATAACATCATTTCTTCGCAGCTTCTTTGGCAGAGAAGTGTGAGCGCCATTTGCACCAATACAGTTGAGCTAAAATTGTAATATTTGAGCTCAATTCAAGTGGGGGCAGCGAAATTGAAGACATTTATAAAAATGTTCCTGATGCTGGTGTTAACGATGACGCTATGCGTTGTTCTGCGTGGGGTCGCACCTGCCTTTAAGATCGTATTCACAAATTGGACTAAAGTTGCACGAAAGCGACCCAAAGTTGAAAACTTCAACCATATTAAGTTTGAGTAGGGCGGTGAATTTTTTCAGTAAGACCAATAGTTTTGATTTGCCATAGGTATGGTTTTAGTATATATGATAGGACTAAATTACAGAATTTACTGCACCAACTTAGAAGCCGTTTTAGAGAGACCTCTCCGATCCTGCCTTTAGAAGTTCTTCCAAATCAAATCTGGATAATATTCTAGTGAGGTTTTGATTTTTTGGGAGTCCTAGTTTTTTTTATTTTTTGGTTGGGTGCATAGGGGAGGGATGGGGGGCTAAACAGTATCATGGATCACGATCAACCAGAACTAAAATCATATGCATGCGGCCAAAAACGGTTTACATATTGTTTTTTTCTTTCACAAAAAAAAAAAGAAATGTGCGAGACTCCCATAAATTTATTTTTAAAAAAAAAAAAGACAAAAGTAGAACCACACAAAGATTCCTCCCACTTACACATAGTTTTCACAGACTAAATTATTTCGCGCTGTCTTGTCGGCCGAAATAATTTTCCAAGACTCGTCAAAACGTTCTCACCGACTCAAACCCTACCACTCCTGAAAAAGCACGCGCAAGGCAACTACATCGTCTTCTTTGTAAATTGTGATAAAGACAGTCAATGCAGATCGATCTCCGTCTCCAGGTCATACAAATTCACGGAAAAAAGAAAAGAAAAACAAAACGACGCACAATAAATCAATAAAATAATCGAACTCGAGATTCAAAAGACTACACTTGCTGGGTGGTAGATACCATTAGTGCAATAACCGCGACAAGTATCCAAGTTTCTTCTTCTCATTTTGTGGCTCTGCGAACACTGCAGCTCTCTGCATGTAGTCAAAAACCCATTTTGAGTGAGCGAAATCGAAAAATTGACCAAAACTCTGCTCAACTCAACCGAATTTCTATTATTGCCATACATTATCTTGACAAAAACCTTTTTTGACTAAGCGAAAGCCATTAATGCCCAACGATTGTCTTCGCTAGAATTCTACAATGGACAAAAACTCTGCTCAAAATGGGACCCATATAAACAAAATTTGCTTCCCGAGCAAAAATATATACTGAGAGAAAGTGACTCGCATTAACAAAAGTGCTTCCCTGACTGAAAGTGAGAGAGAGAAGTCTGCTCCAAATGGGACTCGCATAAACAAAAATGCTTTGCCGGACGCAAAGATACTGACAGCCTTTTTGGGAATAAAACCTTTTTTATTTTTTATTTTTTTAACTCTGCCCCAAATGGGACCCATATAAACAGAAAGTGCTTCCCAGCAGATGAGAAGTCTGGTCCAATTGGGCCTCCTATAAACAAAAGTGCTTTCCGTACAAAAAGATGGCGATAGTACTTTTTAGATTTAAAACATATTATAAATGTTTATAATTAAAATTTTAATTTTTTTATATATTTTAAAATTTTATACATTCAAACTCGTTTAAAATTAATTTTTTGGATAAAAAAATCAAAACTGTCAAAAATGATAAATTAATCAAATTAAAATAATTAACGGTGTGGGCATTTTATTAAAAAAATTAATTAAAAAATATAAAAAGTATACAACATTAAATAAAAATATAAAAAATTAAGAATTTAATTATAAAAATTATAAAATTTTTTCTTTGACCTATCCAGATAATTTTGTTGTGAAGATGGTTTGAGACATAATAGGTTCACAAGTGACAGTTGACGGTCCTTTCCTTACTACTACATTCAGATGTCCTTATTGCCATTTCTTGGAATTTCAGTTCTTAATTTTATTTATAAAGTAGAGATAGTGTCTGATTTATGTAATTTTATGTCAATTGCAGCGTCCATGTCTATATGGGGTGTTTGTATTTGAAGTCGTGGCCACTTTCACTGGGCAAGTGTCTGTTTGTCTCTCGTAGCCATTTTGGGTGCCGCCACAACTGCAATGGCTGGTCCATTTTTTTTAAGTTCTCCCAATGATACATTGTTACAAATGTCTGCTAGTTGTTCTGTGGATGTGTTATGCTTTTTCAATGTCTTCCAGTGGCATGCAGCGGTTGTATGACTAGTCGGACATCTCACTGCACATTTTTTGTTTTGATCTAAGTAGTCGTAGCCTCAGCCACATGGAAAGAGACGATGGGACAGTGACGAGCGTTTGTCTTCCGTCACAGATTACTAAGGCGATTAACCTCATTCTCAGGGGGGAAGCATTCACATTGAGCTAAGACCAATGGTCAGCGGGCGACAATCCGAATTTCGTCTTTTTTTTTTTTTTTGTCTTTTCTGTTATGTATTTGAGCTCAGCTCAGCTCCCAAATCCAGTCCACCCAGTTACTCTAATGGCGGGCCCTAATTGAGGAGAAAATCCAGCGGTCTAAATTGAATTTGAGTTCACCATATGTCCGTACTGTCAATATCACCCACCTTTTGATTTTAAAAAAAAAAAGATAAAAACAAAAAGGTTAGAAGAGAAAAAAATAAAAAGCAAAAAAAAGAAAGAAAAAGGAAGACCCTATTTTCAGTCTCTCCTCTTCCGTCCGCTGCTCCTCAATCTTCCAACGAAGCCCCCAAAATTCAAAAAGAAAAAACCGAACAATGAAAGGAGCGAAACGTTTCGCCGTATCGGACCGGGCTTCTGACACAGGCGATGTAACTGTGGTGAGTTTTTCTTTCTTTTTTTTTCTTTTTTATGTTTTTTTTGGTATTCTGAAAACCCTAATTTGGTCCATCGCTGATGTTTCATTGCATTCATGAGATACCCGTTCAAGCTTCTTAATTTACGTTTTGGTATCTATCGACGGCTAATAAAGTTGTATTCTTGAACTGGGATTGGTAATTGATTGAGCTGAATGATAGATGAAGTTGAAATTATAGAAGAGCAAGTTATGGTATCGAACAACGGCTAATAAGGGTTGATTCTTGAACTGGGATTGATAGTTGGTTGAGCTGAATTGTAGATGAAGTTGAAATTATAGAAGAAGAAGTCTTGAAGTTGTAACATGCTTTTTTTTTTTTGGGTGAGGTTTGGATGTCAGCGGGTATTGAAGTAAGAGAGGGTAGTGTCACGCGCCGTTACTTTTTCTTAAAAGTTAACTAGTTGAAGAGTCACGCCACTGTTATTTTCTTCCCAAAAATTAATTCCAAAAGTTAACCGGTATTCCCTTCTTTTTCCTATTTTTTTACGTAGTATTTTATCAGGTTCTCTCCGTCGAATTCTCGTTGTAGACCGAAGCCGCGTGCATCGTTATCAACGTTGAATTTAAGTCAAGTCGATCCTAATTATCAATTTTTATATATTTATTATTTTTTAAAAAAATAACTTTAAGTATACAATATATATATAACTCACTAATTCTTTTTTAACGTAAAATTTTATTATATTTTTTTTATTAAATTTATTCACGTCTTCGTCTTCACTGTATACTGAAATCTCTCTCTTACTCTTAAACCTAAATACTTAACAATAAATATTTAATTTAAGTTGAACTAATTTTAATATTATTTTACTTATAATTATTTTTTTTAAATATAACTTATTGAAATTTGTATTAGACCAAGACCCCTTCTTTTCTTTTTTTTTTTCGACGTGAGACTCCATTATAATAAATTTTAATTGGTTACTTTTTAGAATATGAAAATAATCATCCATACCACAAACTTTTTAATTTAAAATTTAACTAGAATCCATGATTACCATTCTGTTTGGTTACCAAAAATATTCAATACTATGCCATAAGGCAAATTTGGGATAGGCTATGTAGAACAAGTTGATCGATTGAATCAAACAAACACGACGATAAAAATACATTAAAATCCTGTAATTAATTATATACATCTACTTTATAATAGTTCCACAATGAAAAATCGGCATGGCTTTCCACGTCATCCCAACCAGTACTTCCACCCCAATCACGGGAAAGAGACAATAGAAGATCTTCTACCACGTCAGCAAGCAACTTTGGCAGGTCAAACAATGCTTCTTCATCCCCCAACATCAACTCATTGTTCGATAGTAAAGCATTACATAGAAAGAATAATTAAATAATTAAGGAAAATTATCAGGTAGATTAACGAACAAAGAGGCCAATCAAGGCATTTTTCTAGTGTTACGTTACTGGATTGATGACTATAGTTGAGTAATTGGAAACAAGCATACCAAGCCCCTACGACATCCAAGGTCATTAATACAAGGGCTCTAATCTTAAATTTAGATTAAACCCGGTTTCAAAACCGAATCAAAGTGATTAGAAAAAAAATTAATACAGTGACTGCATGGTCTGCACTGCGACATCCAAGGTCATACGATTTCATCCATTTTAAAGAGGTATTTAAAGAGATATTAGACATGAAAATTTGTTTTAAAGGAGAGATGGGAATTAAAGAAAAAAATAAGCACCCAAGGAGAAAATGAACTTTTTATGCTTTCAACTATAAACATTATACTTAGGTAATTTATGAACAACTTTCAGTTTATCCATTCATGTTTAAGCAAACCTTTGTCAAGAGACTCGAAATGTATGAGACTCAATTGCAAAGGCACTTATTTATATACAAAATAAAACGCAAGAGAAAGAGATCATAATTTCTTCGTCCAAGCTTTTTCATTCTCCATTCTCTTTCTATATATATCCAAGCCCTCAACTTTCTTTCTTTCCCTTGTGCATTCACACACACACATATATATATATATATATTTCGAACATATTAAAATTCAAATTCCAGAAATTGCCATCACCAAATGACGCTAAAGAACGGATTGGTGTTGTGGAGACGCTCCACGTCTACATAAACTTCCTCACCTTCATCAAATATGTTGATGCATTTCCTGCAAGCTCTAACGTGAAACCTCAGCCCATCGTCAGTTTCTTGAGTGAAAAACATGACTCTATCATTCTCACGAAGTTGCTTATTAACCACGAATGGATTCCAAGATGATTTCAGAATCACTGGTTTTGGGTGTTACCGAAACGGGTGGTCAGATGGAACATCCACGGATCATTGTCTGCATCGAATGCTTGGAATTCTGCCTCATGAACTCCTGAGGGAAGATGAAAGGCAGCAAGGGCATGTGTTGGAAAAGTAAGCTGATTCATAACATCATTTCTTCGCAGCTTCTTTTGGCAGAGAAGTGTGAGCGCCATTTGCACCAATAAAGTTGAGCTAAAAAATTATAAATATTTGAGCTCAGTCCAAGTGGGGAGCTGCAAAAATTCAAGACTGAAATAGAAAAGTGTCTGTTACTGATATTTAACGGTGAGGCTAGTGGGTTTTTCTGGGTAGCACCTGAATAAAAACCAACCTTGCATCATAATCACAAATTGGGATAAGGTTTCACTCGAAACCGACCAAAAGTTTGAAAATTTAGCCATACTAAGTTTTTTGACTAGGGCAGTGACATTTAGGTTCTAAGATCAGTGTGAAGGCGGCGCTTGCATCCAGTCTTTAAACCGGTTGACGGTTCACATTGAAGACGCGGCTCTGCCCATATTTTTATTTTAGTAGGCCTAGTCATTTTATTTTTTGGTTGGGTGCTTGGGGTAGGGATGAGGGTAAACAGGTTGATGGGACACATTCGAACGAACCTAAAAGTCTACAGCTGTTTACATATTGTTTGTTTTTTTTTTTTTAAAAAAAGAAATATGTGAGGCTAGCATAAATTTATATATAAAAAAAGTGACAAAAGTAGAACCTCACAAAGATTCCGCCGACATGCAATTAGATTTCAACGGCTTATTCTCTTAGTCTTCGTCTGGACCTGCGTCTCCGAAATAATTTTCCAACATGAATAATGCAGTGAGATCAAGTTGCCTTTTTCTTCGTTTTTTTAAATATAATCATTTTGTGAACACTTTAATCAACAAATGAAAATGTATCATATTATTTTCGTAAAATAAATCTATTAATTTTCAAATTTATTTTTTTGAAAGCTTATTTTGTTTTTTGTTCGCACAACATATGTATTATGTGTTATATGTTTGTATAACTTAGTATTTCCTGTCATAAAACTTTAAGTTAAAAAAAAAAAATTTGTCAAAACATTCTCACCGAGTCCAAAACCTACCACCACCGTAAAAATCACGCGAACAGACATTACACCGTCTTCTTTGTAAATTGTGATAAAGACAGTCGATGCAGATCCATCTCCGTCTCCAGGACATTACACCGTCTTCTTTGAAAATTGTGAAAAAGACAGTAGATTCAAAAAACTACACTTTCTGTCTGGTCAATACCATCAGCGCGATACCCGCAACAAGAATCCAAATTTCTTCTTCTCATTTTGCATGGCTCTGCCAACACTGCAGCTCTCTGTTGCTTATAATGCCTCTGCATGTAGTCAAAAGCCTTTTTTTGATTGAGCGAAAAGCTACAGTCGACAAAAACTCTGCTCAACTCAACCGGATTTCTATAATTGCCATACATAATCTTGAGAAAACCCTTTTTTGATTGAGCGAAAACCATTGATGCAGGTTGATTATCTTCGCTACAAGCCTACAATTGACGCAAACTCTGCTTCAAATGGGACCCATATAAAAAAAATGCTTCCCCGGTAAGAAGATACTGGCAGCATTTTTGGGATTTTATTTCTTTTTTTTTTTTTTTGAAACTCTGCTCCAAATGGGACCCAATGTAAACAGAAAGTTCCTTTCAGACGAAAGCATACAGAGGGAGAAGTCTGGTCCAACTGGGACGCGTATCCACAAGATGGCGAGAGCATTTTTTTTAGATTAAAATTAATTTTAAAAGATTTTATAAATGTTTATAATTAAAATTTTAATTTTTTATATATTTTAAAATTTATACATTCAAACTCGTTTTAAATTAATTTTTTAGGTAAAAATAATCAAATTTGTGAAAAATGATAAATTAATCAAATTAAAATAATTAAAGGTGTGGTCATTCTATTAAAAAATTAATTAAAAAATGTAAAAAGTATACAACATTAAATAAAAATATAAAAAATTAAGAATTTAATTATAAAAATTATAAAATTATAAATTTTTTTCTTTAACATATCCAGATATTTTTGTTGTGAAGATGGTTTGAGACGTAATAGGTTCACAAGTGACAGTTGACGGTCCTTTCCTTACTACTACATTCAGATGTCCTTATTGCCATTTCTTGGAATTTCAGTTCTTAATTTTATTTATAAAGTAGAGAGAGTGTCTGATTTATGTAATTTTATGTCAATTGCAGCGTCCATGTCTATATGGGGTGTTTGTATTTGAAGTCATGGCCCCTTTCACTGGGCAAGTGTCTGTTTTGTCTCTCGTAGCCATTTTGGGTGCCGCCACAACTGCAATGGCACTTCCATTTTTTTTTTAAGTTCTCCCAATGATGCATTGTTACAAATGTCTGCTAATTGTTCTGTGGATGTGTTATGTTTTTTCAATGTCTTCCAGTGGCATGCAGCGGTTGTATGACTAGTCGGACACTCACTGCACATTTTTGTTTTGATCTTAGTAGTCGTAGCCTCGGCCACATGGAAAGGGGTGGACGATGAGACAGTGATGAGCGTTTGTCTTCCGTCACTGTCGGACAGGCCCGAGTTCTAGATTACCAAGGCGATTAACCCCATTCTCAGGGGGGAATATTCACATTGGGCTAAGACCAATGGCTAGCGGGCCACAATCTGAATTTCATCTCTTTTTTTTTTTTTTGTCTTTTCTGTTATGTATTTGAGCTCAGCTCAGCTCCCAAATCCAATCCACCCAGTTACTCTAAAGGCCGGCCCTAATTGAGGAGAAAATCCAGCGGTCTAAATTGAATTTGAGTTCACCACCTGATCGTACTGTCAAAATCACCCACCTTTAGATTTTTTTTAAACAAAAGACAAAAACAAAGGTGAGAAGGGAAAAAAAAAAAAAAGAAAAAGAAAAAAGGAAGACCCTATTTTCAGTCTCTCCTCTTCCGTTCGCTGCTCCTCAATCTTCCAACGAAGCCCCCAAAATTCAAAACAAAAAAGCAGAACAATGAAAGGAGCAAAACGTTTCGCTGTATCGGACCCGGCCTCTGACACAAGCGACGTAACTGTGGCGAGTTTTTCTTTCTTTTTTCTTTTTTGTTTTTTTTTTGGATTTCTTTTGGTGTTCTTAATGCCCTAATTTGGTCCCCTCGTTCCTGTTTCGTTGCATTCATCAAATATCTGTTCAAGCTTCTTAATTTACGTTTTGGATCGACGAACGGCTAATAAAGTTGGATTCTTGAACTGGGATTGATAATTGATCGGGCTGAATGGTAGATGAAGTTGAAATTATAGAAGTCGTCTTTGTATAACGATAAACTTTATTTCATTGTCTCTCAATGGCGAAAATAGCCCTTTTTTCAGTAAAAATAAAATTAAGAGTGCTGACATCTAAACCTTGAACCCCACACCGAGGGAGCTTCCTACAGTGGGACGTGTTTGTTTTTTATTTTTTAAGATGAAGTTGTAATATGCTTTTTTTTTTTTTTTTCATTTTTCAATGAGGTTTTGACGTCAATGTGTATTGAAGTGAGACATGCTAGGCTCTAATTGGTTGCTTCTTAGAATAACAAAATCTTGGGTTTCTTTTTCATCTGCTTTGATTTTTAGATTGTCAAATAGTTTAGGAAATTTGAGGAAGAAGCTTTTTGGAAAGTTTGCTTTATTCAATGTATTGAATGAACTTTTTAGTTGCTCTACTAAAGCATGGAATTGGTGAATCTGTTATTTTTGCTTTATTTTGTAGCGCCATGCCACATTTGTGTTTATTCTCAACTGGTAATGTTACAGGTTTGGAGTTTGGAATTAAAAAGGTCATAATGCTAGAAAAGAGCAGAATTCATATTGCTTTGGCTGTCGTAGAAAGCCGACGGTCTTCAACCTGTTGTTGATGTTATTGCTTGTGTTTTTGCCTCTTTTTTTATGATTTCATTGTCTTTTGGGTTATTATTTTTTTATTTTGATTGTGTTGGAGTTTCAGAATAAAAGATTTATGGGAGCATCAACTTTTGATGATCCTAGCGCACAACCATATCAGCAGCAATCAACTGTGATGCTGCCTTTGGATTTGAACCGGGCTGAGTCTTCTCGACAGCATGTGAGAGCCCTCAATACCCAATTTGCAAGGTCCATTTTTCTCTTAGCATTGTCGCAACTTTGACTTTAGGATCTGTTATCTCACTAGTGCTATTTTATTCTTTATAATTTATACTAATTAAAACAATTTGATGTGTCTGTTTTCATCTTGTCCTTAACTGGACAAGTTTGTATTGTCTATTGTGGTATTTTCTATTTCCTCTTGAAAAATTGTTTTTGTTTCCATTCCTGCCAAAGTGCTTGTTGTTTCTTGATTTTTTTTTGGTTTGGTTTTATTAAATATTTAAAGTTTTCCTTCTTATTTTATTTTTTTTATTGCAGTTGGGTGCAAAATCAACTTAAGGACCATCCTGATGAACTTTGGGAAGATGGAGTTAGAGACTACCTTTCTCATGCTTCAAAAATACTGGTAGTCTATAATAGTTGTTGATATAATATACTGTCATTTCATGTTGTTCTAATCTTTTTATCACATCTATTATTTTATTAATTTCTTATTGCAGGAGAAGTTCAGTGATGTGGTAAACTGGCTCAAGACAAATGCCATGAAAGAAAGACCTGCTGCTGAATATCTATCTGAAAAGAAATTAGCCCCTGAATTAAAGGATAGTGACAACAGATTGTTTCAAGGGAGAATAGGGGGTGCTTCAGCAAGTCCAAACACAAGCTTTACAACCTCCTGGAGCTCAAGTGTATTGTCCAAAAGCCCAAGTTCTGGGGGAGTATTCTCTGGTAGTCAAAACATTAATGTAATGGCTGGCAGTCAAAGCTCTGGCTTATTCTCCAATGCTCAAAGCTTGGAATTGTTCTCCAGCAGTCAACACTCTGGGTTATCTTCAAATGGCCAGGACTCTGGATTAGTTTCCAACAGCCAAAGCTTGGCAGAATTGTCCAACAGTAATAGCTCTGTCTTATTCTCCAATAGTCAAAGTTCAGGATTGTTCTCCAACAGTCAAAGTTCTGGAGCATTTTCAAGTAGACCAAATTTTGGAGTCTTCTCAACTAATCAAAGCTCTGGGGCATTCTCCATCAGCCAAAGCTTAGGGGGATCTTCCAATGCTCAAACCTCCAGCTTGTTTGGTATGTGCCACTCTTCATTACGGCTGTGTCACGGCGGTTGTGCCTTGTACATTATTAAGGTGTACAATATAGGCATGAGAAATTAACACCATAATTAGTTGGATACTGCAAATTACAATTGAAGCTAAAGAGTAGAGGGTTGGCAAATGTGAGAGGTGAGGACGCCGGACAAGAGGCACAAAAAATTTGCGTGCCTGGGAAAAGTTATGTACTTATTATTAATTTCAGCTAAATATGGTCATGTGAGGAGACAAAATAAAAAGATTGATTTAGATTTCGGACGATACTCTACAAAATAACATTAATTTTCTAATCATGTTTATAGGACAAAAGCTGTCATACAAAGTCAATAATACATTTTAAAATAACTTTTTTTATATTATGTAAATCAAAAGTAAAAAGACTCACAAATACATGTGCAACTAAGTAAAAGAGATGTAATTTTTTTTTCTCTTACAAGTTTTAAGATAGGTTTAGACTAAACTAAACTAGATGAGGGAGAGAGTAAGCAAGATTTATCTTATTGTGACAAAATGTCCCTATTACTTCCAACTGACAAGACATCTGCCGCTATGTTTAAGGACTAGGTGCTTCCCTTCAGCACTTCACTTCAATGCTAGGAGACCCAGGCTTAGCTGATTAAAACCAAAGCCTTATTAATTGTGCCAACTGTTGCATTTCCTGTTGGAATTGTTCCTTACATTACTGATGTGATATCTGAGTTTTCTTCCCTTTTTTGTTTTTTTGGTGTAATTTTAGGATTAGCAGGCCTGAGCAAGTTCCAACAAACCAGGACACTTCAGATGATGCAGTTGACAGTGGTGAGATAATTTAATTATTGCCTTTTCTTTTCACCAGCTAATAGGCTCTTGAGGCTGTCACTTATTTGGAGATAACCTTTCCTTCAATTTCTGATCATGTTCTTTTTCCTTTTCATTTGATTTCATTTATTTCAGTTTATCTCCTTACATGCATGACACATCAACTGTAGTTCATGGGAGCATTAGTGGGAGATCATATCATATCTTACTGGCATAAATATTTAAATGTTTGGATTAAAATGAGGAATTCATGATAGAATATCGGTTGCCTGGTAGTTAATTCCTGTTGGAATTGGGCATTTTACAGCTTATGACATATAAAGTGTGACAACTTTGTTGATTCTTATTCCTTTCTGCTCAGGAATAGATTAATTGTATTAATTTTGCATATTTGATGGTTTGATATATTTTCATGATTTTGTCAACTAGAGAATCTCTATAAGAGGAGATATTGAATTACCTTTCTTTTTGTCAGAAAATGAATTGCAGCAACCTAGCAGCCCATCGGTGCAAAAATCTGAAGAAAAGGGTATTGTTGTTGTCCATGAAGTCAAATGCAAGCTATATGTCAAGGTGATTGTTATATTGAATTATACTTGCTGAGGCAGAATCACATCAAACTTTGTACTTGATGGCCTATTTTGAGCATGGTAAAATTTTGCACTGCTTGATGAGATAGACTTGCCGTGATGTGTTATATGTTACACACTCATCCCTTTTTCCATTGTCATTGATGGGAAAGATGGGTTTGACAGGGCTGTTGTCATCCCGTGTTCAAGTTGTATGACTTTTACCCATAAAATTTGTTCAGTATCTTTGTTGTTGGTTGGATGGATTCCCCTTATTAAATTTATTCAACTGTAATAATCTATTGTCGAGCCATGGCTTGTTCTGTCATGTTTATTCAGCATTCTTAATGGCTGTATCCTTTTGATGTTTTTCTCTTAATAAGTCCAGTCAAATGATCCAGCCGACAAAGATGCATGGAAAGATAAAGGCATGGGGCACCTTTCCATCAAATGCAAAGAGGGTGATAACAAGGGTACCAAGGAATCAAAACCAACAATTATCGTCCGAAATGATGTATGCTCTGTTATTTAATTATTGTCATTCTAATCACTTTTTGGTCTTTATTTTGTGGTTTAGTCATTAACCAGCTTTCCCTTTTGTCCCGTCATTACTTAATTTCTATACTTAATTTCTAGGCACTTACTCTTGTTGATAGACAAAACATAACAATCTCTATATCCATACGCATGTTGCATATAAATACAATTTATGCTGATATATTGTGGACTTATTTCTGTGGTGTTTTGCTCATGCCAGGTGGGAAAAGTGTTGCTAAATGCTTTGCTATACCCAGGAATCAAGACAAATTTACAAAAGAATTCCATTGTTTCAATATTTCATACTACGGTAATCCACCTTTAATAGTTGCAGAGTTATGAATTTTTCGAAAATTTTCTCAGCTTAGCTATGTTCCTGCTGCAACTTGGTTCAGTATTTACCACCATGTTGTTACCAAATACATGACAGGATCAAATATCGATATGTGCTTGGAAAAGTGGTGCTGTAAATATCTTTTCATTTGAAGTTCTTTCGGTCGAATGTTTTGTATTCTTTTTCTATATCGTGCAACTTGTGCTGCCATTGGCTTTTGCAGGATGATAGCAGCAATGATGGCAGTGTTGTAGCCCGTACATTCTTACTTAGGACAAAAACAGAGGAGGATCGAAATAAGCTAGCTACGGCAATCCAAGAATATGCTCCTGCATTATGAGAACAACGATTGCTGACATGATAAATTTTGCAGTGATTGGCTCCATAGAAGCTAAGCAGCTTGTTTTGGCAATCAAAAATTGCTGGGGGGTTTGGACCCCCATGAAGCCAATTGTATTTTTGCTTGTATCATAGGATAATCATATGTTACTTATAATTCATGATTGAATTTGGGTTGCTGTTATTTGCTCCATTTGATGAGTGAACACGTGATTTTCGAACATAGATAATTCAAGTTCTTAAAAATTAAGATATAATCATGAAGTAATTAAATATGTAAAATTTTCTTGTGATGCTGACCCCAACATTAGATAAGCCCAAGTCTAGGCAAGTGATCTCTTTAAGATCAGAAAAATGAGCTCACTTTGCCCTCGTAGCCATTCTTTTTGGCCAGTGGTACGACAAATTTTGTCTTTACATAGTACGGCTTACTCAAAGGGTTAGTTCATGGCTACTGGGCTAATAGTTGCTTAAGTAATATTCATTTCGCTCCATTAGTAACGTTAGAAACCTGCGAAAAAGTCAGGCTTGATTAATGATACGATATACAAGAAAACACATTGTGATGTGACTGTCCATTTGATAACAAATCTCTGTAGTGCCTTGCCTTGCATTCTCCAAACTTCAGTAGTTCCCGTAAAAACACACAATAAATTATCAGTCATGTATGTCTTCATTGCAATAAGGTCACCTTAATTAGTTCCCATGGCAGAAAATGGAACATCAAGGTTGGAAGTTTGGGTGGCTAGATATTGTCCCATGTAACGTCTATGCAGGTTGGCAACCTACCAGGGCTTCAACGACAAAGTCCCAAAGATACCGCCATGCTTGCCACCCGGGGATGGGATTGACATAGAAAGAGCTGGAAAATAATCCCATTTGGCTTTTTTTTTTTTAATAATAATTATTATTATTTTAGGACTGCCTAGTTTAAGTTAAAAAAAAAAAAAAGCGTTGGCTTCTAATACATGGACGCCAATTTTTCACAAAGGATTTACAAATAATTGAAATCAAAATGGTTAATTACACAAAGATATAGCCTAACAATCGTGAACTTTAAGTAGGTATGCGTCAAAAAATCGAGTCCAGCTAGCAATTTTCCTTTCAAGTTGCGCGAAAACTTGAATTTTCATAAGTTTTCAAAACCAAAATAATAATAATAATAATAATAAATAAGAATTTATAATTCATGGATTTTTTAATTTGGCAAAAAAAAAGTGAAATACGATTTTTTTTTTTTTTCATTGAAAGCCATAATAACCACGAGTAGTAGGGACTTGCTAGTAAACCACCATGTATGGCAGTCATTTACCTTCAGGTTTGTCATGATGGAGGAGATCGTGGGGGCTCTACGTCATTTGACAGCGTTGTCTTAAGGTCAAACTCCCGAAGTCTCTTGCAGTATGTCCCGTACTTTTAATAAAACTTATTAAAACATTTTTATAAAAATTTATTTATTAACTTTATATTCCAATTTTATTGATTCTATAAAATAAAATAAAATAAAATAGAAAGACACCTCATTGCCGTTACATCCTTGTTTCAGCATAAACGGTTTGTCGGTATCCCATTAATGGTTCACAAGTTCCCAACAAAACTTTTTTTTTTTTTTTTAATATTTCCGGTCATCAACTCTTCGGCCGCCAATTGCACTCGTTTTTAATATTTTCTTTTGGAATAAAAAATATTTAGATTGATTCTTTGCCCAAGCAGGAGAGAGAGAGAGAGAGAGAGAGAGAGAGAGAGAACGTGCAGTAGCGATGTGACATGTTTGTATTTTAGTAATTCATTAACAGATAAAAATAATGAAACGAGAGCCGTCAATAAGCTTACCGTTTGTGCTTTCTTTATTCTGTCCAACCTCTCAGTCTTATGATGGCTCCATCTATTCTTTTATTTACTCTTTATACATATATATATATATATAAGTTTTTTTTTTTGGTCCTAATCTGAGGCCATGCATTTTTAGTCTTAAGTTAAGCTTTAATGGAATAATGTATACAAACTATACTCATAAATCATGATTTTAGCCATTAGAAAATTAAAATTTTGGTCACTAAAATTTCAAGTCACTACCGTCCAAATAAATGATTCATTGCAACAAAACTCAAAAAGATATCGCTATCAATAGAAAATGCAAGTCTATCATCAATATAAATTCTAATGATTAAATACTCGATTTTTTTATTATTAAAAAATTAAGAGAGCTATTCAATTATATATTTATAAAATAAATGAATAAATAAATATTAAATTTAAAAGCATGACTTATGGTTGCTACGACCTCCCGTCTACAGTGATTATCATTAGCGGGACACCAAAAAAAAAAAAAAAAAGGAGGAAGACGAGAAATTCTCATGAGCAGCGGCAGCCTCTAGGCGGCCAGCCAGCGTTTAAATCTCCTTTCTTAAGTTCCTTCCATCCCTCACAGCCCAGCCGAAACCATTCATCATCGTCCGTGAACGTATTGTTTGCTTTTATGCGAGCGAGCGAGCAAACGAGCTGTTTAACAAAGAAGGTGAAAGATCCGCTTTCTCTGTCAGCCAACCCAGCCAAAAAAGCTGCCTCCAGGTTTTACAGCCTTTTTCTTCTTCGTTTTTTTCCCCTTCTTTTTTAGGTGTCTCTCTTTTACTTTCCGGATTTATTTTTGCCAAACAGGTAACCAGCGTTTTCCAAAGCCAATTTTCTCTCTCGCCTTTTCTTTTCGTTTTCTTTTTAAAGCATATTTGCAGATTTTCCAGCCTCTTTGTGTAAATAATTGTATTAATGTATTAATATTACTCAGTTTGGTTACCGAGAAAGGAAGGAAAGAAAGTTCGGATTTTCCAGCCTTTTCAAAATTCTTTTTTGTTCTTTTTATTATTATTATTGAAGCAGGACGAAGTTGTGTTTTCTTGCTCCGTTTTCTCGAACTTTCTGGGCAGCCAAGCATGGCCAGAATTGAATAGTTGTGGTGGCTATGCTTTGCAGGAGAAGTGCTATTACGTTGTTTCGCTTATTATAATAAGCCATCGTCGTCTTGGATTCGGCGACAGTAGAGGCGTGTTTGTTATTATTTAAATTTTGTGTGCATAAAGAATAATTGAATAGTGATATTTAGTTGATATGCTGCTGATAATTGATTGAAATTGACTGACTGGTTGCTTAGTTAATGGTCAGTTTTGTACAGCTCTGTAACTGAACAGTGGTGTAAAGAAGTTTGCTGAAGGATTAATGTTCATTGCTTATTTATTTATTTATTTATTTTATTGTTTTGGATAAAGAGTTTTGGTTCATTATTGATTGTTAATTGGAGGGAGATGTTGCAATTATGTTGTTTATTTTCAGGTGACTTTCTGAAAATTTTGGCGAGAGATGGTTGCCTTTGGGAAAAAGTTGAAGGAAAGACAGATTAAAGAATGGGAAGGGTATGTTTGACACAGATTAAACACATTCTAACGCACATTGCTCTATAACTGGGCAATACTTTTCTTACAGAGGCCTTCTTGTACATCGATTATTCTTCTTTGCTGTTAAGTAGTTACGTGCTTTTATAGTGTTCCTTTAGATAGCTGTTCAGTTTGCTGGTAAATGTGGTTTTGTTCAGATACTATATCAACTACAAGTTAATGAAGAAAAGAGTCAGACAATATTGTCAACAAATTGAAGTTGGAATGCAAGATCGCCGGCATTTTCTCAAGGATTTCTCCAGAATGCTGGATAATCAGGTATACTGAAGTGGGCAGACAGACACAGATGCTTCTCGTAGAAATATATATGTAGAGTGTATGTTGTTCCGTATCTATGTAAGAAGTTTGTGTGCATTCCTTATCATGTAAGAACCACATTCTATTTCATATGTGTATGCAAATACACGAGCCAGATTTTTTAAGTGACTAGCTGATGGGTAACTAAATCATAATTGCTGATCTTGTGTTTTGGAAAATTCCAGGGGCAGAGTTTGTGTAGCTTTCCAGAAGTGAGCAAGTAGGCTAGAAAATTATGGTGATTTTTGTGAAGTGCTAGGACATAGGAAACTAAATACTTACACATCAGGATCCATCTTAAATCATGCTCAGGGTAAATTTTGCATGTTTTATCTTTTATTGATAGAAATGAAATGAAGCTAATTAATTTCCCGAGGAAAACCATGATGAGATGAATCAATACATGGTTTTTTGTGAAGTTGCAATGGCTTGCATGCTATGGTATCTCTGAATTAATTTCCTGTTGTTTGTGGGCAGGTATGTGGATGAGCATCATAGCCATAACCTTTGTTCATTTTTTTCTGTTGAAAATTGCTACATGATGCTTTTTGGTATTTTGAGATTTATTCCTATTTCCTCGGGTAATAATAATTACAGATTGAGAAGATTGTCCTTTTTCTGTTGGAACAACAAGGGCTTCTTGCAAGCAGGATAGCAAATCTGAATGAACAGCAGGAAGCTCTTCAGCAGCAGAATGCTGACCTTTATCAAATATCTGAACTAAGAGAAGCTTACAGAGAAGTGGCACGAGATCTTCTGAAGCTTCTCTTTTTTGTTGAGATCAATGCTATTGGTTTACGCAAGATATTGAAGAAGTTTGATAAACGCTTTGGATACAGATTTACTGATTACTATGTTAAAACACGTGCCAATCACCCTTACTCACAGCTGCAGCAAGTATTCAAGCATGTGGTAATATGCCAAAGGCATTTGTTGTTGTTTGCTCCCAGTTCAATAACTGAAAGATCCTTATATGCCTTTACCATTCTTCTCATTGTCAGTTCCTGAAAGAACTATAAATACACTCCACTTAAAGAACAATTTTCAAATTGCAGGGTGTAGGGGCTGTTGTTGGAGCAATATCTCGCAATCTTCATGAACTTCAGGAACATCAGGGAAGCTACTTATCCCTTTATGATCAGCCTGCTCTTCCCCTCCAGGTTCTTTTTAGTCTGCTTTATCTAACTTTAATTTGTTTATTTCCTTCTGAAAGATTCCTGAAGCTTATTCTAGTTTTATGGTTGGGCAAGCAGTAGTAAAGTTGTTTTTTTTTTTTTTTCTTCTCTTGTCAACCTGCAGGATCCTATCATTAATTCAATGAAAGCTGCGGTTGAAAGGTTAACCCACTCGACGAACTTCCTTAACTTCCTGGCACAACATGCACTCATTATGCAAGAAGACCTGCCAACTCCTGCTGAGGAACATGTTGATGAGGAGAAATACCATTTTGTGTCCCTTTTCTTGAACTTAGCAAATACATTTCTTTATATGGTCAATACATATATTGTTGTCCCTACAGCAGATGACTACTCCATGAGCCTTGGAGCCCCCGCAACTGTTTGCGGTATTGTGATTGGGGCAATGGCTGTGGCACAGGTGTTTTCATCAGTGTATTTTAGTGCCTGGTCAAATAAGTCATATTTCAGACCTCTTGTATTCAGCAGTGTTGTTCTTCTAGTGGGAAATACCATGTATGCATTGGCATATGATTTTCATTCAATAACAATTCTTCTACTTGGCCGTCTCTTCTGTGGGTAAGAAAATTTTTCCTCTTAGTTTTCTTTTCATGTCTCATTACATGATGAGAACAGCTTCCACTATTTGGTTTCTAATTGATTTCACTGAGAGATAATAGTTACCCTCTCTATTTTCTTAGGTAATCACCACAGTTGAGTCATTGAATGTTATTAAGAACTTAATGTTGAACTGAGATTTGAAAGAAACTTACACAGCACTGTATAATATAACTTGAAGCTCAAATTTGTTGTAGTCAAGTCTAGTATGACAAAATAATTATGATTAGAGGTTCATCAATTTTTAGGCCACATGATGGGAGGCTTTAAGCATTAATTTATTTTGTCAAATTGGTTGATCTGGTTATCATTTATGGCAATGCAGATTAGGTTCTGCTAGGGCTGTTAATAGGCGTTACATCAGTGATTGCGTACCACTTAAAATTCGCATGCAGGCTTCAGCAGCTTTTGTTAGTGCCAGTGCCCTTGGAATGGCTTGTGGTCCCGCTCTTGCTGGCCTACTTCAGACTAGATTTAAAGTTTACAAGCTTACATTCAATGAAGACACTTTGCCAGGTTGGGTGATGGCTGTAGCTTGGCTTATATATCTAATTTGCTTGTGGTTCTTATTTAGAGAACCTTCTCGTGAGACTGAAGAGACCAATGCAGGAAAAGAATCCAATGCAGGTATCCGTGTTCAGCTAATGATTGCCTGAATCCTATGTTTACCATAGTCAAGTAAAACTTCTTGCTTTGGATGATCAGGTTGTTACTTGTAGTTTCATTGTTTCTTTGCTACTTTGGGTTTTCCCTTTACATGGTGGTGGATGTTACTCAAATGTTTAGAAAGATAGGTTGGACATAAGCTTGCAATGTAGATAGCTCAATGTGAGTAACAGCAAAACAATTCTATTAGATGCAAATACAGAACTCTATTACTTGGATGTGGAACTTTGACATTTTTGGCATGTGTGAGACACTATTACTTGGATGCATATTTATTTTGCTTCAATACTTTTTTGTAGCCATTTGTGTCTCACTCATGTCAATAATGTATTGAATTTTCATGTCCATGTGGTAGAGCGCTCTGTTCCCCACTTGCAAAGAGCATCGGCTAAAAGATGCCTGTTAGAGGGACTTAAGATGTTCAATATTAATAGTAATGTCTTGTTCTTGATATTCTTTATTGAAAGATTGAGGATTGCGGAGAGCATCGAGAATTAACAAAAGGAAAATTTGGTCTTTGTAAATGATGCTGAATATTCTGAGAATTCTTATAAGTGGTCTCGTCTAATGTAGAAAAGGATTGGATACATGTGTATAGATATCTGCTAATTCTGTCTAGATTTGGGACTAGAAATTATAGACGTTTTTATAAGCTTGCTGTAAGGAGACCTAAAAATGAACTTTGGGCTCCATTTGGGGCTTTCATAAGAATCCAATGCGCAAAAACATTTGCATCAGTGAGTGGATGCGTTTGACTCCTTGCAAATGACAGGACCAGTAGAAAATGGTGCACTCGAGAAAGGTCTTAAACAGCCATTATTAATGAGTTCAGAAGACAAGCAAGAGGATGAAGATGGTGATGGAGAATGTGATGGCAGTGACGAAGTGTCCAAGGAATCTCAGCAAGCAGCCACTTCCATTAGGTCGGCATATAGGCTGCTTACACCTTCTGTAAAGGTATGTAATTGATTTTCAAAATCCTAACTAACATCTCTGTATTTCAATAATGCAATTTATTTACTGCTGATATATTATGATTTCTCAACTTTTTTTTTTCCAAACTTTTTTTGTCAGGTTCAACTGTTGATATATTTCATGCTGAAATATGTAATGGAGATTTTACTCTCAGAATCTAGTGTCATTACCACATACTACTTCAGTTGGTCTACTAGTGCGGTTGCAATTTTCCTTGCATGTCTAGGCCTAACAGTTTTACCAGTAAACCTCATTGTTGGAAGCTACATCACTAACATGTTTGAAGACAGGTAATCTCCGTACTGGAAGCATGCACTGGAATCTCTACTCCAACTTTATCATTTTGTTATGCTGTTCCATGCTTTTATTGATTGTTACATCCTAGTGACGCCATTATTTCCTGTTGATATGACTGCAGGCAAATTTTATTGGCATCAGAAATAATGGTTTGCATTGGCATACTGCTGAGCTTTAACGTAATATTTCCATACACAGTACCACAATATGTCTTCTCTGGACTCATTATGTTTGTCTCTGCTGAAGTACTCGAAGGTGAGAAGCTCTTTCAATTAAAAATACTTATTACAATGAATCCTTCGACTTGCGTAAAAAGGAAAAAAAAAAAAAAGGAAAAGGAGAAGATAGTCTCATTAAGGAGAGGAAGAGGAAATAAAAGAAAGCATAGAATAGTTGCGGTTTGTCCAACACAGTACAGTGAGGACATACTCTGGCCACTGTTGTTGCTATGGATAAGAACACACACCAACCAAACAAATTAGGACAAATTAGGGAGCTTAAATTGCATGATGTCTATGTATAATTGCTGCAGCTTCATTTTTAACCATTTAGGGCATTGGTTTTTTAGACCAGTGAGGTTTTGTGGTTCTGATATGAATGATAAAATTGTTGACCAGGAGTAAACTTGTCACTGCTCTCTCGAGTTATGTCATCCAGGCTCTCCCGTGGAACCTACAATGGCGGACTACTCTCAACCGAAGCTGGTACGATAGCCCGTGTGATTGCAGATGGCACGATTACACTAGCCGGGTACTTGGGGGAGAGTAAGCTCTTGAATGTCTCACTTCTTCCTTCATTGTTCGTATGCATAGCCTCCATTGTGGCCACCAGCTTTACCTACAATTTTCTTTACTGATACGTCTCACGTACCACAGGTAGCCATTTGATTAGCACTTCAAGCTTTCAATGTTTTCTTCCTTTTTGTTTTTTTTTTCCCTGAATTTTTCTCTTCCAATTTCTTAAGAAGTCTTTGACGTCTCCTTGCTGTACGTTGTAAGAAACTAGCTCATTGGTTTGAAATCATTGGTTTGAATCAAGTATTAATAAAAACCATGTCCAAGTTCTTTTTCTGCATATTGTGAAGTGCTTTAAGTTATATAGAAGCTATCAATTCGATAGTGGTTTGTTATATATTTTGTCTTTTAATAGACAATTATATTTAACAATAAAAGTACAAATGTATATGAAATAATCGTAATAGTAAAATATAAATTAGTATTTGAAACGTGTGAAATTGACTGTTCTTTTCTTTGTTGATGTGGGTGGTGGGACTAATTTTAGCGATCATCAAGGTTTGTGCTGATGTCTCAAATCCTTCAGTAGTGATATGGAGTCAAATGGTAGTCACAACAAGCGAGCATTATAGCCACGCAATTTTCAACGAGATGAGCCTTTATGACGTGGCACATCCTGTATTTGACTGATGAAAAGAGATTTATTGAGCTTTTTTTTCTTTTCAAATTCCCGACTCCCGGTTAAAATAATGAGGAATTTTTCAGTCCTCAACAAATTTCTCCTAATAACTGGAGGGGATATACAATTGGGCCCATGCTTTTGTTGGAACGAATCTTTTTCCGGGAAAATCAACGGAAGGGTTTTCTAAGGAGAGCGTCAATAATTAAAAGTCTTAGATTTTTATTTCTAAAATTTTGAGTTTTAGTCTTAAAAAAGAAATTTGCTAAATTTGTATATATATATATATATATATATATATATATATATATATATATATATATATATAAATTGAGTGATTGACTTGTGAGTGAATATTTTAATAAAAAATCAGTGGAAGGAATTTTCGTTAAACTGTTGTCTCTCGTTTGTATAACATATGTGGTGGTTTTGGGTTCATCAGGTCCAGGGTTTCTTGTATTATAGGGTTGGTCTAAAAATCTGACACTTCTATTACTAGGCAACATGACTGGGTGATATTAGTTTTGGTTAGGAAAGGGTAAAACCCTAGAAGAATTAAGCAACTATAGCTCTTGGAAAGGCCACTCCACGCTTATCCTCCATGAGAATTGCAAGGACTTTCATCTGGTCTGGGGGAATTCTGTAGCCCAAGAAAACCAAATTGTCGTGGGAGAGCAAAGAGAAGCCAGTTTTGTCAGCAAGCCTGTTCCCTTCTCTGTGTACATGCACCAAAAGGCAATTTGCCCATTCCTTTGAAGTCAAATCTCTTCATCCATTGACAAGATTGTCTAGCGGATGAGTGTCAACGGCTCTCTTGCCAGTTGCCCAAATTTCAGCTGCTAAAACCGTGCAACTCCCAACATTTCTGAGGAATCCTCTCAATCACGAACCATGGTGATCTCGGACCACTCCGGCTGCCGCCGCCAACATTCATACCAAAATGATTTTGCAATTTGTACAGCTACCAACATTTAACTTATGTGTTCTTTCTCAAGGTTAAATGATTTTCCAATGCAATCAACATAAAGGACTTCACATTTGGTGATGTGGGAGAGTGTAAGGCATGTTTTAATTCTAAAACCAGCAGATAATTGACTTTTGAAGGCCAAATCATGTGCTTTTTGTGACATCGCAAAGCTACTTTGCAAATGGTAGGTGCATGTCATTAAAAAGCTCCATACGTATACGTATACAATTTGATGCAGGATAGACACAAGTTCATATTGCAATTTGTAGTTGTCATGATTCATTACTATCATATAACATAAAAATTCAATAATGTGGTTGGCCATTGCATGGAAGGAATGCGTAGAAAGCAGGCACCTAAAGAGGATATCCATTGCATATGCTATTTCTTCATCTTATTCCTATGCTAGCTAGAGCCCTACAGGGAAGACCTCTATAAAGTGTATTATTACCTTACAAACAACTTGTTAAAAAAAAAAAAAAAAGGTGTCTCAGATCAAAATGTGAACAAGCCGCATGTCTCAGGGCTTCACTCCAATGAGTGAACTAGTAAAGCTTGCAAATATGTGGATGAATAGAAGATCTATGATTAAGCATTTCCTTCGTATATGTGCTTAAAAGAGTGTGAAACATTTTTTACTTGAAATTCTATTAATCATGTGATGGGGGAGGGTAGTGAAATATAAATTGTTTAAAATATTTTTTTTATGTTTGAATTTATGAAAAATTAATTAAATAACAAATATAGTAACTTAAATAATTATACAAGAACACATCAATTTTTTACATAAAAAATTCCTTCAAAATAAAGAGAAAAATTTATAAGATACAACGATTTAAAAATCAATTTCATTATAATAAATAAGTAAATACAATAGAATTATACAATTTCAACTACATCAATCAAATTAAACAAATTCAATTTGAACCAAAATGAGAGGTCAAATGAGTTCAACAATACGAAAAACACATTCTATTAATAATAACTTAACAAACAGACTTCCAAACAACAATTTAACCATTCAAGATGAAATTTCAGATGTCTCTTATTGGTTGTCCAAATTTTAGTTCAATCAGACTATAGAATAATATTCATATACACAGTTCATCTACATTACCGCAATAAAAAAATAAAATATTACTAAAAACAAATGATCACAATTTGAAATAAAATCCTACCCTTATAGAAAGTCAAATTACGATCTAACCGTTCAGAATCAAGATCTACGTGTCATCAATCAACTAGCCAAATTACAAATTGATTAGACCACAAACAATTTTCTAATTATAAAGTTGATCGAAATTACATACAAAATAATTTTTCAAAATTGAATCTTTATCGTTAAGAATGAAGTACAAAATAGTCTTTGTTATTTAGTAAAATTTTAACTAAATTAGATAAAAATTTATTATTAAATTTTAAAAATAATGATTGATACTTTACGGGATTCTCTTCCTTTTTTTCTTTTGTGTTTTTGGCTAATAATCCTTCTTTGTCTCTCTCACTTAAATCTCTTAATCTAATCTTAATGATTTATTTATATCAACTCTTTTTTTTTTTTTTTCAAAATTTCCCTCTATGTTGGGAATACCTAACATCATATTTATGAGCATCTTAAACGCTGGAATCCAATTCACATAAACGCGTAAAGCCTCTAAATAGCTAAAAAAGATATGCTAAATCATAGAAATGGTATGTTGCAATACAAAATAAAGTAAAATGATGAATTTAGAAGTGGATAAAGATGATTATATTTTTGTTTTGGATCTCTTAAAGAATATAATTAAATTTTTTAAATTTATTAGTGTTCTATCCTAATAAATAAGAAAAAAATTATAATTTTGAACATAATCTTAATTCTAAAATCTTCTTAATAATTTGAATAATAAATTTATCAAAACTTTATTTAATTTATAAAAAAAATTAAAAAGTCATTTTATACTCAATTAATTGTGTAGTATAAATTTCTCACACTTTAAATAAGTATTAAGTATACATAATTTTATCGTTATTTTAAAAGTAAAATTATTTCTTTTAACTTGAATTTATTTAACTTTGATATCAAATTATGAAAGTTAACCGAAACAAATATAAACACATGAAATAGCAAGTTAAAATTTGAAGTTTGGTAGTATTCTTAAAAAATATGAATTCAAATTATGACCTTAATTCAAGGTATGACTGAGTGGGTCTATAAACTCGTCTGATCATAACCTAGTCATCCCAAGTTTGTGAGGGCTAAGGAGATTTTTGGTCCTTTTAGCTTGTTGGATTTCTACTGGACCATAAGGTATGCAAGAGTTTGTACAACAATATTGTGAGTACTTATCAGCTAAACAATAAATTCATTCAAGACAAAGCACATGGAGACGATCTTTTAACCAGTTCATTATTTTTTGGTTAGTACAGACATGTTCTTTTATCTTCAATTTTCCAAGTATTGCAATTTGGTGAAAATAAATTCTCCTACAATAATTTGGACATGATATGATCGGTGTTTAAACAGTTTGGGAGGCAGCACCACTCGCCATTTAGCCTCTGCTTGATGTTGATATGATCGGTGGTGGTGGCCAACCACAGAGGAAGCAGACTATCGTGTAATTTGGTTATGGTTTTGGTTTCTTCTCCCTTTAATATCACCGAAAAAAAAAATGCTGTTAAACCTACTCCCTCAATGCTTGAATACAGCCGAGAATATGAAACCTTGTTTTACACAGTTGACTTCGGGATAACATTTTTTTTTTGTTTTTTTTGGAATGACGCTTTAGGATAATCATTTCTATAGTTCACGAGAAGTATGGCAACGTGCTAATTTTGGAACAGTAAATACCCTTTTTTTTGGTCATTTTACCTTTTTTCTTTTTGTATTTTTTTAAGATGAAAAATTCGCAGCTTTATTAGTATGTAAAATCCTAATCCATGAGAACATTATCAAACAAAAGAGGGCTCGAATTATCTCAAGAGTTTTGAAATGTAGACCTGTTTGCACTCTCAGCATTAGACCGCACGAATTTTCAGATATTATCCAGAAAATGCGAACTTTCTTTGTTCAAAAGAAAAAGAGAAAGAAAAAAAAAAACACACACACACACACACACACATTATTTTTGTTGGGTTGATTAACGCATATATGATCAACAGTTAAAAAAATTATTTTACTTAAAAATTTAATTTTGTTATCTGAAATTCAAAACCAATTAATCATGCAAGTTTTGATATTTTATTTAAAAATTTAAATTATTAAATAAAATTTAAAATTTAAATCGTATATTAGATTTCAGAATATTCTATTGAAATTTGACATCAGGGTGCTACATTTCACTATTCCAAAGGGCGTCGGTTCAAATCAAACTCTCAACGTCCCAGTTTTTCAACTACTCTCTTCCAGCAGCATCAACAGAACGAGAAGACATACATTTGACAAGGGAAAAAAAAAAAAAAAAAAAGGTTTGTGAGTCTTTCTTTGATTGAAGTTCTGCTTGTTTGGGTCTTGAGCCCATTTCCTGGGAAACAAGGCCCATGAAAAGCTAGAAATTGCTTCACTCAAACCCTCAATTATTGAGCAACCCGTGCACATCCCAAATCGTAAATTTGAAACTTCCCTGCTTCCCTAGTGGACAAGAAGTAAATTAGAACTCACAGGGACCACCGCACATAACACGTTGTGAAGCATGTGATATAGACATGTAGTGCCTTGCCTTCTCTGTCAGTTCTCTTCCATTGACTTTCGGCATGAAAATGGACCTTCGGAAGGGGCAATGTCACGGCAATGCTTGACAACTCAGATTTACACTTTACATATTTCGATATTCTATAATAATTGATTATAAAAATTATAAATATATATCTAATGATCATATAATATAATAAAATTTTAAGTGTAAAACATGTTAAACTTGTTACGTTTATGTAATGAAGTTCTTTAAATAAAAAAAAAAAAAAAAAAAAAGGTTACACTGTAATTAACCCTTGAGAGAATAACTTAGAAAGAGCTTTCTTTGTACATCTTGATTTTTAAGATATGTGTAATCAAAAAGGTTGACTGCAGAGTATTTCTCTACAATACTTAAAACAAACAAACAAAAACAAAAAAGATTGTATTCTGGTTCCCAAATAATTCAGTGAGAACGTGGCGTGACAGACTTGACTAATGCGTCCTTTTACAACGCGACACAATTATAAGGACGAGTGACCTCTTGGTGGGGGCAAAAGCCTGTGAAATTGAGAACGACACATAGCCTATTATCCATTTGCGAAGCAACGCGGCGACTTCATTCAAGAGGGTATTACATTATATCACATATTTAAGGTAACTGTATACACATGATGAACGAAACAGTTTCATTAGGTAACATCAGTTTAAATAGACCCGAAATTGTTTTTCTTTTCTTTTCTTTTCTTTTCACGAGTATCCTTAAAGTTAGTTGATACTAATTTAGCCTAATCACCAAGGCTTACCACCTTCGGAGCCTTTAGTCGAGTTAACTATTGCAGTATTGTTTGCGTGGGTTAAGCGTACCCACCTAGATTCGAATTAATTAGAGACATTTTATGTTTTTAAACTCAGGATTTGCATGAAATGATTTTCTGTCATAAAGAAAAAATTGGTGGTGAAATTCTGGATGAATAGGGTATATTTTCCAAAAGAAGATGTTCCCATTAAAGGTGCGTTTACAATTGAAAAGTTTGCGTCAGGGAAGGAGACGACGTACGACAGGAAATTCAAAAAAGTTTCTCCCTGATTGTTATTATTCATTGGTGGGGAATAACAACGAGACGGGTCATTTTCCTGGAGAGAATTAGACTTTTCTTAAACAATGAACTAGCAAATACCAATAGAACAAGTTTGGCAGGTTGGACGGAATCAAAGAGAAGGGGAAAAAAAAAAAAAAAAAGCTTAAAAACATGTACTCACCATTCAGCAGGCAGGCCTCACAAGCCTGCTGCCACGGTTGCTGTCCAACTCCACTTTGTGGCCTTCCCGAGCGCGAAACACCGACTTCCATAACCACTGCTGCTTTGTCCCGCCATGGATTTGAGGTTGCCATGGCTTCTGCTTTCAATCCAAATTCATTGTTCACAAATCACGAGTCCCTCCCCTCGTTGCACGAATCATACTTAAATTTCACCAAGGTATTCCCTCAATATTATGAGACTGTGCGGACCGATCTAATTCGAGAACAAGAATATTGTCACCTGTCCATTTCCAACCATGTTTGCCTTGATTATAATGGTCATGGTCTGTTCTCCCACGCTCAGCAGCAAAGTCATTGTCAAGCTGCTCCAATTGGAATGACAACATCTTGCTTTTTTGATATTTGTTACAAGGCAGAGGACTTGAATTCTCGGTTGCGATATGGTGGCCAAGAGTCTGAGCTGGAATACAAGATCAGGAAAAGAATTATACAATTCATGAATGTATCAGAAGCTGATTATATTGTGGTTTTCACAGCCAACCAGTCCTCTGCATTTAAGCTTCTTGCGGAATCTTATCCATTTCAATCTAAAACAAACCTTCTTACAGTTTATGACCACAAAAGTGAGGCAGTGGAAGTGATGATCAAAGCATCCAAGAAAAAGGAGCAAGAACCATGTCAGCTGAATTCTCGTGGCCTTCTATGGAAATCCAGCCAGAAAAATTGCTGAAAAAGGTAGTAAGAAAGAGGAGGAACAAGAAAGGAGGGCTATTTGTTTTCCCACTACAGTCAAGGATAACAGGAGCAAGTTATCCCTATCTGTGGATGAGAAGGGCTCAGGAAAAAGGGTGGCATGTTTTGCTTGATGCATGTGCATTGGGACCGAAGGACATGGAGACACTGGGACTATCCCTCTTCAGGCCTGACTTTCTCATTTGTTCCTTTTTCAAGGTTTTCGGTGAAAATCCTTCTGGGTTTGGATGTCTGTTTGTGAAGAAATCAAGTGCCTCAATCTTTAAAGATTCAGCTAATGCCGCTACAAGCATAGGTGTAGTCAGGCTTGTGCCACCCTCAGGACCATCTCAACAATTTGAGGAATCAGCTGTA
Source organism: Ceriops zippeliana (assembly GCA_037897445.1). Classification (NCBI taxonomy): domain Eukaryota; kingdom Viridiplantae; phylum Streptophyta; class Magnoliopsida; order Malpighiales; family Rhizophoraceae; genus Ceriops; species Ceriops zippeliana. The sequence goes on along the minus strand of JBAPLH010000054.1, from coordinate 1,897,308 downwards.
GCGAATATGGAAACTGAAGGAAATACATCCACAAGCCAAAAATTTGAACTTTGCGAGAATCGAGAGAGTAAAAGAAAGCAGAAAGCACCTGAAATCGAGGAGTTAGAGACGCCAACAGAATCAAGCCGATCCAAGACTATTGAAAGCAGTAGGAATGAGGACTTGGGACTTGAATGCAGGGGATTAGATCATGCGGATTCGTTAGGCCTGATACTGATCACTGCCAGGAGAAGGCTCCTGGTCAACTGGTTGGTAACTGCATTGATGAGTCTTCAGCATCCAAACGGGGTTCGACCAGTCAGAATCTATGGACCAAAGGTAAAGTTCAACAGAGGACCGGCAGTGGCATTCAATGTTTTTGATTGGAAAGGGGAGATGATTGATCCTGCACTTGTGCAGAAGCTTGCAGGCAGAAAGAACATTTCTTTGAGCCATGGATTCTTGCAACACATTAGGCTCTCAGGCAAGCATGAAGATGAGAGGCAGCAGATACAGAAGACAAGATCAAGAGAGGAGGCAGGGACGACCTTAATGAATGAGAACAGAGATGATTTTGGTCCTGGAATCTCTGTGGTCACAGCTACTGTAGGTTTATTGACAAATTTTGAAGATGTTTACAGGCTATGGGAATTTGTTTCCATGTTCTTGGATGCAGACTTCTTGGAGAAAGAGAAATGGAGGTACACAGCTCTTAATCAGCAGATGATTGAAATTTAGCATAACTTCAATTCTTTCATTTTTACATCAATACGACCATATAAATTATCAAATTGGGGGTTACATGGGACAAAACCGTGGCTGCAGTCAATTACGAGACTAATGATTTTGCAATTATGGCTAACGCTGAGTCGCGGAACGCAATTTACGGTCCTGGAATATGCAATTTATGTTCTTTGACGACAACCAATGAATTTTAGCAGCTCAACAGTAGTAGAATTATTTTTATAACTGAGAGTCTCCGAGTTCTAAGTAGACCCAATAAACCAAAATTTAAAAAAGTCAGGTAAATCTGTGCACATTCAAATATCTATCGATCTCATGCCTGAAGCTAACTAGCCAAACCAGAGGGTAAGACTAGAAAGGGGATATGTATCTCGGCTGAGGAAATCAAATAAACAAAAATGGGCTCCAGGCCTTGACCCTAGGAAAAGATGGCTAGTTTGGGATGAGATGGGCTTTTAGAATTAGACTCCAAGAAGGTCAGAGCGGCCCATAAATAACTATGAGGGGCCACCTTAGGCTGACAAAAATGAAACTCAACAGGACAATGCAATTCTTACGCTTGTAAACATGATAGGGAAACAATGATGATAATAATAATAATATTGTCTAAAAATTATAAAAATATTATTGGCACTTAAATTTATTTTAGCTATCATATTAACATAATTCCAAATATAAAATACGTTAATTACTCATCTTATATTATTATGCAATATACTTACATTATAATCTCTTTTTGTAAGAAATGAATCAACGCCAAAGATTGCATATTTGGAATTTATGTTATTAGTTATAACCATGCATCGAATAATTTTACATGATACGAATTACTTGGAGACAATTGAATGGCACTTGCGAGTAGGGCAAGCGCCATTCCCAGCTTTAAAAGGGCAGAGGCATGGACTTGACGTCCTCTACAGAGGGAGGGATGGAGCGAGGGAGAGAGAGAGAGAGAGAGAGAGAGAGAGGAGTCATTCTGTGGATATCGATCCTTCTATGGTTCTAGCGGTTGATGTGAGGGGCCAAAACAGGTCGAGCTTGCTCAAATTCATAATCGGATGCCCCAGATATAAACTTCAAAATTTCAGCTTACACTCAACTCATTTGTTGAACAACATAATTAATGACCAGTCGTTTTTGAATGATAATGTGATGTTTAGTGTAACACTTTATCAGTGACATGACACTTTATGCAACATTTATGTAATGAACACTAATATGTATAACTCACACCAAACAACCAAACAAACTAACAATTTTAAAAAGTTTATTTTATTTAAATTTCTTTTTGATTCTCAAGTTATTCAAGTCCACCACAATTCAATCCTAAAAACTCTCGAATTATTCATATTTGGATATAATCAACGAACTGAGATTTTTTCAAGTGGCAGTGTGTTATGTGAATCAATGACACACACACACACACACATATATATGAACGATGGGTGATATGTATATTTTGTATCTGCAAACAGTAGTCCAGCCATGAATGGAAGGTGGGGGAGAGAATGTGCCCAAATGGGGGGCATCTGGCGTGAACAAAGGAAATATCTTTGTCTTTGTCAAATAATATTTCAAAAATTTATATCCACTTAAAATTTTGAACTTTTGGACAAAACCTAAAAATTGGATCACATGTCAAACGCTGCTGCCTAGATTCTAAATTAGTGTTTTGAGCCCAGAAACACATCCCATCATTCACCAAACTGTAATCAATGAATAAAAAAATCAAAAATATTTTGGGTCTTGCCCATATTCAAATAGAAGTTCAAATGGGGCGGTTGGGAATATATTCCACAAGCTCAAACCCATTTGCATCAAAATTAGCAATAATTAGTATACTATTAAGAGAGCAACTACATGAAAATATTTTATTAGACACGCTATGCAAAATTAGAGAAAAAAAAAAGGCGACATAAACAAAAATTTGCAACTAAAAAAAATATTTTACTGTTATACATCGTGCCTCGTATCATTATTTATTAATAAAAAATATTTTATTAATTATATATTGTATTTAAAAAAAGAAAAAAAAAAAGGGTGTTCAGTCAGTATTTTCCTGCTATTAATTGTGCTATGACTAGATACAGTCCCCCGAGGACTTACCGATCAGACTTCATTTTCTTTAACAACAGGCCCAACCAACAACCGAAGCCATCAAACATCATTCACATCTCACTTTGGAATGCGTCGATATGCAAGCAAGATGATCAAGAATTGGGCCCAACTTTGCCAAGAAACGAAATAAATGTAAAAATTAAAAGCAAAATGTGAAAAGGAAAATAAACCTTATTAAATGCAAGGGTCCCTAAATCTTTAAATTCTGCTTTAACAACCACACAATAAGTGCAAAAACAGCTAAATTGTACATTAGTGAAATTGTATGAAATGGGCTTGAGATTAAAAAAATAATAAATTAAAAGCAACTTTGGATGCCCCCTCACAAAGCAACCTTCTCTTTGTTTTTTTTTTTTTTTTTTATTTATTTATTTGGCTGAATATCCTCAAGATGCCATAATTTGTATACCTGCGCTTGCAATTTAGGACATGGAATCACTGTGTATTACCGAGTAAGTCAAAACAGGGGTTAAAGTGAAAGGGATCAAGTGTTTTTGTAACATAGGATTAATCACCTAAAACCTCCTAATGTTTGAGATTTATTTCATTTTAGAGCCTAATCCTTGAAACATGACATACAAAAATCCTAATGTTGAATTCTATCACAATTTCAACCCCTCCCACCTCCTCTTACAAAATGAAAGGAAATCGATGTAAGTCCAGCCATTTTAGTCACTTAATCCAAAGAATGTATTAAAGTGAATTTATTTTCCTCAATTATGCTGTTGAATCCAGTCATAGTTAGAACCGAAAGATTACATATTATAATAAGACTGGAACAAAGATTATATTCTTGAGGATAATATATATTCATTCTTGACAAAGAACTTAAGAAGGAAAGATTTATTTTGGCGTTTTCTAAGAATAAAATGGTGAAACCTACCAAAATTTCAATTTAGTTTAGAGTGGGACATGGATGAAAGGTCAAAATTCTAACAAAAGAGTTGTGGTTTAAATTGAAAACGTTAGGATTTTTTTTTTTAAATGTAATTAACCTTTGATATATATTATTGAGTAAATATACGTTGGTCCAAGTGTACTTTACTTCGAAACTCTCCTCTTTTTGTTGTGATGATAAGACCATTTTTGTTGTTAAATTCTGAACTTCTTAAATGGTTTGAATCACGACTAAAACTCAGGCAAAAAATCTCAAACTGATATTTTTCTCAAAAAAAAAAAAAAAAAACTCAAAATTTCTAGCACTCAAATTGAAACTCTTGACAAACAGGCCAATCACAATCCTTATTAAGATTTGAACTTGAAGTCGCAAAAGATAAAATTTGATATTACTGATTTAATTTAATCACACACTTAAACTTATCGTTTTATGATTGTTTTATTATTTTTTTGAAAAAAAAAATTAGTCCAAAAAATAGAAAAACAGAAGTGATATTCTACATATATGTTAGGAAGAATTGCTTTGATACACTACATAATGAGTTGAACTACTACGTAATGCTCAATTGAGTGCTGACCTCACTCTTTTATTTGTAAAGGAAATTTACCTTTTTTTTTTTAAATACCAAAAACTACATATATATTTTGTAGAATAACACATTATTATCTTTGTCTATTCAGATAATAAATTATACAATAAAAATATTTTTTTATTTTAAAATTTTTGTACACCCCTAAAAAATTTAACATAAAAAATTAATATATATGCATGTGTGTGTATATATATATGTTGTATTACTATAATTGTTAGTTCTATATTTTAATCTTTTGATATAAAATAATCACACAAATATATATTTAATAATTATGATAATAAAATATTTATTTATTTATATATACGTTACATTGATCACATCACTGTAATAAAAGATTTATAATATCAATTGCATGTTATTCGGCTGCTTTCTTTCCCTCGTGCACTCGCACCAACAATCACTAAGGCACGTGTTTGACCCAACTAACCACCTAGTAGGTGTCGGTCTCATTCACGGTCCTAATAATAAATTTTGATTTTTCCACCGTTTGCAAGCTCCTTTTCTTTTTAATTATACAATATTAATTATTATTTTTTTCTATTTCTATAAAAAAAATTTTATTTTTTAATCGTACAAGATCGTTGCAGAATCGGAAGCTTAAAAGTACGAAAATATAATATAATAGGTTGAATGCATGGCCTCTTAAATAAATATAGTCTTCGAGTGATTCGTAACCTTACTAGGAAATTAAGATTTTTTAAATTAATTTATTGAAAGGATTAATTATTTTTGTTTTGCTCATTATTTTTTAAATTGACTTACTCTGTCCAAAAAGCTCGGATTCCAACATCTTGATTTTGCCAAGCGCCAACGTCTCCGTGAACGGCAAATCAACCGGTGGATATTGACAAAATAGTTGTCTTTCGTAGTCAATCGCACGTGATGGGAGACACATGTTGGCCATCAATCACGAACACCCAGCGTCATGAATGGACGGTCCCGGGAATCCCACGTCAGAGAAAGCTTTGTCCATTTCAGACCAAACCCCCCTTCCCGCCATCGTGCGAGTTGGGGAACATGTCTACCAGACTCAACGCGATGTTAATAATTAAAGCCTTTTAAATTAGGGAGCAACTGTAGGAGATCAAAGTGGTTAAGATTTTTATTTTTTTTTTTGGAAGTTCTAAATTTTAATTTTTAAAAAATATATATATATATGAAATTTTAAAAAATGGAAAAATTTTAATTTTTATTGTATAATTTAATATTTAATAAATAAAATTTAAAAATAACTAATTACGCTACTACAAAAAAACATATAAATCAAGAATTACTGTTTAAAATAGTATTTCATTTTCATACATTATAATAAGTGTCATTATTTATTAATAAAAAATTAATTTATTAAATGGACGTAAAATATTGAGCTTTAAAAAAAAAAATTAATGTGGAGTTGGAACTGCGCTTGGTGGGAGGGTCTAAGCATAAATGTTTAACAAACTCAATTAAATGTATCTACTGTTCATCCGGCTGGTCAAATTTCCAGCAGTCATTTTCTTCCACCCACCACCAACTTTTCCATAAAAAAAAATAATAATCAACGTGGCAGATCAATTTTATCGTCCGCCTGCCAAAATCACCGAGGAGAAAGGAATAGTCAGGAATGACATACCAAGTCTCTATTACTTTTATTTATTTATTCTACATAAATTAAATAAATTTTGGAAATTAATAATATAGAATGGAATATATAGTTAAAGCAACGGCGTTTAAATTATACAACCAGCCGCCAATAAAAAAAAAAAAAAAAGGAAAACAAAGAAAAAGAAGGCGGCTCGTGCGAGAGGATGATGATGACAAGTGTGAGTGTTTGGGTGAAGGCTTAAAAAATGGGAATTAACCGGGAAGTGGTAGTAGCCCTGTAATATCTATTTGGACGACGTGGGACTCGTCCTTACTGCCACGGTCGTTACCTGTTTACAACGTACAGATCCCCTGCTCCCTTTTTTACATGGGATTTCGTCACTTTCTTTTTTTTTTCGTCACCTTACGCACTCTTTTTAACTTCCCTTATAGTATTTAACAAAGTATATCGAATTCGAATTAGAGTGGCTCTAATACTATTTATTACGTTCTAGAATGGACTTCTCATTTGATCGCATGCCACTTCAAAGCAACCCCAACACCCCCGTCAAGGTTAAATTTTCAAATTTATTTGGTTGGATTGTTTTTGCGAATAAGTTAGGAGCTTCGTTACCATGAACAACAACGAGAAGAAATAATTATGGAAGTGTAATATACTTTTCATATATATATGTTTTTTTATTGTGTATCGAGGTAGACAGACATATATTCTTTTCTTCTTTTTTATAATACCCTAATTTTATATTTTTCATATATTTATTATTTACAAAAAAATATTATATTTATATCACTAAATACCATCATCTAATAATGTAACACGTTTATAAACGAGAAATTCTTTCATGGTTTACATGACACATTTGTAATACAAACTTGAATGTCATTGCAACACTACTGGAATTACAGTTTGAAAACACAAAGAGAAAATCTTAACATTTTACATCATAATCCAAAATTATTATATAAAAATAGAAGCTAAGTATTTGGTTGATTAAACAAAAAAAAATTAAAAAGGAAACGTAATTTGACTTCTTCTTAAAAGAGATAATTTATTTAATGGTAAATGTATATGTGTTTTCCAATTTGTCTGAAAAAAAAAAATGAAAATGAAAATGAAATTATTTTCTATATAAACCCAGCAAACGTGCGACGAGAGCCTCCTCGTCCCTCTTGGCTCCTGCCAATTTTTTAGGCATCTCCTTCTCCACCCCGCTCTTTTCTTTTCGTTTACAAAAACAAAGGTCCATTCTTCCGCTTAAATTTCTGTCTTTAAAATCAGAGAAATAAGAAAAGAAAGCTTCTGGGTTTGTTTTTGCTGAGTCAAACGTGAAAAAAGAAGAGAAAGGAAATTGTGAGGCTATGGCAGCAAAGAATGTGGGTATTCTAGCTTTGGACATCTACTTCCCTCCTACCTGCGTTCAACAGGTGATTTGATTTGATCCCTCTTTTTTAGCGTGTGTGTGGTTTTTGTTGGTTTCCAGGTCTGCCTCTCTGTTTGTTTTTCGAGAAAACTAGCGAAAATGCGAGGAAAGTGGAGTATTTTGGATTTTTGTGCGTGTTTGTGTCTGCGTGTTTATTCTCTCTTATTTGATTTATACTTGGTTTGTTTCTTTAAAATTGAAAAAGATAAAAAAAAAAAAAAAGGGTTCAGCTCAATCAAGCTTTTAATTGTGTTGATATGGTTGGGATTTCATATTCTTTAGCAATGGGATAATGAAGTTTAACATTTGTAATTCTGAATCTTTTATTATTATCATTATTTTTTTGTTTCTTCCTTTTTTTAACTGTACCTTTCATGAGGTCTTTGTTTTGTAAAGTTTGTAGCTTTTCAACTCATATTTATCAATTCCATGTCCTTGCAATTTGTAAACAATTCAAGATTTTCAGTACCCTGAAGCAATCACAAAAAAATACTTTCTGGTTATATGTAAATTTTCTGGTCCCATCAAAGATTTTAACTTGTGTATGTCTCCTTGTCTGAAATATTTCCAGTCTTTGTTAATTTGGGATTTTCCTTTTAAACCTCAAACAGGAAGCACTGGAGGCTCATGATGGCACCAGTAAAGGGAAGTACACCATTGGGCTTGGACAAGATTGCATGGCCTTCTGCACGGAAGTTGAGGATGTCATTTCAATGAGGTGGGTGATTCCATATCAAAAATCCGCGCCCATTTATTAATAAAATGCTTAGTAGGTATGAGCTTTGGTAAGGGCTAACTCTGTCTTCAATTTTTTTTTTTTCTGGCATTTTTCAGTTTGACAGTTGTTACTTCACTTCTTGAGAAGTATAACATTGAGCCAAAGCAAATTGGTCGTCTTGAAGTTGGCAGTGAGACTGTGATTGACAAGAGCAAATCCATTAAAACCTTCTTGATGCAAATCTTTGAGGTACTTTTGTTTTTTTTTTTTTTTTTAAATCTGATTTATTATAGACCAAAATTTATGCTAAATGACCAAGAATCTCCCTAATTTAATGTTGCAATTTTTATATCTACGGGCACTTGAATTATGGTTCCCTTTGTCTAGCTCATTTTCTCATTTTTATAATGTAGTTACCCTAGTGGAAAATGGAATTCTTTGTATTTGTGAGATCATATCTGGATTTATTTAAACAGCTCTGCTGGTAATTTACTTCTCATGGCAATGGTTTGATTTTGATCTTATGATCGCCATTTTTTTTCCTATATTGTCATAATGCATTCACTGTCACTTTCCTTGCAAAATGAGCAGAAATGTGGAAACACTGACATTGAAGGTGTTGACTCGACTAACGCATGCTATGGGGGAACGGCAGCTTTGTTCAACTGCATCAATTGGATCGAAAGTAGTTCATGGGATGGACGGTATGGTCTTGTTGTTTGCACTGACAGTGCGGTAAGATCACACACCCTGGCAACCGTAAACTTGCCTTAACTGTCTAGCTGCATGACATCTGAATTTTGACATACATTTGCATTTGCATTTGCATCTCGAATGCACTGGGTTGAAAATCTTGCTTGCATAGAATAATGCTTATATACAGAATGCCAATCTGGTATTCCAATGTGTGTCCTTTTGTGTTTATTGGATATCCTTTTTGTTTATCAGGTCTATGCAGAAGGACCAGCCCGTCCAACTGGAGGAGCTGCAGCCATTGCTATGTTAATAGGTCCAGATGCGCCTATTGCATTTGAAAGCAAACTTAGAGGGAGTCATATGTCACATGCCTATGATTTTTATAAGCCCAACCTTGCCAGTGAATATCCAGTAATGGTTCCTTCCTCCTGAACTTTTCCATATTATAAATATAATTATTAGCCTCACCAGTCATTGTTGGAGGGAGCACAACCACTTTTGAGAGTCTTTTTTTTTCTTTTCTTTTCTTTTTCTTGGTTTTACAAATGATGCTGTAGGTTGTGGACGGCAAGCTATCCCAAACATGTTACCTCATGGCTCTTGATACCTGCTATAAGCATTTCTGTGCTAAGTAAGAATATATTCTGTACTGAAGTTAGTTTACATTTAGGCTTTTGACTTTTTGAGGTGGCGTGTGATTCCAATTCATTTCCATCTTTTATTCTCTAGATACGAGAAATCAGAGCACAGAAAATTCTCTGTTACCGACGCCGACTATTTTGTATTTCATTCTCCTTATAACAAGGTAGATTATTTACTAATATCTTGCAAATGTCATCTCTTTTCAGCTATTCAGTGAAGTCATAAGATATTGAGAGTGATGCCTGTTTGTTATTGCTTTTAACCTTAGAATATCTGCTGCAGCTTGTACAGAAAAGCTTTGCCCGTTTGGTGTTCAATGACTTTGTGAGGAATGCAAGGTTCTTGTCTTCTCTTCATAGCTTAAGCAATTAGATTTTTGGTTGACAGGTTAGATTATCCCAGCTGCATGTATTGAGTTATTAATTATCTAATTTTCCTTGCAGCTCTGTTGATGAGGCTGCTAAAGAAAAGCTGGCACCATTTTCAAATATGTCTGGGGATGAAAGCTACCAAAACCGTGATCTTGAAAAGGTTTGTTTACAGTCCTGTTCAGCAGAAGAAACAAATGTCCTTTCTTCAATTCTCCCAAATGGGTGCTAGGGGAGAGCAGGGCCGGATGCTGGGAGGACTGCTCTTCTAGGGAGATATTCCTTTTGCTTTAGATTTACATTAGCGTCCCATCTGGATTATAATTCCTTTCACTGGCATTCTTCCTATTTTTAATTGACTGAATTGGAATGTTACATAAACCTGAAGAAACTCTGAAATCAAATGGTAGGAGTGCTTAAAGATTTTCATGAATAAATTATAGGTTGTTGAGATTGGACTGAGGTCAATAATGGTGATGACTTGTCTTCGTGCTACTGTCAGGTGTCCCAACAGGTTGCCAAGCCACTTTATGATGAGAAGGTGGAACCGACCACTTTGTTACCAAAGCAAGTGGGCAACATGTATACTGCATCTCTCTATGCAGCATTTGCTTCTCTCATTCATAGCAAACAAAGTGAATTGGTAATTACCTTCACATTTTTTTATTTGATTTCTTAGAATTGGGAGTCAAATGCCACTACATTAAGGTTACTTTAAAGTACAGTTGCTTCTGTATGACGGATGATACAGACTAAAAAGATTTTTCTATTAATTTTCAGGCAGGCAAGCGGATTATATTGTTCTCCTATGGAAGTGGTTTGACAGCCACAATGTTCTCATTGAAATTAAGTGAAGGTCAACATCCTTTTAGCTTGTCAAATATCATAGCTGTGATGAACATTGCAGAAAAGCTGAAGTCAAGATGTGAGGTAATTATGTCTTGCAGTTCCTTCAGCAGTTAGTATCAGTTTCTGCGTAGAAGATTCATTACGCTGATAGTCTTTTACCATATAACCTGATTGTGCACTTCATGAATGATGACTGTCATCAAAGGTTGGTAATGTGATTTCTTTTGAAAATTCAACCTAGGAGCCCTGTTAACCAGTAAATTTTTAGTAGTAGTCGTTGTTCACTGTTTCCAACCCCTACGGTGTACTTAGCAGATCGTTGGCTATTTTGTATGATTCCAAGGGTGTAGATGCAATTACGATGGGGAAAAGTAGTATGTCACCCATAGGCAGATAGTTTCTTATGCAGTGCGTTGGTAAAAAGAGTCGGTCTTCATCGCACTCTCTGGGAATGGAAGGATTTCTCACTCACATTTTATGCCGTAAACCATGTGACACGGAACTCGTGTTTCTCTTGCAGTTTTCCCCCAAGAAGTTTGTTGAAACCATGAAGCTAATGGAGCACAGGTATGGTGCTAAGGACTTTTTGACCAGCAAGGATTGTAGCCTTCTGGCTCCAGGAACATATTATCTTACTGAAGTCGACTCCATGTACCGAAGATTCTATGCCAAAAAACCAGTTGACAATGCCTCTCAGATTGGATCAGTTCCCAATGGCTATTGATGGTCAGGGAACTTTGGGCGTGATTGAGAGCTCTTATGTTACTAGATGTTGTTAGCTGTATGATGAATATCCATGCTTCCCCTTTAGTTCTTGACTCGCAAGTTCAAAATAGTCTGTCAAGCAGCAGGCCTACCCAGTGTAATTGTTTTCTTTCAATAAAATTCTTCTCAAATGTTTGTTTCAGTACATTCTCGTGAGATCAAAAGTTGTCCAACCTTTTAATCCCAAGACTGAACATTTATTTGAATATTTGGACCTTAAAAACGTGGGGAGAGACCAGAGGAAAACGTATTTATTTGCCTACTTGGGCCTAATCCAATCATTGACACATCAGGGACTCGTTTCCCTTACGGCTCAGTCATTTTTTGACACAATTACAGCACCAATCCCATAACCAGTTGCCTGGTTGACGTTTTTGCATTGCTTAGGAAATATACGCGAGAGAGGACGAGAGAGAGAGATAGATAGAGAGAGAGAGAGAGAAAATCAAACTACAAGAAAACTAGCTATTCCGCGAGATGGTAAAATTCCAAACATATCTACACGAATCAAAGTCCCATATTTGAAGGTGGGGTTGTGCCAAATTTGTTGAGCAACGCTACTAGAGAATTTTTTGTTAAAACATATATACTCTAACCTGTTGGGAACCCCACCTACCTTTTTTTTTTGGTTCCTCGTCACTCCGTTCTATCAAGCAAATCCAGAGGCTCTATTTTGTGAAATTTTATAGAAACTGACGGAGGAATTTGAAAACTCCTTCTTTATTCATGAACAATTCAAATGATTGATTTGATTTAGTCAAACCGGGTGCGAAATCAAGGTGTTAAAAATCCTGTGAATCATCTAGCCCCGTTTAATTAATCAAATATGCAAAAACCGACGCAACATAAAAGGAAAACACAAAAAAAAAAAAAAAAACCAGTATTCAGGACGCTACGTCTTTTTGCTAGAAACAACGAAAACTGTGGGCGGGACCATCGTCGCAACGCTGTTCCAGTGACAGCCACATATGTATCTGTCCTTTTAATACTCCGCCTCTCTGTCTGTCGATGTTAGGATTTAAATTCTGCTTGTCAAAATTAAAAATACAGTGCTCTCTAACTACTTTTTGTTCCCAGAATCCAGAATATGCGCTTTGGCTCTCCCCAAATGATTTAGATAAAATAAAGTAACGAATAAAACATGTTATAGTCGTTCCGATTTTCCAAGAAGAGTATAGCCGTCGGGATGGAAATTATATGTCCCGCCACCGCATGCGGCTGTTTTGCATGGTTTCAGACTTTCAGTTTATGCCAATACCTGGTTGCTACATTTCTGGAGAAAGAAAGAAGAAGAAGAAGAAAATAGTAATAATAATAATTAAAAAAAAGACAAACAGATAAAATTTTAGCTAGTAAATGCATAGAGAGATCAACAGGAAAATAGTTGTTAATCACACAAGTCCCAGATAAAATATAAAGGAAAATGTGTGAGGAAACAAAGAGGGCCAATACTAAAGCAATCGTATGTTCTCATGATGTCATGCTGATTCCACATGTCCATTTGTTCTTTATGATTTGAGATTGGAATTCGAGTCTTAAATCAACGTGGTAAACGAACCCATCTAGTTAATCAAACCGGCCAACCATCCGAGCTGAGGGTCAAAATAATTGAAGAAGCTCTGCGTAGCCACCCACCCCACCCCCGGGGGCTGAGAAATAACAATTCTTAATGGCATTTACTATTCCTCCATCATCCTGCATTTCCATCTCTCTCTCTCTCTCACACTTTAAAAAAAAAAAAAAAATTATTTTCCGTTCTTATAATGCATGGACCCACCACCAGCAAGTTGGTACCATACCAATGCAGATAAATCTATTTCGTCTAACAAAAGAAAGAAAAAAAACAAAAAAGGTAGTAGTACTCAAGTAGCAAATAATAATAAAAATAAAATTATATTCCACTCAATTTTAAAAATAAATAAAATTAAATATAAAAAATTATTGTATTATTCTCTCATTATCCTTATGTAGTGGTGCTCCGGTAAAATGTTACGTAAATATAAGTAAATTAATGTGAGATAAATATATAATATATATCGTGTTATTATAATTATTTGCTGTTATGTTTAGCTTTTTTTTTTAAATTAAGATAAATATTTTATAGATGTAACACAAATGAATAATAATAATAATAATAATAATATATAAATATGTATTCCTTTTGTTTTAAAATTTTCTATGGTTAATGAATTTAGGCCAAGCATAAAAATTTTCCCAGCCTTAATCTTTTTTTTTTGTCTATTAAAATGTAGGTTAAATTCTTATTAACCCGTCTTGATTACAAGATTAAAATCAGAGAATTGACTTCACAAATTTATTAAAAAAAAAAAACAGAGAGAGAGAGAGAGAGAGAGAGAGAGAGAGAGAGAGAGAGAGAGAGGGGGGGGGGGAAGTTTGAGGTGTTAATACTGGACACCACTTGCACTCCACAAAACTAATGGCTTCGGGGGGTGGGGAGGAGTGGTGGGGACCACCTGGTCCACCCAAGTGTGGTCACAAGTAAGATCCAACACGTGTCAGCCGTTCATCCGCCCTCGATTTCCATGATCTTATCCCAACCGCTCGTTTCACGCCCACCCCCAACCGAAAACATGTCATTTTTCCCTGACAAGGAAGTGCATTAAGACCCAATACGCTAATAGAAAAGGCAACGAGTTCCTGAACTCGATCCGTTTCTTTCTCTCTTTCCCCCACCCCACAGTCCAAACACGCATCCTTTTCATCAAAAGGCCCCGCATAAATTTTCCCACCTCGTTTTCTCGGGAAACAAACACTGCCCCAATCTCCTCTCCTCGAAATGGCGCCTTTTCAAGAGCATGACGTGGACAAGGATGATGAAGGTGGCGCCTCCGACCTCAGCACCAGCGCCGGTGACCCGGAGGAGGACAATAATAATAAGAACAGTAGTAAAAGTAAAAGTAATAATAGCGTTGGGGTCTCGAAGATCTCAACAATTGATGAAACGGAGGCGTTTCAGGTAATCCCATTGAAGGAAGAGCCCGTGGATTCCGAACTGCCATCCGACACCGACCGAATGGCCCACCGTCAGGCAATTGGAGTACTGCCGGTGGCGATGCAGATGCCAATGTCAGTCCCCATGCCCATGCGACGATCGTCCACCAAGGACCGCCACACAAAAGTGGAGGGACGCGGCCGTAGGATCCGAATACCCTCCGCTTGCGCTGCACGGATCTTCCAACTGACCCGAGAACTCGGCCACAAGTCCGACGGCGAAACCGTTAGATGGTTGTTGGAACACGCCGAACACGCCATCATAGAAGCCACCGGCACGGGGACCGTCCCGGCCATAGCTGTCTCTGTCGGGGGGACCCTCAAAATCCCCACAACCGCTACCCCAGACAACAATTCAATAACGGACACAACAACGATGAACAAACGGAAACGTCCAGCGAACTCGGAGTTCTGCGACATAAGCGAAGCTGCGGGGGTTTCCGTTTCTTCGCAAACTTCCGGCCTGGCCCCAATTGGCGCCGCCGCAGCAACCCCGCAAGGATTCGTGCCCGTCTTCGCGGTGGGCAACGCCGCCGGGATGATGATACCAGCAAATGCCTTCTGGATGATTCCCCAACCCGTCGCTGCCGCCGCCGCCGTCGCTGCCGGACCATCGTCAAACCAGCAGCCGCAAATATGGGCATTATCACCGTCGACAGTAGCGCCAGTTTTCAACGTGGCTGCTGCTGCGGCGCAACCCATATCATCCTTCGTGGCCACAGCGAAAAACAGCGGCAGCAGCAATATTCCAAGCAGAGTGGAGGTGGGGGCGGCCTCGGCTGCGTCTCCCGTGTTGGCCATGAGCACGTCCGTCGGGCCTAAGGTTGCCAAGAAGTCGACGATGGCTCCAAGCGTGAGCTCCACAGCTACGACAAGCGGAAGCGGCAGCGGAGCAGGAAAAGCTCAGATGCTGAGGGACTTTTCGTTGGAGATTTACGATAAGAAAGAGTTGCAGTTCATGGGTGGATCGGCAAAGCATTGACAGCACCAAAGTTCCTAGTCACGCAACAATGGAAATTTGTAATTTTTGAGTAATAATTAACTAATTAATGGGATATTGGGATCAGAAAAAAGGTTTTTAGCTTTTAGGACTTGTGATGAGCAAAAATTTTCATGTTTTTAGTTTTTTTTTAATGTATTTTTTGGGTCAGTGTACGTTTTTAGGGTTTTTTCTTGTTTGTGATAATCTTGTTTTTTTGTTTTTTTTTAAATAAGCTTTGCTAGATCACTTCTTTTTGGTTAGAAATGTTGAGTATTTAGCCTAGAATTTGCATAGTTTTAAATTATTATCATTGTGCAAGACCCCTTGTTAATTTTTTTGCTTGGCTTAATCAAAATTTCCATGGATAATTAAATGATCATAACTAAATTTTACACATATATGCAGTATTTTTTAACAGTAAAACAGGTGAATTATATGCATACTTTTCTTTTTCTGGTTACAAATTAACTTTTGACCTAAGAAATAAAAATAGAAAAGTGGGATTACTATATAAACAATAATTTTAACAACCACGCAAATTGATAATCTGATTAGTGTTTTTTTTTATTATTATTAACACACTTGAAATTTCGCATTAGTGGGATTTCAGTTTCTGTCCTCAAATGCTCAACTGGGAAGGATTTTCTTTTTCTTTCATCAGTACATTAGAAATGCTATTATAGAAGTCAGTGGGCATCATGGCCATGAATTTGAGATCAATTCTACCTCAGCTGGAATGAATTTAAGGACTGAGATCTTGAAGCTTGAATGTCAATCAAGGACAACTGTTAGAAGAAGAGATTTTTGGGAGTCATTAACGATGAACAGCTAGTTCTTATGTGCTATGTATTGGTAATTTGAATTCGGTATTGACATTGGACTTTGCTCTAGCGTATCAGAACGAACACGATGCCAAGTCAAATGCATGAAAAATACTCATTTATCAAACCTTTAATTGTTAATCCTTTATCCAAATAAATAGCTATTTAAATATAAAATACACTTTTAAAAAAATCTATAAATAAAAACAATACTCTATAAATTTTTCCAAACGTAGTGCCTTTGATTACATCACTCAATAAATTGTTTCGTTAATGTTAAGATTATTCGAACAATAATTTTTATATGCTTAACAAAAAAAAATCAATGACTCTTATATTTATGTACATTTAAAACACATATTTAATCTTATCAAATGTTTTTGAAAAAAAAAAATGAATCTCTATATATATATATATATATATATATATATATATATTTATTACACAAACGACTTTGTTTATTATTAGATCTTAATGTTTATTATTAAGTCACAACGTTTCGTCGAGCAAAAACGCATTTTAAGCTTGCAACGGAGGCATGCAAATTGAAATAGAAAAAAAAAAAGAAAAAAAAAAAGAGGGGGGGTTCCCAAATCCAGCTGGTTTGGCGAAGTGTTGACATTACACATGTGCGTAGAGTTTCCCTCGTGTGTTTTGGGATGTGGGGGTCGTTCAGCTGGTGCCGCGGTGATGGTGGTGGAAAGCGGCGGTGTAGTCCCACTTCCCAAAGATGGTGGGTCAACGAGCAAACTTCCAAGCTGGCTCGGGACTTCAGGACTCCACGCTTCCAAAATGACTCGTGCAAAGCTGGCTCGGGACTTCTCGACTCCACGCTCCTAATGACTCGTGCAATTTTGGCTTTGCCCTTTCCTGTTAATGCGTTGTTGGCAAGCGAAGGAGTGCGCGTCGATAAGATCACTGCCTTATGCACGAAAAATGTGATCCTGATAATGTGAGCGTCCACAATTGAATTGAAGCTGTCAAAGGGAGGGCCGCGGGGTCCACGTTGACAGATAGTGGCAAATGCTATGCTTTGTGGGCCCCTTCCTCCTCCCCTCCTTTATCGGCTTTGTGGGGGCCCTTGATTTTAATTTATTCTCTACGGTTCCTTCCGGGGGGCTTTGATGGACTTGGAACGCATAAAAAAGTGGGCACCCCCCCCCCTGCGTTTCAGAGTGGGCCCCTTCTACTACTGAACAGCAGAGACTTATTCTGGTGGTCCCCGCCACCGGTCTGTATTGTTAGGCAATTGTGCCCACCCACCATCTTGTGGGACCACCTTGGTCCAGGAGTGAGGCTTTTTAATCGGAGCCGTTGGTTTAATGCAAATATGTAGCAATGTTGTTTACTTGGAAACAATTAAGCAGACTAATTAGGTATTGGCGCCGATAGAATAAATCTTTTCTTTTTCTTCTTCTTCTTCTTCTTGTTTTTTTTTTTTTTTTTTAACTTTCATAGGGAAAAAAAATTACTTTGTGTACAATTAGCTTATCTGCTTCTCATAACACATGGTCATAAATTTCATATTTTCAAGGAACATAGAAGGGGACAACGGGAGGTTGAAATCTAAAGTTCCGGCTTTGGAGGAGAGGCAATATCAATTTAAATTAATAATCTTTGTATAACAAACTTGTTGGACAAAATAATTAGAAAAGGCTTCGATATGTCAATGAGTGCAAGTGATCATAAGTAGTAGATGGAAGTTCAAAAAGAAGGAGAAGAAAAATGAAGAAAAAACCACTCGATACGGGAGTTTGTTAATAAGCCTGTATAATTATACTTTTGGATGAAATTTAAATTTTTGTACAAAATTTTCTCTTTTTATTAGGAAAAAAAATATATTAGCGTGAGATTCAAGTTTGTTATTACTTGTATTTTGGGGTGAGTGAGATAGTGTAAAATCACCATTATTTGGATAATGATTTTTTTACAAGAAAAATTAAATTGAGACATTAATGCGTGATAATGTGAATTCTTAAGGGGTTATGGTTAACATTTTTATGATATCATTTTCTTAATATTTCACCAAAAAAAAAAAAAAAAACAATCTTGCTGGGAAACATAACAATCTTTATATCGACGGATGCTCCAAGAACTAACATTACCAATAAAACCGTACTACATTGAAATTCTGGTCCGGACGTGAAATAGAAAATTAACGGACAGTGCACCTAGACAGCGACACATGACAGCTTACATGATTTTCTAAACTCCTGACGACAAGAAGTCCGTTTGACGCCAGTTCGAGGAATCTACTTGCAGTCCTGGGCTAATGGCTGGTAACGCTTAACAGCGCGCACGTGCGCGCACACACACACATATGTAATTGCAGTTATTCGTCAGCCAAAGAATCGTTAATCTATAGTTACGGAAGCAGTTTCAATGGATTTGTGGCCAAATTATCCAATGCAGAGGTGAATCATAGGTTTATTAGAGTTTCAATGACTAATATACAGATGTATTGTTATCCGCTTCCATTCCAACGACTTAGCAAGTGACATCAATAATGGATGCAGAAATGGAAGGTGTGGTTTCGGGGTTTCCAGCCCACGTAACTAGCGATTCATACTACAAGATCATAGGACTTCATGGATTTTCCTCAAGATAGACATGGAGTTCCGCGAGAAGGAGATGTCATCATGGGTCTTTTGGACACAGGTTCACCCTTGCTAACTTATTTGATTCACTTTGCCAATAGTAAAACAAATTAAGATTTTGGTTGTTGTTTGTCGACTAAAAAGTTCTTGAATGTCTTCAACTGTTTATTCATTTTTCAGGAATTTGGCCAGAATCTCCAAGCTTCAGGGATGAAAATATGACTGCCCCAAATGCCAAATGGAAAGGAACATGCCAAGCTGTCAAATTCACCTGCAACAAGTCAGCTTTCTTTCTGTTCTTATTGCTTAGCTCAGTAATTCCCATGAAAATCTGCATGTAAACGCAATTAAGGCTAGCAAATAGAGGTGGAAATGATAGGAGGACTTAGGTTATGATGGTCGTAAAGTAAATGGAAAATAGATACGACTGGAACTTCAATGCTTCACTTTGACTCGATGTCTAATCAAGTATTCACAATTGCAGCAAAATCATGGTATTACAATGGTTGACGATGACATAAAATCTCCTAGAGATTAGAATGGCCATGGAAACCGTACGGTTTCCATTGCAGCAGGCCGAGAGATCCCAGGAGCAAGCTAGCTGAAGGCACTGCGAGAGGTGGAGTTCCCACCGCTAGAATTGAAGTCTACGAAGTTTGCTGAAAATATATTTCATGTTCTTCTGCAGCTGTTCTTGCTGCATTTGATGATGCCATAGCTGATGGAGTTGACATTATATCTGCATCGCTTGGTTTTGGTGACAAGCCAAACAAGCATTCTGAAAACCCCATTGCAATTGGATCTTTCCACGCGATGAGACGAGATATTCCAACCTATAATTCTGCTGGCAATGCTGGACCAGAACTCTGTTCGCTTATAAATCTTTCACCTTGGGCATTGACGGTTGCAGCAAGTAACATTGACAGGAAATTCATTGCTAAAGTTGCGCTTGGCAATGGACAGATCTACACTGTGAGTTCTTGCTTGCTGATTTAACATTCTTAAGGGCAGTATCTTGTTTTCTTTTTGCTCACAAAAGTTGTTTCTTAACTGAAAGGAACTTTCCATTAACAGATTTGATATCAATGGTACATCATATCATTTGACTTGAGGAGGAAATGCAGCAAACTAGTCGTCAGGGGCTGCCCAATAGACATCAAGTTATTGCCTCGACGGTAAACTAATAATTACAAAGTGGGACGAAATATTGTTCTTTCTGACTCTTACTTGGGCAGCACTGCCGTTCTGATGGCCAATGAAGTGGGTGTCATAATGGCTTCATTCTATCCGACGTAGCTGATAGTTTCCAAATACCAGCAACCGCAGCCAGTAAGGAAGAGAGCCTGCAAGTCCTGGATTACATCAGATCCACAAAGTAAACCGGCATCCATTGAAATTTTGTTCCTGATTATTGAAGCTTGTAGAAGCAGAACACCATGGTGCTGCAGAGTTGCAAGCCTAGCTCCAGAATGAAGTCTTTTGCTGCAAGTTTCTCTTCTGTTTTTAAATTACAGTTATGACAGTTACTTTTTAGTTGAAGAAAGGAGCTACTGAGCTTGTAGTGGAAGCTGTTCGAGTTCAATTAAATGAATATTAATTATATATTTAAATTTCAAATGTATCGAAGTATGGTTGATAATATTATTCTTTTGTAATTTCTAAAATTAAGTTTCAATTTATATTTGAATATATGTACTTTTGCAAGCATCTTATATTGAAGTATACACTTATAATGATGTACATATTTAAGTCTTCGTGAAGATGACATTGAATGGAATGGATCACTTTTACAAAAGCTTCCTATCCCCTTTTTGGTCTTTGCGACAACTTATGCATCTTTTGAAACTACAAACCGAAAGGTATTTCGGTTGCATTCTTATACACCAATATTTGACATATGACCACGAGAGACTTGTGAAAAGTGACTTAAAAGTGAGAGATCGTAAATAAGTTGAAAATACTTAAAGAGAAACTCTCACAAATGACTTGCAAAATTCTAAAATAATATTTTCTAATTTTATCCTTTTATTTCCATTAAAATTTAATAAAGACAAAAGTACCATTTACAAAATTTATAATTTTAAAATCCTAAGTATTTCCTTTCATTTTTCATATATTTTTCTAATTTTTACACGTCACAGTTTCTTTAAAACTTTTTACAACTTCTGATAATTTTTTTGTTAGCAATAACAAAATTTATAATTAATATTTTTTACTGTCAATATTAAAATATTAAAAAATTAATATAAACAAAGATAATGAAAAAAGAGAAAAACAAGAGTTCAAAAAAAGAGTA
This sequence comes from Ceriops zippeliana, assembly GCA_037897445.1. Lineage (NCBI taxonomy): Eukaryota > Viridiplantae > Streptophyta > Magnoliopsida > Malpighiales > Rhizophoraceae > Ceriops > Ceriops zippeliana. The sequence goes on along the minus strand of JBAPLH010000054.1, from coordinate 1,876,223 downwards.
TTTTATATTATAAAATACACTATATTTTTGTAATATATATATGATTAAATATAATTGAATAAGTTAACCATATTTTTTATTTTATAATTGTAATTATAAATATTTCATAAATTAATTTTGTATTTTATCACTTTGCATGATAAATTTAGTTGATATGTATATAGAAAAAAAAAAGTGTTACTATATGATCTGTTATACCTAAATAAGCACTATATTTATATATTTCTTGAAAAACAAAAAAAATATATATGAAGGACCATTTTGCAAGATCGAAAAAAAAAAAGCCTTTTCTGAAGAACTTAGAATTATCATAACTGCCACTATGAACAGCAAATTTAAGTCCACTCTAAGGTTATAATGTTCTAGTTCAATCTTCTTCAGGCCTCAACCGAGGAATTTCAAGATACTGCTTTAATGGCGCACAGTGAACTCAAACAAAGCAGGAGGAAAGATTGTCCTTTGTGACACTCTTACATTTGGTTCCGGTGTTAAGTTAGCTAATGGGGTTGGCACAATAATGGCTAGTTTAGAATTCCGTGATGTTGCTCTGACTCTTTCACTACCAGCAACAATAATCAGCACAGATGATGGTCTGCACGTTTTGGACAACAACAGATCTGCAAGGTAGACTCACCACCTTGGAATATTTTCAGTCTTCTCTTATATGTATTAACCATACCAACCAATCTATCGCGCCATTTCTTTTGATACAACTCTGAATGAATTTTCAGTAATTCGACTGCGACGATCCTACTTGGCGAGACTTGGAAGGATATCAAGGCACCTTACATCGCATCATTTTCATCTCGGAGACCAAATCCTATCCCTTGATATTCTTAAGGTAACTAGATCAACGGAGAATTCTGATTTGTCACTTCCTTCTGCTTTCACTTGTTCATTCTTTTGGACACGCTTCTGAAACTTTACAGGGATGATTCACAGCCTGATCTCACTGCCCCTGCTATGAAAATCCTTGCTGGCTGGTCTTCTGCAGCACCTCCTTCCATCCAAGGTGACAAAAAGTGTGAACTTCAACGTCCTCTCTGGCACCTCGATGTCTTGTCCTCGTGCTAGCAGTTCTGCTGCCTATATCAAGGCTGCTCACCCTAATTGGTCTCCTGCAGCCATTAGGTGAGGAGCTCTACCTCCTACTTGTTTAGAGTTCATGACAACTTCTACGAACATTGACAGACTAACAAAAGAAACCCAATCTGATCTCTTATTTATGAACTCAATTTGATTTCTTTACTTCACTAAACCGTTTGTTTCCAAGCAGAGCTTATTACATGGGCCCTAAAATGCACAAATGACCTCGAATTCGCTTATGGGTCTGATTACATTAATCCACCAGGTGCAGTGCATCCTGGTCCGAGGAGCCTGTTATGATACTACCGAAATACGAAAAGCCTTTCGAAATTCATACCGATGCATCCGACTTTGCCATTGGAGGAGTCTTGATGCAAGATAAGCATCCCATGATGCATATGAAGCAGACTATATCGACTTCCCTTGCAAAAAAGGCTATAACACTAGCGTTCTCAGACATGTAACCGGGGACAATAGCACCATTTACAACAACTCAAATCCTACAAGAGGACGGGATCTCAACCACCGTTCATTTTCCCTCGCTGTAGAAGATGGCGAGCTGATTAATGCAATCTTTACCAGGACAGTTACCAACTTCGACCTACACTGCTATCTGGTATAACTTAGCAAACTTTGTCAGCATTTCAGTGGATCCCTCTGTCTTGTTATTCTTAAAAATTGGAGAGCTAAAATCATACACAGTGAAACTCAATGGTCCAAAGATTTCTCATCAGCCAATTCAATCAGGTGCAATCGTGTGGAAAGATGGTCATCATGTAGTAAGGAGCCCGATAGTGCTGTTCACTGTTATTCCTGCTTTTATCAACTCTTCCTGCTTCACACCTCGCAACTCAGAAAAATTCGAAGTCCCTCCATTTATCGTAATCGATACAACTAAATCAATTTGATCACTCTGATGCTGTAGTTTAAATGCAGAACTCATGCATGCCAGTTATGTACTTTCTCTGCAACCTGTAAATAAGACTAGTTAATTCATGTTCTCTTTCTGTGGCTTCCTCTGTGTGACTGTATTTGAACATGTTATTGCTTATGTTTGCCATTCTAGTTGCTTCATCACTTAATCTTGTCTTATGTCATCTGGGTTGAATTTTGAACATCGTCTTTCTTCGGTTTTAGAGTGCCTGAGGTGTGGTTTTTTCGTGAGACAAAAGAATTGTGCTTGTTGACTGCAAATACGGGCTGCCATCTAACACTGAATCATATATTTACTTAAATAATTTTTTTATTTATATTTAATATTAAATTAACATGACTGGCAATCGTTTGAAGATTTATCTTAAAACTCTTTTTCGCTATCATGATGTTATAATGTGAACCCTTAACTTTCAAGGCGAGATGGTGGCTCCTTCAAAGTCGTTTCCTAGTGAGGCACAGCCGGACATTAGAGATCAGTAGGACATTCACAAAAATGAAAAATAATAAAAGTTGAAATATGTATATATCAAAAAATTTACTAAAGAAGAAAATCTAAACACCCAAGCGTCTGACATGAGAAATCCACCGTAGTCACCCTAACAGGACTCAAACTCATTATCTCTTTTTACCCTTCTTTGTTTTTTTGAAAAAATAATTTTTCGACAATATATCTTTAAACCATTATCCTTTTCCTTCGAAAGACAGCATATTGAACCTATTGAAGTGAACATCGATTATGTTTATAAGTTTTAAGAATTCTTTTTTTCTTTCCTACCTAAGACTCCATCAAATTATTCCCACCAAATCCATCGATATTCTCATCGTCAACCAAAACTCCCTTACCTACTCTCAAATTTAGAATATTTGGCAACAAATATCAGATTTAAATTAATTCAATTCTGATAACCATCAATCTCTCTTCAAAAGATAAAATGTACGCTTATAAAGTTCAGAAATTTCCTACTACTTTTCGTAAGACTGTCACAAGTAGCTCCGTTAACGAGCGTCGAGCGCGACAATGACAGGAGGTCCAAAAGGGATGGTGGTAATTTAAGGATCAAAGACGGATCCCTGCGAGGGGTTCAGATCGTGGCTATGCCAAACTCACTAAAACCAGTAACGTCACCGCGAGCTGTGGTAGTGACTGGGGAGGCCGGCGAAATGGGGTGAAGTCACCGCCATTAGCTCATACAAATGTTTTCAGTCTGAGAAGCCGAGCACGCACTTGTTTGTTGTTTATGTGTAAGTATGTGGTAGAAGTTGTGAGTAATGATATTGAGTTCACAAGGTTGGAACATCGTCATAGCAGGTCTGCATCACAAAACCCTAATCTTCCATGCGGTTGGCACATTCTTTGATAAATAATAAGCTAACTAAAACTAACAGTTGAGTTTGCATGATGTAAGCTCGCAAGTAATCTATATGTTCAATCCCCATGTCCACATAATGGAAATCAAAGAATTTGGAACACTGATCCTGTTATTCCCCAAAAGTTCAACAGCTCAAGGAACACTGAACACTATTTATGACTCGATAAATCACTTTCATTCAGCCAATTTATTCATGATCAAAGTTAAAAGTACAACATGCAGCCGTAACTAAGTGCCTAAGGCAACTCATTTTGGAATAGAAACCTAGAGGCGGATAGACCAAATCAACCCACATTTGCAAGATTTTGATAAATAGCAATAGAGAAACCAAAAATTTGAATAAAAAAAAAAGGATTGAAATCAAATGAAAATTTTCAAGCACCATAGGAATTTTCATATGGCTTGAACACATACTCAAGGAGGGACCTCCTAATGGACAAGAGTGTAGGCCTGCAATATAAGGGCATTACCTATGGAAGCATAGTAAACAGGGAATGCCCTTTCAAGCTGCAGCAGTCTTCTTCTGATTTGGTTCGAAAACATACTTAATGAGGGACTCTTTAATTGGCAAGAGTTGAGGAAACTCCTCCCTCAACTTGGTAGCATCAAGTTCATTGTTGCTTCTTGGGGCAACAATGACTTTTGCCTGCTCCTCGAGGGTGAAGTTTTTCCATGTGAAGTTGGGGTCAATGTAGTCCCGGTACATCTCTAAGATCTCATTGTGACTGACCACCCCAGGATTCGTGAAGTTCCAGATTCCTGTAAGGTTCCTCTTTGCCATCTCAATGGAAATGGGAAGGAGCTCATCCAAAATTGTCATTGAATTTGGAATATTCACAACTTTATCGTACCGAGTGATCTTGGTGATAAAGTTGCGGAGATTACTTAAATCGGATGAAATGGGCATTCTGACTCGCAAGGTACAGACATTCTCGTAACTTTTCAGCAACTCTTCCACCTTCAAAACATCAAATGAGAACCACATTCAGAATTGCATTTGCCAATATCACCATCCATCCAGAACATTACACCCAAAAAAAACAATTTTACTCTGATCCAAAACAAAACACAAAATCTATCTATCACATTTAAAAGTTTCTGCAAACCTTAGATTACACATAATTCATGTCATCACAAGCAACTATAGTTAGACCTATAAACAAATCATTGAATCAGCCTAGTACAACATCAAATGCCCCATTGGCCTCTAGCAAAACCTCCAGTAAATTCAACAAATAAATTAGTAGTAGAGACAATCATAAATGTAGCATCCAAGGCCAACCCACTTGTTTAACGTATGAATCAGCATTTTTCTAGCTAACTAGATGACAATTATGCAACATTAGTCTGGCAATAATTATGGAAAAATTAACAGACAACCAAACTAAAATGTTATGTAAAGCTATCAAAATAGGAGATCACCTCAAAAAATAAGAACACGGTTCAACTCATAAGTTAAAAATGACCATACTAAAAAATAACCCGGATCTAAGAAGAACCTAATCGGACTTCAGCGATCTGACTCAATCCGACTCATTTGACACCTCTGATCTTAACACCGAAGGGGGGGAATTTTTTTTTTAAACACAATTATTAAGCAATTAACTGCATATATTTGTACATAAAAAAGTGTAATTAAAATTGTTAGGCAACACATTTATAATTCCATTTTTGTGCATCCGAACAATTTTGAATACAGTTTTTATGAACTCGGCCGTGGAGCCGAATTCGTACCATGGCCTTAGTCTTGGAATAGAAAGATCCGGTAAAATTCGGGGTGTCCTCCTCCTTGAACCCGATACCCGACCCGAGAGGGTGACCCGCATCGTACTCGAATATACAACCCGTGGCATAGTTGATCAAGACCAAGCCCTTTTCCCTGCAAACGTCGGCCAACGTAAGCGTCCCGACCACATTAGTCCGGATGGTCTCGACCTTATGGGATTCGCACCAGTCGACGTTGGGGCGGCCAGTGACGCCGGCGGCGTTGAAGACGTGGGTGGATTTGGCGGCAGCTATGTCGGCCAACAACGATGAGCGGTCCTCGAGGCGGCCGGAGGAGTAGGTAAAGTCGATGCCTTGAGCCTGGCAGAGCTTCCCAAGGAGGCCACCGATCCAGCCGGTGCGCCCGTAGATGAGAAACTTTAGTGGCTTACCGTGATCTGATGCGGTGCCATTTGACGAGAAACCCATTTCTTTGTCCTGTAGAGAGAGAGAGAGAGAGAGAGAGAGAGAGAGAGTGACGTCGGAAGAGGTTGGTACGACTTTAAGCCTTCAGGACTAGGTTCGGTGGCAGGGGGTGTGGTACGGGGGCATGTGCTGAGTGGTGTTCGTGCGAGTCGATTGGTGTGTATTTATGGACTGAATCGTTGGTAACATTTTCCTTTTAGAAAAAAATAACTTTTTCTAATTTATTTTAGGATTAAAAATTCTTATATGTAATTGAAATTAATGAAGAAATTATAAATGTTAGATAATAATTATCAATGTGAATATACATTTTAAATACATCAAAGTGATGGTATTTATGTAATAATTTTTTTTAAAAAAAAAAAGAAGACAGTGGAACGTGAAAATTCCATACATGTTTACAATCCTACCTATATAATAAAAAAGGTTTTCTTTTAAGGAAGTGACTGCACAATTTCAGAAGTTATAGAGTCCAACATATATAATTAATAAAATTATATTAAAAAAAAGGGTCAATTTGTTTCACTCTCCATTCATTAATTTACTCTTTTTCATTATTATAATGACATAGATATTATTCTATTAATTGTATTTATTTTTTGTGACTATCAGGTGTTTTCGTGCCTCAGATCTTTCTTCGGGACTGCATTAGGCTCATCAATGTTAACGTAACACTTTTGTCTCCAACTTCCAATATTTTCGATTGACATTGGTTGGGTATAATTGATTTGACTGATATTTTTAACTAAATTTTAATATTTTTGTGTTTATTTATTTTTTCATTTAATTACGTAAATATAAAAATTAATGGATTTAAAAAGACATAAAATATTTTTACAATTATATACAAATTATTTTATATTTTTGAAAAGAAATTAATGTAATATAAAATATGTTATATATAATATAAAATTCATTTATATTCGTTAAATTTTATTATTTTTATATTCATCTATTTAAAAAAAAAAAAAAATTGACAAAGTCCTCAATGTATCTGTGACCTGCAAGGCACTGAAGTCAATGGCAGACCATCTCCACCGACGGTTTTTACCAATTTTACCAAGATCCGAAAAAAAAAAAAAAAAAAAAAAAAAAATGTGTGTGGTGTGAGGAAAGGCGCATCTTACCGTAATCCACCAGACGATTAAGCAGGACCAACTTCTTAATCATCATAAGCTGACGTGAAATTTCCCCAAATTTTGGGCTCTCTCTCTCTGTGTTTTTTTTTTTTTTTTTCTTTTCGCAGAAGATACACGAGCAGTCGGGGTAGACGGCGAGTATTTGAACCTTATACCAAATTTATTAAATAATATTCAATATAAAGAATTTTATTAATTTATTATAAATATTATTTTTATTGAATTGAATAAATAATTTTATTAATAATAACATCTGTTTAAATAAAATTAATATTTTTATAATATTTAATATCATTTTTTTAATGTATAAATAGATTAAGGTAAAATATATAAATAATCATCATATGTTATGTAATGATCACTTTTTTGATAGTTGATCGGTCGCACATTTCGATGATAGCCATTTCACATCCTTCAACTTTACTTTTCTTTTTATATATCTCATGATAATAATAATCATCATATGGTATGTGCATCAAACTCGCTAATCATTTGAAGTTCATCCACCCTGTTCGTCCATGCAATTGTGTTCATATCATTTTTTGTTTTTTTTCTCTCTCATCTGTACAACTAAATATTCAAGAAATGTGATTTTCAGGGCTCAACATTGTTGTAATTCCCTAAATCTTTTGTCCCTTTCTTCTTGTTGGGGGTCTATATTTCTTGTGAAATCTCGGGAATTTTTATTTTTTTTTAGGGATTAAATAGGCAGCCAACACAAGGTGGTTTTACCATAGATTCTCACAATATAAAGCACCAATTGGCTGTTAACTTGGGTGATTTTTAATTCCTTTGGGTAGTTGTCATGTTGGACTCCAATGGACTAGAGCTTGAGGACTCATTCCTGGTTTTCCTTTTACTCAACTTCTCCAATTTCTATACCGAGAGCCACGGTCAACTAACGATTGTGTTCATCACCAACATTTGAAGGCAAAACTAGAGTATAAGCAAATATTAAACAGTTTGCTTTGTGAATGAATTGGCAATAATCAATTTTTGCAGAATTATATGGTTAAGTGAATTTCATATTGTAGATTCAGACAGCCATGCCATAGCCTCTCTCTGTTTAGGTCTCTTTCAAGGGTTTAGGAATTAGAACTTAGAATTGGAGCAACCCAATCTAATTACAAGTCAAAAGGCAGAAAATAGAGGAAATTCTAAAGAAAAAAAAAGTAACATGAGTTTTTTTTTGAGGGGGGGGGGGAGATCTCGCATAAAAATTTTCAACTTTATATAGTATAATGGGGTCCAAATATGTTACATTCTGTACCAGGATGTTAGCAAGCACAATATACCCCCAATGGTCACATGATAGTTATATCAAAGTAGAGAGCGTGTCCCTGCGTGCTTGTAGTTGCTGTTTTGACAGAAAGTAGGATCGGGATTGGTCTACCTTTTGCGCTTGGACTTCAAAGATGTCACAGACTGAGAGTTGCTGTGCCAGTTTCTCTTCCTTTGATTGATGAACCAGTTGTTTATCTGCTTTAGTTGTAATCCTGTTTCCTCCACAAGTTTTGCCTTGTCATCTTCCTGCAAGAAACCAAATTTAATTCCTGAATTACTGAAGGATTATGCACTTCCATAACCAGCACTGTCTTTTATATATTGTACCGATAAGCTTTAGTTCGCTGGCATTGGAGTTACTTTTAAGATTGAAGATTTTGAGTTCGAGATACAGTCGGAGCCAATTGATCAAAAATAAATAATAATAATAAACTATCTTTCACATATTGGATGAATGAAATGCAACCCAGCGGAAAAATCTGGCAAAGGTGCTTGTTTTAAGTTGAAATCTGTGTTGATAGAAACAAGTGGCAGTCACAGATAGTTCAGAAGAACTAAATTTTTTGACTTTCAAAGCAAGCGTGGGCTGCTTTGCTTACAGTTGGGTAAGGCCACTTTGCGTGCTGCTGCCACCAATTCTTCAGTACAGCGGTTGTGTCACCAGGCAGCTTTCCTGCTCTTCTTTTTCTCAATATTTCCTCCCTTACATCTTCAATTCTAGATTTAAAACCCTGCAAAGCAAAAATCATTAACTTTTTATGCAGTTGCTACATATATCTTCAAGATCACATGCCACGCTAAAGTTGCTTTCTTTCATATAGAAGTAAGTTTTGACATGAAGCACATGTTGTTGTTTCATTAATGTTGGAATGAAACAGCTGTAAGATCATTGCAACAAAAAAGAAACCTGCTTTAATTCGATCTTCAGTTCCTGGCGAACCCGCTCCATCAAAGACCTTTCAGATTCTGTGGGAAGCAGAGGACCAAATCCCATCATGTCAAGCCCATCAGCACCTGATTGATCCATAAAAGACTCCATTTGCAGGTCATCCTCGTCATCAGACATGGTTGCACCTGTCCCTTGCCCTAGAGTTACTCCTGATAGAGATTATGCAGAGACAATCATCACTAAGCCATTTTGTCAAATAAACTTTCCTAGCAGCTGACACCAAGATAAATTTGTTACAGTTTCATCTCTGAAGTTTAAATTCATATTAGGATCAAATTCACTTAAAAATCTCCTCGTCAAGACAAGACAGGAACATTTTGAGGAGCTTAGTAACGCCCTATTCAATCAAATAAGTTGCTCTATCAACTCAAAGCTCATATAGTTAAGAGTTTTTGATCTTGTTGTGTGCTCCTTAGAGGCCATGAGTTTGAGTCTCCTTAAGCAATGTAGACTACTGCTAAAAGATTTAGATGATTTATGGACCTGGTCAGGGGCTCAATGGTAAAGAGGGCAAAAGTTGATCCGATTAATCCACTTGAAATTTAACTCGATTCAATTTGCTTTGACTAAAAAAGCAAGAAGCCTATAACCTGAAACTGAAATGATCCGAAATCCCAATAAAACAAACTGGAAGTGATCGAAACTGAACATGCTGAGAGGCGTTTAACAACTCTAAGAGAATTGCGTGCTTTGCATAATATGGTTATCATCACATCAATGGGGGCATCTAAACTCATTACAAGTAGAACTAATTGCTTAAGTTCATGATTGGGATGATGCTTGGATACTTGTATTCGTGACCCCTCCACATCGGCAATATAACCAACATACTTTAAAAAAATAGAAACACCAACAAATAAGTCTAATGAAATATCTACGCAAAGCCAAAAGCAATCAATAAATAATCAGCAGACTAAGACAGGTTCTGGAGCATCCAGAAATAATCTAAGCAATGGTGGCAGCTAGTGGTGATGGTGGTGGTGATGGTGATGGTGTTGGTGGCGCCCCTCCTTCACGGAACAAATTAACCAACCTCTCTCAAGCTCCCAATATAAGGTTTAAAGCAGTTATGAATTGGTAGGTCCTATTGCATCCGCTTGCTGTTCGGATTATTCTCAAACTTAAGTGAGAAAAAAAAGGAGTCGGGCACAATCGCCGTTTATGCATATATATGTCCTCGTGCCTGCTTTGCCTACTTAGACCAATAAAAAATCAAAAAGCAAGAAAAGAACTTAATTTTTTAACCCAACAAATATATCGAATATATATATATATTATTTTTTTATTTGACCAAGACTCTAACTTGAGATTTAATGATTTTAAAACTGGAGTCTCAAGACCCTAAAATTAATCAAAAAGGAAAGAAGGCTACAGTTCCAGAAAGGCTGGCTTTGTGACTGTTTAATGTGTTAATCAATTATAAAGGCTAGCATAAATATTGTTAAAGGAAGAAAAATAGATTAACCTTTATCTCTAGGTGCGTGAGAATAGAAAAAGAGGGAGGGACGAACCAGTGAGAGCCCGTAGGGTGTTTTCAATCTCACAGCAGGCCATGACAGCTTCAACGGCGTGAACTCTAACGTGCTGCTGAAGCTGGTCTTTGAAACTACACAAAACCATCAAATATTGCGCCTGCAACACACACATGACACCACCGTATACACCATAACTATATGTTAATATAAACACCAAAAATCAGTCAAGAGAACAAGAACTACCTCTAATTCAATGCTAAATAACAAGCCCCGAAAAGGTTAAGAGGATCAAACAGAAAACCTTTTTTTTTTTTTTTTTTGTCTTTCGATACCAAGATTTGAAACCTGCTTGTTCCAGTTACTTTATTGCTAGACGACGTTGCTGGTGGAGGCAATGGCAATCAAACAAAAAACCCCCAAAAAAAAAAAAAAAAGAAATTCAAATACTTCAAACAAGGTGAACAAAATTTAGAACAACAAAATACAAGGGAACCCACCAAAAAGTTGTCAAGTTCTTGCCTCTCATGGGGAGAGAGAGAATTTCCATGCTGGCTATGCTGCGAAGCATAGGACCTGAGCAACTGGTGAGACTGTGCAAGCTGGGCATCTATGAGTGGCAATTGGTCAATTGGGGTAGCCACTCGGAGACAAGACGCATGTGCTGCCAACAGCTGCTCATACAGCGGGTGAGTGGCAATCTCCGCCTTGAGTAGCCAGGTGTGCTGGTCGCCGGAGACCGACACAACTTCTCCACTGCTTAAACCACCGAGTGCAGTGCTCCCACTTCCACTGCCCATCATGCCTAAGCTTGGTTCTTGCATTTCTATATTATATATGCCCGAATTTCTCTGTGCTCTATATTTTACAGATGTTCTAGGCCATATCACCGGAAGAGGGAGGAAGAGACAGGGATAGAGAGGGAATCCGTATATTGGGATCTGAGACACAAGACTTTCTGCATCACTTTCGACAGACGTTCGCATACACAAAGAGAGAATTTTTTTTGGTATTGAAGTCTCTGAGAGAAAAAAGAGTTTGAGAGAGAAAAGAGAGCTGGCGAATCATTAATACCATGAAATGAATGAAAGGTTTTAAGGGAGATCAGTTAAAAAGCTGCTTCATTTGCCTGACAAATTTTTAATTACTTTTTTTCTTGTTTCTTTTTTATTCTTTCCTTTGGACTTTCTTGACTCTAACCATTGAAATCTACGGTCACGAGGCATGTTAATATAGGATTATCAGAAGAGAACTGATTTATGTGTATTAATCATAATCTTTGCTTTATTAGAGAGCTAATGTATTCTTGTTTGTATCTCTTAATGTATTGTCCAAACTCACCTGATTTGGCCACCCTAATATGCATTTTCTTTCTTTTTGTTTTTTTTTGGAGTCTTATAATATAGTGGCTAGGCAATAGGCGTACTCGTAAAATGGTTATCACAATAAAATCTTCTGGTGACTTTCAGCAATTTCCATTTGGTAGGAAGAGGAGTGCAGTACAAAGCTCGTCTTTAAGGTAACAGGTCCCTATCTATGGATGCTCAGTTTCTTTCTAATCTCGGGAACAAAATGTTTTTATCTTTTCTATTTAATTTTCGGATTTTTGTTTATTTTAAACCTTAAAAGTGTCACACAAAAGTCTTTGTAGCAATTTGCACGCGTTAGAAGGTATACAATATAACAGTTTTGTTATATCTAAACCACATGAAGCTCAAGTGGCCACCAAGCTTTTGAGTTTTGGGGGTCATATGATCTATTTTTTTTCTAAAAAAAAAAAAAAAAAAGATATGCATACAATACTAACACTAAAACAAGCTACATAGCTTTTTTTTTTTTTAAAAAAAAAGATAAGGGTAAAAAACAACGAAGAAAACAACCAAAATGACCGTTAAATATCGAGGACAATGTTTCAACCGAGTGACTAAACAAGAAAAATTGAGAGATTTGGTTGATTTTTCTGTCACCAACCCCTTGTAACCATTTTCTATTGTGTTATTTAAGAAAGTTGGCTGGCAGGCAGGTTGAGCTGTCATTAGTTCAGCCTCCATGGCTGGTGCACATCCTTTGTTTTCAACTTCCTGCTCTCAATTTCCACGTTTCAAAGAGAAAGACGAGAAACTAGAAGATACCCCCGTTTGTAAGACACACAAGTGACCAACTACCAAAGATATCTCTGTGTTGGGTGGTTGTGGGAGTGCTGCGTATGGGTGATAGGGCCCACTTTGGTTAACAACAAGGAGCTTGAAACATGACCTACGCAAGGTGGGATAATTTCAACTGTTTTTTCAGTCGCATTCACAGGCACCTTTTGTTTCTTGTTCTTCTTCTTTTTTTTTTTCTATGGATGAAGATTAATACATATGTATATTAGAAATTCAGAAGTTAATGTTGATGCGCACATAAATGTAATGACTATTTATAAATGAACGGTTAATACAAGTATGAATACACCTAAGAAAGTGTGCACACAAAAAATAAAAATAAAAATCTAAATCTAATCAAAGACCTAATCCACACATTAGTTGATCATCAATTTCATTGTGACAACATTAATAAGGTTGAAAGTCCTTTCACATTGTCAATTATTGAATAAACACGACTATAAATGGTATTGATACAGTGTGGAATATGTAAGCTTCAAATGTTAGAGTCGAGCAGGAAAGAAATTAATAACTCTTTTATGATTAACATAAAATAAGTTGCCTACTATGATAATATTACTTGACAAAAGTTTTAGAAAAACAAGGGTACGTATAAAGGTGTTTGTTGGTGTTTTCTACCGGCGGTCGATCCATTTTTCGGGGCTACCCAGAATACAACTCTTCTCGGATTGGTAGGGTTACACTTAAAAGCCAAAAAAAAAAAACAAAACATAAAGGGATTACGTGGAAATGTTGCGTTGCAAGCAAGCAAGTTAAGCATTTTTATCAAACTATATGGTATTTCATTTTGGCAAGTGATTAATCATTTCTAACAACTAAGCATTTTCGTCTCTTAAAGTGACTTTAAAGAAAGCACTACAAAAATTAAAAAAAAAATTCATCAATTATACTATTTTTGTGGTTTCTTATGACCACTTAAAGGTTAAGTCAACTAGTTTTTTTTCTTCTTCTTCTTCTTCTTCTTCTTCTCCTCCTTAAAAAGCTTGCTTTCTTTTTACATTTTACCCATTTAATGTCCTTTTTTTTTTCCCCATTTTTGTAGAATTGAATTTCACTACGTAATTGCCCTAAATAAAGAAAGTGAACAAAAATGTCAACGTTTTTGCAATGATGAAAAGATACTAATGTGAACATTTATCTTTTCCCGATAACCATGAATAATCAAAATTACCATGGGACCATCGTAGGTTTTTCATTTCTTTCTTATTCACACTAAACACTAGCAATTCTTCTTCTTGTGCATTTTTGTTTTTCTTAGGTACACATGTCAAGGCACTTCTCCTTTCCCAAAATTAAAGGGTTTTAAGTTTGATTAGCTCATTATTTATGCCATCTTGAAAATGGAAACGTAGGTAATCTAAGACTAATTAAATACTCAAAAAAATCTACGTATAATATTAAGAAACCATTTAACTTTAAAAAAAAAAAACTTATAGACATGCAGAAGTTCATAACTAGATGCAAATAATAAGAGAAATGTACTATATTAAAAAATCAATTAGGCAAAATTCTAAATTGTTGGATGAACTATACATTAAATTTTAATATATAAATTCTTTTATTTAATTTGTGAAATGAAATTGAAACTTTAAGTTCCTACACGAACAGCTACGTGGGTCAGTCAGCTATCAAGAGCTTGATGACACCTGGTAATTAAGAAAAGCTACGGGGATGGCCTGGCAAACGTGAGCCCCAATAAGATCAGGTAAAAGATCAATCATCGTTGGAAAAGATGGGGATGGCTCCAACTACAGCTGTAGCCTTTTGTCACGTTTCCAAAACCCAGTGGTCCCTTCCAGATTTCCTTTTTTTTTTTTTTTTTATGTTCTTCACAGAAATCGGCAAAAAAAAAAAAGGCAGAAAAAGAGTAGGAATTTAGACTTAATTGGGTGTCAATATTATATCACTTAATTGTATATTTGTGATGTTACTGTTGTTTGTGAATATTCATTAAAATAATTATAATATTATAGTGTAATATTTTTTTATAAATATCAAAATATTTTAATTTACATATTATTTTTATTGTAATTAAAAGAAAAAAAAATGAGAAAAAAAAAAAAGGAGGAGTGGGAGAGATGAATGGTATGGTCGCTTTCAGGAACCCCACGTACGTGCCTTCGTCGTTCTCTTCCTTCTTCTCTTAATTCGGTGTGAATTTTTTCATGTTCTTTTTTAAAAAAAAAATAAAAATAAAAATCTTACAGCTTCCAAAGTAGACAATAAATTGAAAAATTATATTAGACATGCTAGAAATTGAGTTTTTGTTAATTATTATTAATAATCCAATCGGCATATAAAGAAGAAATTTAGATCAAGAAACAAACTGGCAGATCTGTCGGCCATGAGTCCAACCCAACTGCCTGGTTTAAAAGATAATAATAATAATAATAATATTTCACATTCCGTTAATTGTGGGTTTGCAAAGAAAATCATCTTATTAAATTATTTGAAGATATAAAGAAGGTCATCGTGAGCCCTTTTCATCTTCCTCATCTTTCTTTGTTTTTGTTTTTTTTTTTCCTCACTTTTTCTTTGAACTTATTTTTTATCATCTTCATACAATTGCTTGATGCTGTACATCACAAAATTTCTATGTTGTGTTGGAATCGACGAGGTCTATTAATTGTTGGTGTTGTATCTCTCAGCAGTCCAATAATTAAAACAATTTTTTATTTATCACAAATTTTGAATTTTAATTCTATATATATATATATCTATGAAAATGTAAAAGAAATACTTTCATTGTTGTTGTGTGTTTATGATCCAATAGATTTTTTAATAAATAGAAATAAAAAAAGAAAAATCGGTTGGGCTTAACCAGAAACCAACTGGCTGGCTATTATCACATGTGTGTTCTTGTTGTTGAGCTACGTCAACATCAGACCTGCATTTTTGTAACGTGCGCCACACTTTTTGATTTGAGGCAGCCGACCAGGGGGGAGGGACTGCGTGTGGGCAGACCACGTCATTCAGAAATCCAATTTGTGTCAGAACAACCCTTTACTCGTATTATTATTACTTTTTTTAACGAAAAAAAAAAAGGTATTTGTTGGTTACAACATCTTAAATTAGAAATTATTAGTAAAAAATGTTTTATTCAATCTCACTACCAAATATTATTAGAACCCAATTATTTTATTAACAAGTCTAAAACTTAGAACTGCACCAAATCTCTGTTTATAAGAAACTATTGCCAAAAAAACAAATAAAAAAAGGTTCCACATCACTAACATCGCCAGCCAAACTATCATTTTAATTATTTATCCCTTAAATTAATAATATCATATGTACCAACCTTAATCTGAAAGATGACATTTTATTTGATTTTACCCTTAAATTCCCCACAGTTTATCCTCAGTTGATCGCTCTTCCGAGAAATTTGCAGCATACAAATAGATTGGTTAAGCGTTCTCTTTTTGGTTGTTTATTATTATTATTATTATTTTCGGAAAGGGGAGGGTGTTGAAGGCGTCGCTCTAACTTAACTCCGGCCAAGTGGGATGACTGCCAAGTCTAGGTTTTTGGTGACATATAATTTCATTTCCCCCAAAAAAAAAAAAAAAGATGTAAATCACATGTACTATTAAAGCGGTTTAGAAATATCGTAAATACATTGGGGCCAACATGTCATTTACAATGAAAATTCCGAAGAAGGACGTGAGAAAAATTTTCACATCACAGTACACTTTACCTTTGATTTTGCTTCTGGTCCAGAAGACGCAGAGCTTCTCACACTGCTTCTTGACACCTGAGTTTGAAAAAAAAAAAAAACAAAAAAGCTGAGAATTTTGTTGGCATTGATATGTATAATCTGAAGAAAGCATTTAAAGGATCGTGATGGAAGCAAAAGAAGCATTATCATCATCATTATTATTATTCTGATAAGTAGCAAAATTTATTATAAAATTTGTTTCCCAGAGCAATGGCTCTGATAATCCCCAACTTGTAATAAAATGTTTGCTAGAGTGGCTATAATGCATGAGCTTAATCAAAGATCCCAAGTGTATTATTGCTTGGTAATAGAAAAATATATTATTCCTTGTTTCCCTTTATGATTCATGCATGATTGCCCCTTTTTTTCTGGACAAACTGGCAAGTAAACTATTTTGACAGTGAAAATATATCATGGCATTGACAGATTGAGTTAAGACTAATCAAAAAGACAATCATCCATAGGACTGCAATAATTTAATATATATATATATATATATATATATATTATCTTACCTGGGAACTAGTCATTGGTCTTTGACTGCTATTAACAGATGTTTGCTGCAAATTATGGCGTTGTGGCTGTTGCTGCTCATATTCCTGTTGTTGAAGAGCTATAGCCAGTTGCAGATCAGAACTGCCACAAAAATGCATTTACAACATTAATCTAAGCTGACACCGATGCGATCATGAGAATAGCCAAACACACAGATCATCACATTCGGCAACAATCTCCTGTGTTATCTGCTTTCCGAATAAGATTAAAGAAATACATTGATATGACAAGTTGGAAAAATTACTTCACATCCAAACCAGCTTGTGTAGCGCTCTCAATGCTGGCAAGATAATCCTGTGGAATGTGATCCCATTTAGTTTGAAAGAAACAAAGATCAATGTTTAAAAATAGATAAAATCTTTTGAATCAACAAAGGACACATACTGCAGCATTGTGCTCATTCCATGTGTCATTTGCGTGACTTTCCATCTTGAATTCCCTGAAGTTACCTGTCATGAACAATGAATCTCCATTCACCTGGGAAGCACAGGTGGTGAAAATTAGACTCTCAGATTTCAAAAACTTTTCAAACAAGAGAGCAATTCCATTAATTATTTACATCGAGGTGCTCTGAGTTATATCTTACATTTTGCTGTCACCTAAATTTGTTTGGAAGTTGAAGGGGAAAAACAGAGAGAGAGAGAGAGAGAAGGAGAAGTTGCACTCATTCATGGCTTTAAAATGTTTAAACAGATCTTATAAGCATAATATAGGTAGAAAAACCAATTCATATGTAGCAATCCTAATACACAACTATTAGCATGGGACAATTAAACCTCTGCTAATCTGTATATAAAGCCAATAATGGGCACACAATTATGTTCCTTTCAATAGATGATATTCCATTTCTGTACAACCTCAGGTAATAAAGCAGGCAGATTTCTCCAGGAGAACCAACAGAGTACAAATAATTAACAATAATGACCCAAGAAGCAAACTGGCCCGAGTCTTTTCACCAAGCAGAATGACCCTAGTCATTTCTGTTGTTCTTATCAATACATCATTCAAGTTGTAAATAATACTTGGTCTCAATATCATGCTACTTAACAAGGAGATGACTGAGCAGGCAGCTTTACCTCATTTAGTTTCTCCCAAATCAGATCAGGCTGATTTAAGTAACCTTGGTCCGTAGCTAAAAGATAAAGTTCACTATCATACTGCAAACAAAATACAAAAATATATCATCCAATGGAACTTTGGAGACAGTGCAATAGGAGAATCAGAGACAGCAACAGTGATGATTATGCAACAAACATCCAGTAACCAACCTTGAACATTGTGCTAAAATGATTATTGCGGAAAAACACACAAAGCTCACGCTCTTTAAGCCCACCTTGTAAGCAAAAAAGGCTGCAGAGAATTATAAAAACGGTTTCACAAACTTTCCCGCATCCAGCACATGTACAGAAATATAGGGACATCATGGCATTTTATCTCCAATCAAATAGTTCCATACCCATAAAAGGTCAACTGACTAGCGCTGTTGTTCAAAAAGTTTCTTACCAGCTTTCCTGAGGCAAAATGAAGAAAGAGAGAGAGAAAGAGATGAAGATGAAGAAGAAGTGTGTTAAGAAAACATTATAAAAAAAGCAAGCTATATCATTTTGTGCATGATAGCAATATGTTATACAAATAGATGAGACAAAGGGGCCCAAAATGATATGTCCACAATCTAAAACGGGTGATAGTCCCACTCTTTTACATGCTGCAAATCTCACCTTGTTGTGGGTTGATTTCATCCACAGACCTCACAGTTTTATCAGCTTGTTCTGCAAGAATCACCTCACCTTCATACATAGGCTCTTGGTCTTCATAAACAGATGTTCCTGTGTCTAATATGCATTCTTCTCCCTCGTACAAGGGTTCACTCCCATCAACACTCAAAGTAAATGTTTCGGGTGCATCTATGTTCTGCATTGGAACACCAGAAGACTCCGACTCTGTATTCACAGCAGATGGCCCTGGAAGTACTTCTGTGTCACGCCCACTCAGAATATCTGCTGGTCGATGAACATCAATCATTGAAGCAGATTGATTCTCAACCTTTGCAACACTTTGTGTAACATCCATATCATCCACGGATTGGACAATATCTTGACAAGGGATGGTCTGTAAAATAAATTCTTCGCATTCTTTATCAGTTGACCGATTATTGTGTTGACCTTGATCATTGTGTGATAAGGAGCTTGGCATTTCCCCTTGAAGTGCTTCTATATTTGTCACTTTATTACTATCATTGCTCAAGGCAATGGCTTTATCTTCAAAACTGATACTGTCCTTTGATGTATCAACAGAATCTACAGGCCCAGCAGTATTCAAAAATGTACTTCCATCTGAATCAACAGCCACAAGCCCTCCATTAAAATTGGCCACTTGAGAATCACCCGCTGAAGCTAGCAATTCAGCCTCTGACATTTTTAAGGCCCTCAGTAGCTCTGCTTCTTCTTCAAGGTCCCCTTTTCTTGCCTTCTGTTGATCAGAGGCTGAATGTGGAGAATCACAAGAAGACATAGATTTTGAAAGACATGGAGATGGAACACCAAGAGTAGCAGTTGTAGCTGCAGCCAAATCAATGCAATCTTCCTCAATGCTATCCTTACTTCCACCCTCTAATTTTTGTGCTTCCAGAGCAACAAGCTCTGCAGTAAGAGCATTGTAGGACTTTGACCCAATGGCATTAGCAGTGTCATAGTCCTAGTACATCCAATTAAGGGAAATTGATCACCCAACCAGAAAACACAGGTTAAGTGACACACCATAAAATTAAACACAGATTTTTTAAAGCAAATTTCTGGCAAGATAACAAAGTTTAGCAGTCTCAATTTTCACATTTTACTAATACATCAACCTCAAGATCAAAAGACTGTCAGAATGAGGCAACATACAAAAAGTTATACAAAAAACAGGGAAGCAACTGCATAATGTGGCCATGTATAAATTTCCTTTGTATACGCAACTCTAGGCATATTGTAGGATGCCCAATCCTTCAAGAGAAATCAAGCACTGTGATACATTAAAAAAAATGAAGAAATAAAATTTTCAGTCAATCAAGCAAACTGAGTCCATCAAGTCCTGGTCAAGGGTGAGTGAGTTTTATCACTTGCAGACAAGTTCACAAGAAAAACAGGGTTACATGACCAAAAATGATTATTAAATTTGCATGCAAGTAAAAGAAAATGACTCCAATCACGTAATACAAGCTGTGGTGAGCAGAACTTCCATTTAAAAGAATATAAAATGTCACAAATAAAGAGAAAGCCAAGACTTCTCATAAGAGAGAATAAGAATGCTAAGACACATAGATCCCTGCAACTGCATTGTTTCAGTTTCCCTATTTACAAGATAAAAGGACAAAAAAAAAAAGGGTGTCCAGTAATATGCATAATGTGGGGTATGGGGGCCCACTTAAGCCAGGTTAAATTACCTACCGTGAGAAATATTATTTAACAGCAGAAAGGGAAACATGAAATGGCACATTGAGAAGAATAATAGACAATTTCACCTTACAATGTCAGTAAGGCTAAACTTAATAAATAAATAAATAAAGGAAACTTAGTCTGGCAAAGAAGCTTCGAAATGCCATTTTGTGATCAGTAAGATGCACACCTGAGGATCAACTATCCAACCATGATACAAAGGAATGTCAAGCAGATCAAATATGGCACATTCTGAGGTAAACTCAAAATCATCTATCCTGCATGATTTGAGCATAATGATTAATGATAAGGAAGAACCAAAATAGGTGTTTGCATGAGGGAAGGGGGTGACATACCTCCTAAACTTTATATTTACATCAATTCCAGTCGCCAGTCTTGGAAGGGAATCAATGGCATCAGCAATATTCTGCTGTTGATTCTCAATGTACCCTGCGTCACTGTTCTGCATGACAAAAGATGAGAAAAAAAAGGACTTTAAAATCAAATTATGCCAAAATTCAATGGATTACATAAACAAAGCCAAGTTCTCATTCATTACATTAACATTACTGTTGGAATCAATCAACCGCTCCGCAACCAACGATAGCAATTTCTCCTGCGAAACTTCACTCACATCCGGGCTCAAATTCAAATTGTTCCTCAACAGAAGGACATTGCCTATTTCAAAAACCCACATACAAGAATCAAAACGCCCATTACAACCCTAGTTGCATGAAAAAAAAAAAAAAAAACATTTCTTTACCAAAATCTATTCAATCATAACCATCAAATTTTTGATTCATTTCCACAAATTTCTAGTTCTTTTCCTGATGACCAAACAAGCAATTGAACAACCACAAAAACGCAAATAGCAGTCTTCATTGTTCACTGAAATCAATCAAATAAAACAGATAAAGAAGACCAAAAAAAAAAAAAAAAACAAAAGATTTCAATTCTCATGCTCTGAGTAAACTGACTCTGTCCACTTTGTTTCAATTCACAGCAAACCGAACTTCGATAATTTATCAGAAATGAAACCGAACTTTCTTTACCTGGCATAGAAACGTTATCATCTCATTTTCTCGGCAGCCAAAGAAACAAGTTCAAGAAAACCTTCAAAGAAACCCTAGCAACCAGGAAAGAGAACAAAAACAAGCAAGAAAGCAAGAGAGAGAGAGAGAAAGAGAGAGAGTACAGATGGCGAGGAGAGGGCAAGGTCCATTGTCGTTTTGGAGGACTATGGGAGTAGTGCGTCCCAAAAACTGTATCGTTTTGGTCTTATGGACGCACTCTTTCTCTCTGGCCGGCGACGGTTGACTTTGTTCTAGCTGTAACTGTTCTTCGCCGGTAGAAGACGACGGCGGGGAAGTCGACGCCATCGATCGATGATTTTGGTTTTAGCCGGATAAGTTTACGGTTACGGAGCTTCGATCACTACTCCGCACTTACAGGACGACCCACGCCGTTTAGTATTGCGTTTCTTGAAAGAGAAAGAGAGAGAGAGAAAGAGTTTGACCGGCACGAAACGAAAGAAGTTTTTGCCAACTTTCGTTTCATTTCTTTTAATTTTGTTATTTAAAAGAGAAAAAAATAATAATAACGCGATATCGTGATTATCTAAAACATATTTAAAAATATGTATAAATCGGACCGTGCAAATAAAATAATAAATAATTATTATTAACTAAACTTTTCTCTCCCCCCCCCCCCCCCCCCCCCAAACCCCCGGGGATAAATGACATTAGCCTACAAAAGCAAAAAATTGCCAACATGTCCCATCCTCCGACAACCGGGTGGTGTTTTACGATTTGCCTCACATAATTGCAGCAAGAAGAACGAATGATCCCATCCCAGCTATTAAAACTAAAATCACCATTAAAAAAAAAACAAAAACAAAAACATATGATTGCCCTTATAAGCATTGACCTTAAAAGTCTTGTAAAAGCTGCCATATATTGGAAAACTTGAAGCAATAAATTAGTCGTCCAAATCACATATTCCCATGAAATTGGCTCACTTTTTTTTTTTTACAAAAAAAAAAAACAAAAAACAAAGCTCTTGGCTGTGGCAAAAAGCCTTGAAAAGATGGACCAAAAATTGAGAATGACGGTGGATGAGTCTGGCAAGCAGACGCAAGACTTTCTGGATTTTGTGCTTGTGCTTAGGTGGTCTTGAGATTACGATTTTCACAAGAATGGAGCTATTTATTGTGTAATATTTTACCACTAATTTGGCATCTCATTCAGAGTTGTCAATGGTTTCAGTCCATAATTAAATTCAACACCTGGTCCATCAGAAAAACTGTTGAAATGGAAAATTTTGTTGTTCAAATGTTGCTAGCAGTTTATACCAAATACCATTCATTTTATCCATAACCCCTTTTAAATGTCTTCGTATCGCCAACTAGTAATTGTGAGATGTCAATTAAATCACATGAAAGACTTTATTACGAAATGAAAATGTGTGTCATGTTTGTAGCACAATAGCTAATTTGGTCTTAAAATTTTTTTGGAAATATTTTTTTTTAATAAGTTTTGAAGATCTTGATATTTTGATTTGAAATTTTTAATTTCTAAAATTTTCTCCCCATTTAGTATGTTGTTGCACAAAAAACAAAAATTATTGTTATATTCTATTACATATATAATATTTTTAAAAATATTAATTTGAGATAAGATTTTAAATTATAAAACTCAAGCGAGACCATGGTGAATTTCAAATGGCCCCTGCCCACATGGTCGTTCGTTTTTTTTTTTTTTTTTTTTCTTTTTGAATGGAATATATTCGGGTCGAATCCAACTAGTGACAGATTTGGGCTCGCTGTTGATGATGTGCCCAATGCTTGAACCGAGATACCCAGACACGAGTTATTGACCCATGGAAGAACCCATTTGAAGCTCATTAGTTATTATTATCGTTTTTTGTAAAGTTAAAAACATCAAATTTAAAATTAAATTAGAGTCAATTAATAATTAAAAAAAACAAGAAAAAAAATAAAAGCAATGAAAAAGGACAATTTTATTTTTTTCTTTTCTCTCCAGTAGGTGGAATGCCAACCTCTCACTCCTTTTTGAGTAATAAAGATGCAGTTGAAAAAAGTTCGTGGTCCTGCCGAGGTGGCATGTTCTCCCATTCTGATCACAAAGAGTCAAAGCTGGTAACCAAAAATGGATATATTCCTCCCCGAATCCTGGCCCTGCAATTATTCCTTGTCATAGAGGGTACGGAAGCATTACCTTGGCGTATGACGAAATCTAGACATTTTTTCAGTAAGTTTTAAATTCAAATTACAATAGGATTTATTTATTTTTTTATAAAAAAATAGACAAGTTATTTGGTTTTTTCTTTTTATGTAACTAATAATCTAAATAAAATTTTTAAAGAGTTATCTTTTCTTTTTGTAAATATTTAATTTGTTCATCATCAGGCTATAAGAGTAAGCAAGCTAATAGAACTGACCAAATTCCTACCAACACGACGACATTAACAATTAATTAATAAATAGGCATGCTGAGGTATATAACATTCTGCAACCTACGGAAACAAAATGGAAAAATAAATATATAAATAAATAAAATTGTAAAAGGGTTCCTGAAAAGTAAACCAGGGAGGAAATTAAAGTCAGGGGCACAAGTACTAGGCGTAATAAACAATTCATCGATAAAGAATGCGTGACTTAGGGCAGGCCATCTGGTTCGTGGGATAAGGTGGGTTAGGTCGTAAGTTGCCACAGACTTTGGACCACAATATTGGGCCTAGTGACCTCCAATCTTAAGTGGTGGCCCCCTAATTGTAGTAAAAGCTTTGCTGAGATTAGACTTTAAGCCCTTGGCGACCAACCCAATGGAACTAGAGATTAAGGTTTGGTCATATAAAACCACGATTATCGAATATAGGTCCTCACAACCCACTTAAAAGGTGTTTATTTTAACTCTTCCGGTAGTGTTTGGTAATTTTTTTTTTTTAAAAAAAAATTATTGTTTACTAGTGAATTCCCTGAATAGTAATTGATCTAAAAAGTAACTCTTAATTAGTTTTTTCGTAAGACTTTTTTCTTTTTTTGGACAGAACAGCTGCTGATTATTAACTTAAAGATTAAAATAATCGTCACTGTAATACCTGTTTTCTTTTTCTTTTTTGTTTTTTTGGGTACTCTCTGACCTCTTGCCTCCCTCTTCGCTCGAGCATTAGGTTTCTTGGGAGAGAATCAGCCATGGATTTTGTGATGGGCAATGCATTTGAGGGACGGGGTTGGTTAAACTAGATTCCTGGCAACAGTGGCTTTCCTAGCCTGCGGGGTGATATTTCTCCAGAAACTTTCGCATAAAAGTATATTAGTCAACTGTCTACCTACCTGAAAGTTGGCTTTATCTTCTCACTTTCTCAATGACTTGAAAATAAGTAAACTGCATTTCATTTCATTCCGTGCTTTTGATACAATTAATTGAGATATTTTTGTTAAATTTTTCAGTTTTGTATTTGAGTCATAGTGATTCTTTTCTTCGTGACTTAATTTTTTTTTTTTTAATTTCGTAATTGAGACATCTTCTAACACATTGTTGTATCATTAATTTTGAATCCTGAGGTTAAATGAGAGGATTTTGATTCATCTAGTCCTTGTAAGTTCTTTTTTAAGGTACATTATGATAGCTAACACAGTATTGAATAATCGGTGATAGAACTAATCCGTAGAATAGTTTCTCATTTACATTGACAAGTATATGCTAGAAAGTATTTAAGTCCATTTGAAGCCAATAACAATTTTTTTTTTTCAAATTTCTACCTTGTCTTAAGAAACCAAATTCAACACAAAAGTTAAAAAAAAAAAAAAAAAAAAAACTTTACTAAGAAAGAGGATTCTATGCTGTGGGTTATCACTAAAGTCAAAAGATCAAACTTGAGCTTCTTGGATAAGTTGGTTAGAAACACTAAAAAAAAAAAAAAAAAAAAGAGGGCATGGAAAGAATATTAATATATCTACTAGTGGACCGTGGAACTGTCAACATCCTTTGCAGCAAGTGGTCCTCCGTTTCTATCACTGACATTTGGCATGCTTCGGGTCTATGCTTTTGATGTAATTAATATGTTGATTACCAAGGAAAACCCAAAATGCACCGTCATCGATAAAGCCATTCATCAGCGATCCAACAGCTCCAGTGGTCCCCCATTTTGCCTTGATATCTCAGTGCAGTGGTGCTTGGCCACTTTGCATTGAAACCCCCACAAATATAAAATGCTAAAAAAAATGAAAAAAGAAAAATGAGTCCAGCAACCGATAAACCACCACGTGACAGTGTCTGGTGGCGCCATTTGATTGGCCAATCTTTCCATATAATCGTACGGAACAAACGCCTATTTTTCCTAACCTTGTACGGACACATATGTTTCTTCTTAACTTGCAAACTCCGTCCGTTGGGGGTTGCCCACGCTTTACGTGCAACCTTTGGAGCCTGTCTGAGGGAAACTGGCAACCGATAAGACCATGCCCTGTCTTTCCCTTCAAAGGGGTCCCTTGCTTCTCCACTGGATACCGGAAGCAGGGAGTTATCAATCTTCGTGGCCACGTGTCGCCAACCCACATAAATGGCATCAAACTTTCGGTGCCTCTGGATGTGGCCTTTTCTTGGGTGTGGTAAATAGTGATAATGGGAACCACCTGTTATGTTGAGTTTTTCCCTTGACAGGACATTGACCAAATGGGAACCACCTGTTATGTTGAGTTTTTCCCTTAACAGGACATTGACCAAATGGGTTTATTCATATCTATGGCTCCATCCTTTTGTATATTATTTTTTTAAAAAATAAAATAATATACCATCTAGCTACTGGCTAGGTTTTAGCTACGAGTATACTAGGTAGGCATTACTTAATCTTTTCTCATCTTCCCTTGATATAGATCTGTCTAGGGCTCATGAGGCCTTCCTCTTTCTTCCGTTTTCAGGCTCTCTAGAGACTTTGGGGTTGTATTTTTTGTCCAGTCACCTCCATTCATTTTCTACTCCATTGCTGTTTGTCCATAAAAGGTCGGTTGCCTGTTAGGTTTTTCCTAATTTGTTCAGATTTAGTTGTCCTCTTTCTATTTTTAGAAACCTTTTCATGGGTCTTGCTTAATAACTCTTTGCAATCTCCTGTGTATTAAGGTTGTCTGTAGTCTGTCTCCACTTCACAGAAACCAAAAATCCACCGCTCTCTTGTCAGGATTTTTCCATTTTCTGCGATTTTCTGCTTTTTTTCAGATCTTGATTCGTTTCTTGTATGTATATAGGCTTGAGAAGATATGGTGAGAGGGAAGACTCAGATGAAGAGAATAGAAAATGCAACAAGCAGGCAAGTGACCTTTTCAAAGAGAAGGAATGGGTTGCTGAAAAAGGCCTTTGAGCTCTCAGTTCTCTGTGATGCTGAAGTTGCAGTTATTATCTTCTCTCCCGGGGGAAAGCTTTATGAGTTTTCCAGTTGTAGGTCAGTTTTCTTCAACCTCGTGAATTAGTTCCCTTCTTTCTTTTCAGCAATTTTTTAGTACGAGGTTCATTGATCTGTGTGTGTATATCATGAGGATTTTGTAGTTTTATGCATATAAATATGGTTATGTCATTGAAATTGGTTGATTCAAATTATACATTCTGCACGAGCTTCCAAACTGTCGTAGCTACCAAGTTGGATAGAACTAAGAGTATGTATTTGCTTCTGTCAAAAATTGAAGGGTCTGATCTCCCCTCATCATTCTTCAGAGTCACATCTATTCTCTTTATCATGTCCGTTTGTCAAAATCATGGGGTCCACAGATGTGAGTAAATGGCTCCATCTCGTTTTTGTGGGGAAGGGGAGGGGGAGGGAGTGTGAGATAGATGGAGAGAGAGAGAGAGAGAGAGAGAGAGAGAGAGAGAGAGAGAAGATTTTTTGAGGATGCCCATAAAACAACACTTTTGCTGCTTTTCCATTAAAGATATAAAACTCATTCTTCACACAAGCATAAGGAAAATGAAGTCATGACATGGATCCAGTCCAATCTCAGTTGAGAAAATTTCGGGGAATACTTAGTAGATTCAGTTGCTAGGCTGCAAACGGAGATTCATTGGTAATAATAAGTTAAAAATATTATTAATCACCTACGATTAACTTAGTCATAAGGATAAATTTAAGATCATTCGAGTTAGTAGATGCACATTTCAAGGTTGAATCATCTTAAGCGTATTGTTAAAATATGTGGGAGTTGCACTGAGCTGTACAAGCAATTTAGAATTTGGTTGAAATGGATTTCTCGTTATTAAACTAGGGTAAAACTTTATTATTTTCTTCATTAAAAGAGAGAGGGAAAATATATTTCATCGTTTTGCAATAAGAAAAACTCAAGGAATCTAGCTGACAGGCCGCTCCCACGAAGACTGAAAATTTACGTACTCTGTGTGCGCGCGTGTTTTTTTATTTTTCCCTCCCTGCATATGTGATTTCCTGCCTTGCATTCCATTGATTCCAAGATCACCCACCAGTACCATATATAGTGGTTAAAATTTACTCTTTCTTGATGTTGCTGTTTTAAGTGGGCTTGTTTCACCATGTCAATTCTAATGAGACTAATTAGCCACATCCACACGATTGTCCTTTGGTTGGTATGCATTTCCCTAAAATGTATACCAGGCCTACGGTTAATGTGTTTGCCTCTATTATAAATTTTTACATCCATAAACCAAAACTCTAAACTATTAACCGGCCAAATGCTTGTTAAATTACTTTTCAAACTAATCTCATTACTTAACGTTAGTTCCTATTTTCGTATTAAGTTGCTCTCTCTTAATACTGTAGTGACTCTCAAATCTTTTTGATAAAACTTGATTAACCTTAAAAAAAAAAAAAAAAAGGCGGCAGCGTGCATGATATTGTCGATTGAAGTTGACCTTTATACTTAAAAGGTATTCCATTTACAGCTTTATATATATATATTCTACTTATACGAACCGCTGCCGTGTATTTAACAGGTCAAACTAACGCACCAAACTTTTTTATAATAATGTTGAATAGAATCGTAAAGAGAGTGAAACCAAAAGCCAATGTATTAACAATTTGACTCAATTACTTGGACAGAGGATAAACTCAGTTTTGGTGTCCATTTTTTTCATAACATAAATAAAGTTATAATACCATGTTAGGAGCACTCGTCCAACATGGTATTTTGACCCATCATAATTTGGGTCAAAGTCAAGTTGTTACAACTCTTTATATATTTTAATTTTTTTTATTTAAACTTGCTTTATAATGAATACAGACTAATTAAACTTTTTTTTTTTACTTCAAATGTCAAATTAACTAATAATTATCTTTTTTTTCTACTAGAGACTGAATTTTGAACATTATATGTATCATTCCTAGTAAGGTGTTGCATCACTTTGTGAAGTTTTGTTCATCATATGCGAAGTTGCTAATTACTGCATCGTTGATATTGTAGATAAAGGGTTGATAAAGGATAGCATTAGGCATCTTGTACAATATTCTTTTTTTTTTCTCTTGTTTTACGTTGAGAAATTCCTTTTAGGCATCCTGTTTATTGGTCTTTATGAATCACATTGTTCTTTTTAGCCATGCCCCATTTATATTAAACATAATGCTTGAGTTATGCGCTAAGCTCAGGATCACACCGAGAACAACTTCCAGTAATTGAGGCTATTAGTAATGCCATGTAGTAGCCACAAAACTACCAATCTTAATCACATTTAGGTTGATATACCAGTACCGCTAGTTAGAATACCTCTCTATTTTCTCATAATAAACAAGAAGTAACAATATTTGAACTGAAAATACATATAGCAGCTGTATCTTTTGCTTAGTTTTCATGATATGAGGCACTTTAATTGACTGCAGCTCTTGATTTAAGAATAGTCCATTTTAACCATGTTTGAAATGGATCCACACAATTTGTCACATAACATCCGCGAGTTGTTCAGATTCTTCGGAATACTAGTCCATATATTAATTTTGAACCCTTCTGGACACTCATATGGGCAAAATGTGATAAAAGAATAGAGACAAACCAAAAATAGCATGATTTAAGTAATTTGACTATGAAGGACACAAATTCAGAAGGCACTCAATCATTCAAGCCTATTTCACCTGCACGCTTTAAAGGCTATTTTTGGCTTTTCAATGTAGAACAATATCTAACCTTTGCGAATGTCTGGAAAGGTTTGGGCTTTATTTTAGTTTGGTCATTGTCATTCATTTGGAGTTCATAACCCACCAGAACAATGTGGAAGGTAGAGAACCAAAAAAATGGACCAATTAACAATTGTACTTCATAATAACCATGGAAGAAGCATGGTCTCCGAGTGCATCTTCTTGTTTTTAGGTTTTTATATCTTAATCTTTTGCTTGACTGATTGTTTGGGTAATAGATCTGGAAAAAAGACTAAACCAAAGCATGCATAATGGGCATTTTGAGGGGTTAATAACTTTAATAACAAAGCTAAAATCTGCAATTTAGAAATAAAAATGGAAATAAAAATAGACAATGGAGTTTAAACTTGGTAATTTTTATCAATGATCAAAATCTTTAAACTTTTATTATAATAATGCATAATGATGTGAATTTTTTATTAAAAAGAGGAGAAACACAACTAAGGAGCAGAAGAGAGTATTCCTTTTTCACTTTTGGTGTGTAACAAGGAAAATCAATATCAAAACTGTCGTCTAATAAGTGCAAGAATGGATTGTTCGTGTGTTGCATTGCTGTCAGTGATAGCTAGATCAAAGCCAACAAGTTTAATTCGTTAAATGTAAGAATACTGTCATATGCGACTGGCTCACATATGGTTACTTCCACGTAAAGGAGTAATTGTCTTGTTAAGGATATTCTGGCTGTTCTGCTGGAACTCGAGTCTTTCAGATAAATCAATTTGACAGTGAACTAGTTATTATTATTATTATTATTTGATAAATAAATCTGGTAATTTTATTAAAAGAAGATAGTGACTAAAGTACAAAAAGAAACATGTTAGGAGCAGTTTATGAACTACTCATGACAATGCAAGATACATAAAAACACTCAAATCTAAGCTATAAAGTCTCAATTTCTGAAGATGGTCTGCATGGTTAAGGCAATCCTAACAAAGTTTGTTATTCTATTAGTATGCAAGTATACACTAGTATTTGTGGAGCATAAAAAAAGCCCTTACTCAAAATAAATAAATAAGCCATTGGATTTTAGTGTATAAAAAGTTACATAAACACAAAACTTGTATACAAAAATTTGACATAGGCCCATATTATCGAATCTTAATCATTAATTGTAGTTAATATGTCTTTTAATAAATAATAGATTAATTATAACTAATTTTTAAAATTTAATGATGTTGATTCATGTCTAATTTCTGTATTCCATCCACATATCTATACAGTAGAACTCATTAATGTAATGGTTACTTCAAACCTCTAAAAGAACTTAAGGGATTTAATAAATTGTACTCGTATTAGTTCGGCCAAAAAAAAATTGTATGCCTGTACTGGCTAATTGTTTAATCCTTTTGTTTTGTTATTAAATGCTTCAGTATGAGCAAGACAATTGAACGTTACCAGAAGAGGGCCAAAGATCTTGGAACCAGCAACAAAAATATAGTTGAAGAAAATATGCAGGTTTTATTATTCTTTCATTTGCATGCGGCTCATGCATACATGCTAAACTTTTCCCTTTATACAAGTTTCACCAAACTATTAGAATTTACATTTTTGAATGCAGCAGATGGAAGACACAGTTAGCATGGCAAAGAAGATTGAACTCCTTGAAGCTTCTAAACGGTACATGACATGGTTTGGAACTTGCAGTAAACTTTACCTGCATATTCTTTCTTGTTGAATATCCTACATCTTGTACAATTGTTGAACTCTTAAATTGGATATTCTTGCAGAAAGTTTTTGGGAGATGGACTGGAGCAATGTACAATTGACGAGCTAAAGCATTTAGAGAATCAGCTAGAACGAAGTTTGTGGAGAATAAGGGCAAGAAAGGTACATCAAATAAGAATACCAATTTCCTACAGCCTAAGCTGTTACCTGAATAATGGGGTTTACATGACAATTTGTGCATGTTGACACATTTTAAATATATATATATATATATATATATATATATATATATATATATTTGGTGAAAAATTAGGAGTTAAGAGTTTGTTCTAATAAAACTCAGTATTTGGGATGCCACTCTATTGATGAACTTGCATACTATCCACACAGTAAGAACTTTCATAATACAAAATAAAGGTTGTACTAGTACACCAAATTTTCAGATCGTGTGATGTGGAGAAGTGTTAATTATAGGCAAATTTATTTAAATCCCTTAGATCAGCCCGACTTATTGAGAACTCTAATTTTATTACAGATGATTTAGCAAAACAATGAACTATTAAGTAAGCTAAGCTCATTACATGGCTTTAGTTCTTATTTTGTTTTAGTTCTCCCCTTGTACTTCATTGACTCTTAATTTTCCTAATAAATCTCTATTCAACTTATCAATAAAAAAAATAAAAAAAGATGGATTGCATTTTATTCACGCTATCTTTTTCTAGACTTTCACAATCCATACTGCAATAGATTTTATTATTCCTTAAATGGTTCCTTTGCCTTGCCAAATCTTGTTGTTTAGTGGTTTCTTGGTCTCCTTTCCTTTCACCCAATTGTGTTCAAGTTTAACTTCTTGTTGCTTATGCCATGGTATCGCTACTAATCTGGTATGCAAAAGAAGTATTTCTTGTCACGCCATTGCATATTGATGCGATCTTGCAAATCTTAGTTAATGAAATTATCTATTGTACTGATTGACTTCTCTGTGTGTACATGCAGCATCAGCTGTTTAGAGATCAGATAGAGAAGTTGAAGGAAGAGGTAACTTTCTTGTTACATACACTTGTTTATTTATTTATTTATTTTTGGTACATTTGTTACATATATGCTTTGGGTGTGCATACTGAATGCATGCAGCATTGGTACTGCTGCAATGAAATGGGTAATGGCTGAATTTTCTAAGTGAAAATGTCAATATATATTACATGTTAACTTATGTTATCTGATGTGTATGATTCTCGTTATTCTTTTTTGGAAACCCAGGAGAGGATCCTAATGCAAGAAAATAAACATTTGCGGGAGAAGGTACCTACCTAATTTCCTTTTGTGTCCCAGTGTCATTGTTTGCTTTGTACGAACAGTCTGGTTATAAGGACACGGAACTCATAAATATTATGGATGTGACCCAATGTAAATTGTTAGTTGCAAATGATTATCATGATAGGGCAACCTTTGTTTCTGCTATAGATGACCCAGATCGTCCCCTTTTATGGTATTCATGCATTTTGTTTCCCTCTTCCTATTTTTAAATATGAATTAGAATTTAAACTTAAAATTTGAAACTAATGACTCAAGAGTTTCATTGTCATGCCCCTTTTAAGATAATTCATATGGCTTGTCGACCTTTCCACCTTTTGTATTTTAAGCAAATGGGGCATATCTTGTTTGATGATTTAACTAGGCTACGTCAGTATATAAGAATTTGGTTGCGGATGACTGTGGACCTATTGAATAAAAGTACATTCTCATTTACATCTACGGTATGAAGTCTTGTGTATTGAGACATTTGTATTTTTTTGTTTTTTTTTTTTTATGTGCTTTCACACACACTGTTGTGGCTGATAATTTCGGACCGAAATGGATGTTATTGTAGTGTGGGATCGGGGCGTTGAATGTCTCAACCCAAAAGCAACAATTTCAAAAGAGAGTAAGCATGGAAGTGGAGACGGAATTGTTCATCGGTCCACCTGACCAACGAAGTAATTCCTCATAGAATGTCTTCCCTCTCTTTTAGCAGTTGCCCTACTCCCAATTTGCAACTGTATTTCCTCGCTTTGAAGCTCTTTTTTCGTTTTTTGGTTTGTTCTTTATGATGCCATTTTGCACATCTACAGTATTGATTGCTATAGCTAAATAAGTTTCTATCAAAATATATACAACAATCACGTATATGTACAAAGTGTTTAGCAAGATAAATAATGCGATACTGTGAAAGGAAATGCAACTGTGTTAACGATTTTTCTCGTTAATTATTAAGGATATTTTGAAATAAAATTGCTTGTTAAGTCTCTAAGTTACAGATTTTAATCATAATTGTGTATGGAATATTGCAGTAAACATTGATATTGCTATATATATTTCCACAATGGTTTTTTTATTTTTGCTAATTTATTTATAATTATCTCATGTGGGATGTGGGACGAATTTTATTCTTACTGGGTAATGTTCTGTTGTACTTTAGATTTTGATCAATGAATAGAATTGTTTTGAAAAATATTGCCCACAATTGGTGTCGGATTAGTAGCAATTACCACAATTAATTGACATGCAAAAATGATTAATGGAGGCATGTTAGCCAGTGGATGAAAAATGGAGAAACATGGCCGCCGAAAAAATGATTAATTACCAAAAAATATAATTATTTCACTAAAATAGTACATAAATATTGGACAGGTTTTTCCTTTCAAGGGAAGAATAAAAAAAGGCAAATAATCCATGTCGGGCGGACGGGACCAATAATTACAATAATTGTTTTCCTAAAATCATTAAATTAAATTACAAATTAATTGATTGGAAATTCTTATAAGAGATCTCAATTTCAATACAAGCAGAAAAGAAATGGTAAACATGATTTAGATGAAATAATAACAAAAAAAAAAAAAGGGAAAGAAAATCGCTAGGGACATATGTCTCCTCTAAAAATCAAAATATGGTTGAATTTTATTATTATTTTATATTTTTTTTTCACTAAAATTATTATTTTGCTTACACTCAACTGTCTTTTGTTTCCATTTTTTTTTGTCTGTTGAGATATTCCTGACTCTGCCATAAATCACAATGATCAACCATAATAATTATGTAATGACCTTCAACAACTATCATTTTCAGTGAAGTCTTAGTCGCTTGTTTTTAAATAGCATTTGGTAAAAAGTTCACATATACTTATTATTTATTAATTTTTTACTATTAAAAAGTTTAAATCTTGTAAGGTAAAGAATTAAGAATAAATTCCCCCTCGTGTAATTCATTTTTCTCTTCATCTAATCCTCGAAGATTGTTATAATTTGAGGAACCCATATGAGTCTCAGTCCCAGTCCAGTTATTAAGTAGAGATATTAGATTGACGCAATAAAATTGATAATGTTAAGGATAAATTTTAATCTCTATGTAATGGTTATGATTAATCCAAACCCACGTCATCTCGCCTTAAAATAATACAATTTCTGTTGTATCCAACTACCTTCTCACGCGATTGAATAAGGAGAGGGAAAAAAAAAAAAGGTCTCGAAAATAGATCTGACATAATTAAATTAAACATTTTTTTGTTTTTTTTCTTTTTAAAATTTGGATTTTCAGTACATGACGTGCAATCTATGTTGTGGACTGCGAGTTGTCACCACGTTTCAACCTTTGGTCGACAGGCTTAGTACTTTCAAGCAACTGCCTAAGGCAACTGAACTTGAAAATAGTCCCCATTACCAAATGCCAACACGCAGCTTCACACGAACAGTTCCAAAGGCACAAAAGGACATCTTCTGTCTCCTTTGCTTCTCAACTTGTTCAAACTCTTTTTGGATGGGTCTTCCAACTAAGACCTACAAGCCAAGCAAAGCAGAATGAAAAGAGAGAGAGAGAGAGAGAGAAATATATAGCAATCTGTTTCGCTTAAAAAATAAGTTGAGCTTCCACTTTTGTGTGCCCACAAAAGTTGGAGTTACAGTTACGCAAAGGTCTTGTATAATTAAGGCAAGAGAAGAAAGAAGAAAGAAGAAGAAGAAGAAGAAGAGATGGGTACTTTGGCTATAATTCCTCTGCTTCCTTCAAAACGAAGGCCCTCTGTCTTTGAACAGAACTCTTCTCTCCTTCCTTATAGAAGAATACCAAGGAAGAAGAAACCATCTTTTGGTGGTCCTGTAATTTTTTTTCACAAATTTTGGTTTTTTGAGGGTTTTATTTTGAAGTTTTCTATTTCTTGGGCTCCCTGTCTTTTGTGTTTTTGGTTTGAATATGTAAAGTCGGTTGTAATTTGAGAGTTGGAATTGGATCAGGTGGCAAGGTTATTTGGACCATCAATTTTTGAGGCATCGAAGTTGAAAGTATTGTTCTTGGGGGTAGATGAAAAGAAGCATCCAGGGAAGCTGCCAAGGACTTACACACTAACGCATAGTGATATTACTGCTAAGCTTACCTTAGCCATCTCACAGACAATAAACAATTCTCAGGTAATCAAAACATATTTAATAATCATACGATTGATCGTGCTCTTTTCTTTAGTATAGTAAAATCCTTCCCTTGACTTGGGTAGTTTATTTATTTATTTCTCCTCTTGAGTTACTTAAATAGGAAAATAGAGGAAACAGGGCATGGCTGGATGGGAATGGATATACATCCTAACTTTTATTCTTAGTTAACATGATCATTGAAATTAAGGGAAGTGAACAACTGGGGTTTGCTTGCAGCTGCAGGGGTGGTACAACAAACTGTACAGAGATGAAGTGGTGGCAGAATGGAAGAAAGTCAAGGAAAAGATGTCTCTCCATGTTCACTGCCATATAAGCGGAGCCCATTTCCTCTTGAATATTTGCTCTAGACTCAGATATTTCATCTTCTGCAAAGAACTCCCTGTGGTAAATCCAACTATTTGACATTCTTAATCTGCGATTGAGCTTTTTCAATTCTGATCAGTTAGCTAAATGGCGTTTTTTTTTTTCTTTTTTTCTTTTTGAGTAGGTTTTGAAGGCCTTTGTCCATGGGGATGAAAATTTGTTGAACAACTACCCGGAATTACAGGAGGCTTTGGTTTGGGTATACTTTCATTCAAACATACCAGAATTCAACAAGGTAGAGTGCTGGGGCCCGCTCAGGGATGCTGCGTCACCGGCTACTACTGGGTCTCATGGGCCACATGATAGCCATCAGCAGAAGGAAATCCCATCAAGCGGTTGGGACCTGCCCGAACCGTGCAAAATGGAATGCTCTTGTTGTTTCCACCCCACGAGCTTAATAACGTGGTCACAGACATGTCCTCTAGTCAATCGGAGTGGCCAAGGGACCCAACAAAAACTTGAGCAACAGCCACGGTAGCCACCTCAATATCACGTGTCTGATTGATGTTAGATTGTTTAGGTCACGTGTCGCATGCATTGTTTCTAATACGTAAAAATATGAACATTGCACATACAAAAAAAAAAAAAGGAAAAAGAAAACAGGGGGTTGAAACTTGAAACATTGTTTAGAAAAATTATCGTCCATACTAGGATTGATGCACGTACTGAAACTCAGGGTTCTGGTTCTGGTAACCATGATTTGCCATTACATAATCTGACACTGTCATAAATCTCACAGTATCGTGTTGTGTTTGAACAAGAATCAGAATCTTACAGGTTGTTTCATTCGTGGACATATAGTATGTATTGTCTTATCGTCGCTGCGACATGTGACATGACTTGTAGTAATTGGAAAATAGATTTTGAATTCAATCTGTGTCCAAGCGAGCTACCAGCAACATCTTTCCGTGCTGCAGGATAATATTCTCTGGAACGTGTTTTTTTTTTTTTTTTACTTACACTGTTTCCTTTTTTCCTCAAACGTTGTATTACGATGGGATGTAATCTTATAAAACAAAGTCTCCGATGTTTTTATCCTTTTTGCCAATAATTGGTTCATAACTAAATGAAGAATTAGGAGATACTTTAACGATTTAAAACTTAAATATTTATCTTTGAAATTTCGAATTTTAATATAAAAAATAAATTTAATGGAAATAAATAGAATTAACTTTATTATGTGGTTAACAGCTATTTTAACAAAAAGTTTAAATTCGTAAAATTTATTTAGATTTGTAATCTAGATATTAAAATTCAAAATTAAACATATAATCAGATCTTTTTATAGATTTTAGATAAGTTTAAAATTTAATTGTAAAAATAAATTTTAGTTAAAATATTTAAAGTAATTTTTGAATTTTAAAAATTATTAATATATTATTTATTTATCATCAAATATTGATTTAAACATTATTTTAACTTGTTAAACTAATGAATTCGTGATTCTTCGATATTTTTTGTTTGGTGACTCATTCGATTATGACAATGTTGTGGTAGTTAATGATATTACCACATTACATTGAAAAGCTAGATTAAAAAGGCTAATTTGAAAAGTATTAAAATTAATTACAATAAAAATGATAATAACAACGCTTAAATTAAGGAGGAAAAAAACAAAAATCACAAATTTGACGAGCCCAAAACCAAGGTCCATGAACCCTATAGAACTCTGAACCAACTTTCCGGTAACTACAGAAAAGTCTAAAGTTACGGTATTGATTGGCCCAATCTTTGGTTTTTTTTTTCTCCCACAAGAGAAGCCGAAACATCAGAAGAGAGAAACGGAATTGCTAGAAACGAAACACAAAGTTTAGAGATTTTAACAAGTATGTCTCAACTAATTGTCGTAGAATTACAGGACGATTGACTCATGTAAGAGATCACCAGAATGAACAGCTGCTGAGTTATTCTAACTAACAGCTAAACAGGTGAACGTGTAGGTTTTATGACTCTTCCTCTTTTATGGGATCTCAAGCATAATGTCAAGGAGTTGCCAAGTCTTCATGCAACAAGCAAGTGGACTAGAACTCCAAGAGACTTAGTTTGGAAATGCTTGTGGACGGGACTGTGACAATAAGCAAGTAATTAACCCTCTCAAAATGCTAGGCTTTGTACGGTGCATTTAGTAGTCTAATTTAACGTGTCCTTTAGGCTCAAAAATGGTTGCCTACCGTTAGTCATAAACTTTAATAATAAAGTTTTCAATATCGTTAGTTTCAGGTCTTCCTATCTATAAATAAATAAATAAATAAATAATTGGACTAAACCCACCACACTGTCCTCCAAAACTTCTTTTGGTTCAGATGGAGTTATTTCTTGTAAATTGCTCTTAGCATCCATATTATGATCTTTGGCCTAGTCGGAGAGATCAACTTGCGTGCAAGCTAGCCTATACACGACCTCATTGCAACGCAAAAAACTAAAAGGTCCACATACAAGGACTTGATCGGATGTCCCTACTACACTATTTAAGACTGATTTTTCTCTTTTAACATTTCTTGTCCGATAAACACTTTCCAGCTCCTGCTTCACTCAGAAGCCTAATCATAATCAATTAAAATCGCTTATAAGCCAAGCTTCATTGCAGCCCCACAATACTTACTTTTGATACCACGTGTATGATTCACCATATTTTAATCTCTAGCCAAATGAAAATGTTTTGATTCAAAGCAACTTCAATAGATGTTATTTTCTTGACCATGTCCACCCTCAGAAATCATTCACTTTTGTTTGCCACATTATCAACTGACATCTCTTGAACAATATCATTGCCGATCCAACAGTTAGCACCCCACGTCCAGCGGGAAAATCATAATTTTCTTTTTCCTTATTTTTCTCCATGAATTTGAATAATGGCCAAGCTTAAAGAACGTGGCAAGCCGTTTACAAAATAGCAGATCTTGAACAGGTTGTGATAACCAAAAAGGGAAGAATAGAGAACAGAACGAAAGAGGAGCAGAGTTGCCTTGCTCCAATACTAAGATATTCAAAAATTTTGTTGAATTTTATGCTTTTTTTTCTTATAACAAATCCATCAATTTTTGGACTAATATTACAGTTGAGTCATTTTCACGACGGAAATGAACAATTCATGAAGGATAAGGTGTATAGTTATGCTCAATTGTATGCACCGACTAAGTTTGGGGCGCCGTGGCAACCCTGACATGGCCAACCATTGACACTTGCAAGGCTTCCTCTTCATACGCTCTTCTCTCCATCTCTTCTATTCTCGCTTTCTTCTTTGCCTTCAAAAACATTGCAACCAGAAGCAAACCCAATAGAAACGCGCCCAATGCGGCCCCAACCGTGCTCCCAACCACCACTTTCCACAGGCTGATCTTCCTTTTCACCTCCACGGGCGGTGGTGATTTAATCACTAGACCGTAATGACCATGCCTTGTTGCTGCACAAACATAAGGCGATAGTGGTTTTTTTAATGTCACCCTGCCATCTTTCTCAAAACTCGCACATAGTGGCCTATTTTCTGATACACTGGCAATTCCCATTGTGTTCCTGAAGTCTATAACTATTGGTTTTTCTGCAGCATGAATTCCAAGCTCAAAAGGGTTATTAAAATTCACATCAATTTCAACATTGTAAGCTAGAAGGCCTAAAATAGGTGACACGAGTCGATATCCCGAGAGATCATAGTTAGCATAATATATGGATGACCAGTTAGACCCCAAACTTTGCCTAATTACCATGACTCTCTCCACGCATCGCCGGATCGTCACACCAGTACCCAGGTGGAATTCCTTCAGCCGAGCACCATATCTCCGTAGGCTTCCACATCGAAACCTCACTGAATACACGACGATACTGGAAAAGTTTGCTGGTAATCGTACAGCATGTATCATGCCTGTTTTGAAGTGAATGTCGTAAGACTTAAATGTGTAGTCTCTAATGAGAAGATCGAG
Source organism: Ceriops zippeliana (assembly GCA_037897445.1). Lineage (NCBI taxonomy): Eukaryota > Viridiplantae > Streptophyta > Magnoliopsida > Malpighiales > Rhizophoraceae > Ceriops > Ceriops zippeliana. Next base: position 1,836,376 of record JBAPLH010000054.1, on the reverse strand, counting down.
AAGGCGGGCTGATTTGATCACTTGAGCTTCAGTTCTCATCGATGACAATGAAGCAAGGACTAGCAAAGTGAGGAGGAAGAGAGGAGAGCCCATGTGAGGATTTGAGCTTGATTTAATGGGAGTTGATTACTACTGTTAAGGTGAGTTTTTTTTTTTCCTTATTTATTTCTAAGAAATATAGTTCTATATCAGCTATTTCTTTTTCTTTCCTGTGGGTTTAGCAAGCAATGAAGCTGGAAAGAGGAAGGGTATGAGCTGTTTGGGGAAATGTATGATTGAGAGAAACTTTTGCTGGATTGAATCGAAGAGCATGAAAGTGAAAAAGGGAAAGCAAGTTCTTGTTTTGCTTTCTTCATGATGGAGAGAATATACATAAGGTGACCTTGAGAGCTTTGTGCACAGACTGCCTGTTGTGCTCAGGACAATGCAGCAACAGGTCTCTATTCATTTCCCGGGTTGACTGGCATTGGAAGTATCAGGACACAAAATATGGAGCTGATTATAACCACAGGCCACAGCAGTTGATTTCCTGGAAAGCAAACATGGCAGTTTACTGATATTAATTTCAGCATTGCGGTTGAGCTGCTTACATAGGAATTTCAACCAGAAAGAAGAAAATTGACCACATTAAAAACTTTTGATTATTAAGGCCACAAAAAAGGGCCAAAAAAGAAAATTGTGTGCCTTGCATGGTCAATTTTAAAGAGAGCAAAGCCAAAAGTAACTACTGAGATATAATTTATAATTTAATAAACAGCAAACTTAAAATTTAGAATGGGATGTACAATTCCAAAACTCGGAATGTTACACGTAAAAAAAACTCTCCTATCTCCAACTCAACCCTTTGACTCCTAGAAGGAAATGGAAAGGGCGTTGGCGTCCTTCAGGAGATGGGACGAAGGCGTTTGTGCATTTAATTTTTTAAAACAATTACACAAACACCAAATAATAATAATAAATATAATTAAACATGATTAATAAAATAATATAATTTATTCATATTTTTCTCATTAATTCACTTTATATAATAATAATAATAATAACTTGTCACGATGAGGAGATCTTATAAAATGTATTATCTCCTAAGCCTCAAAGGCATTGATTAACTCTTTTGGGTCCCAATTAATTATAAGAGTTAAAAGTCATAAATAATAATAATAATAAAAATGTAATAAAAGTTTACGAGCCAGTGAGTGAAAGACTGAGAGGGTTGAACGGAAAAGAAGAATAACAGCGGAGAGCGAGAAAAGAAGATGGCAGCCGCTGCCGCCACAACCTCCCAACAACAACCGCCTCCGCCACCTCCACCGCAGTCCCGACCGCTTCCTCCTATGAACCGAAACCAGCCTCCGCCACTTCGCGCCCGCCCCGAGCCCATCGATCGGGAAAAAGTTGATACTTTAGTTTCTCCTCTCTATTTTTGAATTTATCCTTTTATTCTTTTATTGGGGGTTTTCAATCTGTTGACGAGCATGAAAATTTTGGTATTCTCTAATGCAGACATGCCCTTTGCTACTTCGCGTTTTCACTAAGGTATTCAATCTCTTCTTTTTCTTTACTGCCACTTTCCTTTTTTTTCTTGGATTTTTTTTGGGTCTTATTTTCTCTAGGATGTTCAATGTTCTTTTTTTTTGTGGGGGGGTTTGGAAAGTTGCTTGCTTTTTGTGGTTTCTGAGGTGGGTTTTGAACCATTTTTGCCAATTGTGTTGTTTTCTAGGAATTCATGACGTTGAATGAACTGGATTCATGTATAATGGTAAATAGAGTAGTAAGGCATTTTTCTTGTTTTTAGTATTTACTGGCTAAAAACATCTTTGGATTCATAGACATGGGTATGGAAGGAACTTTTTTGCACCGGCTGCTTTAGTGCAAAATAGGAATGGGGGATGCTGCGGATATTGGTAAGAGGTCAGTGTCATGGAGTTAGACTCGGATCTTGCTAGCTCGCATGGAACTTAGACACCTTGTGGGACGGGCCGTGACATCAGGCAGTTGATAAGAGGGTGTCTAGAATAACTTTGTATCTTTAAGAAAGGAAAGTCTGGACTTCTTGAGGTTGTTTGTGATATGGTGTTATTAAGTTGAGAATTGGGTGGCAAGTGTGACTAGTTTTGACGCCTTTGATTATGCTAATTTCCCGTTTGCCACATCAAGATGGCGCAAGAACTAGAGGTAGGTGTGGAAAGACATAGTTGATCAGATAAGTATAGCTCACAAAAATAAACTGTGACCAATCAAATTAACTGAAATGGGCTTACAATTGATTTTTCTTTTTATGCAGATTGGTGGTCATCATAAGGCAGAAGATTTTGCAATGAGAGGTAAGGAACCCAAAGATGAGGTTCAAATTTACACATGGAAAGATGCCACACTCCGTGAGTTGACTGATCTAGTATGTACCTTTGCCAAAACCCCAAGGAAACTTTTTGTTCCATTGAAAGAAAGCTTTTGTTAATTGTACTTTGCAGCTAATTCTTGCTCACTGCCAGGTGAAAGAGGTTGCTCCAGAGGCAAGGAAAAGAAATGCAAGATTATCATTTGCTTTGGTCTTTCCTGATAAGCATGGTCGTTTTGTCGTGAGAACAGTATGTGATACTTTTCTCCTCTGTGACAGGACAATTTTAATGTCTTGAGAACTTGATAAAAACTTAGGAGATAACTTGTTTGCATGCTTGCACGCACAGTCAGTTCACTTTTACAGGTTTAGAACTCTCTTTCATAAATAATACTACCAGGGATATACAAGATTCTTACACCCCTGATACGTTGAAATTTTGCAAACTTAGAACCTAGTGTGTGTCATTGAGATTCTGTTCTTTGTATTGTAAAGGTGGGAATGACCCATTCAGTAGGGAGACGTCCAGATGACATGAAGACATTGGGTGAACTTAGCTTCCAGGTAAAGTTGAAATCGGTGTGTCTGTAAAACGGACTGATATATTTATGACGATGCCCTCACATTCTCTTCAATTGTTTGCTGTAGATTGGAGATTACTTGGATGTCGCAATACTATAGGGAAAGGTTGATTAATGGAGCTCAACTGCTGTTATGTAATCGGTGATATGTTTTGAAGGTGCCTGTTGTTTATTGACAATCTTCTCTTTTGGGGTTTAAATGAATTTTGTTATGGCACGAACGCGTAAGAATCGTAAGAATACATGGCAAGAATGTGTTGGGTTTAGTAATGAAAGCTTTTCACAATCCTTGAAGGCCCCATCTGTTGTCCATCTCCACCCCCCCCCCCCAAAAGAAAAAGATAAAACAGAAAAACAAGAAACAATGCAAACTTTAAAGTATTGGAAAAACGAATTGTGATCGGAATATGGACGGTTTACTCGAGAAAACGGCATAAGAAATGAACGGTTTGTTCTTCAATCATAAACCTGAGTAGTAGGTGAGGTCAACGGCTACTGGGTCGCAGGAGCACGATAGAATGGCTCATGTTACCAGAAAAAACATTGAATCATTATGTTGATGTTATAACCTTGCTACATTTTCGCCGCTATTCAAGACGGTATGCTTTGTAGGAGGACTAATGTCACGGATTCCATATTGGAAATGTGAGAGGAATTCATGGGCTTAATAAATGTGGGCGCTACACACCCTAATAGATTAATTTTTTGAAGAAAAAGTAATGACCCCGTGATAAGTGATACCAGAGCTGGCCCATCTCAAATCCGATGTTCACCGCCGAATGCTTTAAGCCCAAAAATAGGGAGAGTAGGCAGGGGAATTCCGGTCCACAACGAGGATGTCGATGAATTCGGTGGAAAGAATGTCACGAATCCCATATTGGAAAGATAAGAGAAATCCATGAGCTTAATAAAGGTGGGCGCTGCACACCAGAAGTAATGGCCCATGACACTAAGCTATGTAACTATTTCTACTCGTCTTTTATTGGAAAAAGCTTGGAAAACTACATGTATAAAGAATGTACATACTTCATCTTTTGAATGCAATATACAGCGGCAGTACAGTGATGGAAGACCGAGACAACCTGAAAGTATCCTCTTCACAATTTATAACTCAAGTTACACACAAGTTGACAACATGTTCCACCATCAGTGGAGTTAGAAATAGCTGTCTTGTACAGCTCTACGCTGCAACAGTAGCCATCATCATTTGTCACAACTACACTCTTTTTATTGAAAACAGTTGGCCTGGAATGTATACAAGCAATAATATACGTATCAATGACATCATTCTCCCATTTGCACTTGTCGCAATAAATTGTTGGACTTCTCTCAAGCACACAAGGTTATACTTAAAACCAGGAATCATGAAACGCTGTGAGTTTGGATAGATGGTCAGGATGTGTAGTTGTATACCTCTGTTTAAGCCTCAGTTCCTTCTGGCAGTGTGATCAACCGAGTATTTGAATCATACACCATTTCAGTTCCACAACTGTAGCAAAATTGGTATGGTAATGTTAATAATCAAAAACTGCCATGCCTACAAAGCAATGTGATTGGCCAAAAACTTCCCAAACTTACTTTGAGCATTTAACGGTGTTGTTGGAGCCACCGCTCGAGACTGACAATATGGTTCCAAAGAAGGATACATTCTCCGTACCACAATTGGGGCAAGGGCCCTAGAAATGATGTTGGTCATTAGCATCAAATTATAATTTGCAGCTTTTGGTCACCTTATATGCCCGATGATTACAGCCGTGGAGGAAATATGAATGCATGTACCTTCAGGATCAGAAAGTCTTTCACAATCGCATTGGTAAGTGTCAGAGCCAACCACACTATCAAGGGCACGGCAGCAAACCATGTGAAAATAAAACTGAATGGTTCCGGCAGCTGCAATCCAACATTTAAAAAACTGAGACTAGAATCAAGACGTCATTTAACTACAACTTGATTTAAGAAGCTCCATACGAATAGTACACAAACAAGCAGTTTTTATCTCACTTGCATGGCATTGTGATCTTTGAACGTAATCGCCTACTTAGGCTTGTCAGCGGGTGGCCATTCTTTCCCTGGCGTGGATTCTAGGCAAGCCACTCTTAGAATTTTACCCAGTCAGAAATTTTGATTTTGTTTTCCATGTTGGGGGAAAACGGTAACAATTGCATGTCTTAGACCATACGGAAAAGTCACAAATTTGTGACTTTTAAGTATTGAACTGTACGCGAGTTACTGATGTAAGAAGAACGAACGATGTACCTCCAAGAGATAGGTAATTTGAAATCCAGTTATATCATCCAAGAAGAAAAACCTGTTATGATCAAGAAAAGAATATCACAGCCGGCAGTTGTGGGCAAAATACGTTATCATAGAAGTTAGTAGGCTTAACATGACGAAAAATGAAGGACATTTAACAAGGAAAAACAAAATATGAGTGAAACTAGACAGAGAACAAGCGACAACACTGGAAATTAACCAGAAAAAGTAACAGCAGTGGAGTTTCACGACTAGAACACGCATGCCTGGAAGCTTCAAACAATTATACTTCTGCGTTTTGAGGAAGAGTAATTTACTTACAAGCCAAGCGCAATTACAGTTGCTGGGACATTCAGAAGGAACATTTTGAGGTAGTCGACAGATAGGTCACTGTAAACCTTCGGGGAGAACATCAATGCAGAATTCAACATTGGCATTTAAGGAATATAAACGAAAGCACAACGAGAAATGCAAGGAAAAAAAATTATAGAATCAATGCACCTTTCTACTTCGGAGACTGCACCGAGGGCCCTCAACTACAATTTCACTGCCTTCTGACTGGAAAACAATAATGGACAGAAATAACCAATCATAAAACTTTATTTTTTGAGCAAAAAGCAGGCAACAAGAAAACATTGTCGCAGTGACAGTGCAAGTATATTGTCGCAGAAAATATTATAAGAAAACATGGATTCATATCCACTCATCGATCAAACTTTTAAACTATGCCAAACACCGATCTACCAATTAAACGAATACCATTTTCTGTCAAATAAGCAACATATATCCAAAATTGAGATCCAACCAAGCCCAGACCTTTAATTTTTTCTTTAATTTATCGAATTCTTCATCGTTCAAGATCGGATTCCCAGACACATAAGCTATTGAGGCTTCCAGAAATCTCTGTTCATCAGCACCTGTTGTTGAGAAACAAAATCACCAAACATGGCAGTCGGGTGTAAAACTTTCAATGATTCATGCAAATTGAGGGACAGGTCAGGAATCCACAAACAAGTTAAAACCCATACTTAGCATAACAACGCTGCTTCCTTCCCACATTAGCTCTTCCTTTAGATTATCGAATTCCTCATTTGACATTATAGCTTTTCCCTCGTAATAGAATGCCTGCAGAAGAAAACATAAACCAAGTTCAAACCTCGTGCACAGAAAACATTAAAACCATGTTATTTAGAATTTTGGGGCAATTTAAATCAGAAGGTTGGTTCATGGTACCTGCAGAGCTTGAAGAAACTCTTGCTCCATTTCACCCAAGGACTTCTTTTTTTTCTTGTCTATGCTACAGTATTGCAGAACATTACTATCAACCATCTCATCTTTTTCGACCTGACCTGCATATAAATTATGTTGGAGTTGCGAAACTGAGAACAAAGAGAGGAAAAATAATAATAATAATAAAAAGAGAGGTTTTTGAAAGAACCCAAAACAGTGAATAAGACACAAGTGCAAATCCAACAAGCCCTCTCGTTTCGAGATTGTCAACAAACCAGTCACCTAAAAACTCAAACTATCAGGTGAGTCCTGAGAATGAATTACATATGAAACTCTAACAAAAATGATAACATGATGGCAGCAACTAATTCTCTTGTTTGAAGGTACCGTTGGCTATCGTAATGGCTGGAAGATCAAAATGCTGAAATTACATTGACAGAGATAACAATCAATACCTTGCTGGTCAGCGGTGGCCTTGACAGAAAGTAGGAACATACGGCGTCGAAGACAAAGCTGTCTTCCATTGAACTGAACCTTTGTGAGAGAAAAAGGAGGAGGAGGAGAAGAGGATATAGAGCTGGATGGTTTTGGAACAGGAGAAGTCAAAGTGAAGGCTAGTTTGCTGGCCATTGATGACCCCAGATTAGATTGGATTCAGTTGAGTCTGTGGTACTCTGGTTTTTGATACGCTGATTTTGAGTTAATGGGTGCATTTCATTTTGCTTCACTTTGAGGATATTTTCTTTTCTGTGTCTGAAACACAAACAGACAAGAGTGATGGAGAGACTACAAACGATAAGGCAGTCAAGAAATGTGTGGAGGGAAATCTAACGGCATTGTCCCAGAAAAAAGAAAAAAAAAAAAACACACACACACAGAGAAAAACCGACGGAAGTGCACTGCACATTAAGCCATGTCAATATTGGGATCGTCTCCTGCGAACAATAATTGCTGGGCATCTGGGGTGTGCGTACACGTGGATGGTTGCTACTTCTCTCTCTTGGAGCAATGATGGGGTCCACGTTCCTCACTTGGGTCCCACATAAGGGTCCCAGAGATAACGCTGACCCATTCAACCAAGATCTTCCGTTCAATAAAGATATAATTGGCAACGCATGTTAAATTGCATTTGTGATCAGAAAAAACGGAGACTAATTATCGTCACGCGTGTCCCAAATAACGGAGCCGTTAGTTGAGGTGCAGGCAACGGGGACACAAGCGTTTGGTAAAAATTTGTCGTGCTCAAAAACTATTCATAATTAATTTAATAGTGAAAATAAACATGTAATTATAGTTTTTTTTATTCTAAATTTCTAAGTGGACGTGACAGGCATAGTTTTCAATTGCTTGAAATGTCGTCACCTGGGCTTTCATATTTCGTACCTTAGGCCTCAAGGCAGCGGCCCATGCCTTTTTAAGACCTACAATTGGGTTGTCGTTGCCATTCAACCATAATCTCTATCAACCCTTGCTCGGTCCAACACCATTAACCACCCCGCCAACGCAATTGCCCTCAAACAATAGTATTGGATATCATGCAACAAAAATAAAATTTATCACAGGGGAAGAGTGTTCTAAAATATAATAGCTTTGTAGCGGAAAGAGTGATAAAACAAAAGGATATGATCTGTATATATATAAAAAAAAAAAAAAAGGCTGCTGCATGGTTCGTCTATAGTTGAAAAGTTCATTATCTTCCGATTTAATATTGTTCCAATTCGGCACCAAGCAATTAAACTAATATTCTCTTTACTTAACTAATGACTAGTTGAGTGTGACATTTATTAGCATAAATTGGAGACTTTTTTTTTTCTAGTATTTGAAAAAAATTGTGAATTCCTGCTTAAAGAATTGCTAAAGTTAAATGAGTTTCCTTAATTCGAAACATGTGAGTTAAAAGAGTCATTAATTTGTCAAATTCATACCTTAATTCACCTTTTTCTGAAAGCCATAAAATGGTCATTACCTAATACACTGACTAATTGGTTTGCCACTTTATTCTGATAAAGATATGGAAATTGTTTTCAAGTTTCAGCATTACAATTCAAACTCCAGACCACACCCACCATCCGTTTACTTTCAACCTTTTCGATATTTATTTCAAACGGAATTCTTGTCTTATATATAATATATATAATTCGTTGTCCAAAAAAAAAAAAAAAACTATATAATATGTATAAAGCAAAAGGATAGACTTGCCCATGCAAAAAGATAGTCTACCTTCTTCTTTTAATTATTCACCCACCCCAGAGAACGCTCACACGTCAACCTACCCTTCTCAGACAACCCTTCAGTCTTTCATTTTCCTACAAGGTGCAAGGGGAAAGGTGGGATTGCGGAGCCCCGTTTCAGTTGATTGATTTTTTTATTTTTGTTGGCAAATAAACCAGTTCAATTTTATGGTCATGGTGAAGGTTTACATGGGGGGAAAAACGGCAATACGTTCTTGTTAGTTCAGCGTGGCAACTTTAATTGCCAAGCCTTTTGTTTTCCCGAAATAGAGGCTTCTCGATCTTACCTCCCAGATCAGATCTCTGTGGGCGACACTATTGCCTGTTTACAAAACCGCTGGCTCCTGTACAGAGAGTTTGTGTGTTCTTTAATAAATTAGTCTCACTTCGTGGACAGGAAACCCAAAAAAAAAAAAAAAAAAAACAAAACAAAAACACAGGGACAGTCTCAATTGAGATGGCAAATGGATCTCGCCTCTTTAAAAAAAATATTTTTTAAAAAAACAAAAAATTTCAAATTTCTGTTATATATATATATAATGTGTAATAAAATATACAGTAAATACAAAACAATACGTAACAAAAATAGAATTTGCCTTGTAATAAGTATGTTGCACATGTCATTGTGGCTGTTGTACATTTATCATTCTTGTTGGGAAGTATTTTAGTGAAAAACTTGAAAAATTCAAAAATTTAAAGTATATATATATATTATAGGTATGTATATATTTGTTATTGTATTGTTAGTTATATAAACAAAATTTAAAATGTATAATTAATAATTATAATTGTAAGATGGGGATGCTTCTGTGATAGTCTCCAATTCAATGCGTCTCATCTAATTTTTCCGAAAACCAAAGCAATTTTGAAAGTTGCGAACATAAATTCTAAAGCAGGATTGTGACGGTGGGGGTTCAAACCAGTGCCACCCTCCCTCGTGCGTCAACCCACCAGTCAACACCATTCTCACGCGGGCAACCACTTCTGCTTCAGAGCCATTGTGTCTGGTGGCATTTGCTTCATCACGTGTGTAACTGACCCACCAAATCTCCTTCCCCTGGGGTCAAATGCTGGTGGACCTCCCGGTCCAGGAGCCCCGAAATTATTGGCCTCAAATGAAGAGGTGCGCAGTGCCCCCCCCCCCCCCCCCCCCCCCCCCCGACGTAATTGCTAAAAAATCTTTGGCCAGTGCAATTTTGCATTTATAATAGACGTCTATAAAAGCACCTGCAAAACATTAGCTTTGGCATTGGTCACCAAGACAGTATTTTCTGTTAGCTGCGTTGCTTTGCTTGTGCAATAACAATTGTGCAGGAATATCACAAACTTTTTCACCTCACAACCATAACGATGGTGACTTCAGTGGCTGTTGACCCTCCAAGAGTTGAAATGCTGGCAAGCAGTGGGATTCAGGCAATCCCAAAAGAGTACGTGCGGCCACAAGAGGAGCTAAAAAACATAGGCAACGTATTCGAAGAAGAGAAGAAGGAAGAAGGACCCCAAGTCCCAACCGTTGATCTGAAGGAGATCGACTCTGAGGACAATGGGGTTCGCGGGAAGTGCCGAGAAGAGCTGATCAAGGCGGCCAAGGACTGGGGTGTCATGCACCTTGTTAACCATGGCATTGCTGATGATCTCATTGATCGTGTCAAGAAAGCTGGCGACGCCTTCTTTAATCTCCCTCTCGAGGAGAAGGAGAAGTATGCAAATGACCAGGCTAACGGTAAGATCCAAGGCTATGGAAGCAAGCTGGCTAACAATGCCAGTGGGCAACTTGAGTGGGAGGATTACTTCTTTCACCTTATTTTCCCAGAAGACAAACGTGATTTGTCTATTTGGCCCAGGACTCCCAGTGACTACATGTGAGTAAAGCAACCTTTGTTGAAAGTAGAATTGTTTTGCTTTCTTTTATCAGTTTGGTTTCTCATGTATAATTCAAACTTAGTTTAAATATTCATACGGCTGAACTCATTACATACATACTTGTATTTCTAATTCATTTCTTTTATTTATATATATATTACTTATTTGTTTTCTTTTTCTGGCAGTGAGGTGACTAGTGAATATGCAAAGCAACTTAGAGGTCTGGCAACCAAAATTATGAAAGTCCTATCACTTGGCTTGGGATTGGAAGAAGGGAGGCTAGAACAAGAGGTTGGTGGCCTTGAAGAGCTACTACTCCAAATGAAGATCAACTATTACCCGAAGTGCCCACAGCCAGAGCTGGCCTTGGGCGTGGAAGCTCACACTGATGTGAGCTCACTCACTTTCATACTCCACAACATGGTCCCTGGCCTCCAACTCTTCTATGGAGACAAATGGGTAACTGCCAAATGTGTCCCAAATTCTATCATCATGCATGTTGGTGACACAATTGAGATTCTGAGTAATGGCAAGTACAAAAGCATTCTTCACAGGGGACTTGTTAACAAGGAGAAGGTGAGGATTTCATGGGCAGTTTTCTGTGAGCCACCAAAGGAGAAAATAATCCTTAAGCCATTGCCAGAGGTTGTGTCTGAGGCAGAGCTCCCATTGTTCCCTCCTCGCACTTTTGCTCAGCATATCCAACACAAGCTGTTCAGGAAGGCCCAAGATGGTCCTCTCTCCAAATGAGTCTGGTTAATCACTTACTTGGGTATCTACTTTTTTTTTATATATATATGGTTTTCATGTTGTTTTGTATTGATTTATGAAATTTCAGCCGTCGTGGCTAACTACAAGGTCATGTATTTCTTTATGTGCTTATCTTTGTAGTTTCCCTTGCGGATTATGTCTCATCTGCTCGTGTATTAAATAAGAGAGTATTAAAAAAAAAAAAAAAAATGATTTGCCTTCTGCCTTAATATAATTTTTTTTTTTCAGATGAATCCCCTTAATCTAGTTAGATTTACCAGAAACTAAATTGCATACACCCGGATATGAAAATGATTAGCACGTACTTTGTGACACATATCGTAAAGGATGGGACCAAGCCAACCACAAAAAGTCTTACCTAGAGTCGACGAAATGATGCATATTCTAATTTCTAAAAAGTTTCATTGACATAATGAATTAAATACATATCAGCTGATTCATGATTGTATCTAATCTTAACAACCCCGATATAAGTAAAATGATCATAATATTAAAATATGAATTTGTACTCCAAATGTATTAAATTGACCATTGTCCACATAATGAAACTCAATTATTTTAAAGCGTACTGTCTAGAGCCTGAACGACCTGCAATGCCAACTATCTCGCAAACTGCCACCTGAATATGCGTGTTCTTTACTATTCAACTCTTAGGATCGTTTAAATTAGGCCATTTACCTGTAGTGTAGACTGTAGAGTAATTAGTTCTGAAGTAATGTCAGCATCTAAAGATAAATAATAAAGCTTGAATCACTCGTTAACTTAAATTGCCACTGTTTGGGAAGTGAGTGTTCAGGGGACCTGTTCTATACCACTGTTCGAGACACTCTTGTGTCTTTGTCTATCCTCTGTATATTGGTCCTGGGGCCAAGGCCTGTGTACAAATGCTTTTAAAACGTTTCTGAACCTCCACTTGTTATTTATATAAATATATGCTATAATATGCATAAGCTGCACTTTAGCCTAATGGTAAGAATAGTTTTGCTGCCACCCCCGAAAAGTTATTTTGGATTCGTCACCATCTACAACACGTTTTTATCTGATATCGACTATCCAGGCGGCCATGTAATTTTTCAGTAAAGGTTCCCTAACAAAACCATGGAGTGATCGCATCTGAATTGAAAACATAAAATTTCATAATTGGATAGCCACTGATAGTTCAAGTAAATCAATTGAAATTAAGTGACGGCAAAAATGATCAAGGGCATAATTTACCCCTCTTGTATGTAACATGGGACAGGTGAATACTAGAGGCATTCAGGCTAGCTTTAGTATCCTATTAGCATTGCATCCTCAGGGTTAAGGATTTCCGGATGAACAACCAGAAGCGTTGCTTAGGTCCTGTAGCTTTTGCCAATGAATGACCGGAAGCCTACAATAATTGATAACTCCCGAGTCCTGAGATATTATTTACTGCAAGACTCGTTGGGGGCTACAATATTTCAACAATAAGAAAACTTTATTCCTGCTAGAATCAAAACTGTGATAGGCAACGTTCAATTGTTAATACCTTTAAGGGGAGGACGAAACAGACTCTAAGGGGAAGACTCCCGTTCGGTACTTCGTAGCAACCTTTTTCTGCAATCCTTTGAAGAATGGCTAATTACCTCAGCCACTTTTGACAGGTGAATGTGTAGAGGTTCATTGAAAAAGTATGCCTTCAAATTGGCCAACACCACGTTCTGTATTGCTTCAAAAGATTCTGGGGTCAGGCCAGCACTCTGTGACTAAAAACAGCATTGTCCAGCTCGAAAAAGCTCTTTAGGCACATTAGTCTCATCGTCAAACACATCAAGACTGGCACCAGCAAGCTCTTCCCCCACCGTTACTTGTGGCATAACAGTGTGACCTAACAATCTGTCAATGTGCCAGCCAGCTAGCCAATCAACGGATGATGGGAGTCTACAATTTCACTAAATTTTAAGAGAAAAGCTAAAGGCGTGGTTGTCGGCTTCTATATTTTGTTATTTTTTGAAAAAAAAAAAAAACAAAACGCTTGTTTGATTATTGTTTTTATTTTTTACTTTTTGTTGAAAAGTAAAAAAGTATTTTTTTAGAAAAAAAAGAGTTGATAAAATTTCAAAATAATTTTTTCTTAATTTGATGATCTCTTTTGAAAGATTTTTCAAAATCATTCAATGTCTCTCTCTTCACTTTTTTAATTAATTTATTTTATTTATATTTCTTCTTTATTCACTTTCTTTTTACTAATATTTTCTCTATTCTCTTTATTCCTTTTTTTTCTTTACTTTTGTTTTTCTGTCTACCTTTTCTCTACTCTTTTTCTTTTTATTATTTTTATTTGCATTCTACTCTTTACTATTTTCTTGTTTATCATTTTTCTCCATCATTTATCTTGTTAAGAAGAAAAAAGATAAGTAAATAGTAAAAATAAATAATAAACAACAAAAAACAAAAAAATGACAATAAAACCAAAAGATTCCTAAATAACAATATTTTTAAAATAGTATGAGAGTAATCTATATGTAGATCAATTTTATTTTATTTAGTCTTATAAGTAAATAAAATTAGATATAAAAATTATTTTATTAATTTCTTGTATCTATTATATTATTCAATAAATATTATTATATAATATTACTCTTAATTTAATAAGTTGAACATCTACTTGATCTTGTAAATATTAGCGTTCTATGCTTTTTTTTTTTTTTTTTGGCAAATGTTAATCAATTAATTGATGATGATGTTTCAAATAATTTACATTTACTTTTATGAAGGGGAGAGAAATTAAATAAAAAAACACCACAGAAATTAAATATGAACGCTAATATTAAGTTCTGAAGAAGGCAATGTAAGTTTCTAAATCGCTTACTTCAGTAGTTGCACAAGTAAGACCAGAAAGATGGCTAAAAAAGGCTTATGCTCAAGTGAAGACAATTTCCATGCTTTTTTATTCATGGTAGGGATGGCCACACAAAAAGGCTTCTTTTCTTATAAAAGCAAGGCTTATGCTAAAGAAACTGATAGTTCAAGGTCTATAGATGGCGTGCATCAACAGCTTGGAGCTTGACAATTTATAGGAAAATTTCTGCGGTGCATGCCAAGTTGTTTTTATCAGAGGATTTGGACATGGGCTAAGCATTTGTGGCCTATTAAGGCCGAAGATGTGATAGAAATTATGCAATAAAGGGTGGTGATATATTGACAAAAATCACAAATATGGATGTTAATTGGCATCTTTTCGCTACTGCAGTGCTGAATTGATTGAATTGACGCACGTACTTGGAGTGTTTTTACGTTGAGAACTCAATGTTCACTTTTGATCTGAATCTGATGTGCCATATTCGTTTTACTTGTAGCCTAACATGGGGACAAAGGTAATAGACAAAAGCACTACTTGTTCTAGTTAGTGGACTAAGATTAACAAGCGAAATTCTTCTTCTTCTTCTTCTTCTTTTCTTGATCCAAGATTTACTCTCCAAAATGTTACCTTCAAACTCAAGTAGTATGAAAATTGACCAAAAAAAAAAAAAAAAAGAGGTGATGAGTGCAAAATTATGAACAATATTACTCATAGCTGGGTAGTATACTCATTTTTTTTCCCTCTTTGTTTCTTTTTCTTGTTCGCTTCCATGATATTCAGAACTATTTAGCACATTAAGTCCACAAATTTCCTCTAAAAACAAGAAAATGTCCACAATTTTTTGTTTTCTTGAACTCTCCATGTAAGGTGCCCTTTACTCACCATGCCCACACATATTTTAAAAAGATCCCAACCACATCTTTTAACTTTACGAGGCACTTTATTAATAAAATAATTACATTTTTATAGTGTGACGAGACTTTTAATAAATTAAAAATCCAATCAACTGCACCCATATTAGAGTAAATTTCAGATATTTTCTCAAATTAGAAATCTAATTATATTATCAATTAAAATTTAAATTCGAAATTAAACTTTTTTCAGTTGTTTTGTTAAATTAATATTTTTTTCTCCTAATAATACTTGCTAAGAAATTTTATTTTAATTGGGGTGAGGCCCGTACTTCTTCCGGAAGGATTTTTGCCCACAGTGTATAAATTACTTCAATCAAGCGGGCATAAATAAACCCCTCAAAATAAAAAAGAAAAAGAAAAATTTAGAACGCAAAGGAAGGGAAAAGGAGGAGGCCAAAGCCAAACCAATGGAAAATTGCGGCAACAACGGTCAAATCGCAATGCAGAATCCAACAACAACAGTGAGCAAGGACGAGGTTATAGCCAAACTCAAGGACGATGGCGACTTCGACAGCCTTCGTCTGAAGATCATCCGCAAGCTCAAAGAAAACGTAGGACCCAAAACAAGCTGTCCCTTTCTCTTTCTCCTAATGTCTTAGGGTTCCTTTTCATTGCCTTTCATGATTTTTGATATAATTAGTTACTGGGGTTGTCTTTTTGGTGCTTCGCTTCAAGAATATTTGTGGGTTTGATCCAGGAAACATGCGTCTGTGCTAAGTAACGTGTAGAGGACAAAAAAGGTTGAATCTCGAATTTTTATAGCTTTTATTTTTGGTCTTGTTTTGGCAACATTCAATTGTGGTTCTAGTTAGAGTTGAATTTTCGATTTCGAAAGGACTATTTAGTTTTGCACGGTGTTGTTAATGAAAAGTAAAAATCTCTTTAGAAAAGCATGCATTTGACTAATGTCACGGGTAAAAAAATTTAAAGATTGGATCTTGAATTTGTATAGTCCCCTTTTCAGCTGCATTGGACTACGGTATAAGTCAATGTTCAGATTTTGATTGGCTTATTTGGTTTTGCGTGATGTTGTTACTAAAAAAGGATGGAAGCAAACCCCTTGAGCAGGTGAGAGAATGGAAGTTTTCTTCATGACTTAAGCTAATCCATGGATTCCATGGAGATTGGGATTGGCTGTAAGATAAGAGTAAATGATTATGTGGATACCCTTTTATGCTCTGAATGTTGTCAGTTTGTGTAAACTGAAAATTTTAGTAGCTGAGTGAGAATTTTGTTGAAAAAAATTGTATTTGATGCTTTGGCTATTGTTGTGGTTCACCTTTTCTCATCATGCATAAAATAAGGAACAATTCTGAGAAGGCATTAATGAGCAGGAAGAATTGCGGAACAACATCATCTCCATTGTGAGGCAATCAGAAGTGCTTAATCAAGCTGGTGCTGCAACTATGAAACCCAGACAGCTTTCAGATGCCATATTTGATGAGGCTGGGTAAGTTTTTCTCTTTCTCTACAGTTTGATGCTATCAAATTCTACCACTTTTAAGTTTTATTAAGAAGTTGGAGAACTTACCAATCTTATCCATGTAAAAAGGGTGTCTTGTATAGCTGTGATGGAATAGTTGCTTCTAGATGTGGTCTCAAGACTTTGGTTTGTAAGACATTAGTTACGGGAACAAAGATATCCATCAAGCTTGATAGATTTGAATTCTATCATTTGAGTCATTCAATTCTATTTATGGACAATAATAGTGATCAGATAGTGAAATTTAACATCATGTAATATGCCCCCTTTTTATGGTCACCAGGAGCAAAGTGATGAATGTGCTTTCTGATGGTGTGTGGGAAATAATTAGATCAGGTGATGGCATGAAAAATGAAATTACACAGACAGTGCAATCTGTCTATAATAAACTGGTGCAGCCTGAAAGGAATGAAGAGGGTAAATCATATTCTCATGATGCAATACAATTCCACAAGGAAGTTGAGAACAAGGGTGCTGCCAATTCCTCTGGGATCACAATTGATGATAACTTGTCTGATAGTGAGCCAAATGAACCACCTGGATTCTCCCTGTCCAATAATCATATGAACAACAACCACAAATGCAAGGAGGAGTTGCAGAGAACTAGGTCCTGTGAAGAGGCTACGGAAGAAATGATTGGTGTGCCAAATTCCAATCACCCAGAGGGTACAGTGGAGGCAGGCAACACTGATCTTGGTGTGCCACCACACTTTTCTGCAGATGTCGAGCACAAGCAATCCTGTGACAGTAACGATGAGGACCCTGACGTGCCGCCTGGCTTTGGTTGATGAATTGACATGGATTTAAGTTTTTCTTGTCCATTCTTCAGCTGTGTTTTCAATAGGATATGTTGGTAAAGCATTTCTTCACCCCTTTCGCCCTTCCTAGAAGATTAAGTGATGTTCTCCAGCCAAAAAAAAAAAAAACCACTTGATTGATAATTTAGCCACAGTTGCAGAGAATTTCTTCAGTCCAGTGGAAGCTTGAATTGAAACACATTTGAAGGCCAGTGCTCCAATAGTTTGGAACTTGAAATTTGGTATTGGAGTCTTTGACTAAAGATTCATTGCACAGGTTTTTATGAGAAAGTAAATTTGGGAGTCTGATATGAGTTGTTGTCATATATGAGATTATATAGGAAAGGAGTAATGAGGAAGAAAAAAAATGATGAAGTACAATAGCCCTATCATAAAATTTTGGGTTTCTCAAATTGTAGTTTCTTTCTAATTCTTCAAATTTGTATTATTGATCAACAGCTTCATGAAAGAAGTTTAATTAGTTTTGCCTGCTATCAACTTTGTATACAACATTGGCCTTAGAACGATAAATTAATGTGGTTTTCATGATATTGTTTAATTCTTGGTCATGCACCTTAGATATGGGTTTTTCTATTTAATGGGTTGATGTCCGTACGATCAGATTGTACAGTGCTTGCATAATTGGTTTCAAAGAGTTTCTCTTAAAAGCGTGCATAATGTACTTCACCATTTTAAGCATATGCTAATGACATAGATGTCTTGCATGCACAAAAAATGGTATGGACAGATAATGTACCACTGCATTGTTATGACCAGATACAACCATATGAACTAAATGGTGGATAACAGGGTTTTTAGGTATGGTTTTGTATTGTCATATGAATGACCCAATCTCTTTCAGTCTTCATTCATTTGTGCTGAAGGCTTTTATATCTGATTTCGCAGCAGTAAAACTTTTGTCTTCTTTTAATTAGTTATAACAAGAAGAAATCTATCTTCTATGAGTTTTATGTGTCATATTTTTATGCTTCTTTCATGTATTCATACAGAGCACAGAGCATTTATTAGAAAGAATTTTTTCCAATTGTCAGGTTCAAGTCTCTTAGATTACCCCAACCATGGATCTGTTAACATCTCTCCCAGCTTTAGCAGGGAGGAAAGTGGAGACGGTACAGAAATCATTGATGGTGAAAAGAAATGATACTTGGATGTATTTATTTGTAACAAAGAAAATATCAGAACTACATCATATTGAACTACATCATATCATGGAAGTGTTGATGGCTTGCTACAATGTATAGTTGCAGAAGTTCTCAGTCGAATTTCACAAAGGTTGAACTCCTGACTAATATTTTAGCAGATATCCTTGTAATGTATCCTTGTACAAATTTTCTGATGTTGCCACCTTGTGAGGAATGGCTAATGTCACTGTATATGTTGCTTTCTGGTTTGCCTTTGAAAAGGAGTGTATAGTGGGCTTGACAGCCACGTCCACTCCTGGTGAGGAAAAAATGGTCTCAACATAATCTGAATTGGTATTGCTGACATTTTTCACATTCGTGGAGAATGTTTGTGAAGATCCTAGTGTAACGTAGAATTAAGGGTAGTTTGGCTGCCCTTGGGGTACATGTTGTGCTATATTGCAGCTAGTTGGTCTGTCCACAATGATGCTAACTTCATTATCTTTGTACCCATGCCCCAGATTTAAGTTACATAACCACCATGTTGAATTCTGGGTTGCTAGCCTTTGATGGATTAAGATGGTCAGACAATGGCTAATAAGACTGCAGGTTTAAGTGTTTGATCAACAATGGGTTTGCCTTCCAAGTTCGCAATAGTAGAAGTCATTAAGCCAGATTTGATGGCATGCCATTGACATGCCTGACTCAATGTTGAGGGTTGCTTTAGAACCTATATTGTGGTCAAGAAAGAATAACCATTGCAGCAAGAATGCTCGTGCCAGGCCCAGCAATGTCTGCTTTCAGAATGCCTGGGCTTCCTCAGCTAGGACCTTTTAATGAGAAGGCAGCAACAGCTGGAGATAGTGTCTCTCCATTGGATGTTCCCTTGAACGAAACTGGCATCTGATGTAGGAAGGACATGAGCATTAGATAAAGTGGCTGCTTTGCCATTCGCAAGCATCAAGGCAGCGCCACTGGCGTTTTACACTTCCTGGCCTTTTGCAAGTCTGGCTATGCCCCTCCTTTGTAAAACAAGAATACTTTGCCTACCACATCAAGGCCTTTGAATGCTCTACGCGGCACAGACTCAGGTTTAGTAGTGTTCAACCCAGCATAATCAAGTGTTAAGAATGTAGAAGGAAAATTTTTAGGCTGGAAAAGAGATTTACCATGCAGGGTTGGCCTTGGTATAATAGTAAGATTAATTCATTTTCTCCTAAAGCGCACAAGTTCCAGTTACGATGGGCTCTGCGAAAACAGCAGTAAAGCTCTGATCTTTTGCTAGAAGTCAAGAGTGTCTCGCGCACCAAACTCTCCTTTTCAAAAGAGATTCACCATCAAATTCTTCTTTTATTCGAGTTTTGTTATAGCAACAATTTTTCTATTAACGGTGCTTGCTTCAATCCAACGGCGAAGAATCCATGGGGCTTCATTAGATAGTCTGCTGTTACTGCACGGTTTATAGCTATTCTCATTTGCATTACAGCAAATGAACCTAATGCAATGCTAATAGACTATACTGTTACTAGAATCAGACCATCTACTCTCAATTTATGTCAGATTATTCACCATGCTTCTTTCGCTAAACTGATTATCGGAGTAGGAATATGAATCATTTTTGTGCCTCAGTAAACTTGAATTAGAGCTCTCTTTATGTTTCAACTATGAGTAAGCTAGAGATACTAAAAATTACATTAGAACTGTTTTAGCATCAAACGCTTGGTGTTGAGAGTCCACAGGCAAGAGAAAAAGTAATCAAATAAAAGTTATAAAACCTTAATACTCTGAACTTTAGCGTGAAGTCTAAGTCAAAAGTTTACAAGAATGAACTTGTACCCAGTGGTGTGAAACTATGGCATCTAAATTTTAAAAATAATCCCACTTTTAAACTTGGGTAACAGGCCTAATCTTCTTTAGGTTTACTCTAAACGAAAAGGGATTCTTAATTGATGAAAATCTAACAGGCATAGACAGAAAGTTCATTATTCTGAATTGGTAGGAAAGAAGACAATGTCTGTCAATGGTTACAGGCGGACAGCATGAAATAAGCAAACTTGGTGTAAGAAATGGATGCTAATTTCTGGCACGCCTAGTGCTTGGAGAATGTGACCAATATCGGGCTTCTGACATAATGATTGTTAGAAGTCCACAGGATATATCCTTCAGAGAAATTTGCACCAATGCTTCCTCCAGTTCTGCTAAATGTCACGGTGTACGTCTCTGTGTTTGAGTCTATTGAATACCAGTTGACCAGGACTCACGCTGATGCTGGTCCCCAGCGGGGGTTGGATCTCAACAGTGTAAGTTGAACTAGCAGGTCCAACATTTGTCACGGTTCTGGTGTATGTCTGAGTTTGCTCGCCGAATATGATTGAAAATGAAGGATAGTTCAGCTGTGCTTCAGGTATGGTTGATTCTTGGGAACACTTGACCTTTTGCTGGACGATATAGGATATTTCTCTGTCTCTATAGCCTAAGCCACATAAGTAAGGAATGTAATCAGCAGGCTTGATGTCGTAAACGAGCCCTGGATTGACAGCTCTTCTTGGATTAACGTGGCCTGCGCCAGTAGCAAGGATGTCAGCAGGGCGACGTGTTTCATCTCGAATTGGGATGCCCCTGCGGCTTACTGTATAAGCAGTAGTCATCATAGCAGACTTGATTGCGGCAGGCGACCAATTAGGGTGGCTGGCCTTCAGCAAAGCGGCAATGCCGCTAAGATGTGGGCAGGACATTGAGGTGCCAGAAATGATATTGAATGTCGATTTTGTATTTGTTTTGTTCTCTACAGAAATTGGCCATGCCGCTAGAATGCTCGCTCCAGGGCCTATGATATCTGGTTTCAGGACACCAGGGCTTGCCGAGCTTGGGCCTCTAGAGGAAAAGGAGATCATGGCTGGGGCATCAAGCAGACCAAGCATAGTTCCTTCAAATGCGATCACTGCTGTTGGCGATAATGTTGAGTTTATGTAGGTCTGGATCGTCCGTCCATCTGCATAACTTATGTGGGATGCAGCAAGTACATGAACATCGGCTAAGGTGCTATAGCCATCAAGCTTCTCATTCATGAGAATCATGCCAGCTCCACCCGCATTTTTCACTGCTATTCCTTTGTCAACTCTTCTTATCCTTCCGCCTCTCTGACAGAGGACAATCTTGCCTTTCACATCAACATCCTTAAATGAATCTGGGCCACAAAATGCTGCTGACTGAGAGCCATGATTCCTTGCAGCAACAAGAGGCAGAAATACCTGAATGTTGATCTTTGGCTGGAAGACAGATTCACCTAAAAATGATTGACCATTTCCTAGCCTCACTCTTGTTCTTATGCTCCTGTCCATGGTGCTTGCGCCGGCAGTGAGAACCCACGGGGCCTCATTTGATGTAGACTGAAGTTGTGGGCCTGAATTTCCTGCCGAACAACTCACAAAAATTCCCTTTTGAGTAGCTGCAAATGCTCCCAATGCAATTGGATCATCATAAAAGGGCACAGATGGACCACCAATGGAAAGAGAAAGCACGTCCACTCCATCCTCAATAGCAGCATCCATTGCGGCCAATATGTCACTTTCGGCGCATCCAGAACTTTCACAAACTTTGTAAATGGCCAAGTGAGCCATAGGCGCCATGCCAACTGCTGTGCCCTTGGAATTATCAAACACATTGGCACCAAGCACGAAATTTCCAGCTGCTGTGCTGGCTGTGTGCGTACCATGCCCTTCTTCATCAAATGGTGCCCGACCTTTGTCTTCATTTGGATCAGAAACAAAATTTCTTGCACCAATGAGCTTCTTATTGCAGAGAGCTCTTTTGAATTCACAGTTTCCTTTCCATTTGGCTGGAGGAGAAGGCATGCCTTTATCACTGAATGAAGGGTGATCGGGTAATACACCAGTGTCCAAAACTCCAATAATCATTCCTTTTCCATAATTGGAGTAGTTCCAAAAGCTTGGAAAGCCAGGATATTCAGAACCTTGTTGCAAGCCCAAGAAGCTTGGACTATGAGTTGTATGCAGAGGCAAAATTTTCTGAGGCCGGGCCTGCAGAAAACCATCCTTCTCCTCCATGGCTTTTGCTTCCTCTGCTGTCAGCCTTGCAGCAAACCCACTAGCCACATTTCGATACATGTGCACCATGCGGGCCTTGACCATTTGTGTCTGAGATGCTATTAGGCAAAAATGACTGATAATAGCTTTCTCCATCTTCGGATTGCTCAGAGACTTCCTTATCTCGTTTTGCAACAAAGACAATGTAAGTCTTTAACTCAATTTCTCCTTTGGTATCCGCAATTCCCTGTGCTCCCTCACTGTTTGCCTGAGACAAAGAAAGAATGAAAACGAGACTAATAAGAAAGGTTGTGGCCATGGTTGGCAAGATTATTTTAACCTTCCCGATATCCATATTCATAGAAGAACTGGAAAATGCAAGGAAATGTGATCCATTACCCCAATCCCATCCGCGTTTATATAGGATAACTGTGAGTGAATTTTGATGTGGAACATTAGCCGGCATTCCTAGAAGTGACAATTGCTTGCCGGAACTTGTTAAAAACATGCCCATTAATACGGCCAAAGTCAAGAATCTGACAACACAATATCTAAGAATGCCACTTGTCGATGCAACATGTAAAAATCAAACGATCATGCCATGACAAACATATGTTGAAGAAATTCAATGGACGTATGTTGATCTTGGTTCAGCATTGAATGGCTTGTCCACTACTTTTAGGTGATCACCTAGTTTAACTTCAATATATTATGCAATGTACATATGTCACGATTGCATCGCGAGTTTAAAATTTTCGTGACTCTCGATAAGACCTCTCTATTATGAATTTTAAAGTGGATAAAGAGTATTTTTACGAAATTCACACGTTATTAATTATATATATATATATATATTATTTTTTTTTTTTTTTAACATAAAAATCTTCATATTACAATAAAGTAATCTCGATAGAAGCTTGTCCTCTAAACAAACAGTCAATCGTCAATTTTTGGGACGGAAATATGAAATTAGAGATGCTGTGTAAGAACAACGTATAAATTTAATTGTTCTTGAGGAAGGTAATAAAAGTGTATCATAAAAATATAAGAATTTGTAAGACTTCAGTGCCTAGTATGATTGTCTCAATTGTTTTATCCCCCTTTGTCTCTTTCAATGCCACAGGAGCCATCCCTCGAGGTTTCCTCCGCTGTAGTTAAAAGTTTGCTTTTCCATTATATTCTAACTAGTTGTTCGTGGCTTTATATTAGTGAAATGCACTCACTTCTTGCTCTTAAAATTAAAGGGTAAAAACAAAATGTATTGTTTGATGTGTTATGATTTATTATGTATTGCCGAATGGCTTAGTGTCCGGATTAGGCATTGAGGATTTGAAGTTCCAGTGGTTTATGCCTGTGAGGTAGTCAAATGGTAAAGGTTGACAATGAAGTCGACATCTTCAATTCAATTAAGGAGCTAATTAATTAATTAATTATTAAAAATTAACAAAATTCAGTTTAATAGTTATTTTTTACTTATTGTAAGTTTCCTCAAACATTTTAGAGAAGTATATATATATTGTCTAGAATTTTTAACAGAATTCACTAAAAAGAATCAAATAAATTCAAACAAATTAATTATCATCATTAAAGATATAAAAAACAAATAAAAATATAAAAATATAAAAATATAAATAGTAATTTCACAATCAAAAATTAAGAATTTAAAAATATAATTACAAGTATAAAATTTATATTAAACAAAATAATAATAATAATAATAATTAAATATAAATAAGAAATTACATAGTCCCACCCAATTAACCCGATGATGAACTTATGTACATCAATTGATGGCTTAGAAAAAGTGACCGACTTTGGTTCGCTTGAACCAAAAAAAAAAAAAAAAAAAAAAAATCCTTCAGATATTCGTATGGTTAAGATATGACAGCAATTGGGCTCCTAACCATATGGGAATTGAGCTTCCAAATGTCTCGATATGAGTTGTCCTATTAAGAACAAAAAAAAAAAAAAAAGAAAAAGAAAAACTAAATTCAAGCAAGCGAATATAGGAGTTTTCTGATGAGTTTGTTGCTAATCTGCGCTTAGTTTCTGATTTTATATTTGAAGAACATTTTAAAAGAGGAAAGGTCCAAGTTGAGGATGGCGTTATTGCCACGCCGAAGTTTGTGACGGAGGAAAATTAGTTTTATATATTTATCAGCGATGTTAAATTTTTGCTTTTTACAATTATTATATTCTTTTTTTTTAGAAAAGAATGCAATAAAGTTTCAATAGGGGAATATTCAAAATAAAATTATTAGTAATTCTGGAATGAGAAGCAATAAATAAATTATTAAAAAAAAAACAGTAAACATAATTTATTTTCAAAAAAATAAAAATAAAAATAAAACAAAAGTAAAATCAAAATGCTTCAAGAAATATCCAGTGAGTCGGCTCCTTTATTTCAATCAGAAAACACTAGTAAAATTTAAGCATGCTAAACAAAGGCAATTAGAATGGCATTTTTCAGATCAGTCACAGCAACAACAAAGATAGGCATAGCAGCCTCCAGTCTATCAACAGCTTTCGCTCTCTCTCGTCTCTCCTCTTCCTCTCAATCCTCTCATCCGAATTCTAAACCCCAAAACCTCTCTTTCCTCTCAGTTTCTTCATTGCCACTTTCCTCTTTGACTTGCTTTGGCCTTGGGAAGAATTTGGCTCAGCCTCTCTCTGCCCTTAGCATGGACGCACCCACTTCAGATCACAAACCCATCCCACAGGCACCCTTTTTGACTTGTACCCATTTGTTTTTGGATCAAAAGCTTTCATTTTCACGGCTAAAGTTTGAATCTTGACTCATATTTTGTTTGTTTTTCTCTCTCTTTTTTCTTTTTCTTTTTTTTCGTCTTGCAGGAAGATGCGGCATTGCCCGAGCTTCTTGTAAGTTTTGTTCTTTCGTTTGCAATGGATATAAGCTAATTTTGGGCATGAATTTTGACTGATTATAGACGTTGCTGATGTTAGCTATGTTGATGTGTGTTTGATTTAATTCAACTTTTAAAGGGTATCATTATGTGATTAGCTTATTGTTCAAGTTGATGCCTTTGATGGAAAATTTCTTGGCTTCATTGAATTTCGGCTGAATTTGAATTATGTGGATTGGTAATTCGGAAATCTCCTGCATTAATTTGTGACAGACAGAATTCATGGTGGATATGAAGTGTGAAGGTTGTGTTAAGGCCGTCAAGAATAAGCTACAGACTGTTCAGGGTACGTTTTGCTTTGTTTGGATAAATTATAAACCCTAGCTGTTTGACAAGAAATGAAGAATTTTATTCTCTTTTGAGAATTGTTAGTTTTGGTTTGTTTTATATGATGTTTTTGGGTACAACTTCAGGAGTGAAGAATGTTGAGGTGGATTTGGGAAACCAAGTGGTACAAATTTTTGGTTCTTCATCTGTGATGACGATGACAGAAGCATTGAAGCAGACTGGTAGAAAAGCCAGATTAATTGGCCAAGGGGTCCCTGAAGGTTGTTCAACCAAACTTTATGGTCTCCTTTAATATTTCTTCATGATTTTTTTTTTTTTGCATCTGTTTTGTTATCTGAACAGAGTTAGATAGTTCTGCAGATTTCTGCACTTCTTTGCTTTTGATATAGTTGCAGTTTCTGAAGTAATCTGAGGTTTTTTCATGCCCCAGACTTTCTGGTGTCTGCTGCTGTTGCTGAGTTCAAAGGTCCAAATATTTGGAGTTGTTCGATTTGCTCAGGCGAATATGCGGCTGGCAAGTATTGAAGCCAACTTTAGTGGATTGTCTCCAGGGAGACATGTTTGGTCTATCAATGAGTTTGGTGATCTGACACAAGGTGTAGCAAGCACAGGGAAAA
Organism: Ceriops zippeliana; assembly: GCA_037897445.1. Classification (NCBI taxonomy): domain Eukaryota; kingdom Viridiplantae; phylum Streptophyta; class Magnoliopsida; order Malpighiales; family Rhizophoraceae; genus Ceriops; species Ceriops zippeliana. The sequence continues at coordinate 1,810,077 of JBAPLH010000054.1, read as the reverse complement.
TTTTTAATCCAAGTGGAGCAGCTGAACAAGAGGTTTGCATCTAGTTGTACCTAACTCTAGTATATGATGCATCCAATTTTTGCCACAACTGAGGAACTTTTGCAAATTTTCCATATGACAAAGATAACCAGAGTAGTTAGCAGCAGACTTGCTTATAAGATGTTGATTTAGGTAATTTTGTATTGGCCTCTCAATTTTTGTAGGCACCTACAAATAATTGATGTATTACAATTGCTTCATGTATTCTATGCCAACTGTTTAAGTTATTGCGTCATTTGCTATCATTCTGTGTAATATTTCACCACTCGTTTTTCTAAGTACGTTTCTGCCTTATATGTTTGTGATGGCATGTTATAATAGCATTAGTCAAACTGAATTCTTTGCCAGTCTCTTGGCGACCTGGGAACATTAAATGTTGATGATAAAGGCGAAGCCTTCTTCTCAGGCATCAAAGAGAATTTACGAATAGCAGATCTGATTGGGAGATCAGTGGTGGTTTATGAAACTGAAGATAAATGGAATACAGGTCTTACGGCAGCAGTAATAGCTAGAAGTGCTGGAGTCGGTGAGAACCACAAAAAGCTTTGCACCTGTGATGGGACCACGATATGGGAATCGAGCAGCAATGATTTTGTGACCAGCAAGTCCTGATCACTTGAGTCGTCAATGTCTTAGGCACCTCCTTCACTATGTACTGTCTGTGAGGTTCTTCGTTTTTCCTTTTTCAGGCATGCCAAGTTGAATGTAGACATGGTTGCAGAGATGGCATTTATTCAATAAATAAATGAGGGCGGGTCTCATCCTTATAATTTACAGACAAAAAGATTTTGCCTCAAGACGATGCTATTATTCAGTGTTTAGATGAGTATTGCCTATTCTGCTTTTACTGTAGGTGAATGAAGCATTCCGTTAAAAATTCTTCAATGCGATTTTGGTAACAACTCACCTGAGATTTAATCCAACGAAATTTTAAAATCTACGTCGTTCAGGAGATCCATTAAAAGCTTAAGCAAGCTTAATGCATTTAGTTGGGAATGAAGATATGGAACTATATCTTTCACACTTGTGCAAGTAACATCAAAGCTTTGCTTGCATGTGAGATGCGCTAATATCACAAGTGCGCTGGCCCCATGCAGCACAACTATTTAAAAAAGAAAGAGGAGATAGAATTTTCATGATCAATCCACCGATGCAGCTTTATATGGCTAAGATGTCTCCTTATAAACGGGACAAACAGGGTCCATACGCCTATATATCGGAATAACAACAAAATGTCTAGTAGACAAGAGGACCAGGTGATAGCCTCGGAGGCAGCAATCCTTCTCTCTCTGCCATCTCAAATAAAGCAATGCTCATCAACACCTTGGCATCAGCAGTCGTGCGCCAAAGTTGCCGGTAGGGAACCACACGAACCTTGATCAGCTCACCATGTCCTTGCAGGCCAGTCTCTTTTCCTTGCAGTTGTGTGATTATTTCTTTATCTACACAACCTCTATATAGAAACACACTAAGTTCTTCATCACATCCACCCTATCCACAGAAAGCAAAGAAGCAGTGCAAGTTCTTGCTTAGTTGACTGGTTAAAATAACCATCACTTTTGCAGAAATCACTTTTTAAGTTCTTGGTAGCTCTAAGCCAGCTCAATTCATTAGCTAACGGGAATCTTTGTCTAGGTATAAATAAAGACCTGTAGCAGGACTAATCTTTTGCTAGACTTTTTCATCATGAATTCAATTCATTTATCAAAAAAGAAAGAAAAAAAGAAAGAAAGAAAGAACTAAAGGAATCTATCATGACCATATTTCCATATAAATGATTTGATAACTAACAGGAAATTTTTGTAGAAAGGGAACAAATATTTAATAATAGATGTTCTGAATGTTCCAGATTGCAATTATATGTTTCCTAAAATGCAAAACAACCCAATACATAGAAGCACATTAACTTCACCTGTTCTGGTGTTGTCTAACAATATGACAAATATATGCTTATGCAAACCAACATCTCTCTGAACCTCAAACACTGCTTAGAAAAGTAAAATAAAATGCAAACACACAGGAGAAGGAAAAACTCTGCATCCAGTAGATGGGTCGAGGAAGGAAGTGAGGTCAACCATGTCTTCGACCTTTAAATGAATGCCAGTCTCCTCTTCGACCTGTCAGATAAATAAGATTAATATTGAATACTAGTATCCAGTCAATAGTGGTCGATCTATTGAAAGAACAGTATCCTCTCTTGAGATGACAGCCTTTGAAGGTTTTCATTATAGACAGTTTTGCCAATGTGTTTGCATTTCTAGGATCGCATTTCTGACTTCTCAAGAAAAATAGCAGTGTTCATTGAAGAGAACTACCTATGCTGTGCGAGAGAGAGAGAGAGAGAGAGACAGAGAGAGAGAGAGAGAGAGAGAGAGACCTCACGGACAGCTGTGCCAACAAAATCACCCTTGTCATCATCCAACATTCCAGCAGGCAATTCCAGCACAACCCTCCCAGTTGGGACCCGAGCCTTCAACATGTGTAAATGTTTATTGGGGGCTGGATAAATAGCAAGATAAAAGCATCCCTCTTTTCAAGTGAAATGTTGCTATTTTTTGCTTTTAGTTCAAGAACTACAGGCCAATAAAGAGATGAGAGCTAATAAAGAGACCACCATTACCTGTTCTGTAAGAACAGCATATGTTTCACCATCAGAATCCAAAAGAATCAGCACTGCTACAGCTGGTCCTCGTGCAAATACTATACCTGGTATCTAAGCATCTTTCAGTCCTTTCAAAATCACTGGAAACTGAAGCACTTCATAGCTTGTAGTGTGCTAGAAAAAATACACATTTCCTTCCCCACAGGGTCATTCAAAGTCAAGTGTTCATATAGCAATTTTATTGCACAATTTGCACACTTTAAGGCTATTGCAGGGACTTGGTCAGATACCTTTTCTCCCGTTTCCTTATGAAAAATGTCCGCTTTGAATTTCAGAAAGCCTATGCGCTTTCCAAACATATCTACACCCTGAAAACAATGACATAGCAGCTTATTCTCCAGACAATGCTAACTTTAGTAAAAAAAATCTTTTAAAGAATTCATAGAAACACCTTATGGGCATTTTCATTGTTCCATACTCTCACACTCTGGAGTTTGGGGAATGGTAAGGTGAACAGACACCATTTCCACCACTCGTAGCTCATGCAGCAATTAAGTAACCTTACCAATGCATCAAAACTCACCACACCCTTTAGTAACCTTATCATCACACCAAGGCTTGCCCTTCATATAAGCACTAATCATGCGACAAGTCTAAATTCGCTAGTATCTATTAGGAACTATATGTTTGTTCAAAAACAAAAATAAAAATAGTTTTATGTATTATTTTTCATGACATGAAAACTTGGGAAGATGAAATTCCAGTGTGAGTGGCACAAACTGAGAGTTTTCCTCATAGAGTTCATATCAAAGTCTCCAAAGATACACCCAAAAGCCAATTTGTTCAAAACCTTGTCATTCCCATCTCTTCTCTACCAAAAACAAGATGCCTGCCTACCTGAATAAGCACTCGTTTCAACGAAAAAGCGCCGGTGGCTAAAACCCCATTTTCGGATTGCAAGTTCTTTAGCCACTGCTTGAATAGAGGACACAACGGCAATCCTACCCAGAAAAAGAAAAGCAAACCAAAACACAAAAAGCTTCAATCTTTACAGCTTTAGCATTGAATAAAAAGGAATTTGAGTTAGAAAGGAGAAGCTTTAGGCTCGCCTGAACTCAGAATCGGAGACGCCGGAGGCGGCGACGATCTGTACGGGCTGGCTGCCTTGACTCAGCAAAGTGATGGAGTGAGTCAGAGGTTGAGGCGACTCGGTCGACATTTTGATACAAAACTGTCTTCTTGTTTTGAGCGATAGATGGCACGGTGTGGAGCGTAACGAGGAGGAAACGAGTCGTTTTGGGAGTGTGAGCAGAGACATGGAAGCCCAAACAAGTTTGAGATGATTGATGACGAGAAACGACGATTCCCCAAATTTAGAGCGCAGGCGTGGGATTAGTGATCCGCAGTCGTATTAAATTTTGTTTCCAGTCATTGAATTCTTTTGTTTCCGGTTAGGGACACCATTCACGTCTATAAGTATTGTTTTATAAATATGTAAAATAATTTTTTTAATAAATAGTTTTGTTTCTAACAATATATATATAATATTTAATTATTGCCGATTGAGTTGGTTTAGGCCAGTTTTAACAAATCCAAATCTCCAACCAGTCTGTTCCTTGCAATTTGGAAAAAAATAAAAATAAAAATGAAAACAGCATGGTGCGAGTTTGAGTAGAGTACATTGGTTTAGGTGGCTCTTAAATGGGTTGGACAGATTATGTGAACACTTCTAATGATTCATGATACACAAGATTCTTTTTTCAGCTACTTGAAGTTAATATGTTATGATCAAAATTAAAAAAAAAAAAAAAAGGCAAATTACATACATATTTCAATTTTCAAACCCAAATTACATGGACTTGTACCAAAACATTGATACAAAGGAGTAATCTAAATATATGGAAACGTGCACGAATATCGATTTTTTTATTAATTTTTTTCTTCAAAAAAAAAAATAAAAGATAAAAACGTAAGAAGAATTATTTTCTTGTGTGGTTGCAATTACCAAATGGGGTTGGGGTTCTCTTTCATCTTCCAACAACCAAGCATGCAATACAAATGAGGGCTTTGGTTTCATTTCCTTTCAAGTAAAACAAGGCTGGCATACATCCATTACACGAAAAATAGTCTTTCTGAGGTTCAAGCAAATTACATCGCATTTTTCTTTTATCTAGCCGTCTCACAATTGAGTATTTGAAGGTAAGTTAGAGCCGCAGCCTTCTCCTGGCGAAGAGCATATAGGTCTTGAGTGTTACAAAGCATTGCCCACCCCGCTCCTGAATTCCTGAGGGCGTTGGCATACCCTGAGGAGGAACAAGTCTCAGAACCACTCGGACAAAGGCCAATTGGTAGGAACCCTCCTCAAAACTATGTCTCAACCTTTGACTTCGCTCCCAATGACATCAATGTCTCAATGACACACCAATTTCATTGTGTCACAAGAAACCCTTCCAAAAGATCCACTTTTTCCCAAGAAAGTATTGGCCCATATTTCGTCTACTAAACAAACAACCAACCTCTTGAGTAAAGTTGCCATCTTCTTTTTCAACGTTCTCGTGATGTGTTCTACAGAGGCATGCAAAACGTGATGACGAACACCATCAATTTTTATTGCTTACTAAGAACCAAACTAAAACGTTTAAAACCATTAACAAAAGGCCAAGTGTTTGGGTTTCTCGTAACTTGTTAAGCCTTGAGAAGCGGCAAAGATGGAAAATAGAAACAGATCAACCTCCCCTTTCTTTGGCGAGACACATCTTGTAGATATTCAGGAAGTATTGCCGGAGGATGAGGAAGAAGAAAAAGGAGAAGAAAGAACAGCAAAAATGGCGGAAAAAGTAAAAAGGGATCAAAGTAAACAGATCAAATTTCGAGAGGGAAGAAGACCCCATAGAAGTCTTAGCAGGCAAGTTTCACTGGAGACTGGCTTTTCAGCTTTCAATAGGGAATCCAAAGCTAAAGATGAGATCAGGAGGGTTCTCCCAAGGAGTGGGCGTAGCATTGGAGGATTGGATTCGATTAATGGGGTTAGTGTGGAAGCAAGGAAAGGTGACTTCAGTATCTTCAGGACTAAATCAACTCTTAGTAAGCAGAACTCTTTGCTGCCTTCAAGAAGGGAAAGAGAGATAGAGTCCCATAGGACTGATGGCTCTAGCAATGGGGTTGATGATTCTGCCCATAATGGGGTTCCAGCTGGAAGATACTTTGCTGCTCTTAGGGGACCAGAGCTAGATCAAGTCAAGGTAATAATAGTTTTTGTTTGTTTCTTTAATTTTGTATCCAACTTCTTCACCTTTCTTCCTGCCTACCGCAGCTGCCAAGCATACTGGAAACAAAAGAGAAAATAGACTTGTGACATTTATTATGCAATCACAATTGATCATCATCATAATTTATAGGCAGAGCGTTTATTTTATTAAGACAGTCACAAACTGTTGTTTAACAGTTATCATTTATTTTTACTATATTTTATTAATTGTAGTAATTATTAAAGCTATTAACTGTCAGTTAATCATCAATTATAGTCAAAATAAATAGCTCCCGTTTGTTATTGTAATGGATTAAATCGTCTTGACTTTTAAGTTCTATTCCGTTTTTAATCTAGGACTCAGAGGACATTCTGCTTCCCAAAGATGAGAAATGGCCCTTTCTCCTCAGGTTCCCAATTGGTTGCTTTGGTATTTGTCTTGGCCTTAGTAGCCAAGCTGTTTTATGGCGTGCCCTTGCAACAAGCCCGGCACTCAAATTTCTCCACGTTACACCATTCATCAACCTTGCATTATGGCTCTTAGCTCTTGCAGTCCTGCTTTCAGTCACCTTCACCTACATCCTCAAATGCATCTTCTACTTTGAAGCAGTGAAAAGAGAATATTTTCACCCTGTTCGCATCAACTTCTTCTTTGCTCCGTGGGTTGTGTGTATGTTCCTCACCGTTGGTGCACCCCCAGTGTTGGCACCTAAGAACCCACACCCTGCCCTTTGGTGCGTCTTCATGGCGCCCTATTTCCTCCTCGAGCTCAAGATTTACGGGCAGTGGCTGTCGGGTGGAAAAAGGCGGCTTTGTAAGGTGGCGAATCCAACTTCCCACCTCTCGGTGGTTGGAAACTTTGTTGGAGCAATTTTGGCCTCTGAAGTAGGGTGGAAGGAAGCAGCAAAGTTCTTGTGGGCTATTGGTTTTGCACATTATCTTGTGCTGTTTGTGACCCTCTACCAGAGATTGCCAACAAGTGAAGCACTGCCTAAGGAACTACATCCGGCTTACTCCATGTTCATTGCAGCGCCATCAGCTGCAAGCATTGCTTGGGAAACTATATATGGTGAGTTTGATGGGCTGTCAAGGACTTGCTACTTCATTGCACTGTTCCTCTATGTATCTCTAGTTGTGCGAATTAACTTCTTCACAGGGTTCAGGTAAGTCCTATCTCTCTGTTATAGAATACTGCTCTAATTTTAAATTTGAACCTATAGAAGTCTAAACTCTATTATAGTGGTGATAACAGTGTCCCTATAAGATCGCATGCATATGACCCTTCTTAAAACTCACGATGTAGGAGCCTTGTGCATACAAAATGCCGCTTTTAGATGCCCAGTCTAAGCTTTGATGGTTCTTTTGAGATATTATAACAGTTAAACAATATTTACAGGTTCTCGGTGGCATGGTGGTCTTACACCTTTCCCATGACAACGGTATCTGTGGCAACTATCAAGTATGCAGAGCAGGTCCCTGGCGTTTTAAGCAAGGGCCTTGCGCTGTCACTTTCATTCATGTCATCAACGATGGTGTCCTTGTTGCTCGTGTCCACACTCCTCCACGCCTTTGTCTGGCGCACATTGTTCCCCAACGACCTCGCCATTGCCATAACAAAGAGAAAGCTTGTCAGAGAGAGAAGACCCTTCAAGAAAGCCCATGCTATAAGGCGTTGGACAAAACAGGCTCTAAACAGGAATAGTTCACCAAACCAGGATCTTGATGGAGAAAATGAGGAGGGTTACAAAATCCAAGGCAAATAGAAAGACAGAAATAAACACTATTAATACTGTATCATTTGCTGATAATGTTACTTGGATGGTAATTTTAGTTTGAATTAGAATATTTATGTTTTGTCAGAGCGCCATATGGTATGAGGTTCTGCAAATGCATATACGAATAGAAAACAAGAGAATTATATACATTTAGGGATGGCCCCCAAGTTGAAAATCTTATAATGAGATATCAAGAATTTGCTTGAGATTATTACGAGAATAATGCCGTACATCACCTTCCTCTTTCTCCAAATGATGGAGAGAAGAAAAAGATGCCCAATGCTTTCAACGGCAGTTGCCAAGTTTCATCTTGTTGATTCATCTTTTTGCATAAAATTTCAACTGCACGCAGTCAAAAAACCATCGAACAGGCATAGAATTGAAGCTTTTGTAGCCAGTTCTAGGCGACCAAATCAGTGAAAAGGGAATGCGAAAAACACCTCACTCCACATCCTCGGTGTTGTGAAGTCGCCTACAAACGTTGTCAGGCTCACAACTCCAGACGTTATCTTCCTTAAGACAACCGATCAGGATTCCGAGTATAATAAACCAGAAACAGACGCAAGGTTCTACAATATAAAACATAATTATCCTGTATATTTCAATGATGACCAGTACAAATGGAGCAAGTGCTACAAAAGTGAAGATGCTACCACGGGTAGACAGACCTTTATGGCTTTACAACCATGGCCGTATAACCTATTTATTGAATTCCGGGCAAGAAGTTTGATTTACACCGCTGTGTGAGGTGGTAACTTATGTTAAGAGATGTACAATTTTGTCAGTTCTGTATACATAAAAAAATGTATCGTAATCTTTGTGAATCGTTTCTGCATCCATTAAACTCCCATGCAGCAACAGCAAATGAAATTCCTAAGCGAAATGGATGAAACCATTTCAGCTTTCTCTTACTCTCAGCGGATGCCCAAGCTCCTAAGAGATCAAAGCCAAAATCACACCTCAATATGCAGAAAAATAGTATGCTTTAAAAAAAAAAAAGGCTGAAAGCACCAATTGATTCTACTTCTGTCAGCATACCTCCTGCTTGTTTGGTTTCCAACTTCATTTGTGTACCCCTTGCTTCCACATTGAACCTGTTGTGCAGCATGCATAGATGGCCTTTCTTGCATCAGATGTATCTCCTACAAGAGGAGATTCATTCCATGTCTGAGAACGATGGCAAGTCACAGATGCTAAAGATTTCAAACTGAAATAACAGCCTACTAAGAGGGAATGGTCTAACATAGAGAGCAGATATAGCTTTGGAAAGTTGACATGCTTACCTTGTGCTTTGTTTGCAAAGTATTCAATATATTTTCTTTTGAGCCCTTATTCCAACGAAATTGTCAGGAAAACAAAAATGTAAGAAAAGTGAAAACTTTAATTGACGATACATATCTAGTGTTGGATAAGAATAACTTGGAACAAGAAGAACCTTTAAAGAAACAGAGCTTGGCTGAGGCACTTGCAACTGAGACACACTATTTGGCTGGAGTTCAGAAGTCAAGGAGAGCTAGCATTCATTCGAGAGAAAATATGAGTCTAGTAAAGTATATCAGTGCAAGGACAAACAAGATAGTACAGTAACAAATGATGGTAGCATCCTGCAGTGGATATTCATCTCTCTAAACTTCAGGATCAACAGTTACCTTGCTGAAAAGTTCTATGGGTGGATCTTGTTGATTCCTCTTCTCTGTATGTAAATTGAATTCCTGCAGAAGTCATCATGGAATCTCAAATAATTTGATGGAAGAAAAATCCATAGAAAAATAGAACCATAAAAAATTAACAAATTACCATTGGGACAGTGGTTTCCTTCTTGCTATTCCGGAAAACACCAATATCTCCTTTGCTTGAAAGTATCTGCATTGATGCATGAAGCAGACAAATTTGTGAGTGATTACTCAAACTTTTGAGCATAAAATTAGCACTTGTTTCTCTATTACCTTTTTATTCAGAGGTCGGGCTTTAAACAGATGCATTGTACCATTTCCACCCTGCTTTGAAGCCTCCATGGTGCTTTGTCTGCACAAAGCATCTTCTAAATGAAAATATTTTCTCAAGTAGTATGAGACTAATGTCAACTAGTCATTTCCTGTTTCTCACTCTGAACACCATATAAAAGGAAATACCTTCTGGGTTCTTTCCTATTTTCTGCCACAATTACATTGTCAGGCCCCTGCAATAACAGAACCTCAATTCCTCCACATTTGGATTTACAAAAAGGAATTGTCAAATAAAAGTGTAGAAGAAAGACTACTCTCATGGAAATTTTAAGCAACCTTATTAGAATCATTACAGTGGAACGAGGAAGACGAAACTCCAGATAAGTGCTTTATGGCCCTCTCCAACGTCCTCAGGTGAAATTCCTGAGAAACAAAGCAGGAGAGAAGTCAGATGCAAACAGTGAACAAAAGCCATGTCCTTCAAAACTGTTAAAGGTGTTTCTAACAAAACAATCAAAAGCAGATACAACAAGATTGCAAGAAGAGCAATTCTGCACAATCAAGGACTTGCCTGAAACTCTGGCAACTTTGGAGTGCTCTTCTTTGGGAGAGGCCATGTAGGACCCTTCAGAATCTGCAATATAAAACCTACACTTTAGTGCACAAAATGGAGCCAATTCTTATAAAGGACTCCTATCATCAATTGTAAATACCAACTTTTCTGTTCAATGGGCGTGCTTTGAAATTTTGTGCAGCTGCTGTCACTTGTTCTTGTTCTGCATTACTTTTAGACCTGAATTACAGACATGTCTTCACACTAGCTATCTTTCAAAGAAGGCATTGCTTGATAACTTAGCTCATTACAGGTAATGAGGTAAACAACAAACCTCATCCTTTGTGCCCTTTGAGCAGTGACAAAACCAGGCTCTTTTGGAATAGTAAGCCTCGATTTTGCATAAATAGATCTTTTGTCGGCATTTTCATCCTGCTATACCGTTAAGGAATAATTTAGGTAAAAAAGAAGAGATTCTGATGCATTGAGCCACCTCCAAAGAAAAGAAGATAAAAGGTTATGCAAAGAAAATAATGACAAAAAAGAAACAAGCTCATATTTTGGAAACAACCCCACCCCAAAAAAGAGGGAAAACATAGTTTGAGATCACACATAACCAGAACTAAAAAAAGGAAAAGTTGAACTTCAACTTTATGTTATTTATGGCCAAACTTCTTTTTAGTGTAACCCATAGGCTAACAAAGAAACTGTCTCAGCTGTGGTATTTATTTCACTCGAGATTGGGTTTCTCTACCAGGTGTTCTGCACATTGCTTCTCAGGGCATTCGCATTTTTATTTTTCTTAACAGTCAGGCAGTATTATTTACCACGAAAAAGAAGAAGACGGAGAAGAATATTTGAGTTGCAATATCTGGTTATGAGAAATGCTTTAGCATTACTTGATTGATGATAATTATTGGCCTAGCCTTCTGCAGCCATGATTCATAAGGTCTTGAGGAAAGGGAATGGGAGCTAATCATTTCAATATGCAGGAGAAGCAATAAACAATTCATGGGAGATTAATGCATCAGCCATATACCTTCTTAGGTGCCTTGTGTATGAAATGGGTTTGCAGCTTTGCATGACCAACCTATCAAAAAAAACAAGTATATGAAACCAGTTAGTTACTAAGAGAGCAATCAACGACATTAAAACCCTGCCCACAGTTTTGAGGTTATTTTGCAAAATGCTCATAAGAGCCATATTCATTATCATTTCCTCAACAACACGTCAGATAAGTCACCAATCCACAGGCAACCTACACTAAGCCACTGCTTTTCCTTTACAAAGCAAATAAATTGCAGCAAGCTATAACAATCTTAAGAACACTTCTAACATGCAGCACATGGGGAAAACAATGTCATTGCAAACATAATTCCCATGTCAACCAAAAGTTGCTTCTTAAGAAAATTCAGGATTGATAGGCCAGATAACAAATGAAACCATAAGCATAAAAGTAATTAACAAAAGATAGATTTATAAAATGTATGTACTTTATGCAAATGACCACCCTCCAGCTTCCGTCTCTTAACAGCATGAATTTCAAGCAGCACAGAAGAATTGCATAAGCTTCTCTCCTTTTGAGGCCATAGCACCTGAAATCTAATAATAAGGAACATAATAATCAAACTTTATTCAAACCAAAAGGGTATTAACTACAACCCAACAAATGTTGCCTGGCACCATTTTCGGCTTACAAGATTATGCATGGGAGATTATTAATCCTTGTAGCAAAGACATGGTTTATGATATACTCAACACACTAACTAGATGAAATAGTCTGAATTAGAAAAATAAGGGGGCACACACCAACTTTGCAAGAAAAAGCGCTGAAAACAAGTTGGGGAGCTACTTCATTAAAGCACATGAGGAATCCCACAACATAAGCTACCCTTTGAATAGAAACATAAAGCAAGATTTCACATGTCTGCATAAACAAAAAAATGTCATGACTCCAATCCAGACCACAAAAGGAACGGTGGTTTCAACAGTTACCTGGAACTGCCTGCATTAAGTGGCCTATTCTGCTTTGCAAGAACACTTGCAGTAGGTTTCATCAATGTTGAACTCCTAGGAAGATTCAGTTTGACAGCAGAGTTCACCTTAGCCTGTGATTTATCAAAGAGTGTGGCAATCGGTCCTGCAGTACATACAGTGGCAGAATTAAAAACAGTGGAACCATAAAAACAAGAAACACTACAAAATTATGGCAGAAAAGCGCTCTCACTGTCTCAAATATAATTGAATTAAACTTATGTCAGTATTATGCATAGAACAAGAAAATAATGATGCCTAAGACCGTAAGTTCCTGAAATCTGAGAATAATAGTAATTATCTTCTCAAGAAAAAAAAATTATTCTTACAACTATCATTTCTAACAAAGTGATAACCTGTTGCGCAATCTCTTGGCTGGTCTGGAACTTCTTCCTGATCCCCACCTTGTGAGTTGGAGTAGATGCCTCTATACAATTCTTCACGTTCTGAAACAATTTGTTAACTCATTACATTATCGGAATAGAATTTTTTTCCTATATGGGCCTGAAGAAAGATAATGTTACGATCAACTAGTTCCTTTTCTTTTTCGACTATTCGAATTAGCTTCAATTCAATCTTTCCATTATTAATTTTAACCCCCTCCAAAAAGGATTATTTACCTCCAACATCCATTTCTATTTCAGAAATTTCTGTACTCTTGGTATCACTGGAGTCTCCACTCATGGAAGCCGCCGCCGTCGCATTTTCATTCTCATCAGCATATATAGCACCGTTGTCCAAGAATCTTTCCTCGCTCAACACTAACTTCGCCGCAAAAGCTAAACGGAAACACAAGAAACCTTAAGACTTTTCGCTCATTCAAAGCTAAAGAAATTAATATATATACATATGTATAGAGAGAGGGGGGGAATGTTAGGGATTTTTAAAGTTAAGAGAAAGAGAGACTGACGAGACGGTAGATAGCTCTGCGCGGAGGCGAACCACAGCTCCGCCGCGCGCGCCTCCTCCGGCGACTCCTCACGGGTGAAGTCAAAGAACATCGCGGCGTCGAACTCATAAACGGGATCAATTTCACGAGCCCCGTAAACCAGCTCCGCCGCCATGTCCTCCTCCATTTCTCGAGGTATAGCACTTCGGAAAACTCTTTCTCTCTCTCTCTAAAACTTCTCACTCCGTCGAGCTCTGCTCTCCCTGCCTCCCATCTCCGCCGATTTACAGCGGTGGCTGCAGAGACGCAGCCATGATTTCTTCGCGTGCTAAGCTCGGGTACTCCTTTCCATTTACTGCTGTATCCAAACAAATATATAGATATATATATATATATTGTTGATTTATTTATTCTTAACTAAAAAAGATAATTTTCTTTCTTTTAATTTTTGTTATTTTTAGTTATTTTATTGATAATCATTTAGAATTTAAATTTTAGAGACAAATTTGTCCCTTTTAATTGTGATTTTAATTATATTCATTAATTTATTAAATACATTTTTAAAAAACTCATAAATTACATATATTATTAAACGAGTTCGAACGAATTTTTGTCGATATGAATAGATTATATTAAAATTTTACTGAAATTTGCACCGAGTGGGGAGTGGGGAGTGGGGAGTGGGGAGTGGGGAGGGTAATATGGCAATTCGATTGAGAACTTTGGGGTGGGATTCTTCGCTTCGGGCAGAGAAGCAGGGACCTGTGTCGGGGATGGAGAGCGCATCGGGCAGCGAGAGACTGTCTAGAGTCTGAAATTTCGGCGCACGATGAATTTGCCCTTGCTGATGCGGAGGAATTGCAAGACTGCCACTAACGGTTCTATTCGTTTGTCTCGTTACTTAGGCAGGGGGCCCCGCGTTTGCCAATTTGAAAAATGAGAGGGAGAGGATAGAAGGGTAAATGTGGGAATTGCACTACGGATGACTTGATTTTGATGCGATGTTCCATAAACTACAAAATCCAAAAACGATACCGTAAAAAAAAAAAGGGATTTGTTGGTTATAATTTTTAATATTTCATCCAATTATTCTCGATACAAAATTTAAAATTTTAAAATAAATATTAATAAAGTAACTTTCATTCGAATTAATGTTAAAAAGTACATTAAAATATTATCAAATTATTATTAAAAAATTATGACTAAAACATTATTTTTTTTAATGAAGTTAAAAAATATAAATTTCGGTGCATAATTTAGTTAATCATTCTTTCACTATTTTTTAATAATTATTATATTATATGCGATATTGAAACTATAATATAGTTAAAATTTTTATGTAATTGAAATAAAAAAATAATATGAACCAATTTTATGCAAGGCTTAAAACTTAAAATCAAATCAAAATGAAGTAATTTCTTATGAATTATGTATTTTACAATATGAATGGCATGATGCAGTTGAATTAGAAATTCAAACTTAATATAACACCTAAACTGACTTGTAATATCAGTTGAAAGCCAATGTTTATTGTTTTGGGATTATTTTACACAAATTATGAGAATAGAAAATTATACTAGATTATAATTCATATTAAATAAATAAAAATTGTATTATTTAGATTAATATAAATTAAAAATAAATTATATTATTTATATCAGAATGGAAGTGAAATGATATATAATTAAAAAAAAAAATTGTTTAGCACATAAACGAGAGGAGAAAACATGACAAAATATAAACGGAGGCGCTTGAGTAAAGTGTGATAGCTAATTACCTAAAAAGAATCGACGACGTTTAATGTTAATCAATCAAAGGCATGCCAGTGCTACCGTTGTTTGCGCCAAGTAACAGACACGTGGAGTCAATTGTTTTAAACTGCACAGAGTTCCATACATCACCGAAACTTTTTCCTTTGAACCAAAAAAGGCAAAAAGAAAATTGTACTCGTGCCCATGCCAGCGCACAAAAGGACGTGAAGGAGTTTTAAGAGACCACTGGGAATTGACATTATTTTCTGCAGCAAAATTGCAACGGGGAAGTCCATCAGAATTTGAGTTCTCGCTAGTCTCATTTGTGTGCAGTCTGTGAAATCTATAGGCCTGCTCTCTTGGGGAATGTAATGGAGAGGGGAACCAAAAAAAAAAAAAAAAAAAAAGAGAGTTGGCAAAGATTGCCTGATGGACCCATGTGTGCCTTCTCCTGAAGAAATTTGAAATCTTCAGGTCACAAAGGTCCTTGTATGCCCAAAAAAGCCATGCCATTTCAGGGTTATTGACCTTTTAATTTGGAAGTTGCCTACCCGAGTTGAATGACAAAACTGTTCGGTAGATGAAGATCTCGGTGACTTTAAAGTAAATGTAGCAGCAGAACGTAAATGTTGCTTATTTATTTCGTGTGTACTGGATGATAGCTATGTTCATTCAATGTAATCACGAGACCCACGTAGGGATTCAATTTTTTCTCCCACAGATAAATACGTACATTTTAAATATGTACTGCGTTGGGAAGTGATTGGTTTTACTTAGACTTATACAGTGTGTTTCTCCAATAAATTTAATTTGGGTCCACTCACTTTACTGTGTGAAGATAATTTTTTTTACTCCTGTTTTTATATTTTAAGATGCCAGATGAAATAAATAATAATAATAATAATAATAAAGTAACCATATATCCTTGAGGTTTGGAACATTTGATCCGAGGCATTATAGTCAACAAAATGTTATAGGAAATTAAGCTTTTGCAAATATTAGACCCAATTGCCTTTGTGTGTTCAAAGACATTTAATTCCATGGCAAGAGGAGAGAATTTACAAAGAATTGTTTTCTCACGAGGATTCCAACTTTGATCAACAAAGTAAATACTGTTGGTTTCTTTCTGCATGATCGAACAGTAAAGTCATTAGACTCTTGATAACAGCAGTTAAAATCCAAAAACAAATAAAAGAGAGAAAGAAATGCTGATTCCATCAAGTGTATCAATCATGACCCCAAGTTGTTTTTTTTTTTCAAAAAAAAAATAAAATTATGGATTGATTTTTACATCAACCGAGACGAATTCATTCTCCCTGAAAATCCTCCTCATTTTTGTTTTTTTTTTTTCCCAGTTCTTTTTAAAAGTTTGCCGTAATTCAGTCTATTGCTTGTTAAGGCTTTTGATGAAACGTGCACCCGATGAATTCCTTTCGTCAACGGGTGTAGTACGCATCTAAGCAATACTCACACAACAAAGACCAAAGTGGAACCAGACAACTATTATTAATTGCAAATGGTTTTTCACTCACAGGCTTAAATCCAATACCGTAACCATCAATCCCCCCCTCCCCCACTCCCCCAAAAGCACACCAAAGGCTTTGGGAACAGTTGCGGGTGTTGCATCATGTCCTCAAGTGACCTTTCATCGTCAAAACATAGAAATATTCATTCAATTTAAACATAGAATGAAAACAAATCGTATTCCTTCGTTGATAATAGGCATCATCAAGAAGGTGTTATAAGATTACTATTTTTTCTTCTCAAAATAATATTTTTAAAAATGTACCCTTTTATAAATAACCCTTGTCGCCAAAAACAAAAAAAAAAAAAAAAAAAAAAAAAAAAACTTTTAAAGATGTTTTACTCATATTGTGTGTGGGGGATCTTATTGTTGTTGTTGGGGGCGGTCCTACCCAAAAAGGCCATGGGAAAAGTGGGCACACACAGCTACTTATGGGAGGAGCGTTTGCATCTTTAGCATCGTCAGGAGCCCTTAAACTATGGGTAGGGATTGGGTTTTGCCACTTGTGGCTACAGGGGCTTGTGGTGTGGAAGGAACCAAAAACTTCAGAAGATTCTGTGCCCCCTTGCTTTGAGTGGATGAAGATTCCTAGGGACTTAAAAAAAAAAATGGATTTATGGCCTAAAATCTAATGTCTGATTTATTATGCATGCTCTGTCTTTTAAGGAAAGACAAATGCTTTGCGTTAGAATTTGACATATGTTACTATTAAAATAAAATGTATAAAAAAATTATTCAAATTTAATAATATTTACAAACATAATAATTATACTGTACATTTTATTGGAATAAATACAAGCGAGGCGGTAATTGTCGATGGTCTACTCATAGCTTCTCCTCTTGTTGCTATAATTTTACATTAAATAATTATAAAAATGTAAATAAATAAATATATATATATATATATATATCTGGAAATATTGAGAAAAAAAAGAAAAATCTCACAAAAGCCGAAAAGCATAAACTGCGCCGCACGCAAGCATTTCCATTTGCCGCCAAAACAGAACAGCACGCACCTCCACCGCCGCCTCCTCCTCCTCCGCTTCCGCTGCCGCGCAAAAGCAATTTATGAGCTAACCCATTGAACAACGTTACGTAGTTTCCATGTATCCGCGGCTGCCGGGATGACACGAAGCAGTTTGTTTCGGAGCTGGACACCCGATCCCGACGACAACCACTCGAAGCGGACCTCCACTAGCCGCGGCGGTGGGACCGCCATGAGAATAATCGTGCCGTTACAAGGCGTCGTTCAGGGCAGAGGCGGGCTTTTCTTGGGCTCAGCGATACCCTGTGCGCTTTTCTACATTCTTCAGCTTCACCTGAGAGGAAAACGGAAAAATAATCCGGACGACCCGAATTCCGAGAACCCGGCGCGGCACGAGTCGGAGACGGAGCTTGAGGGGTTGCCTCGGTCTTCCTTTTGGAATATCCTTTCTCCGAGAAGCCCCAGACAACCCGCTTATTTGTCGGGTCGGGCTAATGCCATTGTAAGAAGCGGTGACACGCCTTATGATGTCGGGCTGAGGAGGGCCTCGGAGGACCCGTACGACGCGTCAGGTAATCCGAATGGAATTATCCAGCTTGGTCTTCCGGACAACAAGGTGAGAACTTTACTCATTTCGTGGCATTTTTTCGCCTGCTTTTTTTTTTGGTGGTCGTTAAATGTTTCATTTTTGTGTTATTTATTATTTATTTATTTACTTTGTGTTCCTGTAGTTAACGTTGGATTTGGTCAAGGAATGGCTGGTTGAGAATGGAAGGGAAGCAATACTAGGTGGTGGAGGAGATGAGTTGAGTATTAGTGGTTTTGCTTCTTACAAGCCTGGTGGTGATGGACTAATGGAGCTGAAAGTGGTAATTTTATTTTCATTTTTCTTCTCTTGTGCTGAAAATTTCAATTCCAAGGTCACCTTGGTTGGTATAGAAGCTCAAATCTTGAAAAGAAAATTGTTTTGGTCTCTATTCTTTGGCATTTGCATGCTGGTCTAAAAGAAAGGGATTATGAAATTCTTTGTTTTGGTTTCTTCTGCTGGTGAATTGAGCTAATGCAAGATGATAACTTTTCTTCCAAACCAAAAGGGTATTCCATCATATCCTGCTACTTTTGATGGTCCACATACCAATTTTTAGAAGAATCACAACAAAAATGAATGGAGTGTGTGATTAAGATGGTGGGTAGAGCAACTTATCTAATTGGTGGCAAGTGGTTGATAGGGCCCCCCTGCATGAAAATTCTTATCTGCTCTGCTTATGTTAAAATGTGCAAAAATTTAAATCCTGTACCAATGGGGATCCTAAGAAGGGAATGTTCTTAGGAATAACTGGTTGCCTGTAGATTAACTTGTACTTGTGTAAGTGACATCCAAAATAAGTTGCCTTGTTTAATGCCAATGGTCAACTACAATAGCTGTAGAAGAGACCGGGAGTTATGAAATTTACGACCATGTTGTCTAACAAATGTAGGAATTCTTCCAGTAAGCTCACATATCTTGTAACTTTCTTGGGGAGAATTAGCCTCTCTTTGGAAGAAATCTTATTTTGGCACAGGAAAAAATTTTGCTTCCTTTAGTGCATCACCGGTAGGCTTCCTGCTTTCTCCTTGTCACAGCAGCTTTCTTTTAACATACAAATTAGCTATAATGTCACCAATTCTCAACCAAGAAAATTCTTCTCTGATTTAATGATACTGTACACAATGGATTCATTTCCTTGTGTGATTCCCCGGAAACTTTTTACCTCGAGTTTTGGGCATGATGCTCTAGATCATTTTTGTTATGTGCTGACCAAAAACTGACTTAAAGACAATAACTAATGGTCTGTTGAATTTGGATGTTTCTCCAGTCTCTCCATCAATCACTAATTTATATGCATATGCTTACCAGGAAGCTGTGAGAAACATCCTGTTTAACTCTGTATATTATGAGGATACTAGAATGTGTGTGCAACATTTATCTCTCAGCAGTTCTTTAATTTCCTGACCTGTTGTTGCTGGTCAGGTTAAATCTTCGCTGATTCCTTACTTTTAGGCACTTGCCTTTGTGGATATAGCATCTTGAAATGTAGTCCCAACTTTTACTTTTCTCTGATGCTGTTTTCTAGCACGTGAACAGCATTCATTTCAAATGATGTTGATGTTTCTCTTTTCAAATTCATCTTATCCTGCAGGCCGTGGCAGGATTCATGTCTCACGTCCTGAATAAAGCGGTTTGCTTTGATCCTTCCCATATGTTATTGGCAGCTGGTACATCCTCTGCTATTGAGATGCTTAGCTTCTGTCTAGCAGATGCTGGGAATGCGTTTCTTGTTCCAACACCGCATTACCCAGGGTAATATCATTTCCTTAATTTGTAAATGTTTTCATGCATATACCTCTTACCATGAGAGGACTAACCTGAGCACAATTTGCAGATTTGACAAGGATGTGAAATGGAGAACAGGGATGAAGATAATTCCTGTTCCTTGCCGTAGCACTGACAACTTCAGTTTAAGTATAAATGCACTTGATCAAGCATTCAATCAGGCAAAGAAGCGCAGTCTCAAAGTTTGTGGCATTATAATTTCAAACCCATCAAATCCTGCTGGGAATTTGCTCAATCGGGAAACACTTTACACCATGCTAGATTTTGCTAGGCAGAAGAACATTCATATAGTGTCTAATGAAATGTTTGTGGGGTCCACTCATGGAAGTCAAGGGTTTGTGAGCATAGCAGAAGTCATCAATTTAGAAAATCAAGACCAGGACAGGGTGCATATGGTATACGGCCTGTCTGAAGATCTATCTCTTCCAGGTTTTAGGATGAGTGTTTTATACTCCTTCAACAAGAATGTTCTCGCTGCTGCTAATAAGTTGACAAGGTTCTCATCCATTTCAACTCCAACAGAGCGCCTGCTTATTTCTGTGCTTTCAGATGGCAAATTTATTCAAAAGTTAATTAACATTAACAGGAAGAGGCTTCAAAGAATGTATGCTGCAATTGTAGCAGGGTTGAAGCAGTTGGGCATTGAGTGCAGTAAGGGCAACGGAGGATTCTATTGTTGGGCTGACATGAGTGGATTAATCAGCTCTTACAGTGAGAAAGGAGAGCTGGAGCTTTGGGACAAATTGTTGAACATAGCTAAGCTCAACGTGACCCCTGGTTCTAGTTGTCATTGCATTGAACCTGGGTGGTTCCATTTCTGTTTTACTACCTTGAGTGAAAGAGATATTCCTGTAGTTATGGGCAGAATTCAGAAAATTGCTGAAACCTGTAAATCACGCAATTGAAGTGTCTGATTTATTTGCCAAAGTAGATCACATAGATTTTTTCGTGGGATTATCGTGGGGTATTTACACAACCAAAAAACCTGTATTTGAATTTGAAGTGTACATATAGTTCATCATATGTGTTGCCTCTGCCGTTTACCACCCCAAACTCAGCAGCAATGGTTCACGCACGCCCGTTATTTCATCCCGAAGAGCTCATCGTACCAAGCGGAGAAAAATTACAGGCTGAGCAATATAATCGAACTGGAACCTAGTATAACTTATATCACACTCGCATTTTTCTGCATTTCTTTAGAGGATTTAGGAACTGGGGTGGAGAGAGTAATAGTGTGATCTTCAAGCCTTTTTTCCGTCTCTTTTTGTTAATTTTTAGGTTACAATGAGGCCGAAAGACTGATAAAGGAAAGCAGAGTCACTAAAACCCAAACACAGAAACAAAGGTATTCCAACCACCTGTAAGAAGCACAGGACTATTTTCGTGTACATAGGAGTTGCAGCAAATCTCAGAGGTTGACCGGCAATTACTTCAGTTCCTTCACCACATAATTCATGGGAGTCCGTAGCTGTCTGATGGGATCATGTGAGATGAAGGAAAAAAAATCAAGACATGGTAATCGGTTCTGGTAAGAGATGCAATGAAAGAATCATTTTATTGCAAAAAATTGCAGCATTTGAGGAACAATTTAGTTCAAAATGAATGAAAAAAATATTTCTACTTTTGTTTCTGCACAACAAATTCACACCATCTTTCAGCTCAAATAACTAAAATCTAAGTTGGTCCAAGAAAATTTTGCATCATGATGAATGTGACTATTCCCCTCCAGATCTTATGGACTCGAGCACTTGAACAACTTCAGCCATACTTGGTCTTCTTGCAGGAACCTCAGAGTTACAAATCAATCCCAATTTCATAACTTGAATCAGCTCGTTTTCAGAAAAATCTCGCAAATTTCTATCAAAGCAATCGGAAGCAGAGCCAGTCTCCAACAATTCACGAACATATTCACACAAAACCACCACTTTATTTGCAGTTGGACTCTCCACTGGTTTCCTACCAGTAACCAGCTCCAAAAGAATCACTCCAAAGCTATACACATCACATTTCTCACTCAATCTCAGACTTTGAGCCAACTCCGGTGCAACATACCCTACTGAATTATGGAATCTGGTTAATCCATAATTGTCCAAAATGGGAAGGAACTTACCCAACCCATAGTCAGAAAACTTGGCTTCATAATTTTCATTTAGGAGTATGTTAGTGGATTTGATGTTTAGATGAAGAACTGGAGGCCTGCAGTCGTGGTGTAGGTAAGAAAGTGCTCTTGCTGTTCCAAGAGCAATGTGAAACCTCCTAGACCAGTCCAATTCAGGGTTCCCAACACCAGT
This sequence comes from Ceriops zippeliana, assembly GCA_037897445.1. Classification (NCBI taxonomy): domain Eukaryota; kingdom Viridiplantae; phylum Streptophyta; class Magnoliopsida; order Malpighiales; family Rhizophoraceae; genus Ceriops; species Ceriops zippeliana. The sequence goes on along the minus strand of JBAPLH010000054.1, from coordinate 1,788,066 downwards.
ACTGGTGCCTGGAAAATTAAGTCCATGCAGATTATCATAAAGGTTGCCATTTTGAACAAACTCCGATAAGATTAGTTGCATTGTAGAGGACCAATAGTAACCTTGAAGTGCAACCAAATTGGGATGTCGGAGGTTAACTAATCTTCCAATTTCCTGCTCAAATTCATCTTGACTTCTGATCCTACCCAGAGTCTCAAGCTTCTTCACTGCAATTGAAATCCCACCTTCAAAATCAGTTCTATAGACTGTTCCAATTGATCCACCACCAATAAAGTTTTCCTTGTCAAGCAAAGCTTTGGTGCCAGACTCCCAATCTTCATATTTTGAAGGCAAACTCTTGCTGAACAGAACTAGCTTCCCTATTATAACACTTGATTCCGTTGAAGCCAATGGTGTGCTCTCAACCACCATTGGCTGTTCCCCTCTTGTCCTCCTCTGGGCCCTGATATTCATGATTGATACCACACAAACACCAGCAAGGATAAGTGCAGCAGCAACAATTGCCACAATGACAGAAGTACCAAGTACCTTGTTCGAAGGAGTAGTGGCATTACCACCTTTTGAGCAAGAAATTTCCAAAGGAAGGCCACAAAGACCAGAATTGTTGAGAAATGAAGAGGGGCCAAATGCCTGGATTAATGGTATATAAGGAATGGCACCCATAAGTCTGTTGGAGGAGAGATTCAAGGACTTCAAGTTTGTCAAATTTCCAAGGGAATATGGGATTGAACCAGACAGTAAATTTTGTGATAAGTCAAGAATTTGGAGTTTTGATAGGCGTCCTAGGGTCTCTGATATGCTTCCATTGAGCTGGTTGCTGTGTAGATCAAGCACTTCCAAGGCAGTGATATTGTAAAGGGTATCAGGAATCTCACCATCCAAATAATTACCAGAAACATTCCTGCATCAACAAATCATAAAATTGTTCAATTTTGTACTAAAAAGATAGATAATATGCAAAAATCTAAGATGTTGGTGGGACTCACAATTCTCGGAGATACAGGCAACTGCTTATGTCTTCAGGAATTTCACCCACAAGCTTGAGATTATGCAAATCCAACACCAGTAGCAGCTTAATGCCACCAATCCCTGTGGGGATCGTCCCATCTAGCAAATTGTTGCCCAAATTAAGAACACAAAGCCTCTTCAATTCCACAATCCCAACTGGGATACTCCCATTTAGCCTGTTAAACCCCAAGTTTAGAACTTTAAGGTTTCGGCAGTTTGCAATGCTCAAAGGGATCTCCCCATCCAAATCATTACCTGAAGCATCAAAGATTTCCATTCTCTCGCTGCAGATCCCAAAGTCAGGAATCTGTCCCTCTAATGCATTATGTGACACATTGAAATAACTCATATTTTGTAGTCCAAGTGTACCAAATGGAGGCAACCCAGTAAAATCGTTACTGCCAAGATCCAAAAAACTCAATCTCTGGCATTTTGAAAATTTATCCTGCACACTCCCAGTTAACACATTGCCCCTCAAGGACACAAATTGTAATGTAGGAATATCACAAATTTGAGAAGGCAACTCGCCGTTGAGTTTATTAAATGAGAAATCGAACCCTTCAAGGTTGGTACAATTTACAATTGAACCAGGAATAGAACCAGAAAGGCTGTTATGAGAAAAAGAAACAAACTTGATCTTGTAGCAAAACTTGAACAAAGCCGAGGGTATCTCACCACTATAGCTATTCCTTGACAAATCAAGGAACCTAATACTCGGCAAATCACCGATAAAAGCTGGGATCGATCCAGATAAGGCATTAGAACTCAAATTTATCTTCCACAATGTGATTAACTCTGCATATTCTTGTGGGATATTACCCGAAAATCGGTTTCCAAACAATGTCAAGATTCTTAAAGACCTCAAACCTGATAATGCTGGTGACAAAAGCCCAGATAGGGTTGTATTCCACAAAACAATCCTCTCCACAAATCCAAGAGGGTTGCAAAATACACCGTTGTACTCGCAAGGATTGCCACTTGGGACCCACGTAGCCAAACTCTTGTGTGGATCCTCACTAACGCTTGCCTTGAACCGAAGCAAGATCTCCTTCTCAGAAGCAGGAGAAACTGCAGCAGTGAGACCAAGAAAGCACGAAATCAAGAGCAAAACGGCATGCGAGGCACAAAATCGGTAAAGTCTTCTCATGCTCACTGCATAAATGGTGACAAACGGATCCACCACTTTGGCATTATCGATTCTGGAACTAACAGAGAAAAGATCTGGGCATCTTTTCTGCTTCTCTTGAAGTGAGAGCTTGGAATTTTATTGAGAAAAATCACAAGAATACAATAATGACCAAGTTTGCAACATTTTCAGCTCGTGGCATCACTGAAATTAAGGAAGCTCCTGAAAATTGTGCACACATTTTGCACAGAAAACAGCATGGAAATATAACAAAACCGTTTTGTCCATGGCAAAGAAACAAGTGCCTGGAAGGTCTTAACTTTTGTGGGGCTTAGTAAAGAAATGAAATAGAGAGGAAGGCAGTGAAGCATGGGAGGAGGCGTATGTAATGAAAATCTTGAAATTGATGTGGAAGAAGGGTGACCTACCTGGTCACACAGTGACTTGGCTGGAAAGGAAGCAGGTGAGCCAATTTAATAGCCCTTTAAGAAAAGTCCCACTTCTCTTCCTACACATCTATGGTTGCCCACCAGCTGAAGATGAACCACGTGCATGTCCATCTCTCTCTCTCTCTCTCTCTCTCTCTCTCTCTCTCTCTTCATACACAATTATATGTATAAATTGATGTCTTTTATAGAATGGGAAAACCCCCACCAAGCTGTCTGTGTTCACTGACCAAGCATGACCCTTTCTGGATGTATCAGTGCATTTATTATTCCCTTTCTCTCTCACCAACCCCTATAATGCTCCATTGGGTCGCCACCTACTTACCATTATTACAAGGGACTCAAAAAAAAAAAAAAAAAGGAAAGAACTTTGAGAAGAGAAACAAAAAGGAGGAGAATGAATGTAAATGAAAGTAAGTTTGAAGGAAGAAGAAGAAGAAGAAGAAGAAGAAGGAAAAGGGACTCATTTTTGCTTTAGCTTGCCTCCTTTTGAGGGCGTTGGATTGTCCTCGGTACCCATTTTGATTTGGACTTCGTTGATGACGTTCGTTCGTTTCTTTATTATTTTGTTTTGCTGTAGTACATACATACAATATGGGACGTCAAATTTATTCTTGTTTTTTTTTTTTTTTAAATTTCAATTTCTGTGCGCATGAGCTTGTCCAGAGTATGCACACACCATGTCGGAACCTTTACCTTTCAGCTCAGCTGTTCGAAATTTAGCGAGTCTTTTTTTTTTTTTTTTTTACGTGGCCTGTCGTTCTCCTTCTAAGAAAAAAAAATATATATTCGAAATTAAATAATTATCGTTCATTTATTACACACCATAAAGTAACTGACGTTTCTCTTTTGAACTGTACAAGTTTCTAACACTTTGGGTGCTAGCTAAGCATGCTCACCTCGTATGTCATGCCATTGATGCCTGATGCCTCATGTGATGATATCCATTTAGAAATGATATTAACTGTGACCTGTTAAATTCCCAAAGGCTTTTTTTTTTTTTTTTTCAAACTAGACTTTCGGTGTGTGCTGCTAATTAATAATTGCTAATTATCACTTGTATAAATGAATTAATAAACATAAGTAATTTACCCAAAAATGCACCTAAATCAAGCTGATTACCAAATAATTTCGAAGTCAATGATGGAAGTGAACTTCTAGAATTAATTTTTTTTATTTGGAAAATCGTCACCCAAATTAACTAGAGAAATAAATAAACAATCTTATCCCACTTCATTTCTCATATGATAGCTTTCTAAGCAACCCAATTGGCATGATCGTAAAATACCATGAACTAAAAGTCGCAGACGTTCGCTGGCTATGTGAATTTTAATGGATGCCTGTTGGGTTTATTGACACAATCATGTATGAAAGAAGACACTGAACTTGTCTTTTTGGTTGTGTTTTCCTGAACAAAAATAAATAAATAAATAAATAAAAAGAACTTAAGCGAGGATTAAATAGGGCAAGAAAAGTGCACATGGGGGCAGATGGGGATGCTAATAATAGCTCTATGTATAAATTGTTGGGGGTAACGGTGCACATGGGGATAGGGATGCTAACAGGTCTTAGTATAAATTGTTGGGAACAGAAAAGGGAAAAAGTTTTAAGTAAATAAAAAAATTATGAAAATATTAAATTTATAAATTATTTTTAGTTACAATTTATTTATTTTTAATATAAAATTTTTAATTGCATAATTTTTAGACTCACACATGGAATTTCAACATAAAATATAAAATGTAAAATATAAATTTATCTCTTATTATAGTTAAGGACAATCATTAAATTTTAGGGAATCGATACATTTAAGCAACTTTTGGGTAAATTATTCATTATTTTTACTTCTAAAAATCTTTTATCTTTGCCTTCATCAAAAGTGTGTAGTTGCAGTTAAAAAAAAAAAAAGAGACATAATTTAAACAATTTCATCAACTTAACTTTAGATATTAATAACGTGTTGCTTCAAGCTGTTTTAGTGAATGAGGATTGACCTTGTTCACCGAAAAAAAGAAAAAAGACAAAACAACAAAAAGACTTTGTCATCACTACCCCAATGTAAGAAATTTCATGTTGGTTCAAACTAATCGAATTTAATATTAATATTGTATTATTAAAAATAAAATATGGAAGAAATTCTAAATGGTCATACCGTTCATGTTTTGGTCTTTTTTGAAATTAGTATACATTGATCACAAGTTTTATATATATATATATATATTGGGAACAAATCTAAGGAATCATTTTGTAATTTTTTTTACCGTGGATCTTTAAATGGAAGAAGTTTCATGGTTCCAAACTAATGATGACCGTTGATTTGTTGGTCCCACTTTTATGGTCAATCATCTCAGAACCATCTCAATGTTCCTTTTTGCGGTCGCGGCTGGGCCCGGCCTTGTGGAACCACATTTTAATGCGGGAACGGCACCCGCACAGTTGGCAATTTCACAGTGGTCCCCGTTGGGACCAATCGGCAGCCTTTCTATTTGTGCTGCGACGCGCTTTTTGAGTGTGGCAAAAAGGAGCAGGGGGCCGGCCTGTGCAAGTGTAGTACAAACAAATCCGTGGGCTCGTGGTTCTACAAAAGCAAGACATATTCTTTTATGACAAGACAAATACAATTTTATTTAAAACTTCGTTAAAAATAAATTTAAAAAACATGGTTGGGGAATACGTGCACTCTATTTAATCACAATTATTATATATATATATATATATATATATATATAATTAATTGTAAATTCGGTATTTATGTTTATGTTATCTCTTAATATTTTTACTTTAATATATTAAAATATCCCTTTTTTTCGCCTAAATATTCCAGACGTCGGTGGTTGTCGTATGAAATTTGGGGGATTCTTTCACCCATACAGATCCCTACCGTAGCGGTCTATTTGTTTGTTTTCTTTTACCAAAAAAAAAAAAAAGAATCTATTTTGTAAGCATGTACTCATCGGTTAAAATTGAATTTGTTAATTAATATTTTTATTTAAAAGTTTTATTATTTAAATATCATTAAATTTAAATAAATTTTATGTTAAAAATGAGTATTAATAAAATTATAACTTAATATTATATATATTTTTGTTATATATATATATATATATGTTATTTAGAACCAAAAGACAATAAAAAATATTCAAACTTTTAAAAATATATAAAATAAAATATGTCGAATCGAGTTTACCATATTAACTCGATGGGTGTAGTGGTTTGTTGCGAGGATATTGGATGTGCACATTTGTTTGTACACACGCACGCGGACACACCTAAGGAGGCCTTTTTGACTCCAAAGTTTTATTCATTTGAACGCCGGTTTGGGGGGCGGGGGGAGGGGGTCAGTCGGCTAACATACAAGTTCATGTATGTGGGTCTCGCCTTTCTTTTCTGGAAGAAAATTCAATGCCACCTCCTTGTCGTGGTTACTTAGGGAATAAAATTGTGTTTCAAACTAAACCAACCCCAACCCCCCCCCCCCCCCCAAAAAAAAAAACCCCTCGTACGTTTGTTTGATTAAATATGATAATGCAAAAATGTTTATGTCCACCATTTAAGCTTTTTTTTTTTTTTTTCACTCGCATGAGCTTTTTGGCTACGAATGAGTGGCCGGCCAGCATGCATCCACGAGCCTAATTTTCATTTTCTTTGGAATCAAAGGTTACATTTGTCTTGATTCATTTGCGTTAGCTCGTAGAGTTCTTAATCCCGCAATGAGAGTTCGCCTTCCAAAGAAAGAACGAGCTTTTGTTTATGATTGTCGTATCATTCTGAAGCAGAAACTGCATGTGAAAATTCACATTCCATCCACATTGCCTGCTAAATTAACACTTTCACCCACAGAAACGGGTCAGCTACCCTGTTCCTCTGCTTAAAAATGGATGTTCAGCAAGCCCTTCCCATCGCCTGCAAACAATGCACGAGGCTCTACTTTGCGAGAATGAGGATGAGAGGATAAGTGGATGAGGCTCGTCAGTTCACGACGGTTTGAGAAAGGGTTATCCATTGTACAAATAACTCAAATTTAACGACAAATGAGCGGCATGACATGCAACTTGGATTTACAATCGGTAACAACTTTCTTCATGTTCAATTTCAGCCCCTTTGAGATGTCTATTTAAAGCACAAGCATATACAAACAGGGACTGAAAGACTGCTATATTGAAACAAGAAAAAACGTAGAAAATAAAAGAGAGAGAGTGAAGGCATTCCAGGCTGAAATCACAGCCCCAATGCCTTCAGTGGATGAAGTTGTTGAACAAAATAGTACCCTCATCCAAATGAATTGTGCTTGATTTAAGTATGTATGACTATACTGTTGTGATAGACAAGCTTCCTTGACCTGAACAAGCAGAATGAGCTACGCCAAAAGTGGTTGGTTTTCTGTTGCCTTGAGCTTTCTTTTAGCATACACTGTGAATATGATTGTTGTCACGACACTTGCACAGAAACCAATAATGTTGAAGATAATTTGTGATCCCGAAAGGGAGCTCTGCTCCTTTGAAGCATCTGCCAAGGCCTGTATGAGGATACCACTGCAACAAATGGAAGAAATCTAAGGGATCATGAGCGAATCAAAGACTGCATATGTGCATATCTTTTCTCTAGTAATATCTTCAAGGTTCCAGATGGAATTCCAAAGTCGGTGGTGAAAATGTAAACAAACTTTTAAGTTCCTTTCAATGGTTGCAATAAATTGGTATTACTTTCAGGCATGCCTTCATGTGAAGTATCTATTTCACCTAAGTAAAGGATAAGGCAAGATAAAAGCTCCAATTATGTGCCTTCCAAATATGCTTGCCTGCCAACTCCCCTCCCCTGCACCACATTCTCATTACACCTTAACAGTCCAAGTTATTTGCATGAACACACGTATGCATTTAAGGTGGAAAAGGACTTTTGATAAAGAGGAGAGGGGAAGAGAAAGAGGTCTTACGTGTATATTGCAACAAAAATATCTGGCACCAATCCAACCAATGATCCCAAGATGTAAGGACCATATTTAACATTTGTTGCGACAGCACAATAATTGTACAAAATGTAAGGGAATGGAGAAATCCTGATCAATATTACAGATTGACACTGATGAAACCAGTTTCCTTCACCTGCTGCTGTCAGGACAGCAGCTCGCTTAGGATATCTTTCCAACCAACCCTGTGGTAAGTGGTGCAAATTACAATATGCAGGTTGAATGAGAGGAAACAAGGTCAAATAAATTATCTGTAAAAATATCAGAACTGGGTTCCTACCTGAATTTTGAGAAGGAACAGAGAGCCAACAAAATAGGGCAGTGATACACCTAGAGCTGCAGCCAAAATGATAATCAGGAAGCCATATCCATAACCAAATGTCATTCCAATGACCCACATGGAAGGTGTAGATGGCAAAAGCAAGGTGGGAAACAATGCCACAGAAGTGAATAGTAGCACTCCCAGCACTGGAGTGCTAAATGTTGCTGTCTCCCAGTTTATGATAGGGATAATTTCCTGAAATGTTGTCAACCAAGATGGAAGCAAATTAGCATAAGCATCTTTGTGTGTTGGCACAACCAAGGTTAGATTTAGAACCAGAACCAAATCAGTTCACAATTGAAACATGAACTGGCCAACAATTCCACAGTTCGAGAACAGAACCAGAACCATCAGGGGGCAGAACCATTCTGGGTAAGATTCCCCCTTCAAAAACTGGAATAGGAGGCAGAAGCATGAGGAGCTGGTTTGGCTAAGATTCCCCCCTTCAAAAAATCAGAACTGCAACCATGATCCAATCCAATTGCAAACTGGGATTTTTTTTTTTTTTTAAAGTTACTGTTGGTTCCAAGGGTCATTTGTTCCCCTTTAGCTCCAGTCCATAAATACCCTATCTCATTTCATCCTTCTCCACACCACAACTTCCATATTCTTCTCCTCAATTACTCTCAATTAGCTCCAATTGCAATATTGACTATGCTCATTAAATCTTTATTATTTACTTAAATTCTTGTCATCCAAAAAATTTATTTATTACTCTCAATTCCTTTACTTACTAGCTATTACATCTTTTTTTTTTTTTTAACATCAATTACAAAAATGTCAAGTAGAAAGTTCAAGGCTCAACAATGGTAACGGCAAATGAAAATCAATTTCTCAACAAATGTAATTAGCAAGAAATCTGACACATTCATCACACAAACAAGTCCAATGTCTGTTATGATAGCCACGCGCTAGACCTAGCTCATTAATCCTGCGTCCTCTAACTCAACACACACTGAACATTATAAGACATATAGATGTAGTTGTACTAATCTGCATACTTTTGTGAAGATTGTTCACACTCTTGCCATCATTATATAAACACATATGCATATTCATATAAAAGTACCATCTCAACATCATGTGCAGATTCATGACAAAGAAATCCAAGTGTCTGTATGTGTTGAGGTAGATAATACCCAGTTCAAGAAACACCCGTTACCAACTAAAGGAGGTGCAGTCTTGCAACTATACAAGTCCAAATAACAAATATTACAACAAAACTGCAAAATAAACATCAGCAATCACAATGAAACCCAATAGTGAAGTCATGCAGGGAACAAAGTTCCTAGCTAAATGAAATTTCATGCGCAATAGTGTGTTTTATTGTCCTTATGAATGAAGGGGGGTCTTAGCACTTCAATGTGCAATGAACTAAAATTGCAAAGGTTAACACTTGATTCCATTCCCAATGTACCCTTGCACATGAGTTTATGGAGGCAAAAACCCAAAACTCTGATCTAACTGGCAATGCAACAGAATTTTTTTCTTCTCATTTAAAAACAACATTCCAACACAAAGTCAAGTAAGGGACCAACATATGAAGCAAAACCAGCCAACTCATGAAAAAGGCCATAAATTCCCCAGGCACATTTGATAACTAATGGAACAGCAAAACCATAAAAAATCATAAACAAATGCAACCCAATCCATGAACAATTCCAACCCATTCAACACAAACTTAGATAGAAAAAATCCAAGCACATGATAATCCAACAAAAACCCACGATCAACATCAAAGCAAATGAGTATCAATCACATGTAAACGCTATTGTAAAAGCAAAAGTAATCAAATTGATGATAAAAACAAACCTTGTCCATGAAATAAGGGGCAACCCATTTGAGGAAAACAACAGCCAAGAGCCCCAAACAAGAGAATAACAAAGCCAATTTGATCCAATACCAAACCACACACCTTCTCCACCTCCAAAAAAACATACTCGATTCTTCCCTAACCCGAACCCCATTAAACCCCTCCTCACTTTCACAATTTCCCAACATCAAATAGTCCCCTTTTCCATCATCCCCTCCTTCACTATTCCTAATCTCACCCTCAACTCTGGCACCACCACTCTCCCCTCTTCAGAATAAGTCATTGACGCAACCAACCCACCTTCCTTTAATTCAAAAAGTTCCCAACTTTCTGTTAGTTTCCAGGGAAAACTCGACAGAAAGAAAGAACCCAAAGGCTGTTCCGAGGAGAGAAGACTGGTCGATGGAGAGAAGCAGCAAAATCAATTGAGGGAATTTTTAGAAGCAATCGATTTCTTTATACAGAAACGCTTCGATTTGTTGCTGCTGTTAAATGTCTCTTTGACAGAAGCTTCTCAGTAGCCAGTGATTTACGAATCCTCCCACTGAAACGGTGTCGTTTCTTCTACCCAATTTACTTCGTTTTTTAATCGTTGGTGTTAGTGCCCGTCTCCTTGACCGGTTGTTAGGGTGATATCAGAAGGTAACAGAGCAATCGGAGTTAAACACGTGTCAAAGGAACAAACTGGCATCCACAAGAGCACCACCACCAACTATTTATAACAAGCGAGAAGTTAGGTCTATGTACTTGGAAGGTCATTAAAATGTTATTTTATCCCACAAAACTTTCGTGTCCTCGTAATTATATATTTATAATCATTTAATTATAATTATTATTTATAATAAATGTTCCGAAAAATGTGCACATATATATATATATTTTTATTTTTATTTTTGATTTAGTTACAGTGGAGAGAAAATTTAAGTATAGATAAAGTATAAAGTAATGGGGATGGAATCTAAGAGCTTGCCTTAAAATTTTTTGATAAGTATTATGTATATATTAATATACCATGAAGGGCTGGGTATAAAAATGCTGATTATTTTAAGCAAAAGCATGGGGAATATGCTCTTTCTTTTTGGAAGCGTGAGAATTACTTGATGCGTGCCTTTGGAGTTTGAAATGACGATAGCTTTAAAGTAATGGAGGGGATCACCATAGCTTATCTAATGAAGGGAAAGCTTTGTGTGAAGCAATGTACGACACACGAATAATCCTTTATTGCGAATTCGAACCCGTTTTGCAGCTAAGAATTTCATTATTGTTTTAACGAAATTGAAAATAATAATAATAATTATTATTTTTTTATTTATTTATTTCCCATGCATATGGTGCATTTAATATGAAAAGTATCCAACTCTCTAGGCCAAGGTGGCCCAAATATCAGGGCTACTTTGCTAGGTATAAGATCTTGTTAAAAATTTGGGCCCATGCAAGAACAGAAAAATTCGGGCCCATACACTAGCGAGTGCCTAAAACGATCAAGATGAGCAAGAACTTGAAGCTATATTTAGAGAACTCTAAATATCGTTTTATGAACTTTTTAATAGATTAAAAAAAATCATCTTGAAGTATTGTTGAAGACAATGAGAAGGTGAGAAATGTTTGGATATTAAAAATTTTTAAATAATAAAAAAAAAAGTAGGGAGGGCTGGGGAGTCTCTCCACTATTTGTTTAGCTCATCATGGCTGAGTTACGAACGTTACCTCCGGGGACTGGAAATGGGGATCCCCATCAACTGCTCTCTTATTGAAGTGTGACCTACATGGCGACGTGGCTACAATGCCCGTACAACTTTCCTCGAAGGTTGTACCACAAAACCTCCACGTCACATCCTTTCCAATGATTGACGAGGGGTCAGTCAGTCAGTCAGTCAGCCGTTGATGGGTTCACTTGTAGGAAAGCATCTACAGGGGGTTTGAAAGAGACCCCAAGAGATTTTCGACATTAACATTCCGACCCAGAAATCAACCAACGGAGTCAAAATAAAATTAAGGGGAGAAGAAAGCTTATGAGTTGGGTTAATTGGTTCAATTAACTAATGGTAATGGGCTTTCGGATGATACGACAGAAGTGTGAGAACTCTCTAAATTCTCGAAGAACAGATTAAAGAGATGACAACAAACTGAGTTCAAGGAAAATGAGACTTTTAAAATAGATTTAACAGTTGGAAAAGACCCGTTCCTCATTACTCATGTTGTAGAATTTTGGCTCCATTGTACATAACATGGTTAACTCAGTTGCTAATAAACGTAATCACTCATTGTGTTTATAATTGACCCTTAAACTAGTGAGATTAGCATGACTAATCATTCATAAAATGAAAATGAAAGTTAAAAGCACAAACCGAACTTGAAAAACTATCCGGATTTTAGCCTCCGTCAACTGACGCTTCGAAAATACAAAATCAAAGATAGGGAAATTCGTGCGCTTGAGAAATAAAATAATTTTTTCCAATGTACCATAATAAAATAATATGAAATAAGACCAAAACCTTTGGCGAACCGCCGAACATCATCGTCATGCCCGCCCCCTGGTCTTCGGATCCACGCACTGCGCGCCTACTAACTCTTTGCATGCAACGGCGCCATGAATCCGCCGTGAAATACAGTCGATAATTCCTGAGATTATGCGTACGTGGTGTGGTCCCGCCGTGAACGTGGACGTTAGGCTTCGCTTCATTGAATATCAGCCACACATTGTCTGCACGCACGCTTTCTTGGGCGTTAGGCTTGCACATTTTCAATTCCCAAAACCGGACTCTTTTGAACTAGTTCCATCGGAAAAAGCTGGATACTTCTAAATTTGATGGGACCCATGCTCTCTCTCTCTCATCGCCTTGAAACTAGCAGAGTGAGTATATACAATGAGACGAACAACGTATTTGGGAGAGAAAAATAGGAGAAAAATAGTTAATGTTTGTATTTAAGAAATATTTTAAAGAGGAGAAGAAAAAAAAAAGAAGATAAATGAGAGCAAAATTAATATCTTCTTACTAACTTTATTTATTTTAATTTTAAAAGAAAAATTATTAATTTTTTATCATTTTTATTAAAAGATTGTATTGTCCTTATTTTATATATATATATATACTGTAAAGATCAATTAGTATTTTCATATAAATTAATTTTCTTTATCTCACTTTCCTCTCTCCCTTCTTTATTATCCAAACACAATTCTGATCTCAATATTATTTAATAATGAAAAAAATTTGATTAGAGTCTACTGTTATCAAACTAAAATTATGTTTTTCTTAATGAACAATTTGTTCAATTTTTTAATATAAAAATAATTAAATTATAATAATTTATTATTATACGTATAATTAAAAAATATATGAAATTTAATAAAATTTATTAAATAAAAATAAATATTTAATTTGAATATAAAAATATATATACATTTGAAACTAATCAGAAGAAAAATTATTTTTATAATACAATAAATAAAATTTTTAATAATTACATAATTCAAATTTTAAATGAATTATTTAGAAACTAAACATGCACTTGTTTTGATTTTATGTCAAATGAATTTTATAACGAAACTTGATTATTGTTCATGAACATAAATAAATAAAAAAAACTTTACATCCAGTTAAATTCTCGAATTTTTAATGAATATGTTGACTATTTTATAGTCCTATTTGAAGAAACCAAGCGCTTAACTAATATAAAATAAGGGAAATAAAGAAAAATTCAAATTTATTCATGTAGATATTTTTGGCAATTAATATACTTTTTTTTTATAAATATCATATATGAAGTTTTTTAAATACAAAGTTCAATGAAACCTTTTTCTTTTTAAATTTAGATGTTGAAAATTTTATAATCCTATCGACTGATGTCATGCTTTTTACTGTTTGAGTAAAAAATTAAGAAAAATAATAAAATCGTTATTTTAGCAAAACAACACATTGTAAAAAGTTTTTTTTGGAAAATTGAGGAAGACGTGCATTTCCCCTAAGCCGGTTACTGCGGAGACATTTTATTTTGGAAAAAATATATATAAAAAAACAATAGAATTACGCCAGGATCAAGATTTGGGTAGTAGTTGACAGCTAAGATTTAGAGTTAGCACGTTAAAGGGGTCCATCCATCGCCGACCTAAATAACAAGAAAAAAAAAAAATCGAGTATAAAAGGGGGAGACGTGCCCGTCAGTGCATGTACCCCTCGAAAACAATCTTAAACAACTTGCCCATCTGCTTGTCTTTTTTTCAACTTTAATCTGCTCTGTACCCCTTCAGGTCCTTCGGCGCTCTCTCGGGCGAACCTCCAAAACAGAAAGAGAGAGCCGAGCACGGCGACAGCTTTCAGACTCAAACGATTTACGGTGCCTTTCTTTTGTCTTTTTTGTGTTCTGTAATAGAAGATCTAGTTTTTTGTTATTATTATTTTTATTATTTTGGTTACAACTCGATTTTTCTCTCTGTTATCGCATCAATACCATCGTATACAGAACCGATTGCTTCTTTTTTTTTTTTCTCTCAAGATAAAATTTTTTAAGCTTTGATTTATCTGAGCCGTTGGATCTCCAATAATGGATTTCGACGGTGTTGTGGTTGGATGTTTGGATTCTTGAAGAAGGAGACGGAATTTTTATTTTTGTCTCGAAGTTGTTTAATGTCAGAAATGCCCTTGCCTCATCGTGATTACCCCACCTCCGGGTCGGAGGAGGATTTGTTTATAGGCATTTGGGTAAAAATGCCCACGTGTAGTGATTACGTTTCTATTACCAGAAATGTCCCAGCAGGGTTTTTGAGTCGTCTTGGAATATTTCGCCTTAGAATATTTTTTAATTCTATTACTTCACACCCCCCCCCTTTTCTTAGGGGCTGGGGAGAAGCGTAGGGGGATAAATACGTCAATTCAGTGACAAAACGTGTCAGCATAGTGTTTTCTAACCGAACCAAAGATGGCGATCTGTTTCTTGTGTTATATATGTCTTCCTATTTTTCTTTTTTCTTTTTAAATTTATGTTTTGGTTTTTAAAATTTAGGTTTTGGTTTTTGACGGCAAATTGCGCGCATGATAAGATAACTATTTGTGACCTTTTGTAATCGGAGATTTTCAACAGAGAACAGCGAAATTTCAAAGCTCCTGACGGGTGGATTTTCGTTGTTTGTTTAGGGAAGGGAGGGAAGAGAGATAGAAGATGGGTTCTGAAAAGAACGACGGCACGAGCGTTCCTCCATCGGAGCCAAAGCTGTGCGCTAATGGGTGTGGATTTTTCGGCACGGCGGCGAACATGAACCTCTGTTCCAAGTGCTATCGTGACCTGCGGGTCAAGGAGGAGCAGGCTGCCTCTGCCAAAGCCGTCATGGAGAAGACTCTTAGCGTGAAATCTAATCAGCAGGATGGGAATTCTAATTCCCTTTGTCCTGATTCTGCAAAATCGGCGGTGGCCATGTCTTCTGATTCTTCTTCTTCGTCGTCGTCGTCATCAGCAGCAGCAGCCTCGGGATCAACGATGCCTGTGGCGGTCGCGGTCCCCAAAGTGGCCAATAGGTGTTTTACCTGCAACAAGAAGGTTGGCCTGACGGGATTCAACTGCAAGTGTGGCAGCACGTTCTGCGGGTCTCATAGGTACCCGGAAGACCATAGCTGCACGTTTGATTTCAAAGGTGCTGGCCGAAATGCCATTGCCAAAGCAAATCCCGTGGTGAAAGCTGATAAAGTGGACAGGATCTGATCCCTGGATTGGTATATTGGAATTCGCCATTGGGGCCACTTCCTGTTTCCGGTTGCTTGTCTTATTACGGGTTAGCGTTAGTGGATCAAGACGGTTGCATTTATGCTGTGGATTTGACTAGTCTGTCTGTTGGGGTTAGGATGGTGGGGGAATTTGAAGGAGAGCACGGGCTGGATGAATCTGGGGTTGGGAAGGCCAATCCCGTAATAAAGTAGATAACTGGATTGTTGGCTTGCAGTTTGCTTTAAATTCTTTTGGCTTCCTCTTGTGATGCTTATAAGAATATTTACCACATCTATGTTTATCTGCTTGTTTGTCTATCTATAACGTATTCATCACTGAATTGTTGGTCAATCTCTTCCCTGTCAAATATTCTTAGATATGTTATGCGCTCCTTCACACCCATTTGCTAATTTGTAGTATAATTATTTTTTAAGTGTGTATTTCATGATTTTATTCGTTTCTGTCATTGCTGCTGTTACTATTGGCGTTCTATTCAGTTCCGTATTTGTGTTTGTTGCTGTTCTCTTTATGGTTTAGCCTGGAAAGACAATTGGTACTAATTGTTCTCTCTGGGGTTGGTGCCTGCATTTTATTGGAGATCCTGGTGATTATCCTTTTTGGCCTCTGGTTTAGCATGTTGAACTGCCATAGAGCATCATGTAGTACATGCGATCACTTTCTGGACCGGGTGTTGCATTTTGCTTTTAATGTCATGCTTGTCGGTGGTCTTGGTATTGATCTAAAGACTGCTATTATATGTTGTGCTCTTCTGCGTACCTAGGTTATCTGTTTTTGAATGTTAGTTTTGGTCCCTGTTCAATGCTATTGTTTCATTTAAGGGTTCAGTGCAATGGATGAGCATCTGCCAACATTGCATGTGGTATGGTATCTCCTTAATTTTTTATTAGTTGTTGCTTACTCGTTGGTGCCCATGTTTTGCTGGAAATCCTTGTCACTATATTTTGATGCCTCTGGTTTAGTATGTGTGACCACCTTAG
Source organism: Ceriops zippeliana (assembly GCA_037897445.1). NCBI lineage: Eukaryota > Viridiplantae > Streptophyta > Magnoliopsida > Malpighiales > Rhizophoraceae > Ceriops > Ceriops zippeliana. The sequence continues at coordinate 1,771,690 of JBAPLH010000054.1, read as the reverse complement.
AGTATCATTTGCAAGACTAGAGTGTTGCATTCTTCTTTTAAACATCACACTTATTGGAGATCCTTGTATTCATCTAAAGGCTGCCGTTATTTGTTACTAGTTTCAGTTCCTTTTCAATGCTACTTTTACATTTAAGGATTCAGTGCAATGTACAAGAATCTGCCAACATTGCGAGCTTTAGGATATCTCTTTTACTTGGCTGTAGTTTTTCAACCAGTGCTTGTGTATGTTGAAGAGGTCGTTTTGGTTGGATTAATTTCTGCGCATTTCGGTTGTTTATATCCTGCATGGATTAATGCGATAAGTAGAAAACCTGGAGCTGTGAAGTATTCGAATGCCCGTGGTTCGATTCTTAGTTTAAGTCCACTTCACCTTCTGTATGTAGCTTGTGAGAAACTTCTTGAGTTTATTTTGTTGTTTCCTATTCAAGGCCAATTGGGGTTCAGGCTTCTCAACCAACGCACCTTGGTCCAAGTGTTTTAAGGATGTAGGCATATGTAAAAGAAACCAGGCAAGCTAAACCTTGAATATTATCAAAGTGTTTCTTGGAAATGTTGGGGTTCTTTCAACTTAGGAGTTCCTCATCCTCCTAGGGCGATATACTTCTTGTTCAGATGGTTGGCTTGCCACTCAAGTCTTATTTCTATGTTCGTTTTTTCTTTTTCAATGTAGGAGTTTAGAACCATAGAGAGTGGCTTTGTGAAATTTAAAAGTACCTTTGTTTTCATTTTGAAACTCTTGGGCTTGTTTTTCTAGGGGCGACTGCAAAGTCGTATGCTTGTATCGCTAGCACGACTTTGATGTGTTGTAAAAGGTTTACAAGTGCGTTAAGGTGACGAACTTTATGGGACGTGTTTTGTAAGATAAAGATGAAATATCAAGGCAAAAAGGGACAATAATGGGGGGAAGGTCGCTCTGCTTGCCAACCCTCACGGTTGTTTATAACTTCGGCTTTAAGTTAACGTTGTTGTCCCTAGCATGTACTCCGCAATAACGATGAAAGCAGCTAATTGAGGTATTATTATGGCCAGCCAGATTCCACTTTTGAGGAAGCGGCGGCTGCTTCTTCTGGGAGGCGAAAGTTGCTTGTGTGGTACTCATTTGGATTTTGTTGTCTCGACTGCCCGTATTTTAATAAACAGCATGAGCTTGAACAAGAAAATTTGCAGCAACATCTAGTGCGCCTGTACAACTACCACCCAAGCCGGCTCAGGCAATTGATTACATTTGCTTTCCACATGATCCACATACCGAAAATTTTAGAGCGCATGGTGAGTTGGCATAGTGTGCCATTTGACCTCACAAACGAAATTCCACGAAATTTTTTCAATTCCCACTGGTAAACAATCTGATACGCAGCGTTGAAGCCGTGTTGTGATTCACCTATCAATTTTGCTGCGGATAAAAGCTGTGACTGCGTAGTCGCGGAGAGATTCAATGTGAAGCCTACTAGACTTGTACAAAAAGAAGTCTTTTCAAACCAACTGCTCTAGAGCGGCAGGCCAAGGCCTGCCTAGCGAGAGGTTGTGGGATTAAACCTCCTGTTTCCTCTCAAAGATGGATGAATTGTGGTGTCAAGGTGGATTACTAATTAAATTCCTCAAAAAAAAAAAAAAAAGTGATGTTTTCAAGGCATATTTAGGACCACAAACTTGGGGACTTTTAACCGACCGGTCTTAATCAAGACAAATGAAATGGGGAAGAATGAAAAGGCTGCCCAAAAGGAATGGGGTGGTGGATTAATAAAGCTAACCATAAGGCTCTCTATGGTGGAGCAGACCGTGTTTTTTCCCTTCTCGATCCCCCGAGTTGAGGTACAATTTTGGTGCTTTATTGAATTCATTCACCTACACGGAAATCTTCATCAATGTCCTACTTTCTTCTGATTCACATACACCATCTCGTGCTCTGCAAGAAATTCGACTGCTCATGAATCCGTAGTCATGTGGCCATGGGCCATGGTCATCCTTTTAGGACCATTTGATGGTGTATTCACTCAATATCGGTTCCCAAATTATGACTTAGTTGCATGACAATTATGCATGCATTCTGGGGCATGCCCCTTGAATTCTGACTGTCCTTCACATACGAGCATTTCAAAGTTCAAATGAAAAACGAAAAATCGTGATTTATATAGTAAGTTCAGTTGTTTCATTGTTCAGTGAATGGTCAACTCTTTTTCTTGTTCTAGGTTCATGTCTAGCTCCCTGTCTTGGTGTTCAATAACAATTTTCACACGTATATAGAGAAAGATAGGACTTGAAAATGCATGATATATAGAGTTAAAATTGCATGATATATAGCAACATGGATAATATTCCCCCCCTGGTAAGTGAAGGCAGAATTTAAACTTGCCAACTCTTTGGCTTCAAGGAAGTCTCAGGATTTAAGATTACCGTTTTGTTTTGTTTTTCTCATTTAATTAGCTCCGTTTGGGATCTAAACTTAAGATCTTCTGTCCTGAGGACGATTGTAAAACCAGCGAAAAGAGAAGGAAAGGAAAGGAAAAAAAAAAAAAAAAAAAAAGGATACCATGTTAGATCATTTTCATTAGAATTAAGGAAACCTATGCATTGGAAGGGACGGTCCTGATAAATGGACATACCAACCACTGGAAATGTATTATTAAAATAAAATCAGCTCAAGTGTTAAATCGCATTTATCTTCTTAATTATTACGTTAGCCTTTGGCAGGTGAGAGATCGCAAGAATATGATGTAACTTTCCACCTTAGAAGAACCCTTTTCTTGGCGTCTATTAAAAAAAAAAAAAGGGTTAATTTATGCTTACAATCTTCGCTAGCCATGAGAAATAAACGCAATTTACCCATTGAATTCTGCTCCCAATGCAGGTGCCATCCCCAATCTTATGTAATGCGTCTATATGATCAATTTTCAGACTCAACGCATCAGTTTAAACATAGTCTCAAGGTTTCGCAAATCCCATTCAAAATTTACTCAGACTATTATTCAAAAAAAAAAAAAAAGAAAGAAAGAAAGCAAAGAGTCTTGGTTTTGGCTCAATGGGATAGAGACATGAATTTTCTTGAGAGTAAATGTAGTTTTCTATAATTATAGTAAATTAATAAACAATCTCTGTAAGAGGCTAATATCTTCTATTATGGGTGAACTATATGTAACTTAGCGGGTGCTTTTCTCTTTTTCAAAAAAGACTGCAAAAAGGGTGATTCTTTGGTGGGCATCGTTATCTTTCTTTTTCCTGCAAAAGCTCTCCACTATTGAATTTGAATGAAGAAAAAGAAAATTCAGCGGCAATGTGGAAGTTTGGTTTGATTGGATTGTAATACCCAAATGATCATTAAAAGGAGATAACAAATGGGATAATTCGTGTTTCAAATCTTTTTAAACTTTGGCACATTTTGAATTTAAATTTTTAGAGCCTTTATATGCCCCAAATAGCCAGTATATTTCAAATTCTTCCTCTTCCTAGCCATAATAACATTCCCCTTTTTATCATTTGCCAATTGGCCTCTCCCACCCTACCCCACCCCTCTCCTTTTTTTTTTTTTTTTGCGTTCTTTGTCCTTTTGGGAAACTCATGTTTCAATTTTGAGTTTCAAGTTTGAATCCAATCAAAATTAAACGAATAAAAAAAATCGATCATATTATTTATAAATCTTTCCATGCAATCAACAGGAATTTTGCAATGTTATTCTAATGACCCACTGACTGTTCTAATCCAAACTTGATCTAACCATGTTACCAAGTTGGGAAAAATAAGGATATTTGACCTTTCTCCTACATTTTGAAAATTTACCAGGACATCTTTTCAAACACAAACTAATTTACAGTAATTGAAGGAACACATGGTAAACACGCTTGACAAAATTTATTAAAACGTGAAATTAAAAATAAAAAAATAACAATAACTTTACTGTTCTTCCTCTCAAGTGTGAACTAACTGAAACGCTTTTTTATTTTTTTAAGAAAAAAAGAAAAAAGATGATTAGATGAATCAAATGCCCAAAACTGATGAGTCACGGTGGAGCAAACGGTCGTTGGCAGCGAACGGTTAATCATGCAGAAAAGGGGTAACTTGGTCATTTAACTCTCCCTCCCCACATTCACAAATCGACAGGACTGCTATACTTTTAATTTGGTTTTAATTTTTATAACTAAAAATTAAAAATTAAAAATTAAAAATTAATTTTAAATTAATTTTAAAAATAAAAATAACTGATTATTAATAATTTTTATTTAATCAATTAACAAATTTTAACAATTTTGATTACTTTAGGTTAAAAAGAAAAACAAATTTAAATTTTATCCCTGTGCTTCTTCCCACAGATTTCAAGGGTATTTATGTAATTAATTGAAAATTAAATTCTGGGCCCACCACAACATTTTCTTGTCTGCAACGGTATTATCTGAGTCACGTCGCACACGATCTCCCAATCTATCGCCACTTCTCCCCGGCTGTCCTTCGTGAGTTATAACACGCCCGACGTCGCACTCCCTCTCTCAAGCTTCAACAGTCGAAGCACATTTTCTCGGTAACCAAACAGAAAATTGGAAGAAAACCGAGAAAAAAAAAAGAAAAGAAAAACCGTGGCCTGTGGCCTTCAACAGTGTCTCTCTGTCTAAGTTGTAAACACACTGGCGAGATCGCTTCCTCCCTACTTCGCTTTCTTTCAACTTCAAGAATTTAAACGACATTTTCTCGGTAACCAAACGGAAAATCAAAGAAAAAACTTATGAGCTCTTTGTCTCTTTTCGCTTTCTCTTTAATTTAAAGAACCATGGCCAGTGCCGGCGTTGGTAGTTACAGAAGTGGAGCCCAGGCGCAGGGCAGAAGCTCTGTTGGTTACGGCAACAAAGTCGAGAAGCAACTCTCCGTCCACGCTGGACACAAATCTTCTCTCAAGTCCAAGCCCCTGTCTGGCTCCGGCATCCGCAAAAGCGCTCCCGCTTCACTCGCCGCCGCTGCCAGGACGACGCCGGAGGTTACTTCTCTTGTTTACTTGCTAAGGACGTTATACTTTTTTCTTTTTGTAATTTGAATTCTCCTGCTCTTTTCGTTTTCTTATCATTATGCTTTTTCCGTAATGATTTTTAATGCATTATGAAATAACGGCTACTAGAATCTTGGATTTTAGCTTGTAGATGTGTAGATCAGTGGAAATTTTGTGAACACGGGGTCTTGTTAAAACTGATGAATCGTTTATGCGGTTTTGCTTGTAGTTCCAGGAAGAGTTAGGGTTGCGGTGAGATTGCGGCCACGCAATGCAGAGGAAATGGTGGCCGATGCGGATTTTGGCGGCTGCGTGGAATTGCAGCCGGAGGTAATTGGAAATGATTTTTTAAAAATATTTAGTTTGATTCTGACAGATTTTCATTTCCGCATGTTTTAGCTTAAAAGGTTGAAACTACGGAAGAATAATTGGGACTATGAGACTTATGAGTTTGATGAAGTACTCACTGAGTTTGCATCGCAAAAACGTGTTTATGAGGTTGTGGCAAAGCCCGTAGTAGAGGTATTACTTACCTTCATGAAATCTTGAAATTCTATTGTAGTTCTTGTATTGTTTTATGTTTCTCTTTCTTTATTATTATTATTTGAGGTGGGGTTTGCTAGGACATTAGGTAATGTCCTAATGATCTTCGTTTCTTGGTGTCCTTTGTTGTGTTATGGTTAGTTAGGTAAATTTTGATTACATTACCCTAGTTTGTCTGTGATATAATGTGTCATCCCACCATAGTAACAGCAAGGCAAAGGAGATTGCAGATTTTAGGAGAGATACCTGTAATAATCAAATAAACATGAAGACCCTCGTGATGTCCTGACCAATTAAAGACATCTGAAATATTTCTTTTAGTTTGTTCATTTTCACAAATATGTTTCCATTCATAAATAAATTTAATGTGATTGTATAGTCAAGGAATTTTGATTCAAATGGGTTGAGTCGAGATTGCTAACTCATCGATCAAGTAGTGTAGTCATGCTTTTTATAGTTGAACTAAACGATGTTGTATTATGAGCTGAAATTTGTTTTGCAATATGCTGCACTCATATGGTAGGTGAAGGTGAAGCTAAGCTGCCATAAGGGGACCAACTAATTGACAAGTTCTGACAATCCCCTGTCAATGACCATTGCCTAGTTTTCTATGTTGTTATCATGGATTGACACAATTGATTCAACTAATACTTACCCTGTGTGGCATAAGTTACTGAATTTGCTGAATTTCTTTTGTACTTGCTTCCTAAAAGGGCCTTGTTTCCTTGTATCAAGTTTGGTTTCTTTTTTTCCATGCATTTACTTGTCTATCCCTCCTTTTGAAATATAATCCAACAGTGAAAACTGGTTTAATTGCTTTGTACTGTGAGGTTAATTAATCCTTTGCCTCCTATTGTGCAAAAATGAATAGGAACAATTATTTTTAACCTTTTTCAGTGGCCCTGAATGACATGCCTCTGTTTTATTTTTTCCTTTCTCTGATAGAGTGTGTTGGATGGATATAATGGGACAGTCATGGCATATGGACAGACAGGTACTGGGAAAACCTATACACTTGGAAGACTCGGGGAGGAAGATACAGCTGCATGTGGAATAATGGTGCGAGCCATGGAAGACATATTAGCAGATTTTTCTGTAGAGACTGATTCTGTCTTAGTCTCCTATCTGCAGGTTTTTGGCATTTAAAAATGTCTCAGTTTTATGTTTATGATGTTTTAATTATGTATTGATTTATATGCTATGTCAATTTAGGGGTTGAAGTGTGGCTTAGTTTGGTTAACAATTTAACCCTCATGTTTGTCTAACATTTTTCTCTAGTGCAGCTATACATGGAGACTATACAGGACCTTCTGGATCCAGCTAATGATAACATCTCTATTGTTGAAGACCCAAAAACTGGAGATGTTTCACTGCCTGGGGCCAGTCTTGTAGAGATAAGGGACCAGCAGAGTTTTGTAGAACTATTACGATTAGGAGAGGCACACAGGATTGCTGCAAATACAAAATTAAATACCGAATCTTCTCGCAGTCATGCTATTCTGATGGTGAATTCATATGCTTTTTTCTTCTTAAGATTGTTTTGAAACTGCTGAGCACTGTCACAAGCACAATTAGGTTGATACTATGAATGTTATTTGTAATGGAGCACTAACAAAATCTGAATGCTTTAGGTACATGTGAAGAGGTCTGGCAAGGGTAGCAATACTGCTCTTTCAAGTGAAAATGGCAACAACTTACATACAATAAAAGGTCTGAAGCCTCCTTTAGTTCGAAGAGGCAAGCTAGTTGTGGTAGATCTTGCTGGCTCAGAGCGCATTGATAAGTCAGGTCTGTTGTGTGCTAGAATAATGATGAAAATTGGTTAGCTTCTCATTGTGGTCCAGTGGTTATCTGCATGCTATTTGGTGTGTTCTTTGGCTTCTCATCTCTTGCCCAACATTTGATCGTTTGTCTAAACGTGTTGGCATGGTCCTGTCTGTAGTATATTTTGCTTACTTGGTTTGTTCTCTGAAATTGGAGCAACGTTCCGTATGCAAGTATGCTTAAGATTAAAGAATATTTATGATAGTCAAAAAGTTAATGAATGCCATTTGGCTCATTCTGCAGCTATATTTACCTGAGTGACTCACATTTTAAAGGTCTTTTACTCTAACTTTATTGTGCAGGGAGTGAGGGACACACACTGGAGGAAGCTAAATCTATCAATCTTTCCTTAAGTGCACTAGGGAAGTGCATTAATGCCCTAGCTGAAAATAGTGCACATATCCCAGTTCGTGATTCAAAGCTTACTAGATTGCTTCGTGATTCATTTGGAGGTGAATTATATGCATATTTTATTTACTTGTGCTTTGGTGTTCTGATCCCAACTAAATCCTTGATTGACAAATCTCTTGGGTTTGGCCTTTGGTAAAATATTCATTAGAATCTTTAACTATGAGTCTTTATATTTGGCTATTTAAAGAGTAATGGAAGCTGACAATTGGATCGAACAGGTCACTGTATTTATAACATTTTGGTGTTTGCTTCACTATTTTGAGAAGGAAATAGACTTAGAGTACTTGCAATACAGGTATAACTAGTTCGCACATGCTTTTATAATGCAATTGTGCTCTTGTAGCTGGGGGCCATCTATTAGAATGTACTTAAGGAACCTCTCTACATCTCCTGGTAATTCTAGTTTATTGGATGTATAAAATTAATTGGAATGTTTCCATGAACCATGTCTCTTGCTTCCTTCTTAAAAGCTTAAGTCTGCTCATTTCTTGTAGTACCTTTTCTTTCAGTACTGCCTTCTTTCTGTTGAACCAACATTTATGGTTGCAAAATTGTTTGTTAAGGACTTTTTTATTTGAAACAGAAAGGCTGTTGATTGAATACATGAAATTTCAACAGGCACAGCAAGAACTTCATTGGTTGTAACTATTGGTCCATCACCACGTCATAGAGGAGAGACAGCAAGTACTATATTGTTTGGACAAAGGGTGAACACTAAAGTCACTGAATTTTTTTCCTTTGGTTTTGTTAATCTGGAGATGCAAACGCTTAGGTTGTGGTGCTTGCAATAGCAATATTTCCCTCTTTATCATCTAAAAATTGTGATTTTTTTTTTCTTTTTGGCTCATTGCCTTTCTTTTTCTTGGCCTTTTGCAGGCAATGAAGGTAGAGAATATGTTGAAATTAAAGGAAGAATATGATTATAAAAGCTTGTCTAGAAGGCTAGACATACAATTAGACAAACTAATTGCAGAACATGAAAGGCAGCAGAAAGCATTTGAGGATGAAATTGAAAAAATAACTATGGAAGCACAAAATCAGATATCTGAGGCTGAAAAGAGGCATGCGGATGAATTGGAGGTAAGTATACTCCATTATACAAGTACTCGTTATGTTCATGGAGGAAACTGTGGCTTATGTATTTTCCTTGAGGTCTGTTTTATTTTGCATTTATTTTTTGTTGGGGGTTGGGGGGAGGCAATTGGATGGAGATATAGAGGTTTGATCATGGTTCATGGCTTGTATTATGGAAATAATGGTTTAATGCCATTCCTTGCTCCAACATAGGTATCTTAATATCTTATGAAATATTGGCCTGTCTAAATTGTATACAGAGAATCATGTGTTGCCAATTTATTATATTTCAACATTATTGTTACATCCCTATTAGAATGGCTATAAATCTTGCCTGGAATGTATTTGTGTGTGTTGACTGTCGTTTAAGTCCCACTGAACTTCATTTTGCAAAGATGAACTTCATTGGCCAATTTTTCATGCCTGATATGGTACTTGGACTTTGATTTATTTCTTTTGGCTGCTAATTGGGTATGCATTAACCTCCTTACAATTGCTCCTTGTAGAAGGAAAGGTTGAAATACCAGAAAGATTACATGGAGTCGATAAAGAAGCTGGAAGAGAACTGGGCATTGAGTCAGCAGCATGTTAGCAACGGAAACATAGCACTCAAGGATGAAATTTCTGTTGTGACATTCAATGGAGTGGTGGGTCTCTAATGAGAGTTAAAACATTTCCAAATCTTTTTGTTGCAGTATACAGGTTCAAATAGTGTCTGTCAGTATTATCATGATATTATCAAAGATTCTGGTATTTTTGCTAAAATTTTCAATTAAGTCTTGTCTATCTTTAAATATCTAAGGCTTGACTACTCAAACAGGTCAAATAGACATGTTGTGGTCTCTAAGATTGTTGTATGTAATACACAGGCTTCTAGTGTATCTCCTCTAGAGAAGGTTGCTGAAATGAAGAAAGCGCTACAGAAAGAAACTCTCCTGAGGAAGAGTGTGGAAGAAGAAGTAGATAATCTCAAAAGTCAGCTAGCTCAATCGAAGAGGTCAGAGGTGTGTTTTGTGCCTTTCCTAGCAATTTCAGTCTGTGTAGTGTCTTTTGTAGCAATGTTTACCTCACTTCCATCTCTCATTTTTTCTGGCTCTAGCTGCTCTTGCCTAACAACATAAAATTTATATTTTAGGCATCAAGTAATTTGGAGATTATAAAGCTTCACAAAATGCTGGAAGATGAGATCCGTAAGAGGGAAAAACTTGAAGGGGAGATAGCAATACTGCAAAGTCAACTGCTCCAGTTAAGTTGTGAAGCTGACGAGGTATGCTCCAACAATAATTATCAATGTGTTGAGGCGTACATCAACCATTTAGTTTGTGAGAGGAATCCACCAATGTCATGTCTAAGGCTTGTTCAGCATAAAGGTCCTAATTTAGATGAAATGGCCATATGTTTATTGCTTTTTGGGATTCAAAACATTCTGAGGATATCCAAATAGGTTGTAATGAATTAACTTTACCATTACTCCGAAGCTTGCTCTTCTTTTTACCTCTTGTTTAACTAGGAAGAATTTTGGTTGGCAATTTCAAAGAAGAAAGTATTATTTGTCAAGGGGAAAGCAATCTTATACTTCTGTTTTTGTTTGTCAATGGATCTATCTTTGTATTTTGCTTTTTGGGTACAACATTTGACAAATTACTCGCATTTTTAATTGTGAATTTTCCCTGGAATTTCCATTGTTTGTATTGCAATTAGTTTGGAAATCATTGAATGTAATTTAACAGTATTTTAAGTGTGTGATGATGAATTAGTCAGAAACAGCCGATGATAACAGTGATAATATGTTAGGATATTTTCAGATGTTGCTATTTTTAGCTCACAATTGGGAGTCATAAGAAATGTGGTTGAGTGTTTGACTTCAAAGTGCAAAGCTTGTCCATGCACACTTGCCTGTGTTATGCATGACATCTGAAATCTGATGCTCTACTTTTTTATCTTATAGATGAGAAGAAAACTTGATAAAAGTGGGTCTGAGATAGGTCTTGGTGGTCAAGATTCTATAATGTCCCCAGTTAACCATCCACAATCCAACAATTGTATAAATGGGGAGAAAGCCTCCATGGCTAAACTCTTTGAACAAGGTAATGTTTTCTGATTTGTCCATGGTTTCTTCTTTTCCACTGGTCTGTCCCCTTTATTTGGCATGATTTCATAAAGCAAGCTAGTATATTCACTTCTGTTTTGCTTTTCTAAAACATAGTTCATTGTCCTTTCAGTGGGATTGCAAAAGATCTTGTCATTACTTGAAGCAGAAGATGCCGATGTCCGAATTCATGCTGTGAAAGTTGTGGCAAATTTGGCTGCTGAAGGTGTCAATCTCTTTTGCTTTTTAAAATATATTTCTATTGGATCAGAAACTTGTCATGAATTGCCTAATGCTATCATGCGTCTGGGTGCTCAACTACCAAGTCTCACCTTCTTTGCAGAAGCAAATCAGGAGAAGATTGTAGAAGCTGGTGGTCTTACCTCTTTGCTGCTGCTGCTAAGAAGTTCTGAGGATGAGTCCATACATAGAGTTGCAGCTGGTGCAATTGCTAATCTAGCAATGAATGGTGAGCTATTGCATCGTGACTTGCTAATTTTACTTAATGTTATGTCCTTGCTAATGTTATTGCTGCATTTTTCATGCTTGTTTCTGTGATTGATTCTCACTTCCGAAGTTTGGCTTTTCTATATGCCTATTCAGAAACCAATCAAGAGCTCATAATGACTCAAGGTGGCATTCGTTTGCTGTCAATGACAGCAGCCATTGCCAAGGATCCTCAAACTCTCCGAATGGTTGCTGGAGCTATGGCTAATCTTTGTGGCAATGGTACGCATCTGAACCTACTTGGCATTTATTCTCCCAAATATGTAGGTCTCTGCATGCATACAAGTTCCTGTGTAGCCATTAATGAAATTGCTACGGAATGAAATAAAACTTAAATGAACTGATTCTCATGCTATGTACCAAATCCTACACAAATTTGCATCAAGCGTTTGCAACAGTGAAGATGAGTTGCTATTCCAGCAAACACTGTTAGGTGTTTAACACTTTTGACCATATTAAATGAGCTCGAAGCTTCTAACAGTTGACATTTGGCTGCACTGCATTGTGTAGATAAACTGCAGATGAAGCTAAGAGGCGAAGGGGGCCTTAAGGCTCTACTAGGAATGGTTAGATGCAGACATCCCGATGTTCTTGCACAAGTTGCACGTGGAATAGCGAATTTTGCAAAGTGTGAGTCAAGATCTTCAACTCAAGGTAATTGATTGCGTTGGTTTTGACTAATAAACATTAGATGAAATTCGATTACATTGGGACCTTTAGTTATGTGATACATAGACGAAGGACAAAGCTTGTCTTTTCTCTCCAATGATGCAGGAGCTAAAAATGGAAGGTCTCTGCTGATTGAGGATGGTGTTCTTCCGTGGATTGTTCAGAATGCCAACAATGAAGCCTCATCAATCATGCGTCACATAGAGCTTGCTCTCTGCCATTTAGCACAGCATGGTAAGTTTGCATATTTGTCCTTTCTGACTGACCTTGCACTGGCCAACACTGCATGAATATTATACGAGCTTTGATTTATCACTTCGCAGAGGTGAATGCAAAAGACATGATTAGTGGAGGTGCACTCTGGGAACTGGTTCGCATCTCCCGAGATTGTTCCCGTGAAGATATAAAGATTCTTGCACATCGAACACTTGTATCTAGTCCTACATTCCGAGCTGAGTTGAGCAGACTGCAAATAGATTGTTGATTGCCTTGTGGAATCGTTTGAACTTAATCAACTGCTAGGTTCCTGCATCTTGGCGCAAGCAATCAGGAGGAGAGGGGTGTCTGACAAAGATTTGTTACAAACTGAAGTTGACGACGTGAAAAATAAATAAATAAAACTCTGATGATGATTTGATTGCTGCTGTTATGTAATGTCTTGGGATGAGCTTATTGATGCCGTCTCTGCGTGGCTGCAGTTAGTATAGGAATTTGTATATGTACAGAATGAATAGGGGAAAACTAGTGTTAATTCGAGCATTACGTAATGTAAAAAAGGAATGCACCCTGATTAATATTAGTAGGCGTTGGCATGGAGTCATGTATTACCAGCCCGCACCACATTCCGTCTATAAATAATCCCTACAGAATTGTTTGTTTCTGGAAAATGACGTTTGCCTGCGCTTGTTGGGAATTTTATGTGTGAGGGAGAATGTGGAGGTAACAAGGTAGGAGGAGGAATTCGTATGTATTCCTGCTTAATAGGACGAGAAGGAAAGTTAGCTTGGAAGCCCTTCTTTAAATATAAGCGGCCGTGCTGTTTCAATTTACATTTAACCAGTTGTTTGTGGATATAGCGTAAAAGTCTTGGGCATCGACATGGTAAATATGAGATGAATTCAGGATTGCTATTCGGGACGCCTGTCCGTGGGGACGCAGAAGCACACATCAAGTACATTTATGAATACCACTTCCAATGGGATGGCATGTGGCATGCACCTTAGCGAGTATAAGTGTGCGCGTGGAATCATTTGTCAAAGGATTTTTATTGCCTCCATGTCTCTCCTCTTCGGGACATTCAATTGGATTCGTCGCTGTTTTCATATAACCAAATATGTAGAAAAAGCACGGAAGACAAAGCTAGTCGAAATGATGTCTCCGCAGGTTTTCTCAAGCAAAATTTATGTGTTCTTAGTCGCATGACGCCTAGTTTTCTTGGAAAGGACACTATTCAAGAATCAAATCTTTATTTTTCTGCGTTCTTTTAAATAAGAGTCCAATTGCATAAACGGTCAGAAATTGGGGAGAGGGATGAGGCTGATGGCAGTGGACCTCATATACTAGCAAATATTTATTTATTTTTTTTATGAGAAAAATTTAAAGTTTCTTTTGAAAAAAAAAAAAAGAGTAGAATGTGGCAAAATAAAATGTACAACTAAATGTGAAGGTACCTTTTGATAGTCCGTGATACATTTTATTCTTTATGTTGCGCATTTTACTTTATTTATTTACATATCATATAGTTTTTAGGCGGCAAGGCCTATTATCGCCTCACCCCGTCTTCCTTCTCTCGCCGTGTAACTTTCCCTTTTAAGTAACCGGTACTGTTGCAGATCATTAAGTTCTCTGCAACTTTAAAGGAAAGAAGAATGCGGAAACCAAAGCCCCAAGAAGTTGGAAACGGGTTTTGAAGGATTGATACATAACGTGTGATGTAGCTAAGTCCTTGGTGTTTTCTTAGAATAAAGAACAAGTACAAATCTCTTTCTTCACTACCTTCAATGTTGCACAAAATGAAAGTCTTTCTACGCCTACACAATAAGGGTGTGTTTAAAGAGACGCCAATGCTGTGGCTTCTCTCCTCTCAAGGTGATCTTTCTTGCCCTTTAGGATTTTTGATCCATTGGAGTCCATCTAATGGGTTTTATCAACATTAAAAGTTTTGCTATTTTAACACATCCTCCTATTATGCGTTAGGGCTGATTACCTACAGTACAGATCATATGGACCCTGGAACGACATGCTTGTTTCTAGGATCTACCTTCGAACAAGAAGAAGCATGAGCCTCAATCTGAAACTATGTTAGATAATGGAGGTCGAAAACCGCTTTGGTTCCAAAAACAGTTATGCCAGTCAATAAAATTGTATATAGAGGGAAAGTTAAATTTGGTACAAAACGTTCTAAATGCCTATTCGACATTCCAAGCTCAACAGCATCAAAGGAGATTGAAGAATAACAAGAAGAATACCCACATTTTGCCAACTACTATTTCACTATCGCCCATAAAATATAGTTGTGCAAGGTACACGATATCAAAGGAGTGGGTATACAAACCAGCAAAGACAAGTAGTGAACTCAACTAATGAAACGTGAAAGAAAAAGAGTTGGGGGTTCAGTGAAGTCCATGAAGCCAAGTTTAGTTGTAGAACAACTTGACCAAAAAAAAGTGGAGATTAAAGACGAGGGGTATGAGTATAACAGGTGGTTGTTCAGGGCAACTGGCAAAGCAAAAGTATGTGGACGAGTGTCTCTCCATGGATGAATGGATAAGCCCATTTAAGCCTTTATAGAATAAAGTAAAGACAATAAATAATGCATCATTGGACAGTTTCAGTGCAAAGCATCTGAACATGTTTTTTCTCCATCTTTGACCATATGGACTTTGAACATACTGCCCAATCACAAAACCTTTGAATCCACAAGACAGACACACAGAGAGTGAGAGAGCACGCAATGAGGTTTGTATGGAAGTGTTACGATTTGCCCCGAAATGGACCTAGTTCAGAACAGTGCACGAGTAAGCCAATACCCACAATATTTCCTTGTCCCCATACAAATAAAAATCTCAAGCCCTTAAAAAAGAAAGATACATAGAGGAAGAAGTAGAAACTGTATGCCCATACCTCCCTGCTTCTCCTCCTAAATAGTTTTAATGCCTTCATGCCTCCCTTTAAAACCGTCAGTTAGCTATCCAATAGCAAGCTTTTTTCATTTTGGAGCTCTGTTTGACCCTATGAATTTCTCGAATCTCGACAAGAACAGCAACAAAATTATTGTATATGTGATGGACTCGAAACATAACATATAATTTTGTCCCTTTTGATGGCTGCAATTCACAGCTATCCATGGCTAGCAAGGAAAAGAGACAATGGGTACGGTAGGAACCTATATAATTAGTGGGCTTTCACAAGGAAATATATAACAGGGTATTCTACTATACACATATGATATAATAGTTAGATGCACGCAGTTTTACCCTTTGACGAGGAAAGGCAAAAGAAAATTGGAGCAAAGAGGGGCACTGTCACATAGAAGACCCGATGAGAAATTGCTGCTTCTTTTTCGTCTCAAAATGGGGCGAATTGGGAGCATACTTATTAAAACATGAAATCAAACTCACCAGAATGATGGACCCTTAAATTTACAGTACCTTGGATCAACAATCAGTCATATTAAACTAACCATCAAATGAAAAACAATAACACAGAAGAGGAGAATAAAACAAAGCTCGAAAATGCTCACCCGAAAGAAAAACTAATAAAAAAAAACAATTCTCTAAGCTACAAAGTCATTGTCACCTCTTGGTATAAGCTGAGGGCGATTGGAAACTGAGCTAATTTGACGTGATGATCTTGACTCACATCTTTTTATGTTAGTAGGGAGGCCGGCCAGTGGCCCAGTAAGGCTCAGTTGGTAACTGAATGGAACTCAACAGATTAGAGGGCAACCCATGAAATAGTGGCGCATTTGGCTCCGCCAACACCTGTTGCCGCTGTTGTTGTTGATTCTGCTGCTGCCCCACCGCTCCTGGCGATCCAATTGCACTGCCCCCTTGCATAGGTAGCTGTGGATCCTCCTCTTCCAAAGGAAGCCTCTCATAAGCAGCATTGCTGAATGATGCTGCCATAATCACAACTGGACCTGAGGCAATGAGTGTTCCAACAACACTTCCACCCACCACTTGCCCTTGTCCACCTGCCAAGTATATGGTCAAGCCGGTGGCTGCAGGCGGGGCTGGGGGTGGCAGAAATGATCCACCTAGTGACAATATCTCAAACCTACCATGTAAAGTCACAATTGCACCTGCTGAGCCTGGCTGCCTGAGAGTAACGTTTGTTACAGTTCCAGTTCCACTCATAATGCAAACCCCTCTTTGTCTCCTCCTAGCAAATGTTGCAACGCTCTCCACAATATCGCATCCATCAGCAACCTCCATCAAATGGGTGCGCAGCGCATTGGCGCTGTCTCGGTTGATGATGATTGGGGGCTTAGGCTTGTTCTTCGATCCGGCAGGCCTGCCTCGTGCTCTTCTTGTGATCTCTCCACCTGAACCCGGAGAGATTAGCTCATTTCCTTCATTTCCACTGATGATGTTGTTGTTCTCCTCGCGCTCTCGCTTCTGAGGGTTGTTGAGGCCACTGCTACTGCCACTTTGCTCGTCCTCCGAGTTTTGCTGCTGCTGACGGTGAAATTGGTGTTGTTGTTGTTGCTGCTGCTGGTGATGGTGTAGCTGGAAATCTCTCGTGTGGAAAGGAGGCGGCAGGGAATGGCCATGAGCCGTTACTGGATCCATGCTTTTTCCAATGTTTTTTTGTTTTTGGCCTCTCCGTATTCCTTTTCTGTTATTACAGTCTAAACTCCACTCTTAACAGAAACATAGACAAGAGACCAAAAGACACAAAGACAAGAAAAAAAAAAAAAAGAGTTCTAATTAAGGTTTCTAGTGATTCAAAAAGGAAAGAAGGATAATGGAAGAAGAAAGAAAATAATTAAATAAAGGAAAAAAATACGAGAAGAAAACTATTAGGGCTTTGCTTTTTTCACTTGCTCTTCTTTTTTCCTTATTGAAGAACATTAGCTAGCCCCTCATGACCAGAAAAGACTCGAGGAGAGAACAAGGATGGAATTTCGGTGCTACCAGCCCACCAAATTATCACCTGAATTCGCCATCTCTTTATCATTATTATTATTTAAATTTCTGCAATCACTATATGTGTAAACTGTAGATGGGTCTTACAGCTATCTGTCTTCGCCTTTGTTGGTGAGATTTTGGGGAAGAAAGAGATGATGAAGGAAAGGAAAGGAGGCGACTGGGTTTTTTTTTTTTTTTTCTCGGAAGTTGTTTACTGTTCAAGTTTGGGTTAGGGTTAGATTTGAACAAATAAAAGCTAGATCATAGATGGGTTTGGTTTTGGTAATAAGACTCCGTGTCTTTGGGTGGTGGTGGGTCCCAAGACCTTTCTCTCTCTTCCTCTCTTGTCCTACTCCAGTATTCCACGTTCTCTCTCTCCCTCCCTCCCTCTCTCTCTCTCTCTCTGGGTAGCGTTTACATATGAAAACTGGAACAGAAAATTAAAAGAAAAGAGAGGAGAGGTAGATGAGCTAAGAAGAGGAAGAAAATGTGGGAACTTTGGAGATAAGGACTACAGGCTAGTTGGAATCAGAGTTTGCTTGATTAATCAATTTCAGATTATAGCGAGGCTAGCAATCAATTTCCGGTCAAATTGAAACATCATGATGTGTCTGATAAAAGGCAGGTGATTTCAGGTGGTATTTCACTCCAATTCGGAGAGAAAATCAAACTAAACTAGATGTATGCATCCAAAGCAATGTTTTTGGTACAAAATATTCTCATTTAAAATTTGGTATAATTCGACCTATATTAACATCTTTCTACAATGGTAATCTATTTTCTTCAAAATATTGCCCCTTAAATAAAATTTCTCTTATTATTAAATAACAATATCATTAAGATGTTGTTTGTTGTCATATGAAAAATCATGAATTCAAATTTTCATCAAGATATTCAATAAAACTAAAAGCATTTAAATATAATATACTTCTTTAATAATGCACAATACTTGTTGGTGACATTATCTTTGCTTTCTCATTCTATTGACCAAAAAAATAAATAAATAAAGAAATGCATACTTGGAAATTATTAAGTATATGAAATGGTTTAATGTCTACTCAATCGTCAGTCTAATGCTAAGGCCGCCTGATTAATCAAGATTCAAACTTTGTTATAAACCATTAATGAGAAGTTGTAAGAAAATTCAAACTCAAGGTGAAATTCCATGCAATATAAGAATATAAGTTAACGGTGGCATAAACTGGAGGCTAGTTTTTAAGTCTGCCAATACAATTCATGGCTGAGTTATTTATTTATTTATGTCTATTAAAAAAATTTAATGACCTTAAAGTGTATAGTAAGAGAATTTTTATTTATTTTTATAAATCTCAAATACACATTTTTAAAATTAAAATTTAAGAAAAATGAATTGATACAGAATGACAGCTGGCGCATTTAAATTGGGCAACAGAAGTGTGAGAGAGAGAGAGAGAGAGAGAGAGGAAAAGAGAGATGCTTCAAATTTTGAAGGATCCCGCAAAAGCACCCACTCAACAGCAGCGGTTCGGAAAATCCCATATAGTTTTTCCTCGGAGCTAAGGTTATCCATTTGGTCCACACGCTTTGCGAGCGCAACACGTGTCAATTCCCCTGCTCCTTCCGGGTCTATTCCGTCGATCTTCGCCTTCAAGTTTTGAGTGGCAATAAAATTTATACTCAAATCAAGGCTTGCCCTTCGGACGAGTATTACCAACATGGCTGCGGCCACGATCTGCGAGATTGTGTGTCTTCTCTTAAAATCATTCATGGCAAATAATTTTTATGGGGAAAATTAATCTCTAAAGCTTTCTTCTTCTGTTTTTTTTTTTTTTTTTTACTCATAAACTTATTGACCTGCAAACATAAATAAAATACATCATTCCTTTTTTTTTTTAATATACATATATAATAGTAATATGAGACCTTTATTAATAGGGAAATTCAGTGCATCATTCTCAAAGAGATGATAACACATGCTCCTTGTATTTTTTAAAATTTACAATTAAATACAAAAATTAAAAGCAATATGATTTAAACTTATAATCTTCGAACATAAAAGCTATGACGATCTATGTTGAGAAATCATTGAATTTAGAATTGATAAGTTGAAAATTGAGACTCATATAAGACACTCTGATACAAGTAATAAATAGATTATATATATATATATATATAGAGAGAGAGAGAGAGAGAGAGAGAGAGGGGTAGGAAAGAAGTAAATGATAATGGGTAGAGAAGAAACAGGGGTACTAAGACAGGGAGGAGGTAGGCGGTGGGTGGTGACGGTGGAGAGGGAGGGAGGGAGGGAGGCAATGCATGGGTTGACAGTATAATCCAAGAGCGTAAGTAAGTTGGAGTCGGGAGAGGCTTTCCTTGAGTTTTATTATCGGGTGAACATTATAAATAAATTACGAAATAAACATTAAATTAATATATATTTTTATTTTGTAACTGATAATTATAATCCATCATATATCAGCATGTATTATGAGTTTTTTTTTTTTTTTCAGTTTTCCTATGCTGTCCCTCGTAGGGAATGGGGAGAAAGATAAAAAAAAGTGAAGGACGCGTTGGTGGCGCTGACACTTCCACACTGTACGAGCCCCTGGAGAAATCGCTTGCTCCTCTCTCTCTGCTGTGAAATTACTGCTTGTTTTACTGAATGAAAGGCTCTCTCTCTCTCTCTCTCACACGCGCACACACACTCACATTCTACGCAAACCCATATGGCATATGTATGTTTATGTATCAAAAGATGCTCATTGTCGGCTTCCCTCTCTCCCCTTCCTTCTGTGCCCCCTCCCCTCCCCCCTCCCTCCACCTGGTTCTGTTTCTAGCTCCCTTGCAGACTCTTTCTTGCTGAAAAGGGATTCAACGTGGAGAAGTATGACAGCTATGCACCCCAAATCACGTCGAATGTCCTAATTATGCTAAATAGATTGGAAAAAAAAAAAAAGGCTTTTCTAAAATAATAGGTCAACTAACCAAAAAAAAAAAACAAAGTCTGAAGGTCCAAATATATACAAGTCTAAGAACTATTTGTTGTATTTATTTATTATTTAATATTATATAAATTTATTTATTATTTTAAATATCTCGGATGGGAGAATACATATCTAAATTTGTAAGTCGAACCAATTTAAGCACTAACTGGGAGTCAGAATTTATTATCACCTTCCAAATGTCTAAGTTCTAGCACAATGAGAAGACCTTCCATCAGTGCAATATAATATGAATAATTCTCCTCTCGTCTTCGTTACTTAATCTCGGGGTCAATTATTTTAACGAGGAAACTTCACAAGAATTTGGTAACTAACTAAATGAGTTGACACTGGCAATATTTGTTGTTAGAACTTATGGGGAAGATTGCATGCTTCATTGTTACATCAAATGCCCTGGTCAGCTAAAATTTCCAGGTCAGTTTTCATTAACCCTTTTTTTTTTCTTTTTCTTTTTAATTGAAGTTGACTTAACCCTTTTGGTTTTGTTAATGGCATGCAGACTTATGACCGTTGATTTTTAGGTTATTTAGTTTTTCACTCTACGAAGAGACATTGTATGCTTTCAACAATCCCACCAACAAAATCAAGCCTATGATGAATGCTAAAACAAACCATCAAGCAATACCATAGTCAATGTTGCTCTTACAAGAGACGACCCAAGTGTGCACAAAACACTCTGTTATCCCAATTTCTTCTGCCGAAACTGATCAACTGGCCTCTGATTACCTAGGTTTGTTTTTTGATGTTTAGATATAATTAAGTTGATAATTTATTGTAAAGCCAATTCGTCACATTATGTGGTGCAAATATCAAACATAAATTGGGACTTAAGAACTTTTGATGTGTCAAGTATAAGAGCCACAGCGGTACAACTGTGCTGGCAGCTCCGGATGACTACTTGTCATAAAAAAATTTTTAAAAAGAAATTAATATACATATTTATTTATTTAGAAGATGGAACAAATCATGCCACCTGTTGCCTTGAGCCAAGGATACATTGTTATTTCCATCTCTCAACGACATAGAATTCATAGTTGTCCGATTGGAAGGTTGGATTTGAATACAATTCTGTATGAAAACACTGCCAAAAACCAAATAGATAATAGCGAGGACTCAAAGACTTGTTGTTATATAGTACGTAACATGTAAAGATGTAATGATATGAAACCAAACCTAATGTTAGATTTATCATAAAAACCAAACACAAATGACACAAAACTTTCCCCATCATGCTTTTCTTGTCGTTTGGGTTTCTATAGCATTGGTTAAGTTGACTTGTTAACTCGTTCTCGTGTGATGATCAAATCATAATAATCATGGGTTTAAAAATAAAATGAATTCATTATATAAATGAAACAAAAGAGGAGTCAGGCTGGATGATGATCAGGCTTAATTTTTTTTTTTAGGGAATTTGAGTCCTAATTAGTGCCGATTAAACAAACAGAAAAAAAAAGAAAAGGGGGATCCTATGCTAATTACGGGAGCATAATTAGGACTTTGTTCTTTTGTTAAATTATTCTAGGGTCGAAACCTATAATAAATTCAACCTCAACATTTTGTTTAATTGTCTTGAACTAAGACTTCGAACTCGATATCAATCATGCATCGGTCCAATCAAGGACCATTGAGGTAGAAGGGGAAATTTTGTATTTCCGTGTTAATCCCATTCCTTAGCTTACATGTGTGATTACGTATGTGAAAACCAGGATGAATTGAACGGCCCCATATGAGAGTGATCCTGTATTAAATGGGCACGATGTCACTACTTTTGTCTTTCCCGATCGCCAGGTCCGGCCGGCCTTATTTTATTGGCAAACAAAGAAACAAACTCCATATGGCAGAATCTACAGAATCGAATGGTCGTACATCAAGCATGACCAAGTTTAAAGATCGAATATTCAACACCATGGACGAGATAGTTAATTGGTTTACGCTACTTTAATTGTCTAAACTCTTGTGTCGTTATGCACCTACTTAATTGGTTTGCGCTGAAATGTTCAAAAGAACTAATAGATAGTTAAACAAATTGGCAGACAAACGGTAGGCTACCCTTAGCTTTTAAGGGTACCCTAATTATCAGATGCCCACAACACCAGGGAATATTTGTACAATAAATCCGATTAATTCCTTTCATAGTTGTCAACAATAAAATGAGAAACTGTGCGGAGTTATTTGTATATTAATTCATCCAATGAATGAAGAACATGTTTATTAGATACAATATCTACTGCAAGTAACTAATAACCGTAACAAATTTATGTGGAAGAGAATCTGTTTGCTGTGCATAACAATTACACTCGGCCGATTGCAGAGGACGAGAATCTTGTGTGGAATGTAAAGCCTCAAGATTTGAAATAGGCTAATTTTGTAAACATCAATAATATGATTTAGAGTTGATTAGTGTCTGAAAACACAGTGTAAACCGATTGACAAAGAGACATATTGTCCTTTGCAGTGATAAGAGTTCGAACCCCTACCCTTTTTCACCTATACTCTTCTCCCACGGAGCTCTGACCATTTTTATTTCCAGACCAAAAGATTAAACGAGAGAGAGAGAGAGAGAGAGAGAGAGAGAGAGAGAGTTAATTAGTGTTTGCTTAACTTTTTTAATTAGATAAATTTTAACAATTTGATTGGATTCCCAAGACCATGACTTTTTGAAGTTCGCAACATGCATGGTCTCGTCACCACTGAATACGACCACAGGCTTATCAAAGTCAAACGATATCGTCAAGCTCACGGGCTGTAATAAAAATTATGGTTCATGTCATTATGACGAAGGAATCAAAACTAGAACATTTGATTTTGTTGAAAATTATAATAATATGAGTCCATGTTAAGAGAAGAGAACAATTAAACTGGCCCCGTTTTGGTTCTTCCGCTTTTGGTTTGTGGGGAGGTGTTTGGACATGAAATTGATGGTCAACTTTGGTTTTTGCCATGCAACTAATCCAAACAAGTCCTTCACATAAAATGACTTAGTAAAAATATAGTTATTGGTTTCACTGATAGGGTCTCGTTGGGGCTTTCAACAAAGGAATAATTTTCCCAAAACTTTTCTAGCATTTTATGAATGATGCTTCATCTTTAAATTCGAATTTTATAAATTAATTTAATTAGCTATTCTTTCCAAATTTTTTTTAAAAAAAAAAATTGCTTTAAGAATATTCATGAGAGTTCACATAACCAGTTCCTCTAAGAACTCCCATAATCTGAATTGTAAGAAATTATTTTCTGGCTCTTAATTACCTCGGGGGAAAAAATATTGGTGCATGGAGATGACAGGGAGAGAGATTAGAAGTTCAGAAACCGTGACAGCTAGGCCCTAAACATATATTTTAAGGGTTTAAACATATATTAATCGAAGTCCATCCAATTAAACAAATTAAATCCATCAACATCTACTCATAATTCACCAAAAAAAAGAAAAAAAAAAAGAGAAAAACATATCTTAACCCAAGTCCACTTATGATTAAACAAAAAGAGCCCCCCCCCCCCCACCCATGTGAAAGGCCCCCATTGCCTCGAATCTGGATTGGATCAGCACGCTTCTGCTTTCTTTGCAAGTCCCTTTATTCTAAGTTCAAGGTTATTGTTTCCCATCTCCATTAATTACGCTCCAGGGAGGACCAGCAGCAGTGGCCAGCTTTCACATGTGGGCTACTTAATTAAAAATTAGGTTTGTGGACCATTGATTAGTATGTATTAAGAATTCATATTAGAGACTAAGCAAACGACAAAACCGGGCGTCCACGTGACGAATGGTTATCATTTATCAAAGTGGAATCTTAATTATTTGTTATGTTTTCACCTGTTCGATCCAATGTCATACGTTAAGTTAGCTAATTTGGCAGCATTTGGTACCTCAGTTTCCTTTCACACCCAAATTTCTTAGATGATAGCGAACGAACGATTCGACTCGATATCTCTAATGATACAAATTTAAAATATAATCTATTTTTAAATTTCTCTTAAAGACTTAATATTTTAAATTGAATGATTTTTTTTATAAAAAATATAACATGAAAATCTTTATGGTTGACTAAAAAGTTGAGTTCAAATCATATTGCCTTGATTTTATTATTTAAAGAGTGTTAGAATTCATGTGTAATATATTATTGAGCTTTAATCAGTAATTTAAACTCAATAATTATATAATTGGACCCTTAAAAAATAAATCAAATAATTCAGTTTTTTTTTTTTTTGTATACTTATTATTTTAAATATTTTTCTGAGTTTCTTTCGTTTTATTGTTATGGGAATTGTGGTATAATATTATCTAATCATAATATTAAAAAGATAAAAAAAAATGATGGGTTAATTAAAGCAATATTTATTCAAAGAGAGTGCAATGAATAAAGATAAACTTACATGCATCCCAACAGGTGTATTGCTCAGCAAGCAAGATTGTTGCCCAAAAGTGAAACTTGTTTTAGAACACAAAAAGCATAGCTAATGTAGTATTGTCTACATAAACTGTTTTGTTAAAGCAAACAAAATCATGTAGACAACATTACATTAATTCACACAAGCAACTTGAAAATTGAGCTTTTGTTAATTTTTAAGACAAAGTTAAATCATACCGCCGAAAGATGTTACAATTAAATCATGGTACCATACGAGTATGATTGTCCGGCACACAAAAATTTTATTGAGATTTAAACCAATGACCATGAGGCCCTTTTTGTGTGTGTGTGTGTGTTACATTGAGGCAGTGCATTGTTTTTATAATTTATGTTCCTTGTCGCACCCTAGACCTAAGGTATCTCTGTTTTAAAGTTTGTTAAGTGTTCTATAGACAAGCCTTAGAGATCATGATGCTGGGGGGATGTAATATTTTATATAAATAGAGAGCAATCAACGGGAAAACACAGAACAATAATGGGAGATCCATATGAAATGCTGGATTACGAGAGAAAGCTGAACATTTCTTTGCTTGTTGTGGTTGAAGCAGGATTGATTCTGTTGCGAGCGTTGCATGCTTTGGGACTCTGTACGTAAATTGTTAGTTAGAAAACATGCCTTCCAATCTTTTTGGAGCGGAAGATTAACTACTAAGTCACAAAGTACCCATGGAACGATATACGGATTTTGTTGCCACTAAATATCTATCTACTCTGGTTCAAAATGTTAAACATGTTGGAGTTTTTTTTTTTTTTTTTTAAATTATTATTATTATTATCTATTATAAAAAATTATAAGTTATACAATAAAAATAACTCCAACTCTTTTTATTTTTATAAAACTTATATCCTTTTTTAAGATTAAAATTCACAATTAAAATAAAATCTTAATTGCTGAAAATTTTTCTGATAAACTGACTATTGTGTCTATTTTTTAGTATTCAATTATTCTGCTCTTCAAATTCATTAAGAATAATGTTTTTATTTCCTAAGTGAAAATCATTGTTCTTTACATTTAACGCCAATTTTAACACATTTTCAAAATCCAAAATCATGTTGGTTACTGGTGTTTCCATCCTAAAAAACTTCATGGGTCAAAACAAACTTTTCAATAACTAATTGCCCAAAAAAAAACAAAATGCTGTCGTATCATGAATGATGAAAGAGAATACATTTTCAGGAGATAATCCACGACTTAAACACTTAAATATTTATCTTAAATGTTTTCAATTCTAATTGTAAAAAAAAAATTATTACGAGATTTATAAAAAAATAAAATTTAATTTATTATATAATTTACAAGTCCAATAAAATTTGTAGTAAATAAAAAAATAAAAAATTGAAGAAATAATCAATGAACTTTTGTTACAGGATACCCAATTTGTGCATACTTACTTAAAAGCTAATAAAATAGATTTAGAAGTGATTGATTTATCTGATTTGATGCTCATTCGTAAGTGACAAAAGAAATGGAAGCACAAGTCGAAGGAAGAACGAATGACAGGCAGGTCCGTGACCAAAATTGTTGCAATTTTGCAGACGTTTGGGCTGATGGATTAGGCCCGATCTCAGCCCAACAAAACTATTTGTCATTTCTTTAAGCCTAGCTAGCAGGGTCGCAAAGCGTTAAGCCGCAACCAAGGCAAGCAAAGGGTAGATATGGGACTCGGCTCTGGTACTTCGCAGGGAAAAATGGAATTCGGACCACTACAAACGGATCCATCCGTTTTGGACCACAACCAGAAGACACAAACGAATGTGCAAAGGAAAAGCTGCGCAATTTGATTACTTTTCTTTAAAATTATTTCCCAAAATTCTAAAGAACACCAATGCTAGCTAGCTAGGCCTCTGTATCCTCGAATGACTTTACAATTAGGCTCTTTCCCTTGACCGTATTTTATTAATTAAATAAAAATATTATACAATAGTTTAAAAATATATTTAATAACTTCTGATTACCATCAAGTATATGAGTATCCTCGAATGACGCCTGTGTAGATTTGCCATTTGTGGCACTTCAAGCAACAAACAAATCAACCAGAGCACCTTTATTGGGGGGTCTTTCCCCATTGTCGGGGGAAGCCAATGTTATCAGCAAAGTGCAATTGCCCATAACGCATGGAGTGGCGCGCCTGGCTACATTTTCTACTGGGAAATGGGTGACAGGCCAGGAGGTTGCCTCCTGCTTTTCAGAAGAAAGATTTGACTTCCCCTTCTTTTTTTTTACTTAACCATGCTTTAACATCAGATCTAAGAATTTTACTTTAAATTGGATTTTTATCCTTTCTGAAACCAAACAGGGTGTCTAATTTAAATCTGCTCCATCCTCTTGAATGACATGGTGCACTGTTCTTTTCAAACACAATCCCTAGTCTCCAAGATTTACTTTCTCTTATTCTACCTGCCAACCTTACATCACTCACCTGCATGCACTATAGACCCCAATGGAACTCCGTGTCACTCAAATAATAAAAATCTGCATCTTTTTATAGGTAGAGACCTCCATAAAGACGTTGAGGACGCACTTACAATCGAATTAAGGTGGATAGCTTTGCTTTTTCAATGGGGAACGACTGGACAGCAAAGAGTCTATTCTAAAGAAGAAAATAAGCCATTCGTGGAGTGATTATTACTTAAGCGATTTAGGTTCTACCACATAACCACAGAACAAATAAATTAATTTTGATTATTAAAAAAAAATTGTTTTAGATTTCACGAGATTTTCATAATGTCAATTTTTTTTCTTCCAATTATGACATTCGTGATAATGTTGCGGACGAAGTTCATTCCAAGTATTTTTCCTATTCATATATCCATGATCGCTGCCTTCTTTTTTCTTTTTTTCTTCTTCTTCTTCTTCTTTTTTCTTTGATTTTGATTGAATGATTTCTGTTATATGGATTTAGCTAGTTTTACCCGACGATGAATCTTCCTTTTCTTCTGGCTTAGGATTGGGAAGGACAACCCCAAGCCTCTCCTCTTTTCCATTGTTTCGTTTTACTGATTTAAGCATATCATCGTATTAACGTCTGACTCACTTCCAACGTTCGCTTAGCTTAGCTTTCCTTTGTTTTGCAGATACTGATCTCAATTTCGCCGAGGATAGTGTTCACAACCCTGATGTTGATCGCCAAAATGCAAAATGAGGCGAGCTTGGATAGCGTTAATGGCTCTCTCAGTTTTTATCTTTCACGTCCACTTGAGAGACGTCGGAAGTGATCATTTGCATGGCCATAATGTGACGTCTCAGTTCGTGTCACTGTGCACTCGTCTACAATTCATCCGCATGCGTCAAACACATAACAAAAAGGCAAGTCGGCAATGTGAAATGTGTGTCTAGAGTTTGCCAAAACTTTGAGGATGGAGCAAAAAGTTTCCTAGAAAATGCATTGATTCACGCCTAACCTTCGGCCTTAAAGCCTGGGAGGGTGGCGATAATCACAGCCCAAATTTTGGTTGGACACGTGCTAGTGGAAACTAGTTAAGCAATCCATTTAAAAAAGGACATGAAAGAGAAGATTCCATTACCATCACAAACACCCAAATGGCAAGTGGCTTTAGAGTATGAAAGCAAAAGCTTTCTACATGGTGATGGCCGCGATGTTTCCTCAATTTTCAGAGCCTAGCAAATTATGTTGCCTGAAATGCCCCAAAGGCCACGGCACTAATATTTTATTTTTTATTTTTTACTGGTGGGGGTAATCTTTTTACCAATTGAGTTTGCTTTGCCACGCAATTGTAGATTCCACCTTCCCCTTATGAAAGAGAGATTATTCTTTTTCTCGTTCAAAAGCAGCCAAGCCGACAAAGAACCAATGTAAACCCGAACCCGACTTTAAAGTAAAAGTAGTTGAATAAAAATAAAATTAATATCTAAAATCGAGTAAGTAATTTGAGTGAAAAAAAAAAAAGTCATCCTGCCAAATCAAACTCGACGACATAGTCAATATTCTGATCAAAATGCCCTTTATACTTGCAATGTGCTCTGTTCAAGTTGAAGACAGAAAAACAAGAAAGTTTTCAACTTTTCTGTGTTGGAAATTCATTATATCGTATACTATATAATAAGAACAATTTTTTATTCCAGTTCACCTAAGCTATACATCCAGTTAATTGAACTTTTGAAAGATCTACTAGCTATCGAGCTTAGGCAGCAAAAGAAGATAATCTTAACAAAATTTTGCAGCATATTTTGATAGGCAAGTAAGAGAGCAGGACCATTTGGCAATAACAGTGCTAAACAAAATTTCAGGTTTATGACTTGACTTTTGGCTGTTCCACTGAGGCCTCCCTCAAGGAATTAATAGCAACCTGCAAGCATGATTCAGCCTTTGTGCATTCTCATCACGCACCATAAATCCACCACCTTCTGTCTCTTCCATAATTGGTTGTTACAAAAGCTACATTTTGCGCCTCAAGAAACTCACATCTTCACGAAACCCATGCACTCAAAAAGCGGTCTTATCTGACCTGACTTGGCAACTGAAATTGTCAGTTTCAATCAAGAAATATATAAATTTTGTCTAGGCCAACCAACCCATTTTGCCCCACTATAATGTCAGCAAGATCAGGTCTTGAAGAGAACTCTACTAGCAAAAACTCTCGACCTTCCTCACCGCCTCCATTTACCACCAAAAAATGGTTTGCAAAATTGAAGCAAATGCTTTCTCCGGAGGTAAAGAAGCAACGAGGGATAGCACTCCCTCTGTTGGCCATGAATCTGATGTGGTTCGCCAAGATAGCTGTCACAACTGCAGTTCTTGGCAGGCTTGGAAAGCTCCAGTTAGCTGGTGGAACTCTGGGGTTCACTTTTGCTAATGTCACTGGCTTCTCCGTTCTGAATGGTCTTTGTGGTGCCATGGAACCTATATGTGGTCAAGCTTATGGAGCTAAAAATTTTAGGCTCCTCCACAAAACACTCCTCATGACAATTTTGTTGTTACTATTAACAACTCTGCCTATTTCTTTCCTGTGGCTCAATGTTGGCAAAATTCTAATCCATTTTGGCCAACAAGAAGACATATCACTAGTTGCAAAGAACTATCTTTTTTATCTCCTCCCTGATTTAGTGATCACTTCTATACTTTGTCCTCTGAAAGCATACTTGAGCTCACAAGGGTTAACATTTCCCATAATGTTTAGCTCTGCTTTGGGCCTAGCTTTACACTTATCCATGAACATTTTACTTGCAAAAACTAGTGGCCTTCAGGGGGTCTCAATGGCAATATGGATAACTGATCTTCTGGTGGCGATTTTACTTGCCTTATTTGTGTTTGTGACGGAAAAGGGAAGTGAAAGGAAGGGAGGATGGCTAGACCAAAGCATTCTCGATTGGCTTAGGATGTTAAAGCTTTGTGGACCATGTTGCCTAACCACCTGCCTGGAATGGTGGTGCTGGGAGATCTTAGTCCTGCTCACAGGGCGGCTACCAAATGCTAAGCAAGCAGTTGGGGTATTAGCGATCGTGCTGAACTTTGATTATCTGCTCTACTCTGTTATATTATCACTAGCAACTTGTGCTTCCATCCGTGTGTCAAACGAGCTCGGAGCGAATCAAGCAGGAAACGCTCATCAGTCAGCCTGCATATCTGTAGTTGTGAGCATCTTTTCAGGTTGCACCGGTGGCTTGGTGACCGTAGGAGCTAGAGATTTTTGGGGGTCTCTTTTCACCCATGACAAGGGAACCATGAAAGGTGTGAAGACGATGATGTTGCTCCTGGCTTTGGTGGAAGTAGCAACTTTTCCATTAGCAGTTTGTGGCGGTATTGTCCGAGGAACAGCTAGACCATGGTTGGGAATGTATGCCAATCTAGGTGGGTTCTACTTTCTGGCGTTGCCACTAGCCGTGGTTTTAGCCTTCAAGGCCGGACTTGGGCTTAGTGGACTTTTGGTAGGGTTTGCTATTGGAACGGCCAGCTGTTTGTTGCTGTTGGGGGTCTTTGTTGCGAGGATTGATTGGGAAGTAGAGGCTGGTAAGGCACAAACACTTGCCCGCAATTCAGAGGCTGCCAAGCAAGATGGAAATCAAAGAACCGCAGAACTCTTTGTCGATGCCCACGTATGATAATAACTTGAAAACGTGTGGTTCATTTCTACTGATGTCAACCAGGGTGCTCAAATAACCTGGATCCCCGTGAAGAATACTGCAAAACCAACCAGCTCATTTTTTAATGAAACTTTCAAGGGAACCTTACCATTAAGCACTCTACCCGTCTTCATTTCATTTAGCGACTTGAAAGGTATCTATTTATTTTTTTTTTCTGGGTCTAAAAGAATCACTGCAAATTTAATCTGTACCATCATTCTTAGAGCTATAACTTCACTAGAGTCATACACTCTATGCCCCGTAAGTATGATAGATGTAGAGGGTTCTGATAAAATCCAGTCGGAGGGCTGCAAATCATCCCCGAACTACCGTTCAAGTATTCAAAATGAACTTACAAATCCCAATGAGTTATGCGAAACCCAAATTTCATTAGTTCCTGAAAATGCCTTTCTTGTATGCATGCATAACAGAATTTTCAGTTGTTATTCAAAGATGGGACTTGCATCCTCCATCCCTGGCTACAATCGGTTAAATGGATATAACAAACGTTAAGAGTGTCATCCATCTACAAATCCAGGTACAGAACTTAAAGATTCTAGCTCTTTTGCTTTCACATCATTGAAGCCAAGGTTAGCTAAAATCTTATGACCAGGAGATTCTACTTCTGACCAAATCCCAAGGAGTAGATCAGTTGTTGTAACTTGCTCACTGTCACCTGCACATCAGAAGATATATTAGAGAAGTGTTTTTGCTTTCTATATAACACGGTAGTTCTCTCTCCCTTTCTCTCTGTGGCACACTGAGGGCATTGATCAAGGAAGGGTAAGCAAATCGAATGTAAACCCAAGAGCAGATTTTATCACAAACAGAAGCTGGAAATAATATGTGCACAAAAATTGCAAACAGTAATAATTATACCAAATGCAGATCAACAATAAATCCAGAGAGTGATTAGTTCCTCCAACAACAAAGTGTCTTCAAAGACAAAGGATCAGCACTCAAGAATGCACCACAAGTGAATGAGAAGGTCAAGCCAAACATCTGGTCTCACAAGACAGCACAGGATATGCTGAAACATAATAACACAAGCTGCCATAATTCGAAGTTTCACACTAGAAGTTAATTTTGATACTAAAGGAAAACCATGGATCTCTGCCACATGGAAGTCATGCCTAAAGGCTTAAAATTCAGGTTCCAAGTAAAGCAGAAACAGCACAAAAAATAAAAAGAAGACAATTTTTAACCAGCTATCTCTTATGGAAGGATGAACTCATCACTATGCCTCAAAAATGGTATTCTCATTGCAAACTACATAATACACTTAGTTGATGGCGGCATGGCAGTAGAAGCTACTGGATGATATCAAAACTTGGGACACAGACTTGTCGAATTGGATACTGCTTGAGAAAATGAGAATTTGACAAGATTAACTCATGAAATCAAACATATGGCGTGCAGAAAAGTTAGATATTCTGGGAGTGAAAATGATCATCGGAAGATTTTTCACCAGCCAACATTCTTGCCTATGTTCTTTGGCCACAGGGTATTGTGCTTCAACGTAAGCTACAGAACATAGGAAAAGCACAGAAGTTGTCTTGCACAAAATAACATGAACAAATTTTGAACTCCTGTTGTTAGCTTTCAACAATGATTCCCTATACCTTTTCAAGATCCCATCAAATCACACAACAGAAACAACATCTAGTTGCACATAATATGAGTCGTAACAATTCATGCTTTTAACTTCTAAAAGATTAACAACAATTGTTGACATAATTCTGGGCAACATAAATTCCAAAACATTATAGTTCTATGTCTAGCATAATGATTACTGTATTTTGATAATGTCCTACAAAAGCTGTGTAACCTGTCAGCACACAATTGCTTAAAATTTCAGCTTATTCAATAAAGCCAAGTAAAAGATGAATCAGAGAGAATCAGGATTTACCAGATTTTAGTTTGTGATCAACAGCCCCATCAAGAGCTCTTTGAGCTGATTCATTCAAGGGAGGTTGCTCAGGAGGGAAATAGTACATGTCAGACTTTCCAAGCAACTTGATAGCTTCTTCACGCACTTTGAAAACAGTAATTCCATTTTTCCACAGATACTTTGAAGCTAGACTAGTCCCTGCACTCCAGAGTAGTACAGCATTTGAAGCAGACATTTCATATTTTTAATTGTTGCAATAAAAGCAGGCTTTGAATTGGGTTGACTACTTTAATTGTTGCAAGTAGAGATGATAGAATTATTTTCACTATGGTCAAGCATCAATGCATGCGTAAATTTTTTTTCCCATTGCTTTCCTATTGAAGAACACAGAGGACTAAAGTTCACAATTAGCAAATGAAGAAATTCTAACTAGCACGTCCCAGTGCATGAACTCTCACACACCATGAGGTATGAAAAAGTATCAAATATAACCAGTCTCACCCTAATTTTAATAACCAAACTATTTTCGCAACTCAGAACTTTTTACCTTCACATTATAATGAAGTACCCTTACCGTCCTGGCCCTTCAATTTCTAACAACTAAAAAGTTAAAAAACTTTTAAAATAAATAAAAACTGAGGAAAGGAAATAGCAATGGCCTTTGCCACCTTCAATCAAGATCCCCAGAAGAAGAGCCTCCGTCCCTGTATTTGCATATTTGAGCTTCCTAGCTTCCAATTGCGCCATAGCAAATGCCTTTATTGCCCTCCAAGTCCACCTAAACTTCCACTCCCAAAACATTATCAAAAACAGTCAAAAACCCAATAAAATCAATAATAAATAATAAAAAAATCCACTGAAACCAAAACCAAGCCAAAAATTAACTCACTTGGGAACTTTCACGGTAGAAGAAGCAAATCTTTCTGGGTTCCTGCAAAAACCTGAAATAGCAACTTATTCTTCTTTAAAAAAATGAAAAATTATAAAATAAAAGCACAAAAACGATAGAAAGAAAGAAGGATTAATAAATAAGTAAACGAATTACGCAGTGGGGAGGCTGAACGGGGCGGTGGCGGGGATGAGGCGGCGGGCGGCGGGCATGTGGGGTCCAGGAATTGAGAAATTGAGAGAAAGATTGGTCATCTGGGTAGTGCCGGAGGTTAGCCATGATGGTGGGTTCTGTGAAGAGTAGGGTTTTAGAGATTGGGGTTTCAGTGGATGAATTTTGGCTTTCGCATTGAGTGCGTTTATTGGCTGTGGAACCTTTGTGAAGGAAACATTAGCTGCCATTTTCTTTGCAAGAAGAAGAAGGAGACCGCTGTCCGAATGTGAGAACCGAGTCTCGATTTCGGTTAAACGAATTTTTGGTTCAGAAAGGATTTTTAATTTAAAATAGTAAAAAAGAAAAGAAAAAAAAAAGTAAACATTGTAGTTTCATTTTCCTTAACAAAATTTATTTAAAAATAAAAAATAATAATTTATATGTTTTTTAAAAATATATTTTTAATTTATTTAAAAAATGTAATTATTATTGTTAAGATAAATAAATAAATAATTATTTAAAATATAGTAATACTTTATTAATATTTATTTATTGGTAATTTTTTATTATTATACTGAAAATTTTTAAAAATCTATATAATAATATTTCAATTTTCTTTGATTAATTATAATTTTTTAATATTAAAAATTATATTCAAAACAAAAATTTTAATTTTTTATTCAATAAATAAATTATAAATTTAATTAGTTTAATTAAAATTTAATTTGATCGGATTTTATTTTATCAATTAACTAAAATTTTAATTTTTTTAAACATTGTTTGTTAACTTTACTAGACTGGATAAATTTCAAAAAAGGAAAAAGAGGGAGGTGACTAGAGATTATTTAATATTTAAAATTTTAATTTATTGAATCTAATATTAATTAAATTTTGAGTATAATAAAATTAGAATATGACTTATTTGATCAATTCAATTCAAGTTAAACAATTTTAAAAGATCATCTAATACTCAAATTTTATAATTATCAAATTTAATGTTAACTAAATTTTGAGTTTACAAGATGTTGTGTTGATAATAAGTTTTAAGATATATTAATTTTTTAAAATTATAATTCCAAATTATTTAAAATATAAATTATATTTATTTTAATTTTTGAGTTACAATTCATTAAATAGCTTAAGTTCGAATCAAATTTTTAATTGGTTAGGTGATCCGCAAGTACAGATAGTGTAAGGCGAAAAAATGGACAAAACGACACCTGCTTTGGTGTTTTATTGTTCGGAGCTGCAGCCTTCAGGTTGAGATGGGCCTGGCCTTTTTGCTGCCTGGATTTAAATATTGGACTGGCCTTTGTTCAATATGGTGTTTTGCTCCATTTGCCCTTTGTTCTTTTTGGATTTGAAGGCTTCAAATCCCAAGCCCAAAGAGCTTCCATCTGGCAAATCCAACTCTCTTTATTTTTCGTTTTCTTTCCCGTTGATCATTTCATTTGCACATCAGGTCACCCAGGCAGCCACCAATCTAATCATCATTCGAAACTTTGTTCAAACCTTTTTCCTATTCTCACTAGAGATGAAAATATAATAATGCAGTCCTTTTGTTTCCATTGTTTTTTTTTTCTCAAATGAATACAATTTTTCGTGACAAAAAAAAATGGAATTTCATTGAGTCTGAAATTCTGAATCTTTGAGACAAGAAGACTGCACTGCACAAGCAAATTCATTGTCTTTTCTCATCTTTGCATTCGGCTTTAAATTAAAGTCTCAACCTTAAAACATCTTTTACTTACCGTCCTGTAAAATCGAAGTTCGGCGGAACTTTCGTAGCCCATGGAGGAGGCTCAGCAATCGCATCATGGGACACAGTGCCCCTTTGTTTCAATCAGCCGGCTTTGACCCCCCCCTTGCCCATCTAATCTTCGTAGGCAGACGGAGCCTGTGTCTTAAAAAACAGCCAAATTTTCAGCCATCCCCATGCCTACTATGTCTATCTGATCACGATCAACTTCCCACCATGCAAAACCTCCTCCTGGACTAGCCCAACCGCCAACCGGCTCTGGTAAAGTTGCTCTAGCATTCTATGGACCCCACACGCTTGTGCTCTCTCTTTTCACTAACCTAAAGCTACAGTGATGTATTATTCTTCTTTTTAAAAATAAATAAATAATCGACAGTTAATGATGATTGATAGTGCATAAATAATTAATAACATCAAACTGATCGATCCCAAAGTTGGGAATTTTGAATTTTTTAATTGTAAAAATAATTGTTCTATAAAAATAAAAGACGAGACATTATATATATATATATATATATAGAGAGAGAGAGAGAGAGACAGAGGTAATTATTTTCATAATTGAGGGTATTAACTTGCAAGCAGCATAGGATGAATGTCATTTTTAGAGAGAATTGGGGGGGGGGGGGGGGGGGCATACATTCTAAAGCGATGATAACAAACCAAGACGTGCTAACCTTGTAGAACATAAACTCTGTTGTCATGTGATAGGCGAACGAGCGGGGGAGATGATGGAGTAATCTTTTCAGAGACATTGAATCTTAATCACGGATACGAATGTTGCGAGAGCAACCCCATTATCATATGATTAATTGAATTGGTCAAAATTTCTTCAAAACTTTCACGGGAAATGTCAACCCTTTGCTCCCCAAGATCGGCAGGTGGTGACCCACACAAATAATCTTTTCAGAGACATTAATTATTGATTTAAAAAAAAAAAAGGAATAATTTTACCTAAAACACGTTAATGATATTGTGTAATTATATATTTTTTTAATCATATTTAACATTTTTTAAAGTATTATTACTCATAAGTCACTCACGCATCATATAGTAAATATGTTTATTATTATATTATTTAATTTATTGACATAAATATATTTTTATTTATTTTTAAAATAAAGAATAAATTTTTAAATATGTTACAATCATTTTCCCCCTCTGTTATAACATTTAAAGTATTTTTTAAATTGTTTTTATTTTAAAAAATTAAAATTCATATTATTTTATGAAATTCAATTAAATAATAATAACAACAAAAATATATCTCTCACTTTTTAATATTTTTATCTAATTATTTTCAAATGTAATTTAAAAAGGACGTAAATTTTATAAATAATCACAATAATTGCTGCTGGGCTCGATTGCTCTACTGGCTAACAACTTAATCTACGCGTATCACTTTTACACATTAAAAAAAAAAAAAAAAACAAATGCAAACAACGACTGTACAATTTTAAGAGAGCAAGTCGGTCGCCAGTAACTGTCTGTCTAGTTCCCACATATTCATTATGCGAACAGCTGGTGAATACTTTGATTGATCAAACCGTGTAACCACAGCAGTAATGTCGGTGTGGATCTTTCGTGCACAAATTCGTGGACCATTTCTATTTCCTCGCATAATCAGAATCTGAATGCTATTTACCCTAAGTTTGGTAACCGGTAGAATTAATGGCACGATCTCAGCCCATCCGTGACAGCACAGTCACGCCTACCAGCTCACGGACCCAAAAGAAAGTTCTTACATCAAAAATCCTACGTGCTTTATTGCACTGTCGGGGAATCCAAGTGGTTGGATCTTTCCACCGACGCGTGCAATGACGTCTTGCCTTAACGAGAAACAAACACTCGCTCTTAAAATCATTCTATGGTACACAAAAACATCCCCAACTACTCGATAATTTTTCTCTTTATTTATTTATTAATTGGTGCCAATTGTTCCTAAGTGTATAATCCGATTAATTTGATTATTCACTTTTTGGTCCTACTTAATAATTTAAATATTTGGGTCTTTGACAGTCAATTTTACAATTCAGTCTTTATTTATTTATTTACTTTTATAGCAGGTATAAATTTTTTATATATATTTAAAAAAAAAACAGTGTTTTGTTCACACTGTTAAACCTCATGAAGTTATATCGGGATTTAATATATGCTTCTAAAAGATAAATTATAGACAAAGAGGTTAAAACACTTGCAGGGTTTTCTTCAATCACCAACAAATTCTTGCTAATTAAAGCTGGAGAGACACCAACGAACAACTTTAGCGTGTCATTTTCGCGCTAGATGTCACGGTAGGAAATTTTCCAACATCACACAGACGACGACGCCGGAAAGCTATCACTGTCAACGAAATTGGTGGCATGCTTATTGGAAGAAGTGACGATTGGAAATTATAGGGATCT
Source organism: Ceriops zippeliana (assembly GCA_037897445.1). Classification (NCBI taxonomy): domain Eukaryota; kingdom Viridiplantae; phylum Streptophyta; class Magnoliopsida; order Malpighiales; family Rhizophoraceae; genus Ceriops; species Ceriops zippeliana. The sequence goes on along the minus strand of JBAPLH010000054.1, from coordinate 1,733,907 downwards.
TGAATGGAATAAGTGAATACAATTGTACAAGGAAACGTATATTTTCAATGAATATGTCCTTGTAAAGTTTTGAAAAACTGGCGGTGGGGTTTGTGGAATATAAAATAGGAAGTCCAATGGTCAATTCAAAGTTTGCTTCCGAGCCATTTGTTCGTTTTTGGGGAATAGTTTTGACTCTAGAGGCAAATTGCCCGAAGGCGGTGAAATTTTCCTGCTTTTCGCCTATAGCCAGTAGGGTTGCACTTTGTCTCTAGACAGAATTTGCCCTCTTGGCACGTTTTTATATTATCCAAAGCGTATTTAGGAGTGGTTATCTGGAAGGTAAGGAGAATTGCACTCCGATAAAATAAAATTATATATATATATATATACACATTAAAAATTTTGTTTTTGTTAAATGTAAGAGACGCATTTCCTATTTGTAATTCATGAACTTTTATGTACGTGTGACACATTCGATTACACAATAGATAAAAAAGATATTATTTCTTGTTAAAACAATTTTGTGTAAAAAATATTTTCTCAAGCATTTGTTTTGAGTAATTTAATTTGAAATTAAATGTGATTTATTTTATTTTGTGAAGAAACTAACGTTGCTGTTTTGTGAATCCCTAACATTGTTAGCCAGTAGAACCGGTTTTTCGAAAGGAACTCATTTTTCCAGTAAAACCCTATTTTCTTGTATAACTTGCCCTTGTTTGTTTACTGCTGTAATCTAATCATGCCATTTTCCAAGTGCTTATCAATGAAAGTGTGCTTCATTTTATTATAACATTGCATTTCATGTTAGCCAGTAGATGGGGAAATTGTCCACATAACATTGTGAATCACTTTCATGTGCGAGACCTCGCAGCTTTGCAATCTACACGTCATTGGGGGCTGAGCTCGGGAACTGACCCAAAGTATTGGAGGACATCTTCCTTACTCCTCGTCATTCCAAGCAGGACATAACTACGAAATAAAAGTTGGGGCACAAGTTGCAGAACCTTAAAGTTTTTAGGGGGACAATCTTAAGAAATCTAAAATTTTGTCAAAATTCTAGGGAAACTTTCATAGTTCTTAAAGGTTTGCAAGGCCCAAGCTAGTCCTATTGGGTTTGCTAATGGAATTGTGTCCCAAATCTCATGGGATAAACCCATTTTTTCTTTCTCTCTCTCTCTCTCTCTTTTTTTGTAATAAGTGAAAATTTTCTAATTAAACTTAATTGATAACCAGTTAACCACACGTCGAAACCCCCTTTTCTCTATTTAAATTCTAATCATAAGTCGCAGTCACATTTCTCTCGATGATGTCAGAAGCACCAAACTGATAGGTCCTGCCTTATGGCAGAGAGAGTAACATACTCAAAAGAGATATCAAGGCAGCTATGATTAGATGTTTTCTTAAATTATAATCAAAACGTTAGACAATTTCATTCGCGGTAAGTGAGCAATTTTTAGAAGGAAAAGGTTGACGACACCTGCGGAGCTTAAGAAATACCAATTACAAAGCAAATGCTTTTCAAATTGGATCAAGTTTGGAAAACAAAACAGTTGTCACCAACATCTTGTGGACTTCTTAAAAAGCTTCCAATAAAAGGAAACAAAAACAAAATGTCGGGCTTTAAATTTGACAATTTTTAGATTAAATTTGAAGGATATTGAGATGTGGCCGCTTGAATACGATGCAAAATCTAAAAAGCAGCCAAAAGTGCCTACAATGTCCACCTCTCCTCCATTGTCATCATTATGCTTGGAGAGGGGCAGGTCACCCTCTTGATTTCACTTCAAACTGCAGCACTTGCATATATGCCTTTTAGTTTTGTGCCACAACTCTTTCTCTCCCTTCAACTACTGTTTTTCCCCTCCTGGCTGACTTGGTATTGCAACTGCCAAAATGCTAATGCCCTCTATTGGACACTTCAATATTTAAATCACGAGAGGTCTAGGCTTATTCTTGGTGTACTTGCTTCATCTCCACCGATCATAAAGTTTTAAGTTCCCATTAACCAAATTCCCATTTTATTGTTGTTATTATTATTATTATTTTCTTTAGGTATTACAGTCGTCTGATTTTATATGGTCCGCATGCATGCATCGTATATATTAAGGTCATTTTCTCAGTTTAATTAAAAGCATATTATATATTTTCACTTAGAAATTCAGGTTCACGAAAAAAAAAAAAAACTCATCATAGTCGATTGTATCGGTTCAAGGCGTAATATTGAGAATGCGCATTAAATAAACAATTCAATAAGAGATCCCCAATCGAATGTATATTGACCCTCCCCTTCCAATGTAAAAAAGTAGGAAAACATATATTGGAATTTCAATCAGAAATATGATGTTGATCTCTTCTCCCCCCCCCCCCCCCACCTCCACGGGGCCTCCTCCCCTTTTTTTAAAATAAAGGAAAGGATCGATAAATGTGTGCATGTGAAATATGGTTATCTGGGGCAATATACCCTTACTGTCAAAATTATATATATATAAAGATTGTCAATGTCACTTTAAACCTTGTCCATCTATTCACAAGAAAAGCTATGATAAACATGTATAACACATTGTGGACAAGCATCGTCATCTCTGTAATGTGTGTTCCTGTACGTGTATGTATTGCAACTAATCTACTTCATTGCATGAAATCTTCATCAAATTGCACATATCTATTGAGTTAAAATACTACTAGTGACGGTGGGTTTTGATCATAATAATGAATGATAATTAACTTGCTTCAGCTATGAACTAAACGATTTAGAAGTGAAGCATTCGCTTTACGTACGTCAAGTGACATGCTCATCAACCAATCATACTCCAAGTTTAGACATAAATATATTTAAATGCCTAGACTTGTATTGGACATCCTAGTTCAAGAAAAAGGACCCAATTGGTCGACTTGTAGTAAGAGTTGAGTGAGTCATCTCGATTCAACTATATTTTAAGATTGTTGATTCAAGTGACAGAAAAGAACAGGTAGAAACCAAGCCATACAAATTGGACCAGTTTGATTATTAATTTTCCAAATAAAAAAAAATAAGACAAATTGGACCGACGAACAAATTTAAGACTAATCTGGTCAGTTTTTAAAACGTTGTGTAATTATAAACGAATAAACTTGCTCCAGCCTTCGTGACGTGGAAACTTGCCTCGAGTGTCTTACGGAGAGATCTGCGGCGCCGCTGCACAGAATCCGCGCATCTTCCCCCACCACCGTCCACGATCACTTTATCTATTTAATTTTTTTGTTTTGAGCCTCATCCCTTCCAGCTTCTGAATTCCGAATCGAAAAAAAGTTGGTGGTCAAAAGATCTGACCTAAAAAAAAAAAGAACGTATGTCACATTCAATAAAAATAAAAAATAAAAAATAAAAATTTATTATTATTTTTTAATAGTGAGAGCCACATCTCAGTTGTTCTCAGACCAGATCTTCTAATTCCTTATTAAAAACCCTTTCAGAATACCGTTTTCCTAATTTTCTGCCAAAAAGCCTCTTAAAGGCCAAAAGGAACCCACGCGGCGGGATTTCCAACAATATATATATATATACGGTATAGAAAACAATATAATTATAAAAAAAGGAGGAATTTCTGACAAGGGACAACTGGGACTCACTGCTGACTATTCATGAGCCGTATTAACCGGTACTGTTGTCCGCCTCATTCCAATATATCTTACTGTCAGTTGAAAAGAAAAGAAAAGAAAAATTATACCATATAATTCCACAGAAATAGATACTGTAAAATTCCTTCCTCTTCTTATTGTTTAATGTTTATATTTTTGCACCTTATGTTTTAATTGGGTCAATTTTTTTATCACCTCCATAACACCCTTTGACTCATTTTTCATTATGTTTAAGTTTTGATACAGGAAGTTGAGTTTAAAGAACATTTGACGAAATTATTTAGAAGATTCATTTGATAGAAATTTTGATTAATTTTATGTTAATGCTAATTGGGGATTTAATATTTAATTGGATTACCAAGCAGGAAAGTTAACTGGACCACGCGGAGTCGTGCCAAGTATATTCTGTATTAATTTTGGGATTGTGTGTACTGGTCAAAATTCATGGCTTTAAATTGGGAGTAGGAGTGGACATTCTGGGTTCGTCGGCTGGAGGTCTCCATGTCTAACATAGTTGCTTTCGGTTGGAACAACGGTGGGCCCTACGGATGTGACATTTGAGGGTAATCCAGCGTGTCATCATTCCTTGCCACCTCGTACGTTGACCATTAGACGCTGTACAAAGCCGACGAAACTGTTTTAAACGACCCATGTTCGAATTACTTTGTCCACTTTCCCTACAGCAAAAATTTCTCCCAAGTCGAAATCGGTAATTTGTAGCCTTTCGCTCTCTCGAATCACAAGAGCCGAAAAGGTGGGCCCTCGTCTTGCTCTCTGTGGATTTTAGGCCGGTGATGGCTTGGCCCATCCCACCGCCTGCCCACCCCTCCTCCCCATCAAAAACCGCTCTCCAACACTGCCGTCCCCCTCTTGGCGGGAACGTCACCCTCTTCCCGCCAAAATTATACAAATTAAAAAGTTAACAATAAGTTTAATCACGTGAGAATTAAAATTAAGACACATATAAAGAACTCACAAAATTACCAAATTAAGTAAGTTATTCTCACTCTACTCTTTCTCTCTCTCCCTCTCCCTAAATCACTTGTATATGAAATTAAACGTTAAAATGGTAAACAATGACTGGACCTCCAACCAAAAAACCGCACCACAAGTCATTTCGGTTTTGTTTTGTGTCGCGTTGATTCCAAATCCAACACAAACCGCGGTTTTTGGTCTCTTGCCAAGGGAAGAAAAAAATTTCTCTTTTTTCTTTTACAAATTTTTTATCGGCTAAGGTATTTTTATTATATATATATATATATATATGTATATATATATATATATATATATATATATATATATATATATATATTGTGTGTGTATTAACAACAACAATCTACAAATAATATAATTTTATTAGTTATATACACATTTTTATTAATTGTACGTATATTTTACGCGTACGCTATATTTTAAAAATTCAAAACTCAAAAAGATACGGGGACCCACATAATCCCCCACCCCCCAAAAACCAATGTCAACTAATCTTTTTTCATGGTCGTTTACCGTTATTTGCGGAGTGGGGGGCCTGGGAAGGTGCCACGTAAGGGAAATAGGTGGCCAGAGACAGCGAACCAACGGGCGAAACGTTTCTTCTGACAGGCCTGGCGCGATATTCGTCAGAGCGAAAGTGGGGCCACTCGGGGGACATGCTTAATTGTGACGCCCGAAAGGGACATCATAAATCGGAAGGCGTGCTTCCATGACTACTCGCCATGCGCGCCGTTTCACGCCGCTGCCGATTGAATGCAGTCGCGTGACATCAGAACGCAATCTCTTCGAAACTCCGCCTCCTCCCTAATAAAAAAAAATTTGCCTCTTAAAATATAAAATTAATTATATGAAAAAATTAACCAAAAAAATAACACAAACAAATGCGTGATTCCATCTTAATTATTTATATTCACCATCTAGAGACTTATAAAATTTACAATTTTTTTATTAATATATAAAACAATATTCACTATATAAAATTTTTTTTATTCAATTATGTCTTACATAATTGAATAAAAAAATTGTTTTATATATTAAATATTTACAATATATATTCATAACTTGAAGAAATAACTTCAGAATATAAATAATTGAATATATATATATCAATTAAAATTATTAAATGTACAATTAGGACAAATTTTTTTTTAAAAAAAATACCTACTTGGTGAGTAAATTGTGGGGTTAATTTGTCTGGTTTCAATTCCTACTTGGTGAGTTTTGAAGGCGGTTGGATTTTCGATTGGTTTTTAAATAATTCCATAGTTAATGCAACTTGGATCTATGGAAAAAAATACTAGTAAAAAACTATTGTCTTTCTCTACATTCAAAACGCCGTCTTTTGTTCTTTTTCTTTATGCACCGATGAATCTAATACGGGCCAATGGTGGTGGGGGGGGGTGAATTATTGATCACAACTGAATTGTACTTAAGTTCTCTGTGAGAATGAAGTACCAATTTTTTATTTTCTATTTTTTTCTGTTTTGCAATTGGTTTGTGGACATCTCTCGAGGATGACTGATTCTGTTGTCTGGAAGGAACTCGCAAAAGTTGTAATGACTGAACTAAAACCTTGCGGCCGGTCCAAATTAATACAAATTCACTGACGTAAATGTGAGTCAAATGTTCAATTATTATTAAGAGTAAGTTTTACTATATTAATATAATTATCTTAACACTAAATATGATTATGTATTAAAAAATTAAATAGACAACCATTATAATTTAGACTTCTAATTCATTACAAAAATGTAATTTTCTTTTGCAGAAAAAAAATTCAAAAATTGCGGCCCGCGAGAAACACTATGGAAAAAAGTGGACAGAGAAAAAAGCCGATTTGTTGCGGACGTCATGATTTTACTCGGCATATCTCAAACCTTAATAATCAAAGCCATTTCAAAAATAATAATACTTTGCGAAAAATGAAATTGAAAAAAAATATATATAATAACTGCAGGTCCCAAAACTATCCACGTGTGCCAACCCATCCCGTCGATTTGGAATCTATCGACTCCCTTGATCTCCCGTTGGGTAGAAGGCGCGCAAAAGGACACAACAGTTGCGGACATGGCATCCGAGCTGGACTTTTCTACAACAAAAACGCGGTAATCGGCTTTTGCTAATTAACTTATACTTATATGTAAATAATAATACATTATGAAAATCCTGAAAAAAAAACCTCAACCTTTTATTTATGTGTAATTTTTGGTAAGTTCATAAATTAAAAATATTAAAATATTTTATCATTATAAAAATTTGATTATAATCAAAGTAAAATTTAATTAATTAAATAATATAAATTCAATTATAATTAAATAAAAATTATATTGATTCATATAATATTTTTTTAATTATAATAAATTTTTATAATTACAAATTTTAATAAAAAAGGAGAAAAACAAATTTACCAATAAATATAATCGAATCTATAAATCTAGCGGATCTAACACCAATTACAAACTAATTCCGGGCGGCTGGCCCAGGCGTTCTGCTTGGTATGTAACGACAAAAAGGGAAAAAAAATATATAAATAATCCCCCAAAAAAATCTGAAAACGGAAATAAAATATATATAAGTTAAGAACTTGCGAAAGGATCAAATAGTCGAAGTGAAATACAAAACGCTTCGGAAACTCTCTATAGAGAGAGAGAGAGAGAGAGAGAGAGAGAGGGTGGGAGGGAATTGGTGGGAGGTGGATTTAGGCGAAGAAAATTGAGAGTTTGAGAGGATATTTTCTTGTTGGGGAGTTCGCTGGTTTTTGTGGGCACTCAGTGTCTCCAGCTTAGCTGCTCTTCCGATTTCTTCAATATCTCGTTGCCACTTTTGTTTTTAGGTTTCCTTGTTGTTTTGCTTCCTGGTATATATATATATACACATACATATATAAACGGGACAACCGGTCGAAGTCCAAGTAGAAAGGAAGAGAAACGTGATTGAAGGTAGAGGCAATGGCGTGGAGTGCTTGCTTGGATGAATATGAGAAGCTTGTGATTAGGATGACCACTCCCAGGTTCATTTCTCTTCTTCTCCCACCAATTTCTTCTTTAGATGCAACTGGGTTTTCTTTTTCTTTTTTTTTTTTCTGTACCCTTCAAATTTTCCGCAAATTTTTTTCGATTTTTCCTCAGAATTTTTGGTCTCCTTGTAGAAAATTTATGTCAGGAAATCTAGACTCATCCATTTATGTAAAATGAACATCTTATCCGTAACAAAGGTTCTTCCTTTTTTCTTTCAAGCAGATTTATTCGAATTTATTGTGAATTTCGTTTTTATTTTTCTGTTTAATTCTGCTAATATTGTTGACTTTTCTAATGGTTCTCCAGAAGCTTACTAACGTTTCTTGGAAGACTTGCAAAGATCGTTTTCACTTTTTCCTTTGAATTTTCTTTTGTTGGAATTTTCCAAAATGTAAAATCATAATGTCAATAATTTTCTCTGACAGAGTGGTCATCGACAATGCTGTTTGCCCCACTGCGACTGTAGTCAAGGTTAGGCTTCAACGCAACCCACAACAGGAATAACAAAAAAATAAAAGAACCTCATAAAATATTTTCACAAAAAAAATTAATTTCTAAAATAAAAAAACTAATTCTTCGTGTTTATTTTCTGGGTTTTCCAGGTCGATAGTGCCAGAAGTCATGGAATCTTACTGGAAGCTGTTCAGGTTCTCACAGACCTCAATCTCTCCATTAAAAAGGCTTACATTTCCTCTGATGGACGATGGTTCATGGATGGTAAACTGTTTCACCACCCTTTTGTTTTTTTTTCCTTCATATTTTTGGAGGGTTTGTTGACGTTTTGTTTACTTATTTAATTTGGGGTCTGCAGCATTCCATGTGACCGATTTGAATGGAAAGAAATTGACAGATGATAGCGTTCTTAAGTACATGGAACAGGCAATTGTTACAGTTAAATCACCTTTTTTTTTTTCTATTTGGGTTTATTTCTGTCTGATTTAATGTAATAATTGTTCCCCTTAACTTACGGAAACTGAAAGTTTTGTTTATTGTTCCATGTTTTGGACGTTACAGTCACTTGGGACCATTCACTATCACAATCGCAGAACCAACAGTTATGATGGCTTAACTGCTTTAGAACTTACTGGCACTGACCGGGTTGGCCTTCTTTCCGAAGTATATGCTGTGCTAGCTGATCTGCATTGCAATGTGGTGGAATCTACAGTTTGGACTCATAATGGCCGGATTGCTTCTTTGATTTATGTTAAGGACTGTGATTCAGGGTCCCCAATTGAGGACTCACAAAAGATTGACAGGATTGAGGCACGATTGAGGAGTGTTTTGAAGGGGGATAATGATATTAGGAGTGTGAAAACATTGGTTTCTATGGCAGTGACGCACACAGAAAGGAGATTGCATCAGATGATGTTTGCTGATAGGGACTATGAGAGGAAGCCTGTTTTGCAGCATAGTACTGATTCTCCAGTTGTAACTGTACAGAAATGGATAGAGAGAGGTTATTCAGTTGTGAATGTTCAATGCAAAGACCGGAGAAAACTTCTGTTTGATGTTGTATGCACATTGACAGACATGGAATATGTTGTGTTTCACGCTACTATCAACACGGCCCGAGGCAGAGCATGTCTGGTATATATCCGTCACTCGTACCAATTTGAATTCTATTGATAGCAGCTTTTAACTAAGTTATTGACATTCAATTGGGTTTATGTTGTTTTAGGAATTTTATGTTAGGCACATGGATGGAACCCCTATTAGTTCAGAGCCTGAGAAGCAACGTGTAATCCAATGCATACAGGCTGCCGTCCAGAGAAGAGCATCTGAGGCAATTGTTCAAATTTTGATTCTTATTCTCCATTGAATTGTTGACTATTTACTTGTTAGGCATATTCTGCAAGAGGCTAACGGAGGACCTTTGCAATCAACAGGGTGCGCGGCTGGAATTACACACGCCAGATAGGCAGGGACTTTTGGCAGATGTAACAAGAACGTTTCGTGAAAACGGTCTTAATGTGACAATGGCTGAAGTATCCACGAAGAGGGACGTGGCTCTAAATGTATTCTATGTAACTGATGCAAATGGTAACCCTGCTGATCCTAAGATAATCGAATCCATTCGACAAAGGATTGGATTGAGTAATTTGAAAGTGAAGGAATTGCCACCGCTGATCTACCATGAAGAATCAGAAAGAGAAGAGCAAGCTGTAGGGGTTGGTGGGGCTGTGCTTTTATCACTCGGGAGCCTAGTGAAAAGGAATCTATACAATTTGGGATTAATCAGATCATATTCTTGAAGTGGAACATGAAAAGGAAATTTGGGTTAGGCAAAATGACTTTGTTCTTCATCGTTCTTTTAGTGGCATATTCTTTGCTTCAGGCGTGGTCTGGTGTTTTGTACATAAAAAGGGGGAATTTGGCTGATAGTTAGTAGTAATTAGTTGGGTTTTGGTTGTTGAATACATAAAAGACACGGTGTAGGGCTCGTTCACCATATCGTTTTCAAACGTGCTTTGTCTGAAGGGAAGATTTGAATTAGGGGGAGCGAGCCCAGATGGATGGATGGTATAGAAGTGACTGTGGGGGTTGCGATTAATGTAAGTCTGTTGCTGGCAGACAAAGAGGCGAAATTAGGTATAGATGGGGGAAAATCGATGGCCTTCGCGTGTTGCTAGCTCGATTTGTACATAACGATCTTTCAATTTCCTAGTTTTAATGGTTGACTTCAGCATTTTTTATATTATTCTAGTTCGTTTCTCTCTTGCATGGACGAATATAGATTTTTTTATTTGTTGAATTAAAAAAAAAAACATCTTTAAGATGCCCGTAATTGTTTTAATGGGCTCGAAGTCGTTCGGGGCAACTCTGATCTAATAAGGGAGATTTATAGTGGAAATAATAATGACTTTGAATGAATCTTTAGCATATCAAATTAAAAAAAGGTCAAATTATCACTAAATTCTTATTTTTGGAGGTGAATAAATATATTATTCCTGCGGTTACCATATGGGAAATTGCAAAGGGCAAATAACTGCCCTTTGCTAATTTGGATTAATTTTGGGTGCAAGTTGGCCGCCAAACTTGAAAAACGAATGGGCTCAATTCAATGCATAATAATTTGAATAAATCTTTTACCTCTTTTATTATTATTATTATTATCATCATGACACGTCACAGTTTGTGGTCTTTTATGAATACCGTAGAAGTGGTTCGAATGCCTTCGTTGCATTAAAAATTGCAGAAATAGGCCGATACTCACCTAATAGGGTACGCATGTGCGTATGGTCAGGACTCATGATTTGGGTGAGAAACGGTGGCGGCGTGCACACCGACCACCGTCCTAAGCATCATAATTGGTCTATATTTTGCCGATGTAAGAGAAAGAGTCTTTCAATTGCGGCTTGAAGAAGATGGGGGGGGGGTGGGAGAACACCCAATGGTTTAGAGGTGACATAATATTTCAGAAAATGTTACATATATCTAAAATTTATAATGTAGGTCAAATGTGATTTTAGAAAATAATAATAATAATATAGCGTAACGAATGGCAACAGCTGTGTCGACGGAGGTTGATGGTAAAGAAAATCGTTGACCATTGTACCGGTAGAAGTGCCGTATGTGATGGGAAGCTGAATTCTGAGCTGGCAAATGTCAGAGAGCTGGTGGGAAGAAAGTCTGTCCGCTGTGAGTCAAAGATCAAATTGTGGCGCGTGCTTTTGATATTTCTTGTCCACTGACTTTTCCCTCCGGGTTGTGTGCATCGGGGTAACCTCGGTTAAAAAATAGAGAGCATGTGATCATGTCGTCCCCATGGTTTGGGGGCTCAAAAAGCACACATATTGGTCACATATTCTAATACCCTTTTGCACCTTTTTTGTCTTTTTTTTTTTTTTTCCTAGAATAGAGTCTCTCGATTTTATTTGTTTGACTAGGGAGCCTTGTGGGGTTGCTTCTGATTTGCCTGGCTGGGGGCATGTTCCGTTTGGGCCAAAACTTGTCCGGCACTAGGATCAAGAATTGTATTAAAAAAAAAAACAGAGAGAGAGAGAGGACCGTAACCCTGATGTTTTTGGACACCTTTTTGAATTTTGCTCTGCGGCATTTGTGGCCTTCTAGCGGGTCTTTTCTGTCTTGGAAGGGGAAATCCAGAAACCACTCTGTCTCAATCCACTGGCTTTGTCTCAGTTGTCGTAGCTGGAATGTCATTGCCCCATCATTTTCGCAGTTTCTAAAGCTGATTGATTGCCCACAGAGCCAGCGGAATTGTACACCCCCTTGACCCCTTGTCGACATGTTCTTACATTGTTTTAAAACAGATCTAAAAAAATATAAAATTTTTGTGGGTCCTCAGCTAATAAATTAATGGGGTAAGGAGGAGTCAGTCACAAACCCATGTCTGTCGTTTTTGACCGAGTTAATCTTATTAAAGACACTTACTTAGTGGAGAGTTGACAGTAAAGTAACATTTCCATCACTCTTAATTGCCTCATAAATTTACAATTAATAATTATAATAATACAAGGTAACACTTAATAAATTCACCTTCCTCAATTTTAATTAGGAATCGATGTTTGGTAATTTTATCCATGTTATGAGCCCAATAACAATGCATTATCTCTATCTTCTGGCTAGCAAGTCTTTAAGTGTTGATTCATATTATCTTGTCCAATTATATGGCTCAGATTCTGCATCAGTGGCATGATACGTAGTGTGTGTGCCGCGGAGGTCTTTCCCATGTTCTTGCATCTAATCCATTTGCTAGAAACCAAAACTAAATGTCCGGTGAAAGAATTCTTATAGATTCTGCTAACATCATAATCATTCTAAATTTTGTAAGCTTCAAGGTAAAATTACAGCATTTCTCCCTTGCTTTATTCCCTTCAATTTAATTTAGTAAGTTTGTTTAGCAACTCAGCCAATGAATTGCAAATGTTCTTTGCTTTATTATAACTGCAACAGCCCAAGAGCTACTCAGTTGGGAAAGTGGGTGTGCTCCCAATCTTATTGACTGAATCTCAAATTTTACAAGTTAGTTAGATTCCAGGGAGTTGATTCTCTGTGAATTTCTGGATTCTAGAGAGCATTATCTCTCTTTGACCGGAACAAGGAAATAGACTTAGTAAACAGTTCATGCAAATTATGTCAGAATACAGTAAACAAATATATAAACACTTATAATTTTATTAATATGATAAAATACTGAACAATAATTAAAAAGTATAAGTAATAATATATACTTCATGTTTTTATATAATAAGAACCATCTAATTTTATTTAAATGATAAAATTGTATTAAACTGAATTCAATTAAATTAATTTCAATCATAATTTTAACAAATTTATAATTTAATTAACTCTAACAAATTATACCCATAATTCTAATCATGCTAGTAAGTGCACACGACAGTAAAGGAAAAGGAAAAAAAAAAAAGGGAAAAGAAGAGAGTCATGCATGCAAGCAATTATAAATAGAGAAAGATTTTTTTTTTTAAGGGGGGGCTATGGTGACGATTTATGCAACTTGCGAAGATAACCAATTATTGAAAGGACAATTATGCAAAGCAATGTTCCCTCCATCCCAACATAGATTGGCAATTTGCAGAATTCAAAAAGTTAGTTTTAAGCAGAAGAGCTCCAATCATGCCGATTCTTGCATCAATTCAAGGTAATAGAACAATTTGTTGGCGGTCCAGACTGCAGGCATGAGCGGAGCAAAAAGCATTATTCTTTTGGGTCATGCCACTGATTATACTCTCATCATCAGTGGACTCTCTTTGTTTCCACCTTTGACAGTACTTCTCCAACTGCACTTCCAACATTTTCCTAACCAGATATCAGTAGCTACAATATTCGCAAATAGAAATGATGGAAGCTTGCTTAACCAATTAACTCAAGTCAAACACTTTTTTTTTTTTTTAAGTTTTATCAACTCCATCATAAACGTGGGGCATGAAGTTTGAGGCAGAAAAGCATATGTTATTTATCAAACTATAGCAATTGCAATCATAAATGGATATGGCAACAGTAATCGCCTTGGCTTGGTGAGGTGGTTGTTCATGATAAATGACATTCCCTTCGAAATTATATAGTTTGAAAAAGGATAGAATGCATTGAATTTTTTTTTTCACCAAAAAAAAAAAAATTCTATTCTTCGAATTTGTGACATTCGAATTATAACTAAAAATCGTAAAAATAAAATGCTTATGTTGATGATACAATAAGTTAAAAGAATTGTTGTAGGACAACGATTCCATCAAGATTGACAGTATTTCGATTGCATTAAAATCAGGAAATGTCGCTGGACATTGACCATATGTATACAACGCCTCAGTGGCACTCTGGTTATACGGGAAGTATGTCTCTTCTTTTTGTAATTGGAATCAATGTGATGCTTTGGGTTTGGCCTCTTCTAAGTTTTTCATTCAATCCCCATCCCCCACCGGGGACTAATGCAAGAAGGGAATTTGAATAATGAAAATTCCAAAAACCACAATTCTGTCCGGTAAATGGACTAATAAACCAAAGATTCGTAGGGTGCCAACAGCTGGGAAACACCTCTCCTAAATGATGTTTATGACACAATGTGTTCACGAATGTTAAGGCTCTCCCTCTGTCAAGTGGGGCCTCGTTGTCCCCTCCTGATGTGGATCGAACCAATTGATATACCCATTAGGTAAAGTCGGTTATCTTGGTCTATGACTTTGTATTAAGGACGTCATCTAGGTATAATAATAATAATAATAATAATAATAAGGTTATTAGGGGTGACTATACCGCAAGAATGTTCTCCCAAGCAATGTCAAACATGCTGCCCGGCAATGAATAAAAAAATAACATCACTGGGATTAGGAGACTCGACTGAAGGGAATGAAAGAGACAAGACTCGAATCTTATTTTCTCTCATGATGCATGCAAAATAGACTTGGACTACTTTTAATCAAGCAGTCTATTTTCGAGGCATATTTCACGAAGGATTTCGGCTCATGAGTACATATGAAAATGGGCTATCCATCACTATGTTTTGGACCATCAGAGAAATTCTGAATTGGACTTCACTTACATTAAGTACAGTTAAGTGGGAATGAAAATGGGCCCAGAGTTTCAAGCCATGGAAAAATTAATGCATCCGTATATGAGCCGACCCATTTGCCTGTATTACTCCACCAATTCTCTCTATCCCCTGCCCAAAAAATGAAGAAAAAAAAAAGTAAAAAATATGCATGGGACCTTGCAATTTGGAATCTGCGTAATGGGTTGAAGTCCATTAGCAATTAACAAATGGACGACTCAACTCCAAAAGGAAGGTGAAGATGTTTGGCTAGAGCAATTCATCGATTGCTTTTGTATTAAAAAAAGAAAAAAAGAGGTAGTGATTTGAATATGGTCTCTTTTATTTTCTTATGTATAGATAAATTACATAATTTTTTTATTCAGATTTAAAAGAAGGTGAAATAACTTCAAATCCATTATTCTTTAGAGCTGATTAAGCTTTAGAGGAAAAGAAGCCTAGAGAGATTTCAAGTTCTTTTTTTTAAAAAAAAAAGGATAAAATTTATTCAGTTCGTTTGCCCCATTACGAGATAAAATGCTCGGTACAATTGAATATAATGATGAATCAAAGTGATCTATATTTATTACACATAAAATGATATTAGTATAATTTCTGCGTGTAATACATGCAACCATATCGCAAAAGCCACCCAATGTCTTCGCTAATATCTAATTAAACCCTTTAAAAAATAATTTTTTCCAATTAAAATTTCTTACTACATAGTAAATCTTATGCTGCTGAGCATGGAGCTGAAGTGGTTGGCTGCCATTGTAAACAAACCCTCCCCCTTCCTTCTGTGGTAAGAAAATTGCATGGGCAATATACACTCGAAGAAAGTATTGTAAAGCCTTATGGGGTGACTCCTAAAATCTAGAAAAAAAAAAAAAAGGATTAATTCAATCCATTTCAAATGCAAACAAATCAAACTTGAATACCCAACAATTAAAAAATAATTCAACTCTTTATCATTGAAAAATCTCTTTAGAATATAACCGTTGTAAGTGCATCAAATACATGTTTAATTAAGCCTTTTCATGACTGACGAGGCTGTTACATTTTGCAGGACAGTTAATACCTCCATCGATCCATCTTGTATCTTTATCTTTAATGAGCAAAATTTTGATTTATCAAAAAAAAAAAAAAAAAAAAACTAAGTGATGCGTATAATGCACTGTATGCACATAAAAATTTCTTACGAGATGATTTTTTTTTTCCTTTTTTGTTGTGGTAGGATTCTTAAGCAAAAAAATTCGTTGGTCTGTTTTATTTCCTACCAATGTTGTGCATTGAGAAACCTGAATTTTTGTTGCGATCATGTCGAGAAAATATGAAAGACTTCTAGTGGTGTATAGACCAAAGTTAAAATTATCATATGCCACTTACCACAAGACTTCAAATGCATGAGTATCCTACGAAACACCAACCAAAAATATTGTCTTTATCCCATGTCATTTCGACTCTTTTACCAAGTAAAGACCAACTTGTCCTCTCTTTCTCCATTTATCAAAGCTGAGTCAAGCAAGCCTAGATATCAATGACTCGTTTGACTGATTTATGTTGACTACGAGCCTAGATGAATCATAAGCAGCCCATCAAACTTTGTCTTGTAATTGAACCCAAAAGAAAAAAAAAATATCTTGCAAATGAGACAAAATTTGTATTTTACTTTTCCTGCTTGTGATTTTGTCAAGAAAAACTGGCCAAAGACTGCAAAATAAATTTTTGTCCAAGTGGGTGCTGGCAACTTATAAGAACACGAATATGTTCTAATAATTCTCGAGTCCAAATGCCGCATGCCATATACGTCAAAAAGAAGAAGAAGAAGAAGAAGAAGAAGAACAATTATAAAAATAAAGAAGAAAAAAAAGTCTATAATTTTTTTCTTCTTTTTGTTACATGTACATAAGAAAAGAGTGTACTGTTTCCATCTTCTTGAGATTCCATTTTGTGACATGAACGTGCAATGCACACGCACCACCAAGTTTAAGTGATAATTTATTGCCCTGACATTTAGAGATTTTGAAATTAATTAATCAGGTTTGCTTAATTCCATTACTTTACTTATGATATTACAAAAAGCTGGGTCCGATTACCGACCGAAGACATAAAAAAAAAATTATTCCATGCCGAAATTAGAAAAAAATAACTACAAATTGAAAGTTATGAAATTTAAATATATAGGGTCGAGCCCATCACCCTGTTTGTCAAATTATCAATTCAATTAAATTATTCATTCGTCTTTATCTAAACTTCCTTTTTCACATATATTTTCTTATTTTCTCATAGGTCATCGAATAAATGAAAAACAAAAATAAAAATGATGCTTTGCTGTTTTTTTTTTTTTTTTGGGGGGGGGGGGGGGATGCTTGGACCTGCCGCGAAATCTCGTTTTAATATTCAATGTCTTTTATAATAAACTAATTTACATTTGTCATTAAACTATTTAGCGAATGCAGTGAGTGATTACTTCCAATTTCTTATATCCCAATTAATTATTGTTTAAAATAATTGAAAATTTCTGTGAAGATAAGTTTACGAGGAGAAGGAATGGTTGGTGTCCCAAATAGACTTAATGGGATTAGCTATTGTCTATTTTTAATTATTTTGCTTTAATCAGAAACGTTCAATCAGTTACCATTTAATATTAATTACGCGCCACATTGGTTACTTCTATATTTTTCTCACGGTTACATTGGTTACTTCTATCTATATTCTATATTATTTGTATTGTGGAAATATATATTTTTAAAATTGAGAGAAAATTACTTAAATGTTTATATTTATTTAATTTAAAAATATAAATATTTGATTGAAAATTTATTTTCTTAATAATTTCTTACACATTATAGTATTTTGTAGTATCTTTTAATATTTCAATAGAATTAAAACTTTAATACATATTTAATTTATTTAATTATAATCTAACATATATTATAATTTACTAATTCATGTTAATAATTCTCACATATGTCTAAAATTTATATAATATAAATATTTTTGACTAAGAAAAATAAAAAAGTCAAAAATTTCTCCTCTTATTTTTTAAAGAGGAAACCATATTTTCAAATTTACTTTTTCATTAAAAACTTATAATTTAAGCTTTTAAAAATATTTCTCTTTTATCTTTAATAAATAAAATATTCTAAAATTCATTTTTTGTTTTTGTGAAAAAATAAATTATATTTTTATTTTTATTTAAATAAAATATTAATAAAAATATACCTTTTAATAAATATGATAAATTCATGCATTGACAAATCTATATCATTTAAATGTTTTTTAAATTTTAGGTTTTTTAATAAACACTTGTAATTTTTATTATTTAATATAAACTTAATAATTAATAATTAATTTTAATATTTTAATAAAATTATAATTTTAATATAGATATGATTTATTTAATCTTAATTTAAGATACATGGTAATATATTTTAATAATTATTTAAATATATTTAAAATCTGTACAATTTAAATATTTACAATAAAAAATAAAAAAAATTCTTCAATTCGAAGAAAGTGCCTGCATACCAACCCCAAGTGGTACTTCAAAAGATATAAATATAAACGATCAGATTTAGTATAATAATAAAGTAATTTTATTGTTAAAGTCACATGAATAATCGGAATATTAATGCTGTGCAAAAGTTATTTATTCAATACTTCAAATGTTAAAGAAAAGGTTAAATAATCTCGCACAGATTTTCTCTTCTAGATAGAGGTTTTTCGAAGAAAGGAATACTGCTGTCAATTTTTTTTTTATTTTTGTTTTTTTAACACATATTATTTTCATATTTGTGGCCTATTTTCATCTTTTTGGTGACTTATATGAGTGTATAAAAAAGACGTGAATTATTTGACTATATGCTTTTTTTTTTTTTTTAATCTTCTCCTTTGCTTTCATCAGAAAATGGGTGGCAGGTCCCACAAAAAGTCATGCTTGCTTGCCTTAACCCAATTACCCACCTTCTTTATTTATTTAAATCTTTTCAATTTTCTAGACAATTTCTTATTGCCCCTGCAGTCTTATTTAACTTCTTGCCTTTCACTCAAATGCTAAATCCAAAAAAATAAAAAAATAAAAAAATATTTAAAATGGTGGTAATAATATCGGTATGTTCACTTTTCTATCACAAAATTACAAACAAAATAAAAGAAAAAGGAAAGCGGCTTCCACTTTCACCATTATTTAATTTATTCTTCCATCGAATTCCAACCAAAACAAGATATCTTTATTTTATTTTAAACAAAATAAATAAATAATCATTACACACATAAGGGATCAATGCCTACTTTTATTAATTTAATGGAAAATGTTTTCTATCTCCATGTCCTATTCATCTTTTTAATCCCATTTTGGACCTAACATTTTAAGCTAGGAGCCTAAAATCAGCTCAACAACAAAAATACAAAACAAGAAAACATTTTTTAATTTTCCCAAAACCATTTTCAAATTCAATCCCACAAATTCAAAATTGAATCTTATCATTCTCTTTTCAATCTCATTCTCTTCTCCCAAAAAAAATTAAAAACCCAAAAAATACTTTTCTTTCTCCCTCTTTTTTTTTTCTAGCAAAAAATGAAAACCCCAATTAAGCTGTGTTTCTGCTAAGTTGAGTTCGATAATCCAAAAAAAAAAAAAAAAAAAAAAAAGCTAAAAGCTCAATTTTTTGCAGATTAAATCTTACTGTCAAAGCTCCTTGCTTCTACTTAGTTTTTCAAAAACTCAAGCTTCCTTTTTTCTTTTGCTTTTATTCTTTTCTGGGTTTTAAATTTAAAGCTTCGTTCTTTTTAAAAACTGTTTGGATTTTTCTGGTTAATTTTTAGTTTTAGACTTGATTTTTGGATGTTTTAAGTTGTAACTCCAAATGGGTTTCTGCTAAAATCCTAAAAAAAAAAAAAAAAAAAAAAAAGAAAATCTTTCGGGGTTTAAGCATGGAAACAAGGGAAGCTGGGAGTAATAATGATGGTGGAAGTGGGGTAACTGTGGTGGGATCCGATGCTCCGTCGGACTACCAAATCGCTCCCAGGACTGACAACCTGAACTTCACTCCAGGATCCGCGCCTCCTGCTCCTCCATCTCAGGCGGCGGATGCAGTGGTGGCTCCGCCGTCCACGGCGGAGGCGGCTATGTCTGTGAAAAAGAAGCGAGGAAGGCCTAGAAAGTACGGTGCGGATGGCTCTGTCACCACGGCCCTGTCACCTAAGCCAATATCCTCTGCGGCTCCGGCGCTGTCTCCGGTGATTGATTTCTCTGCTGAGAAACGTGCAAAAACGAAGCCCGTCAGCAAGACTAAGTACGAGCTGGAGAATTTAGGTAAAAAAAAAAAAAACAGAAGGACAAATCAAGTGTTTATTTCTACCCATCCGAGTTTTACGAGGTTTTGTTCTTATTTTGTTGTTAGAGTTGCGATCTTTGGTGCTTATGGGAGCGGTTTTCTGTCCTTTTTGTACCTTTTTCTTGGACGCGGGACCTGTGAATTGATATGTCAGTTGAGACCTTGATTGGTGTGTGAGAGCGTGTGGTTATTGTGGGGTTTTGCTTTTTTATCTTGGGGAAGGTCTGAAGTAAGAGAATCTTATTGGAAGATACATATACCTAATATATATCGTACCCCTTATGCTTGTGTTTGGTTCATTTTTGCCATGTCATGTTTAAGAGAAGCAAATAGATGGGGATTGTTAACAACTTGTTGCTGTGTTGACGATGAAAAAGCCGGTTTCTGTTTTTCTGTGTTTTATTACCAGGGTCTGTTATTACTGTTTCCGTGTTTTGTGTTTCCAAGACCCTGTAACAAGTGGGTCGTCTTGATGGGTGAATAAAAAGTTCTATGGTGCTTTGACTTGTATGTGTTACTAACTGGATGAAAGCGAAGAGTCTTAGTTCTGTAACTGGCAAACATCTTCACATGTGCTATCTAGTCTGACTTATATAACCACCGGCTTTTGTTAGGCTGGGCTATTTCGTCTTCTTTGTGAAGGAAAATTTTTTACTTTAAATATAGAATTGAAGGAAAGAAGATCTTCTACATCTCTTAGTGTCTTATATTTTGGCAAATATTACAGGAAAGAACAGGGTGCCATGTGGGTTTCTATTGATACAATATAGATCATGAATATAGATGTGCATGCCCAACCTATAAAGGCTATCATTTTATGTGTCCTTAGCAATATTTCTTATTTTCTTCTGACCCATTCAAAGTGTGATTTGGAGTGGAATTAAGTGAATTCATTCATTCAACTTTTTCCAGGAACTGCTTACAACTTGAGGATAATGGCAAAATTTTTTTTTCTCTTTTTATATGTTCATTCTATTTCTTCCTTATTTTATCTGACAGTTTCATTATCCGAGATAGGGGAACCCATGAGTTTTAACTCTGTAGGACACCTATCATTGGAAGGCTGAGCCTGCAGATGATTTAACCTCCTAATCCTGTTGGAATGTTGTGCACCCTTATCCAAGAAATTGAATTGCCATCCATGTACAATCTATTGGCTCAAACACGACTTAGTTGCACCATTTATGTGCTGCTGTTATTTATGATTGAAATTAGTCTACATCATAATCAACAAGCTTGAAGGCATTCAATACAGAATCCTAAGCTAGAAAGAGGCTGGAGAGAAAGATGTGTGTTCAGTGTAGAATTATAATCGAGAAGGAGACATGTTATGAGATTTTAATTTATGACAAATGTGTACCTTCCCTTGTGCTTGAGAACAGTCCTATTTAGTGGCCATTTTGTCTTTTGAACTGTAATGAAAGTATCCCATTTCATCCTAAAATTCAATCTTCACTCCATACAAAGACAACTAGCGTCCAAGAAAAACCATTTACAAATTCTCCTATTTTTCTTAAATTATTATCCAGTTTCCATTGCAGTGCATTTATACTGTTTTATATTGTATGGATTAAACCTTATTTCAGAGGAAAGACTTCCACCTCAAGGTAACTGATCTTGACAGAAATTTCTTTTGTAGGTGAATGGGTCGCATGCTCTGTTGGTGCCAATTTTACCCCTCATATTATCACCGTCAATGCTGGAGAGGTATCAGTAATTTCTTTTTTCTCATCTTGTAACAACTTTGAAGGTGCTTATGTCCTGTCATATTTGCTCAGCTACATGCAATGATGATATTAACATCATGCTAAATAAATCTGTAGGAAAAGTCTGGATATTCTGTGGGGTTTTGTTTCATGTTGTTCAGTCTTTATTAAAAAGTACGCTATCTTGTTTCAGATAGATTCACAACTAAAAGAAAATATAATAACCATTTTGCCTATGATATAGATGAGGAGGGAGAAAATGATTTTCTCTTTGTGCCATATCCAAGAATTATGTTGTGTTCTCTGGAGTCTAGGAACGAAGAGTGCCTTTAGACTTTATTCTAGAATTTCCAATATTGAAGTCTATGTTTCCTGAGTAGTTGAGTGAACATACTGCTAAACTTCTACATTGTTTTCACATAGGATGTTACAATGAAGATTATATCTTTTTCTCAACAAGGGCCTCGAGCCATATGCATTCTCTCTGCAAATGGTGTAATTTCCAGTGTGACCCTTCGTCAACCAGATTCTTCTGGGGGTACACTAACATATGAGGTGATAAAAACCTACCCTTTCTTCAGCTAAATGTCTTTTTCCCTTACTAAGTAATGAAGCATCTTGTCTCTTAATGCATGGCTCTGACAGGTTTTATGGCAACTGTATCTTCCGAGTACATACTTCAAGGCCACCATGCATCATTCCTTTGTCATCATTGTTTCTACAATGTGCTTGCATACATTTGTCATTCCTTTTCAATATAAGTATCTATAAACAAAATATTTCTATTTCTGAGATAAGTTAGTTTTACATGCCATGTCTATGACTTAAACTTAAAAGGCATGGAATGTTTTAGAGTAATAGCTTCATTCTTTTTCAACTGTTCAGGTGGCTTTACTTTAAGGTGGACTTCTATAAATGTGATCTGACAGCAAAATCAGTGATTGTCAAATTAAATGAGGAGCATCATAGAGGATTAAATGGAAATAATGCATTTCCATTTGGGACCTGAACATGTCTAGTGTTTCCTTTCTGATTTATGTGACATTTCTTTTAATGGCCGTGGATTTAAAACCTACTGCTTATTGTGTGTTTATTGTATTTAAATAAACATCTAGAAGTTCAGAAGCTGGAGGTTACAGTTGGCCTGTTTTGATCATGTTGCAATTTTTTTTTTTTATAATCCATTTCATTTTCCTTCTATTTTTGCCTTTTCCCCATCGATGAAGTGTTTAGACCCTCAATAACTCAGAGTGCATATAAGTCTGGTTGTCTCATCCCAGGCACCTGACGTGTTTCCTGCATATAGTTATGCCTAGCAAATTTGCCTCCCTGTTATGTCACAAGTGCAAATTGAATGTCTTTGTTTGGTTTTCTTCCAGGGTCGTTTTGAGATACTCTCTTTATCTGGTTCATTCATGCCTACTGAGAGTGGAGGAGCAAGGAGCAGATCCGGTGGGATGAGTGTCTCGTTGGCAAGTCCAGATGGACGTGTGGTAGGTGGAGGTGTTGCTGGTCTGCTAGTAGCTGCAAGTCCCGTACAGGTTTGGCTTTACAATTGTCCTCTCCACTTTCTCCTACATCGCCCTCCCCCCAAATATCCCTTCTATTAGTGTGGACATATCTTTGCACACGCAGTGCTAATTCTGACTTCTCTCATTTAATCAAATTTGATCAGGTTGTGGTAGGCAGTTTTCTGGTGGGAAACCAACATGAGCAGAAGACAAAGAAACAAAAGCATGAGACCATATTAACCGTCACATCAACTGCCACCATTCCTGTTTCCACGCCTGATCCAAAATTCAATCTTTTGTCCTCCTACCAGGCTGATGGATGGTCGTCCTTTCCTCCAGATTCAAGGAATAACCCAACTGACATCAATGTATCGTTGCCGGCCAGCTGATCTGGAGGGATTTTGTTCTTATTGGAGCATTAGCAGAGGATTGTTCACGTGATTAAAATGGCAATTCCCACTCCAGCTTATTGAATCTCACCTTTATATTGCTTTCTCTGTAAACTTGATGGACTATTGATCAGTACCACATGTTGATTTAGCTGATTAGATTAGGCTCCCTGCTTCTGTAGTATGTAGTATTTTTACACCTGATGATGCCTTTCTTACGAGTGATGGACGACAATTCCATTTTCTCCCTATGTTTTTCTTGTTTCCAAACATTCCTTTGAATTTGTTTCCACGGATTTCCACCCTTCCAACAGGAAGGAAAAAAATAATTTTGAAAAAAGAAAAAGGATAAGATCATAAAGTCCCGTCACAGTAAAAATGCGGGCATGTTGACAAGCAAGTCAGGTCTCTGAGTGGAAGTGACTGACCACTGTAGTTAAGAGGATGCATTAGTTACCTTTGAAGATCAAACCGAAGACAGCGAAATCGAGTGTCTTGATTGGTGATCTTCACATGCTTGCGAGTTGGCCAAAGATGGACCTCTTCCACCTACTTTGTCGTACCACCTACGTTATCGTACCACGGGACACGGTTCAATAGCGTAAAGCTGTAATTAAAGAACCGTAATAGAAATTCCAGGATGTATATTTTATCTTCTGCTTACATTACTTGACAAAGTTGAATTTGCTTAATTTCTTAGCGTATTTTCTTGATCATACTTATTAATATACTCCGCAATACTTCCAATACCAAACCCCATCTCGAGGGATTATTGAAGGGACGCTTAAAAAGTGACATTTGTATCGTTGGACATGACCGTTTCTCGGAGAACATTACTTGCTTTCATGGTTCTCTCATTAGCTGCTGCTGCTGCTCTTGTTGTAAAGTTTTCACCACATTGTTCAACGCCTTCATATCGGTCTTTATTCTCGGGAATCAGAGACTATTTGGAGACGAAGCTCATGGAGAACAAGACGATGGATGTGATGATGTCATGGACAAGGATAGCGATGAAGACAATGATGATTACGTAGACTGTTACGACGAAGAAGAAGATGATGACGACAATGGCTGGGAAAACGAAGAATCCGATGATGACTTGGAGACAAGAATTGAGGACTTCATTGCTAGGGTTGTCAAGGGACGGAGGGAAGAATGGTTGAGGGATAAACGTCAATGTGGCTAAAGAGGCGGTGAAAATGTAGGATCCTTCTTTTCAGAAGCGTGCGCATACTATATAAATCAATGTCGTCAATGGCACTCAGCATGTTCAGCGGATTTTCTTTTTTGAACTTCCTATTTTTCTGTGCTTGACAGATGTTAGGTGCACCATTGGAGGCAATCAACTATGGCTTGCATGGAGCAACAGCAGGAATGTTGTGATTACTTGTGCTAGTCATGTTTGCGTGGGTCTCTGCATCATCTGCCTTGTGCGTTCATGTTATTTGTTGTTTAATGGCTTTGGAGAAACGTAAAAGATTGTATGGAGCACTAGAGAGTCCCAACTCATTGGACTATGCCCCCGTCCGCGAACAATTTGAACCACTAGGTTATGTAATCTTTATGTTTTTAAATTTTCTCGCTAGTTGAGCCGGATCATTTCATTTTATTCTCATATAACTGTTCATCACTCAAATTTTATTAACTTTTAATAAAATTTTTCACTCATAGTATTAATATTAACAAATCTAAAATTTTATTATTATACATTTAAACAAATAAATTTACATTTTACAGAGGCATTTTAAACACAGCAATTCAACCTTAACCAATATACAAATAAGACACAGCGAGTTATCAATTGAATTATCTATTAAACTACACCGAGTGGTGAACAGATCATATGACCTTCAAAAAGCCCCTTACAAGATAATTATAATTTTTGAAAGTCCTATTAGGTCCTACCAATTTTTGAACAATTGACAGAACAAACCCTCGTGAGCATATCCCATGCATGAAACTGCATTAAATTACGTACAATGTTCAACATTTTATCTGCCGTTAAATCTGTTTAGTCGCCGAGATATGTCAAATTCCTTACTGAGATGTCTTGTTCTCCTTCTAATTTTTACCTTCCAACTACATTAAAGAAATCATGACAACAGTGAAAGAAAATGAAGGGAAGGCCACTCAATTTTAAGCAAAAATTTGTCAGAAAGAATGTGTATCCAAATATCAATCCTAAAAACTGCCTAGAAAAAAGTTGCCATGAGCCAAAGGCCAATCACTCCTTAATTTAGTGAACTAAAGTAAAGAAGAAATGCATTGATCTTACAATCCTGCAACTTGAAGTGTTTTACAACAGAACCCCTCGTTTTGCTAACTACTAAAACAAGGCAGCAATCTATCATGATCGCAATTGCACCGATCATCATTCGTCGTATTGGTCTTCCAGTGCTGTCAATATCATCCTATAACATGACACAAATAAAGCAATCTAACTTACGGATTTCCAGTAATGAAAACAAGAATTCTCAAAGGTAGCTGCTTTGTTAACATACCAAAAGATAGCCAGAAAGAGGAGAATGATGAGATAAAAGAGTTTGAAAAGCCGCTGCTTCTTTTCCCAATGAAGTTGGTTGAATATCTCGGTGACATCTATCAGATGCTGCCTTCGTGTGTAACTAATAAAAGAAATAATTAAGTTGGATGTATTGCATGCAATAGATTTAACGACATAATCATGGAAACACCAAATCTCACCAAGCAAGGTTCCATAGCATCAAAACACCTGCAAATACTGCCTGTTGGATGAAGCCATTTGGCACTTAACAAAACTATATAGTCATGTCTCCAATTTCTCTAGCATTATTGCACAAAATGGCTAATTTAAAAACTTAAAACATTCATCCTACTAATTTCATGCTCAAAAGTTTTAAAACGTCGAAATGAAATGACTCTTAACTACTTCACATAAATGACTTCAGGATCATGAGTAAACCTTTTGTTCCCACAACCAAAAAAAAAAAAAAAAGATCAAT
The DNA here is from genome assembly GCA_037897445.1 of Ceriops zippeliana. Taxonomy (NCBI): domain Eukaryota; kingdom Viridiplantae; phylum Streptophyta; class Magnoliopsida; order Malpighiales; family Rhizophoraceae; genus Ceriops; species Ceriops zippeliana. The sequence goes on along the minus strand of JBAPLH010000054.1, from coordinate 1,707,368 downwards.
CAACTGAAGGCAGCAGTAGACTATATTGAGCAACAATTGGTCAAAGGTATCGTATTCACATGGGATTTCTCCTAAATAGCTGTCCTTCAATTAGTGCAGATTAAAATTCCACGATAGACCTCTGTGTCTCAGAGATGAGCAACCATTTGCTAATAGATGTAGCCAAAATTAAAGTCAAGGAGAACAGCAGGGAAAACTTACAGTCTGAAATTGTAGTAAAGGTAAGGAATGCACAACAATGACATACACCAGTGCCCAGTTAGGAGATAAAACAAGCCCAAAGCTCCTTCTGTAATATACTCTGGTAGTATCACTTTGTTTATCCGAGATGAGGAGTCATAAGGATTGATGTAATCGAATTCTAGGTCCGCCAAGCACATAAGCTGTAACCAATATTTTGATAAATTAATTCTGTGCATCATAACATACAATATAATTTCTGGTGTTGAGAGACATCTCAAAGTCTTCAATTTTTTGTCAAGCGACCTAAAGCAATGGTGGCAAAACACCCATGGATGTTGAGAACTTGGTAATCTTTCCATCTTACATAAGTGTCCATCAGTTCATAAATATCCATAAATGCAAGAATATTTATGAATGTCATTTTACTCCATAATATAACATCCAATAAGCAATAACATAAGATTTGAAAGCCTTAATGGATAATTTAGTACGATTAGAAGTAGCAGAGTATATGGTGTAAAAGTTTAATTTTTCAGATGTTTTTGGCAAAGATGTTCTAAGAAAATAAGGAACAGTATGGAACTGCACAAACTGGATTGCTTACATCTTCTTAAAACTCATGTCTCAATGCCATGCAATGCACGGAGCACCCTAAACAATAAGCTAACTTAAAGCTAGTCCTTGCATGTATTCCTTTTGTTTGATTTCAGAAATCACCTACAACCAACTTGTTTCCTTTAATTATCTATTGCAAATCTAAAGCATGGGTTTGTTGTGAATTTGTGATCAACAATGGCAATTACCACGTTGAATGATAAATGTTCATGCCTAAAGGTCCAAACCACATAACAAGCAGGAGTATTGAATCAAGGAAAACCAATCTCACAACAACAGAACATTATAAAACAAGCTGATAAATATAAGAAAAGGGCATAACACTATCCATGGAGTGTGCCAACACTTCAGTCAAATTCTAACATCCATCAAGGCAACAACATGTATCTTTTGCAGAAGTTGCAACAACAGTCAACTTGGCCAGATAAGTTGTTAAAAAAACAAAGGTCAAATAAGGGTACAGCATGGACCATCTAATCAAGCAAAAACTATCAACCCTGGAGCTGATACACGAGCAAAGTTCAGGCAAGCCCTTTAGGCAAGAAAGACGAAATTTTCAAAATTACTATTTTGCAAAGATTATGTGTCAGGAAAAATAAAGTTAAATCTCAAAAAAAAAAAAGTTGCTAATTTGTTAAAAGACTAAAGATAACTTTTCCAAGAGAACAAAAAAAAAAAAGAAAGAAAGGAAGAACTTCTAATTCCAAAAAATTTTGGAAATTTAATTCTTCTGCAAGCAGCAGTCATGATTTCATTTCTTTGCACGGTATCTTGCAATGATGGTTGCCTCGCAGTCAAGGCACTAATCACAAGCCAACCCATGATAGAAAACTAGAAATCAACTTCTAAACTGGGAAAAGAAAAAAAACAATGCTAAAGCATACAATTCACAATCAGATAAACAAAACTATTTCTAAAGTAACAAAATTTCGGTTAAATTAGAAGCAAAAACGAATCAGCAAATTCCCAAAACAACACCCAGAGCCACAAAACATTCAAAAAAATAAAAACCCAAAAGATATAATCAATATGAAGAAGCCAGGCAATTCATTCAGATTTTATGGAAGCCGAACACCCATTACATGTTTGAACATTAAAAGAGAGAGAAGGAAGAGGGAGAGAGAGAGAGTTGAGAGTTGAACTGGAAGAAAAACAAAAACATCCTTGAAGTGACAAACTTTCGGTTAAATTAGAATAAAAAAGGGTCAGCAAACTCCAAAAACAAATACCCAGAACCGCCAAACCCTAAAAAAGCCCCCAAAAGTTCTAATCTTTATACAGAAGCAAGACCATTACTTGGTTAAGCATGAAAAAGGAGAAAAAAAAAAAAAGACCAGAGAAAGAGAGAGAGTTGACCTGGAAGACGATGATGATTAGGAGAGCTATGAGGAAGAAGAATGATATCAGCCATACAAAGAGATCTCCCATCCTCCTTACCTCCCACCCCACCACCCCACCCTCTACCTTCTCTCGCTCACTGGCGTCTTTGCTTTCACCCTTCCAGGGGCTGCTTTTGCCACCAGCCTCGATTTTGCATTTCCTTGTTCTAATTACTTCTTCCAAAGCCTAATTAATAAATATCCCCCCAGGTGGTAAATTTATTTGTGATTTTGTGTAATTTTTTATATTAATTGTGTAAAGGTTATTTTAAATTTTAAATTTATTAATATTAAAATTAAATACAAATTATTTAAATTTTAATTTTTTTAAAAAATGAATATAATCTTAATTGGTCAACACTAAGCTTTATTTATTGATAATTACTTACTTTGATTTACAAATATAATTATCGCTAAATACTTTTTAACAAAAAAAGTCATTTTATAAACAATAATAATGTATTTTTTTATAATTTTATAGCTTTTATATTAATATCTTTGTTGATTTAATTTTTTATTATTAACTTTGTTATTGGCTAAAGGAATTTTTAGCATACCTTTTTTTATTTTAATCTTTTATAACAAAAATCGAATATTTGAAAAATTCATAGCTTTGTTTCATTTTTTTTGCTAATATTATTTCAAATACGGAATAAATGTACTTAGCACTTATTTACGTTAGATTTTTTTTTTTCAGCCGTCCCTTTCTTTTTTTATTGACTGTTTCGTTGCGCTCTCATGTAAATTAAATTATTTATTATTATTATCATTCTCATAATTATTAGATTAATAAATCTTATTATATCTCTTTCTTTTTCACGTCACCTGACTTTTTTTGTCAACTGGGTCTCCTTCTTTTTTGTTGTTTCCGCTTTCTCCTCCCTGTCCTCCCTTTCGTTTCCAAGACACATCCGAATTTCAATGATCAAGGTCGACCCAATCAACAACTTCGTTCCAGGCCATCAGACAACTGGGAGAGCCAGTCGGTCGACAGGTGGTGGATGAGCAGCGACATTGGGGAACCGGACGGTGGGTGGCGGCAACGACGTTGACAGAACCGACAAGAAAGAGGAGATGGATTTTCCGACAAATTGTCAACAATATTCCATTGTGAATCGGTAGATGAAACACAAATTGGAATTGGTTGTCATATTCTTCTGTCATATGCCTATACCTTTTATTCTGTTGCACCGATAATAACAATATAGGATGGGTAACCATTAGATCACTTCTTGTTGAAGATCAGTTAAGCCTTGTCGTTAGTTTTAGTTTGGATTCCGTCTAAGTTAGCAAATGGTACTTTTTCCTTTTAGTTATTATTGATGACACTCTTTTAAATTAACATAATAATATTGTTTTTTTCTAGAGAAAGTGAGCTTAGAGTGTGTTATAACTATATTTTCTTTAGGTTACAAAAGAGGCAAAAATGTTTTAAAAAAAAGGACAAAATAATTAAAACTTGAATATAAAATTAAAAGATTCTAACAAGGATTGTTCTAACAAAAATCTTATTACCATAATACACAATAATGACACAGACTTCTATCTACCAGGAAAACAAATGGAAAGGAGTTATAGCAACAAGTCCATTAACTTTGGCAATGGAAAAGGAGACTCGGCTGGCGTCTTTGCTCTCTCCGGGCAAGAAGATGACGAGCTGACTGAAGCTGAAGCCTTTGTGCACAAAAAGAAGTTCCTGGATCCCAAGTCTTCTAACTTCTCATCCGGCCTCAGACCTGCAACCAGTCTCACAACATTGCGCACGTGTCTTTGAAACTTACACATAAAAACGTACAAGAAAAAACCTGGATTGGTTTTGGGCCCAAAAGCATTTCCATTACTTAGAGAGAATTTCTATATTAGACATTTGGGCTGTTTCCACACTTCGAAGCCGAGTTGATGGGTCCATTTTTTTCCCTTAAAATGCAGCCTTTGGTGATGCCAACGAGGTACATCACACTCGCACGTTTTAATGCATTCGTTTGTCGTACAGGCAGTCGTTTGGATCGCAACTTCGCATCTCTATTCATCTAGTTGTTGAGTTTCATTACATATGTAAATGGTAAACTTGAGTCGTTTTGCGAGTTCATATTAAGCATTTAGATTTATGGTTACTGTCGTTATCTGTGATAATGTATTATAATAGTAAAATATAAGAACCGGTATATGACAAGTCTAATTCACTGTGCTCGTGGAAGCTTTCCGTAATTTGTATACATATTTACTCCATCGCCAAATCATCCTTTTTCTTAATAGTTTGGCTAGAATATAATGCCAAAAAAATAATTAAAAAAACAATATATTGCATGCAAAATATATGTTGTATGATAATTAATTAACCAACTAAACTTGGATTAGTTGGTCACTTTATCAAAATATTTTAGAAGAGACATTAAGTGAGCAATTTCTTTTTTTTTTGGTGTAAATGGGATGCAATGTTATTTAAGAGAAAAGGAAAGGAATAAGCAAAATGGCTATGATGGGGGGTTAACTTACAGTCCAAGCTGAATTGGGAGTAGTGAAGCTCAAAACGATCAGGATCAGTCTCCTTCAGAAGAGGCCTTCTCTTCTCCTTCACGTAAATCCCAATCGCCGCCTTTATCAACTCCGTCACTGCACTCTCCGGTGACAAAACCACCTTCACCGGCCCTAGACTCCTATCTATATGCACGTTCATCAACACTTTGTCAGTTTTGTTTGCAAGGCCGCAGTCGGCTCACCATCACTCTCCCTAGCTGACGTCAGCTTTCCGGGAACTGATATAAGCCCTGCTGGCAGGCGGGAGAGCTGGCGCTGCTGCCTCTCTGGCGGGGATGCCCGCAACGCCCTGTAGGAGGTGGCACCGAACGCGACGTGGCGGAAGCCGGTTGTACATTGAGAAGTCATATCGACTCTCAGCTGATGACTCTCAGCTGATGAGAACAATGCCTTTGATTTATGATTTGAGCCGAAAGAAAATTTATGTTGTGTTCGCCAAAAACTAGGTGGGTTCGTTTAGTTCATGTTGGTTTTTTCGGTGGCTTTCGGTTTTGTTTGGACTTTTGAAAGGAAACTTCGCTGAAAGTGGCAATTTTGGAGAGTATCCTCCGTATAATGAACAATTACGAGCATGTAGTAAGCAAAAAAGAGTCCCACATAGAGCTCCCCTTAAGTCGTACTTGGAGCCAACGTCACAATCAACGTTAGCAGTTAGCTTTAGTTACCTTTAATTTATGGTTTAAGAGCACCAAAAAGTTATACAGAGTTTTTTTTTTTTTTTTGGGTCGCGAATAACTTATGGTTTGATTAAATCAGATTATTCATATTGATATTATGACATTTACAAAGATTGTTACCTTCTTACAACATATGGTCCTAAATTCATGCTTTAGTAAAGATAAATCAACTTAATCATCCAATATCTTTCTTTAGCTGTTTGGCACATATATATATATTAAATCACTAGTTGAGCCTGGCCAGATAACATTTTATTCTACTTGAAACTAGGTGTGTGTGGAATTTTCAGTCCAATATTTATCTGATATGCTAAACTCTTGTTTTTCTGTCTCCTTTTTACTTTGTTCTTTCATTGGAATTAACCCAAAACAGTTCCAATTACAGGTGTCAAACGGATGGAAACAGGGAAAGTTATAAATATTTAGTCTCTGATTACCATTTTATTTTTCAGACCGAGTATGTTCTTATTCAACCAATTATTTTATGCAATAGAGTGATGCTTACTTGATAGTCTGACTTTTATTAGACGTTTCAATTTCGAACTGCCAATTATGAGAAGTAAATAAATGCGTGGGATCGCATGGTTGCCATGCGATTGACAAAAAGGCATGGGCTCAGAAGGTGGTGGTCAAATGGAATGATATTGGGTTGTCTAGAATTTTAGTGGCCATATTCTACCCTGAAGTGTTCTATTTCAAGGAGTTTGGTTTGGCAAGTTGCTTGGTTAGTTGGTCAAACGTGCACCTAATCCCGTCCCATTCTTACTTTCTCCAACTTTTGTTTGTAAAAATTATCATTTAAGTTCTAAACATAAAATTAAAAATTCGAATAATTCCACCATTAGATATGATACTTACTTTCTCAAGTTTAGAAGACTTCATTCTGCATATTTTCGAGTTCCGACCGAAAAAAAAAATTGTAAATTAAAGGGGTAATCATAATTAATCTATTCTCAAGGCTATTTTGACAGCTTTATTGATGTATATATGTGATGAAAATAGGAGGACTAGCAAACATGCTTCACTTGAATCAATGATATTACAAAAGGGGCATCAGTTTAATGTGTAAATTGACTTTGTACGTTTATGGGGATTTGTCGGGGGAAAAAAATATACAAAAACTGTAAGAGAAGAAGAATGAAAGATAGTGAGCATGATTGACGTTAGAGTTCTGAAAAAAAATATACTGTAACAGTGTCTGTATATGTTATTTGCTATTGCCAGCAAACACAGATCTTCCGGATCATACGGATTCTTCTCGCAATTTTTCCAAGCTTACGGGCAATGAAACTCGGAAGCAAGAAGGGAGGGAGCGGAACTGGAGGTGGTGGGTGGTTTGCCTTCACCGGCACAAATCCTGAACTGAAGGAATTTGAAGCTCCATTACCACTGTGAGAACAGCTATTTCTTCTGAGATAGAAGCTTCTGCTGCCAATATCCCCGATTAATTCGGATTTATCCAAACCTGTTAACATCCAAAAACAGATCATTAGTAGCTGCAATGGCAAGAACTTCATAAATGCCAAGTTAAACACAGAGGGTAAAATATAACAGAAGCAAGACACTGACTTTAAACCCCAACCTCCAGGTTGTGGCATCAAAAACTGGCAGAAAGAAACATGGCAACAACAGACCCTTGTGGAGAATTGAGGAGTTCAATAAATAGACAAAATCCAAGTGGTCAACTCATTTCCCATAATTTTGGAACTTAAACCGACAATTGACATGAAATCAACCAACTATACATGAATGAATTCAACATTCTATGTGTGACTAAGTGACTAGGAACAAAGTACTAACATATTTATACGCCAAATTCAGTTGAAACCCAATTAATAGTTAGGTGCTATTCACTGACACTGAAGGCTGAAGTAGGAGTGATGCAATTCATAGGAAGCCGTCGCAACCCTGTCAAGCTTTGGGGTTCGGCCTTCTTCACCGTACTTCTCCACAGCAATCTTAATTGTGTCCTCCACACTCGAACCTAATTTAACCATGGTCCTGACCGGTCCTGGACTCCCTTCAACTGATACATTCACCACCACCTTTGCGGCTTTATTGTATTCCTAAGCAAACCAAGTTTAGCACACAATTCAGCATAACCCCTAAGGACAATGCAATAATGGAAAAGATTAAATTTTAGGATTTTCTTTTTATATATAGAAAAAAGAAAGCCTTATTACAAGGGAGATCACTGCGTTGACCATATTAAAAATGTTTGCCTTTTCAATCAAATAAAAGAATAAAATAAAATCATACCCACAAATCAAATAACAATGCTCAGATATCCTAATTAGACAATTCACTATACATAAATATAATTATATTTATATACCTCAAAACTCTGGCTCCGAGGAGAGGAGGCCAACAAAGGAGAAGCAGAGAATACGTCCGTACAAGTATGCGGCCTGTACAAAACCCCACCTTCGCTCTCACTCTCACACCACAAAATCCTCCGCCACTGACGATCTTCGCCTTCACCGCCACAGCCACCACCACTCCGCAGCTTCGGCTCCGACAAGCATCGGTTCAAGATCCTGGCAGGCTTGGGGAAGAAATAAAGTTGCTTTCCCGACACGGCTGTAGGTGGCCGGGTGGCGATACGCCTGGGAGACGGAAGTGCATGTGGGGTCCTGTTCCTACGTCGACCGCCGGCGGCCGGAACTCTCCGCCGAAGATTTCTCTCCGACATATTGTTAGGTGGCTGCTAATTTGTTTAATTATTTGGATTGGATGAGTTATATATTTAGGATATAGAAAAATCAAAGGCTGTTGCCTTACTTGGAGTTTTGTCTGAGAAATGGGCTGAAAAGAAGAGCGGAGAGAAGTTGGAAAGGTAGTTTGGACTTGTTGGTACTTTGCGTAGGAAATGAGTTTCCTGGTTTTACGTTTCAACTGTTTTCCTGCTGTATTTGGATTTCTTTCTTTTGAACGCGCGCGCGCATAAGTGTGAAAAAAATTAAACGTAAATCTATCTCATTAAATTTTTATTTTTTATAAATAATATATAAATTATCATTAATAATTTAATAATTAAACTTACTTGTAATTCATGCATCTATCCAATACAATCCTTTGAAATAAATGAATCCTAATTAAAGCCCTCCAGGAAAATTGGAATGAATCCTAATCTTCCTATGAATTTAGAAATATTTTATTATTTTTTTGTTATTTAAAAAAAAAAGATATATTTTTCGATGGTATGATATTATTGGTATTTAAATCTAAAGATAAAAAATTTTAATAATAATAATGATGATGATTATTATTATTATTTGCATATGCATATCATCTAAATGAAATTTTGAGCAATCTAAATGACTATGCAATAAAATTATTTGATGTCATATCTACTAAGGAAATAATTGAACTCTTAATTCACTTAAAAACTCAAAAAGATAAAATAAATTTATTTGTCTCGTGAGCATTTCGCGATGAGTAGAATGGGTAAACTTTTTGCTTGTCTATTTTTTTTTTTTTAAATCTAATTTTTGCAAATTGCTAATATTTACTCGGCACTCCCATGGACTATATTGGTTTAAGGGTGTTCGTTGGCGCCAATGATTAGTTGATTAATTTAATTTGAATAGATAAATATAGCATGATTAAGTGAACGGTTAAATGGACTTTGATTATTATTATTATTGGGAGCGGTTGAAATAACTCCAACTGCCCCCACTCTCTCTCTCTCTCTCTCTCTCTCTCATTAATTTAAGATCAATGCGTTGCAAATTTATTAATTCTGGTACGTGCCAGTCCAGCTTAAACTTGCATCTTGTTTTCCAACTTTGAATAGAACAAATGTTAACTGCACTGTACGAGCAGTCGTTTTACATTTTATTTCAGTGGACTCTGAGTTCTGGGAATTGCATCGCGAAGTACTTAATGCAATTAATCGCTGGCACATATTTTCTTGATGGAATGTAAACATTTTGAAAGTTTAATTTGTCCTTCGTCGACGAGGCGTTGTGACGCGAGAGGGACAGCGGAATACCAAATCGTTAAGAGTAATTCTCGCTTGTTTGAATTTGTGATATGTTAGGTTGAAGAATAATTATTTAAATAATTATAAAAATATATATTAATATTTATGTAAAAAAAATTAAAGTAAAAAAGATATACGGATAAAAATATCAAAATTATTATAATAAATAAGTGAGTATAATAATAATAATAATAAATAATTTTAATTATATTAAATAAATAAATAAATTTAATTTAAACTTAGTAAAAAGTTAAATAAATTAATTAATAAAAATAAGATATGTTCTTAATAATAACAAATTTATATTTATTTATATAATTTATTAAAATTATTAGAGTATTATTAAAAATAAGTGATTACAATGAAATTTTAATTTCATAAAAAGTTAAATCATGATTAAATTTTTTAAAATTAAAAAAATATATATCATCTATTAACTAACAAAAAATAATTTGATCAAAGTACAAATAATCTTTGGATTATAAGGTTAATTACACATAGAATAATTTTTTAAAATATATATAAAAAATTCATATTTATAATCAACTAAATTTAATTTTTACCATTTAAAATAAAAAATAAGATATCTTCTTTAAATTAGTAAAAATTTAATTCAATCCAACAAAAATTTATTGTTGAATTTAACAATTGTAACTGTTACTCTCTTCTTCTCCTTCTTCTTCTTCTTTTTTTTTTAATTTTCGGTCGGCCACCTCAAAATCTTAATTTTTGATTTTTTTATCATATAACATTATTATTAATATAATTAATGCTAATAACTATAATAATATAATATTATATTTTTATGAAATTGTGTTTTTTTCCACCTTTATTAATTTGGTTTAATCATCTTCTTCTTGAATTAAATTTTAGCCGAGATTAATTTTCGCTTGCATTTTCAAATCAGATTTAAGCCTTCATTTTTTTTTTCAAATTGAAATGTTGCCACTCGGGTTCATTTATTTACTTTCAAATTTGGATTGGGAATCTAGCTCTGACGTCCAACTAATTTTCAATGCCATAGCCGGCACCTAGAAGTCTTGACGGACCAAAAATGAAAATGGCAGAAGTTTTTTTTTTTTTTTTTTTTCGGAGAGAAAAATGGAGGGAAAATGAAGAATCTTGCAAAAGCCCAAGATTAATGGGCCAGAGCACCATTTCTGTGAAAATGAGTGTCGGCCCCTGGGGACCCAGCTTCTGGCCTTTTACAGGCCTACTCATCAGAAGCTATTCCCATCGTTCAAAAGCATTTTTTTTTATTGTCACGAGTGACTAAATATTAAATTTTTATTTTGAAAATTTCAAGTCTTAACTTTGATATTTACCGAAAGGAAAAAAATAGCTTTTGGGATAAAATCCAAATTGAACAATAAAATCGTCCACTATGTCAAATAAAGTGGAGCCAAGACGCTTGGTCATTTACACCTTAAAGTACGACAAATATGGAGTTATGGTGGCCGTCGTGGTGGGGATCGGAGGGTGGGCGGGTTGGCAGAGGGAGGGGGGGTCAGGGTCTAGCCTACCATAATCTAAACGGCTACATTTTATATTGTCCATCGAGTCCGGTGGGCATATTTAGGTCGCTTCATAAAATTGCATCATGGCTTCCCTACCCTATAAACCTGGCTTTCCTACTCTATATAAATCTGACCTCCTATGGCAATTAGGGTTAGTCAGGAGGGGAAAAAGAAATCGAGGAACAAAGTTTTCCAATTTTACATTCTATCAAGTTTTGCTCCCCCTTTAAAAATATTTTAAACCTTATATAATTCTCCACAATTGTTTAATTTTGGTTAAAGAGATGTACTTATTTGTGTACCCACTATATATATATATCCCTAATCTAATGCGAACCAATGCATGCATCTGGGCGTAAGAGAGTCGTTGTTAAGTAAAATACGAACAACTTGATCCAAAAGTTCACAGATATGTCTCCTAATTTAAGTGAGGAGAAAAATATCGTAAAAAGTTCTAAAACTATGACCACTAATTAAAAAAAATGTGAAGATAACTTTGTGGTAGCTACTATAAAGGTAAAAGAAATGTGGATGCTTTGTTATCAATAAAGTTGAAAAACATGAACAGTGATAATTGTTTAATTCATGGCCTAAATGTGCTGCTCAATATGGTGCTGCTAGGCACGAGGGAGTGGCTTTTAAATAATTAATTGCGGGTGGGTGCTAAATCTCCTTGGAGTGGCCAAATGGTAGTTGATTGTGATTGTTACTCTTTATGTCATCGAGATTCCACCGTTTGTCAGCAGTGTAACGATTGCTGGCCCTTTTAAGTAATGCTTTTCACTTGCGTATATTCTGTACCAAAGTTCTCAACTCTAGCAGTTGTAGAGGAGGTCACGAGTCATAACATATTTCTGGCAATGCGCCTACGACTTCCCATGGACTCCCACAAAATACATCCCATTTTATGGTGCTACAGAATACCATGATTACCACCATTATGTTGGGGTACAAAGGCAAAGCAACTTTGCTTCAGTGTTCATCTACTGTGATTACATTTATGGTACAGACACTCTTACTCCGTCCAATATTATCTACCCTTTTTTCATACAATTGCAACTGATTATTGATTGTTCTTCGGTATAATTCTTTGATTAGGGCTATCGGTACCAGACGAAGGTCCTTGCTAAGGTAAAACCTATAACATTATCTCTTTCACTTTGAGTGAACTTGGCATCTTGCATCTATCTTCTTAAACAAATAGAAGATCGTAGTTTGGCTTCCTGGCACTCAAATTCTCTGATTGGGCAAATATAAAAATGCTCTTTGCTTTTCATGCTAAAATTACTTCTTCTTGTGTAATTTAGCTGAAGTAAGGATCAAAAAGTGGTGGTCAAAAGAATGAAGTCTCATTGTGGAAAGATATAAAATCTGACAAGGATGCAGGTGGGGGTTGCGGAACTCTTCTTCAGAAAAACATGTTTTTACTGCATCTCCTGGACACCTTCGATGGGAAGGCTTATATGTATGGTCCTGTCAAGTATAAGTTATTAGCGTATCAGGTGGAGGTTAGCTGCGGTCTATCTTGTAGTTAGCGTTGACCTTAGTTATAAAATTTTAAAAACAGTGAACAAATCAAAAGCCCGTCTAGCTCAGTCGGTAGAGCGCAAGGCTCTTAACCTTGTGGTCGTGGGTTCGAGCCCCACGGTGGGCGCATCTCTTCGAATTTCTTCCCTTTTTTTTATTTTTTCTTTTTCACTTCAGTAGCAAATCATGGCATAAAGTTCTGTATAGGTTGTAGGGCTTTCGTCACTTTGAGGCCCTTTCAAAGTCGATAGCTATGTTCCGTATTGGCTATTTTGCGTCTTCACTAGTTGTGTCTCCATACTATTCAATGTGTTCCGGACACAGTACGACTCACATTTTGACAATTCCTGCAAATTGGTCCCTAGCAACCTTCGATGGGAGCTCTTTTAAGCCCAATAAGGTGATGAACAGAAAAGTAAAACATCACATCTTGTAGCTGATACAGACAAATCAGATCAAATCAACGTCATTGCTACGCACCAGGAAGTCGCAACACTAAATCCTTTGCTTCACTAATCTTTGGGTCCAGCGATCACGTGCTTTGTTATAGCCGGCACTTCTAATTTTTGTCAATAATAATAATAATAATAGTCTCGCCTTTCAATTGGAATGCATTTTCAGGGCCCAATTTTACTTTTACCGACTTCTATAAAGTGAAAGCAGAAATTGCCAATGAAACTTCCCGTTATTGTTTCCTTGACCCAATTGGCTTCTTTTAATTGTGCATCATTGGGGAATCTTACATCAACAATACTCATCTCGCACGTGGAAAAAAGCCCCCTTGGTATTATCATCCATGCCCAGAGAAAAGCCTCATTTTGAATAATTTTTTTGTTCACATAGGGATATTGACATTGGAAACATTACTCACTCTATGACATTCCTGAATTCTAACTCGAAAAGTCATCTGGGACATGCTGTTGGTGCCCAAATGAAGCATCAGCTATAAAATTCAATGACTCCTTAATTTGTTTCCAATCCATTCGACCAAAAGCATATTAGAATGGTTGGAGAATCACAATTTGAGAGATCCTTCACAAGCCGTCTTGGGGCTTTCTACCTTCTTTTTAGAAAAAAAAAAATTCAACTAGAAAATTGTTCGGGGCTGTTAATATGAATCTATATTGTTATCGTGAAGTGGTAAATATACGATTCACATTACCTACAAGCTAGCTCGTTCTATGGCCTTGGCAGCGTCTCCTTCAACCTCAGCTGTAAATGAATCTGCTTTTGGTACTGCATCATGGAGCAACATTCGGCATATGCAGATCTCGGGTAAAGTAAGACATTTTCTTTCATGTCGTTACCTGTCTGCAATAATTTAGCTCAAGGGAGAGTGTAAGTGGACCCTGTTTGCCCCATATGTGGTCGAACAAAGGATTCCATTTTTCATGTCTTGGTGTCTTGTCCGCGTGCCCCAAATATAGGATTCGTGTGCCCATTGGGACTCCTTACGGGATTGGTGTGCATGAGCGAGGCTAGAAATCTAGTGGCAATGGTTGCTTGGTCCATTTAAAAAGCTAGGAACTTAAAGGCGATGCAAGTTAAGCTTTTGGGGTTCATGGAGGTTATACAGATGGCCTTAACCCATTATTAGGACTTCCAGCGTGCAACAACGTCTCCTCACGCCCCACCCCCCCGCTCAGTGCAGTGCAAGATCCTGTGAATTGGCGGCCACCTGTTGAGAACCAAATTCCGATCCATACTGATGCGGCAAGAGCGAAGACAGAGGAGACCTAGGATTTATTTTTCTTGGCAGCAAGGCTGATCCAATTTTTATTTGCATCAAGAGCTTTTCTGGGTCTTTTTCTCCTGAAATTCTTGAGCTTTAGGCTATCCGCAGTGCTGTTCAGAAGGCCGTAGCATTGTCTTCACCAAACATTCGTGTGGAATCAAATTGCTTTGCAGCGTTCGAGGCCCATTTCCGCTCCACGCCAGCTTGACTCCATTGCTGGCCAACTTGTTGTAGACATTAAAGAAATTGTCGCTGGTTTTACATCTTTTGTTATTAGACATATAGGTAAGCAAAGGAATGATGTTGCCCATGCTCTAGCAAAATTTGCCATGACTTGTAATGGAGAGGATATTTGTCATGGGGTTGGTACTCCAGTAGTATCCTCTATTATTCAACCTGATGCACGTCGTTTATTAAGTTGAATGAGATTTGCCTGATTTGTGCTCATTTACATAGGTGCTTAATTGGAAGGGAGAAAAAGGAAGGGAATTGCAAAATAACAACTTTTATACCTTGTGTGGATGGGAAGAAGAGTGGAAAATAAGTGTAAAGATGCAACTTCGGTTGGAAAGACACAGAACAGGAAGGAACAAAAGCCAAAGACATCATTTTCTTATTTCAAATACTATCTCATTTTCTGATAGAAGAAGAAAGTATAGTTCCAAAGTATACTCCAACCAATATGATAAAGTGTTCAAAATTTTTCCCTTTGTGAGCATGCATAAGGAATTTCTAGGTACATAATCACCATAATATTAATTATCAGAAAGCCTAATTTGGGCCAAACTCGAGCCCTTCGATGCCCAATTATGCTTCATTTAATTATGTTATTAATAATTAATAGATGCCAAAATGTCCTTATTTACCCATAGTTTGTACATCCAAAATGCTTGCATTGGAAGGTGGGTTGCTACTTGTGGTTATTGACTCAATAGACATTGATTAACATGACAATGATGTTGACCACTAGCCCCATTTAATACTTTAATTACTGACCTCCCTTCTTTTTACATGAAACTTCCTGTATTGTTAAAAAAACAAAACAAAACAAGCAAGAAGCCTCCAGCAAGTACAAAGATGGGGGGTTTTGTTTTGTTTTGTTTTTATTTTTTTTTTCAATAAGACAGAAAAACGCACATACCCAATACTAATTCACCAAGACACCATTAATACTAAAAATGGTTAGTTTGGATTATCACGGAATGAGAATTGTTAGGTAGAGAAAACAAATACGCAAATACAGTATACTAGCTCTACTCGAAACCATTAATATTATGATTTGCAAAATTAAAATCCGTTTGCTGTCACACATGCTTATAAAATTAGTTTGAATGATTTATTTGCGTGTTAAATATTTTTTTTTCAAAAAAAAAAAAGTAATTTTATAGAAGAAGTTGCAGATGTTAAATTATTCTCAATAATCAAGTATAAAAATCATACATTCATTTCAGTTTTGAGTTAGAAAAGAGTTATCTACCATATACAACTTTTTCCTTACATTTCTAGTAGAGTCATTAAGAATTTTATGGTATAAAGCTTGCACACTTGATGAGAGTCTGTTCTATAACCTAATGGTCCCATTAATTAAAACCAAAAAGATATCAAAGCAAAGAAATAGGCTGCAGCCACTGGGGGAGATCATAGTCACATTATTTGTCCACACTATCACAATGGCATTAAACAGTTCATAATTAGGTACAACTCGGTCACAAATGAGTTCAATGAGATATGGACAATCATCAGTTTGATTTTTGCCCATCGCTTTTGAAGTAGTGTCCATTTTTTGTTTGTTTAAAATCTGTTAGGGACGTTTGCTTTCATAACATCCCCCCAGACAAGATTCTAGGTTTCACTTTCATGTTCCTTCTCATTGTCCCAATTGTCTAGTTATGATACATTATTTCTGCAGCAAATCGATACAAAAAAAACAAATGTCTAATGTTATTTTCATTTTAGAAACAGTTTAAGGAAATGCAGTGATAAGGATGTTTTAGACAAGGGAATGGATCCTCACAAGACAGTGTTGTATGTTCTAGAATCTCAAACCGAATAAATATTAAGTTATAACTTGTTACGATCGAATCGCTATAATGTTACAATGAGACCGTCCACAATAATGATATAGGTGTCACAATTTTAAAATAAATGTTGCACAAGAAATCTATAAGGGTTTTTTTTTTTTGGGGGGGGGGGGGGGAGCCCCATCACTCACAGCTAACTTGCTTTGCTATTATCGCCTCCGAACTTCAATATATATAGATATTCATTTTCTCTGCAACAAGAGGTACTGGCCAATGGCTTAGAAAATGCCCAATTATTCTTTAATTTAGATTAATAAACCAGCGCAACGGAAAGCGAAGAACACTAAATACATTGCCCTGTTAAGTGGGGGTATAAATTTTTATTTTTCTTAATATACTTCTGCTTAATATTTACCAGGCCTGCTAACAGAAATATGTCATACAATAGATAGATAGATAGACAAGAGTAAATAAATAAATAAATAAATAGAAAAACTCAATTCATGAGCCAAATGGTGAACCTTTTTTCAAACAGTACCAGTGGTTGATTGACTTGGTCAACACTGCCGTGGAATTCATTGCTTGCTGGCATATTTGATGACCAGTAGTACCCCACCTTGAATAAAAACACATGATAAAAAAAAAAAAAACTAGTGAGAGAAGATCCTGAGTTAAAAAAAATTAATAATCATAATAACATAATTAAAATAAATATAATAATAATAATAATAAGGAAACCGACAAGAAGGTCTCTTCCTTACAGTGCAAGCCCCCACAACAGGAGCCCAACAACAACAAAAAAGGAAGTGAAGCAAAAAATCAAAGCAAAGAGCGACATGGTAGGGATACCAAAACAAAGACCCCTCTTTCAACGGTGCGTGCTTTCACCCCCCCCCCCCCCAAATCACCAGGAAGTGAAAGCTAATGTCAGCAAGTGTTTTCGTACGTCGGACGGTGGTGTCACTTCTTTTTTAGCAGTGTCAATCAACTGGACTCAACCTTGTTCCCCACGCTCACGTAATATGCGCGTGATGGCGCGTGAAGTCGCTCTCACACTATCTTAGCTCCTCTCTCTCTCTCTCTCTCTCTCTCTCTCTCTCTCTCTCTCTCTCTCCCCCTGTGACATTTCCTCTCAAACTAGCTAAAAGAAAACCATTGGTAAAATTTAACCAAAGCCAGAGCCCCTTTAAATACTAACTTATAAACTGGATCGCCGGCGTCTCCGGCATGGATGACAGCCGGGAGATCAAAATCCGGTTACCGCTGCAGGAGGCGTTTTCCCAGCTGAATGCAACTGAAAGGGCCGCCGTTTCAAGCGCAGGATACATATGTATATAGATATATATGTATATCTCTTAAACCCCTTTGCTCTAAAACCCTCGAAGAACCGGTTTTTACCGTGAAAGAACTAAACTTTTAACTCCGTTGGCTACAATGGCCTCACCCACTAATACGAGTACGGCTCCGGTGGAGTCAGCCGCCGCCTCCGCAGACGATCTCACATCCAAAGCCGTACACAAGCGATATGAAGGTCTTGTAATGGTGAGAACCAAAGCTATACAGGGTAAAGGCGCATGGTACTGGGCTCACCTGGAGCCCATTCTGGTTCACAACTCCGAGACGGGGCTTCCCAAGGCGGTGAAGCTCCGGTGCTCCTTGTGCGACGCCGTGTTCTCCGCCTCGAACCCATCACGCACCGCCTCCGAGCATCTCAAACGCGGGACTTGCCTGAATTTCAACTCGATGCCAAAACCCATTTCCTCCATCTCCCCGTCCGCCAACGCAGCCTTGGTGGTGGCGGCTTCTTCTTCAGCAGCTGGCACCACTAAAACATTAGTGCACGGCAACCGAAAGCGTTCTGCCGGTGCAAGTTCGGGAATTTCTGCCTCCACGTACCACCCTGTGACGGCTGTTGCCACAGGTGCTTCTGGCACTTCTTACCAAATAAGTCCAATCACTATTGTGGATCCGTCAAGGTACTCCGGCGAGGTAGCCTTGCTGCCCCAACAACCGCATTTGATGCTTTCAGGTGGGAAGGAGGACTTGGGTGCTTTAGCTATGTTGGAAGACAGTGTTAAGAAGTTGAAAAGTCCTAAAACATCGCCTGGACCGGCTTTGAGCAAGACCCAGATTGACTATGCGCTTGATTACTTAGCTGATTGGATTTATGAGTCTTGTGGGTCTGTCTCGCTTTCCAGCATCGAACATCCTAAATTCAAGGCGTTCTTGCATCAAGTTGGCCTGCCTGCGGTTTCTAAAAGAGTTTTTTCTGGCGAGGGATTGGATGTTAAGTACGAGGAAGCTAAGGCAGAGTCAGAGGCAAGGACTAGAGATGCTATGTTTTTCCAGATTTCGTCTGATGGGTGGAAGGTGAAGAGTCATAGCGGTTTTAACAACGTAAATTTGGTAAATTTGACTGTGAATTTGCCTAATGGGACTAGTTTGTACCGGAGAGCTGTGTTTGTTAGTGGTTCGGTGCCATCTAAGTATGCAGAGGATGTTTTTGGGGAGACAATAACTGGCATTTGTGGGAATCTTTTGCAGCAGTGTGTAGGGATAGTTGCAGACAGGTTTAAGTGTAAGGCATTGAGGAATTTGGAGAATCAGAACCATTGGATGGTTAATCTTTCATGTCAATTTCAGGGGTTCACAAGTTTGATTAAGGACTTCAGCAAGGAGCTTGCTTTGTTCAAGACTGTTAGTGAAAATTGCTTCAAGCTCGCAACTTTTTTCAATACTAAGACTCCAATTCGAAATAGTTTCCATAAGTTTCAGTTGCAGGAATATGGGCATGCAAGATTATTGAGAGTGCCCTTAAGCGAGCATGAGAAGATGGATTTTGGACCTGTGTATACAATGCTAGAGGATATACTGAACTCAACGAAAGCATTGCAATTGGTTTTGCTCGATGAATCATATAAGATAGTTTCCATGGAGGATGTGGTTGCAAGAGAAGTTGCAGAGATGATTAGAGATGTCGGATTTTGGACTGATTTGGAGGCAGTGCACTCTTTGGTGCAATTGATAAAGGAGATGGCTCAAGATATTGAGGCAGAGAGGCCATTAGTTGGGCAATGCCTGCCATTGTGGGAAGAACTACGAACAAAAGTCAAAGACTGGTGTTCCAAATTCCACATTGCAGAAGAAGCCACGGAGAATGTGATCGAAAGACGGTTCAAGAAAAATTATCATCCTGCTTGGGCTGCTGCATACATCCTTGATCCACTTTATCTGCTTAGAGATATTAGTGGCAAATACCTTCCTCCTTTCAAATACCTGACCCCAGAGCAGGAAAAGGATGTCAACAAGCTAATTACCAGGCTTGTCTCTAGGGAGGAGGCTCATATTGCGTTAATGGAACTTATGAAGTGGAGAACAGAAGGGCTTGATCCCGTGTATGCAAAAGCTGTTCAGATGAGGGAGAGAGATCCCATTACAGGAAAGATGAGAATTGCAAACCCCCAGAGTAGTAGGCTTGTATGGGAGACATACCTTACAGATTTTAAGTCATTAGGGAAAGTTGCGGTTAGGCTTATTTTTCTTCATGCTACTTCATGTGGTTTCAAATGCAATTGGTCTTTGTTGAGGTGGGTGTGTGCCCGTTGGCACTCAAGGACAGCAATGGACAAGGCACAGAAATTGATTTTCATTGCAGCTCATTCGAAGCTTGAGAGAAGGGACTTTTCAAGCGACGAAGATAAGGATGCAGAGCTTTTGGCATTGGCAAATGGTGAGGATGATGTGTTAAATGAAGTTCTAGTTGATACGTCCTCAGTGTAACATTTTTTCCCACTCCTCTCAGGTTTTAAATTTGTAGGATTTATTGAATTCTTTCCAGTGTCAATTTATTTTTGTACTTCTTCACTTGCTCTTGAAAAGATTTTGACAGCAATCAGGTAGGAGGAAGAGACAAAATGATTAGGGGATTCTGTTTTTGTGGTCCTAGCGATGGATGGCCTCGTAATTCGAGCAATTGCCCGGCTTTCTTCCTGCAGTCATTTTTTGAGTTTTTGAGTTTGCAGAAAGATGATCTTCTTGTTTGTAAATATAGCAATCGTTGTATGACATGTATTCTAGAACAGGAAGGATGGTGTAAAATTTTTGTTCCTCAAGTAATTTGGATAAATGACAGGCAGTATTCAGGAAGGGAATTGTTACATTGCTTCTTCTTTTATTTGTTAGATTGTAACTCTGTTCAATTTTTTGTTTCAGTTCTTAACAACAGCAATGGAATGCCAACCCCCCCCAAACATAATGTGCAACTGTCATCTTCAGCACAGATATGATTTGTTCGCGTGAGCTTGATTTATACTAACATCATAGATTTAGTAGTAATTCATCTTCTCAATATTATCCAATGACTCCATTCCTAACATTGCTTGAACATTTAATTCAATAAGTCGCTTTTCTCTGCAAATGTCTCTGGTATAATCTTCACTAGGAGCATTGCTGCAGAACTCGCTGCCCGAGCGATTGCCTTCCTGCCTTAAAAGGCTGTTGCATATTCTGTTAATTTCCTGTTATAATCCAGCTGGACAAGGTGACAAGCATGCAGTTTTGCCCCTTGTTATTGAGTTCCACTGCCATGTAAATCCCGAGATTTCTTACTTGATGAACTTACAATACCTTGAACAATAAGCATGATCTGCAGTTTTTTCCTTTTTTTATTTTTTTCGGTGTGGCACGAGTGTGAGACTACTTTCATTGTTCTAACTTGAAGAGTACTTCTAACAGCAGGGAATGATTCTTTTATGAACCTTATGATGAATGCATCGTTTGCTGTTCCAAAACTTCTCAGAATTCCTGCCCGTGTGAGTTACTTCACCTACCATGCTTAAAAGTATATTTATCGTAATTGGTCAAGTCGAATTATAAACCTAAAATAATAGATTGACAAGAGGATTTGGTGGGATCTGCTGATATTTCTATTTATCATATAGGACGTGTTATGTTTGCCTACTTTTTTATTTTTTTTCTTAGTAAACACCCAGTTTCATTTCTTACATGACTAACTCCCACTTCAATTTTTTTAAATCAGGTTTCCTTTTTTTTTTTTTTATTCCTTACATTGGTATTGAGTTAGCTCAAAAGAGGAATCAAATTAGAAAATCCATTGGTAGAAGATGTTTGTCTCATTGACTAGTATAATAATTCTCCCACCGGTTGAGAATTAGATTTGAATCTTGACAATCATTGTTAGATTAATCTGTTTTAATGGCAGATGCATTGGACAAAGATATAGCCACCGTAAGAAGACTACTTTTGTGGTTAGCCTATAAAAAGGAAACCTGATTAAAGCTGGAACTCCCGCACAGGGATCCAAGAAGCATTGGACTAGAAATTTTGACCACAATGTACATGAAACATCTAGGCAGCTACACGGGTCAACGCGCATAAAAGGGAAACTCACCTGAGAGTAGCCTTTCTAGCTGGAGAAGCACTCGGTAATGGTTTTTATCTCAATCCACACCTACTGGGATTTGTCTTTGGGACGGTGGAGACCCACCATGAAATTTGTGGAAGTCCTTTTACAAACTTTGGTTGTCCGATATATATATATATATATATATATATATATATATATATATATATCGAGAGAGAGAGAGAGAGAGACCATGATTTTTTCCCATCAAATCATATTTGGGATAACTTCTCCTTTTGACATTGTAAAGTTGGTGGCTTTCATGCTGGGTAATTGGGGCGATGCCCCCTCCCATAATTGCTAGAAGGTTGTTTTAAAAGGACCCCAAAGGCCAAAACAAAGGAAGGCTGTCGGGATGGAGCACCAAAGAAAGATGCTTAGACAGAGATTCTCCACGACAAACTCCAACTAACGTTATTGGTTTCATGTTACTGCTGACCATTTTTCTTAAATCTATAATTTTTATTTATTTATTTATCCCACATATTATTTATCTATATCCACCAAAAATAATAGGTTTTACGTAGCCTTATTTGGTAAAAAGAAAATGAAACACCAATAAATTATAATTTAAAACTAACGAAGACATATGAAGATTTCGAGTTTGGTTTTTAGTCGAGAGTTAACTAACCAAAAAAGGGAAAGATGTACGGTTTAATGTGATTATCGTGAACCCCACTAATTCTAATCAGTACTTGGACGAATTATTGAAACCACATAATTTTATGCCCCATGGTTTATGAAAATGAAGAGAGGAGGACGAAAGAGTGGAAGTTCAACTTTCGAGGTTGCATTGAAATTGAACTGACCAACCTCCAAACTACAAAAAAAAAAAAAAAAAAAAAAAAAAAAACAAACCATACATGTACACTTTTACCACATCACTGTGACGGTAGCATGGGTAAAGACTAAAGAAACTCATATTCAATTGTTTGCATGTCCCATTCAACGCATGACCTCAGAAGTCTACTCATCAAATAAAGTGGGAGGAATCTCATGGCTTGGAACCAAAGAGAGGAAAAAGAAATCAAGGAAAATTTTGAATTCGCTAGGGTCCTTGCTCGGTGCTTCTATCCATGGCAAAAACGTTAAAATAGTGGCTGGACAGTGGCTGCTGATAAACTGAACTTTTTTTTTTTTCCTAGAAGTACTCTTTTATTTATAGAATGTCATCACTCTTTCACTCTGCATCTTTTCATGGCAACAAAGTCTAAGCTTTCCAATGAACACCGTGTTTACTGTGTCACATGTTCTCCTATCATACAAATCTTTCAAATAAGTCTAAAAAACTTTTGAACTTTCTCTTTCTCTCTCACACTAAAGATCAACCCACCAACATAAAAAATAATAAAAAAAAAACAATGAAAAGGCAAAAAATCAAGTGGGTTTACACTTTTAGGTGAGTGAAAAAAGTAGGAGTATAGTGAATTCAGTATGGTATTATCTTCCGCATTACTGGCTTTGAGGTCTTCTAATTATTCATTAAGTGGTGAGACACTTTCTTGTCGGCAAGGGATATTAATGTGACTGCTCACCTACTAATCTCTCTCACCCTCTTTTGCTCGCTCTTCGCTTGTATGGTATGGTATTGCTTTACTCCACTCATTTTTTGTTTTTCTTTTTTGTTTTTGGTTAAAGATAAAGGAAATATAATGATTAGTATAGGACGACGCCATCTCTTTATACAAGAATGAGAATCTGCCTCTCCTACAAGGCTACTCATTGTACACACTTTTCCTCTTTCTTTGCCCCCTAACCATTTAGAGCCGCTTATTATTGTGGTTTAAAAAAAAAATTGACAATTGTGGTGAAATTTTAGCCAATAATTCCACCATGTTATCAATGAAATTGACAATTGTAGAAAAAAAGTAGAAAGGAGAGAGAGAGAGAGAGAAAGTTATGGGTAAAGTTATTCTCTTTTAGCCAATAATATATATGTGATGTGCAAGGTATCATTGCTCCATATCATGATGTTGCGTAGCTAATTTTATTTCATGCCTCTACATTTTGGTGAAATGTCAAGAACATCAAATAATACTACTACAATGACTCACACACGTTCATAGTGATGGTAGTTGGATTAACCCAAGTACAATAATCTCAACTTTTCCTCTTGATTCCAACTCCATTTCACAATTAACATATTTGAGCTCTTAGCAAATATTTTCAATTTATATATACCCATACATATAGGGTTCGTATAATTGTTACCGTTTCTGCTACCGGCCCTAGGAGTCCGACCTTAGGAACCATGATCAATGCATTGCCATCAAGTCCATGGTGAATGTGAAGTAAACTTATTTTTGGTCCATTAATGAAGGCCCCAACAGGTCATTGACTGCGTAACGAGGGTCAAGTTATCCTCTTTTCATAAACCCTAATGAAATGGAATCACTGCATACTGAGATTTTATTTTTGATCGGTATAATGATTCATGGACCACTTGTCATATTATTCCTCCATCAAAAGAGAGGTTAGTTTTCATGGATTTTCACCATCAAAGTAGCATAGAAAATACATTCCTTTTCGGAAAGAAAGATACGCCCTACTTTAGTTTCGCTGTTTTTATGCTAAGAGAATTATTTGCCTGATTATCAATGCTGCCAAAAAGTCTTCACTCTTTATGTTTCTTCGCCAAACCCTAACTTGGGTTTTGTTTATATGTCCTTTTTAACAACACCGGGTAAAATAAAATCCTCTCGAACCTCGTGGTCCTGAACTATATATATATATCATCCCAATGTGCATGTGTTTTCTGCGGGCACATGCAAATACAACTAAAAGTGTCCTTTTTCTCTTTTTATTATTCCGTGATATTGTCAATTTCTACACCAAAAGCATCCTCAGATCTCGGAGAGCTTCAAGTAAAAAAATAAAAAATAAAAATTCAATTAATTAAGTCACTTGTGAAATAAATTAAGATGATGAAATAGATTTAGATCCCCCAATAAAATCCTAAGGGGTGATGGCGTAAATGTGAGAGTAAAGAAAGATAGGTAGCTACTAAAATATTACAAAGCAGCAACAAATATTGGCTACCTAATTCATAACTAAAACGAAACTAAAAAAATAATAATAAAATTCATTGCATTGGATATGTGTAATATAGCATGCATTTGGAGCGATGGCTGGAAATTGGCATCATCAAGTAGGCCTGTGGTACATTAAACATTAAAATCTTTTATGTAAAGAACTTGTCACCCTAGTGGTTTTTTTTTTTTTTTTTTTTTTTTCAAAAAAGAGTAAAGTTATCTGGAAGTTTGCATAGAATCGTGGCATAATATGAAAATGGGATATCTCCCTTCACAAAATTTATACATGTTCCTAAATATGGGATAGTATTGAATTCTTAGATAATTAAGCATCATTATATTCTTACATTTCTTTTGTGTTCGTGATACCTTAATTGCTATAAATAAGCGGCAACAACACTATTTTCTGACTTGTATGCTTTTAAGTATAGAAATCTGAGGCAACGTGATAATATTCAACACATTTTTGACTTCTTATAACTCAACATTTGTTGTTTTCTTTTTATTTTATGCTTTATGTTACGTGGCAATTGGCAACAAACTAAGTGTAGTCTCATGATTCAACTTGTACGGACTTTTGGAAATCTATGGAATTGATGAGTTATAAATAACGTTTTACAATCCAATTCTCCATCGATAATTTCCCAAAAAATTTAAAATAAAAATCAACCCATAAATAATAATTACTCAGTACAATATCTGAAACTAGGTGATATGATATAATCTAAATGGGCGGTACTAATAATTCAAGTTTCTCACAGGACGCCAACAACCATAATTATGCTTAGTGGTTGATTTTGGTCTTCCTGTTACAGAGGATTTGTAAAAACCCAAGAAAAAAAAAAAAAGTGTAAAGTGAAGAGCAGCAAGCTTTTTGTAATTGCAACAGGGGACGGTTTTTTTTTTTTTTTTGAGAGTGGGGACCATGGTTAAATAAATGTAATTATACAAATTACAGACTTGGGAGGTGGATCACGTGTCACAATCATGGCCTTCTACATCGTGCCCCCGTAAACGTAATAAAAAAATATTACGATAAAAATCACATGGAACCTTAAATCATTTTTATAAATATCAAATAGGGTTTTAATTAATTGAGCAACGGCGAGTTATGTTATTAAAAAAAAAAAAAGAACTATTTGATAAATAATATTTAAAGTTTTATCTCGATGAATGTTAAGCTGTTAAGAACTGGCAATATTAATGTTAAAATAAATTTTATAAATAACAAGTCAATTCAATCTTTTTTTTTTTTTTTTTTTGGTTGCAGATGTATTATAGTGTATGAAACTTCCTGGAACAGTCATTTTCCATTAAATATATATATATATATATAGAGAGAGAGAGAGTGTGTGTGTGTGTGTGTGGATTAAATAATTATATGACAAATTTAAAATATTTTTATTTTTAACATATCTTCCCACACTGTGACTATATATGGAAGAAGGGACCCCAAATGCTCAACTTGGAAAACGGAATATTCGAATTGTCACGTGGTCAACTTCTGCGGGAAGCTAACTGATCGGAGGTTTGGTGAGCTCCCTTTGGTCAATGTCCGTACGGATGACGTGGATTTATTATAAACCACGCTCTCTTTTCCTAATGATATATACATTAAAAAAAATCACGAAGACAAATATACATAATAATAATAATAATAATAATAATAATAATAATAATAATTTGAAGACCTACATGTTTTTTTTTTTCTTTAATTTTGACAAGCATTAATTAATTGTTAAAAAAAAAAAAGAACACTACTTGTTAATGTAAAGAGCCTCGGAAGAAGGGTCACTCCACACAAATTAATTAATGAAGAAAGGACCAATCTAAACTTTTACAAGCTTAGGCAGTTTGTCTGTTAAATAAAATCCTGCCAGGGCCAACCCCAATTCATGCCATTAGAAATAACGTGGTCAGCTGTTAAAGCCGCAATAAATTAATTCAAGTCCCTTTATTTTATCAGCATAAATAAAAGAGGTCATAGAAGGCATGGCAGCCTAACCACAGCGTCACGATTATGATTCTTACAATGATATTGACAGGGGAGACCCAAAACGATCCATCAGGCCTTTTAAAGAATTAGCGTCAAGCCTGCCATTCCTTTTACTTTTGGCACCAACCCTTTCAATTTTATGGTTGAGAGGTTGATGTCATACCTCTCACACTTATATTGAATTCCATTCGTACAAAACAGTTCAAATGCACATAAATAATCTAATTAAATACCCATTATAAGTAATAATAGTTTTCTATTCATCCATCGATTGTGAACTAAAATTTTATACAAAACTTCGGTTTTGACAAACAAAACGAACGGAATCATGCCTTCCACCTCTTCCTCTCTTCTCCATTGAAACTGTTGTCATATTTACGGTCAACTTTCTTAATCTTCTGCTCGTGATCCACAATTTATTGTAAGAAAATTATGTGTTCAGGGGTACAATAACATATATATGTATATACGTGAGATAGTCACAGCCTCAAATTAAAAATTCCATCAGTACATTTTATGAAAACAATTTAAGAGTTATACATTAATAGGGCTCGTGGGAACAACCTGAAGTTCACTCGAAATTTATTCCTAATCATAAAAACGAAGTCGGGTTAGGAGTAAATACAAAGGAGCAGCAACTAATAATAGAGATCGGATGTGTTGCGGGGAGGGTGGGGGGATTTACAGAGAAGTCAGTCAATCACGGGCAACCCCACTCACGGAGTTGGGCCTCAGGGTTGGCCTTGTGAGCAAGAGTAATGGGCCTCAAGCCCCATCACTGGGGTTCCGTATCAAAGATCACGAACGAAGTTACCTAATGTTTGTTGGGCCGTGTAAGCGCCCGCCATCAGAGATTCAAGTCCTGTGGTTTCCTTTTTCTGGCTACTGGATATATAGAGTTTAGTAGGATCGTAGTCACAAATGTTAAAGTTTACGAAGAGATCTGAAGTTCGAATCTCATATTTCACTCTGTAGTTAAAACCTTTCTCCTCACCCACCAAGACCCAAAAATCAAAAGAAAAAAAAAAAAAAACTCCTTTTCCTCACCAAACGTGTTGACTGAATGCAGAACAGCTAAACTCTTAAACTTAGTTCTTAACCTTAGTTTAGTAATGAGAGTTCAAATCTTGACATATGCAGACAAACGGCAAGAGAAAAAAACAAAAAAAAAATAAAAATCAAAACACAACTACTCCTATGATAGGCAACGTATGAAGAGGTCAGACCAGACCATAGAAATCTCTGTTCAAGCCGATCCAGGTTGGATGGGCTTAACGTTAAGCCCATCAATTGGTTGCATTCAATTTCCTAAAATCCAAAAAAGCAATATCCATTTTCTGGACTGGTATTTCTCCACCGAGGCGGTTGGTTGACTTGGACAGGTGTCAATATGAAAGCGATCCACGTCTGTCCTTTCGAAGCCACAACTCAACTGTTTCTTGATTTCCCTCCATTTTTCTTTTTTGGGGGTCCCTTCGTCTTATTTAGCAATTAGATCCCTCAATGTCTGTCTCAATCTCAGGCCTTAACTTACGCAGCCTGTAAGACGTTATCCTTCACCTTCCTTCGCCCCCGCGCACTTTCGCAAGCACCGACTCCTTATCATCGGCCGCTTCTCGTCAATGGCCGCCACCCAGCACCACTCCATTCAGCCGGGTCGGATCAGGATACTTAAAGAAGGATCCTACAATCCTGTGGGTCCCGTAGTGTACTGGATGTTCAGAGATCAACGGCTGAGGGACAACTGGGCTTTAATCCACGCCGTTGATCAGGCTGACAAGAAAAACGTACCAGTGGCTGTGGCCTTCAATTTGTTTGACCAGTTCATGGGGGCTAAAGCCAGGCAATTGGCGTTCATGTTAAAGGGTTTGCGTCAACTTCAGGGAAAAATTGAGAAGACCCTACAAATTCCGTTCTTTTTGTTCCAGGTTAATAATTATAATGGAAAGATTTGTTTTTTGTTGGGAAAATTTGTGAGAAACAATGGAAAGTTTGGATCTTTAAGGGCGAAAATGGTTTTTTTACATAGGTTGCGAAATTTACTTGCTATTTTATTTCATGGTTTTTTTTTTTTTTTTCGTATAGGGAGAAGCTGAAGAGACTATACCAAAGTTTTTAAGAGAATGTGGGGCTTCGCATTTAGTTACTGATTTCTCGCCTCTTAGACAGATTCGTAAATGTAAAGATGAAATTTGCCAGAAAGTGAGTGATTCAGTGACTATTCATGAAATTGATGCCCATAATGTAGTACCCATTTGGGTGGTGTCAGACAAGTTGGAGTATAGTGCTAAGACTATAAGGGGTAAGATAAATAAAAGGTTACCCGAGTACCTCATTGATTTTTTTGAGTTACAGCCGCCAAGTAGAAAATGGCTTGCTGCTACAAATCAGTTGATTGATTGGGATAGTCTCATTGACGATGTTTTGAGGTTAGATATCTGTTCAATTTTGTAGATTTGTGTTTGGGCTTTGATTATATACGCTTTTTGAAGTTTGTGATTTGGTTTGCCTAGGAAAGGTGCTGAAGTTCCTGAAATTGATTGGTGTGAACCAGGAGAAGATGCTGCGATGGAAGTACTGAGGGGCAATGAAGACGGATTCTTGACTAAAAGGTTAAAGAACTATTCCACGGATAGGAACAACCCATTGAAACCTAAAGGGCTTTCTTGTCTGTCTCCATATCTTCATTTTGGGATGATATCTGCACAGCGGTGTGCCCTAGAGGCACGTAAAGTTCGCAATCTTAGTCCTCAGGTTTGTGGTCAAATTTTGGATTTATGTTTCAGCTTTTATTTCTCTGAGCAATGGCATATGTGTATGTGAGTTGTCAACCCTAACAAGTAGCCATTTCAATTTGATATTCCTCTCTCGGTCTCATTTGTGGGTCTATTCTATGACTTATGGCTGGACGTTTCTGGATCTACCTGCTACTCTGAAGTCAGTTGATGCATTTTTGGAGGAGTTGATCGTGCGCAGGGAACTTGCAGATAATTTTTGTTTCCACCAGCCCCATTATGATTCATTACAGGGGGCATGGGAATGGGCACGCAAGTCATTGCTGGACCATGCTTCTGACAAGCGAGAGCATATTTATTCGTGAGTGCAAGTAGATTTGCTCTTCCATTTCATTAAGTTTCCTTTCTTGCAGCCAGGTGGAGTTTTTAATACTTCAAATGATCATTCAACCTGTAGGATGGATCAATTAGAGAAGGCACAAACAGCTGATCCTGTAAGCTTATCTTTTGACTTATTGTATGGGAAAATTCCCATAATTGCATATATAAATTTGACCAAAGTGCAGCTTTTGCATTGCTGACTCCTCCAGGATATTTGAGGATGACAATGTAGTGAATAAGGGCTTGATTACAATTTCTTTAAATATTTCTGCTTTGTTTTTAAGATTCTGATACTCATGTAATTAACTTTCAGCTTTGGAATGCTTCTCAGCTGGAGATGGTTCACCATGGGAAGATGCATGGTTTCATGCGGCAAGTAACTTCTTTATTGGGTTCCTTTGCCTTGCATGCCCCAACATTTTCACATTGTTATTTTCAGCTGTTCCAGCATCCTAGCAGCAATGCTATACCGGCAAGATAATGCACTGGATTCAAGTCAACTAGTCAGAGATGAATCAATTAACAAACATTAACACACACACACTAGAAAACCAGGAGAGCTTACTAATACAAAACAACGACGGGAATTCATTGGAATATGAATCACTATTTGGTCTATGGGCATCTCCAAGCATGTGAAAAAGTAGTACAGTAATGGCCTTGGGCTTCAGGGATTTGGGTGCAAGTACTTTCATGATTTGGTTAATGATGTGAAATCAGGCAGATCTTTATTATAATTTTTGAGTTGACATATGATAACATACAGTGTCTTGTTCCTCTTTATTCTGTAGACTAAATATGTCCATCCCTTTCATCTCTTAAGAAGTTACAAAAAACTATGAGCAGGATGTACTGGGCAAAAAAGATTCTTGAGTGGACAAGAGGACCTGAAGAAGCCCTTTCAATATCCATATATCTCAACAATAAGGTAATTCCATCATGGTTTCACCATGCTTCGATAAAGTTTATTACCAGTGCCTCTCCAAGCTAGTGTCTTTACCTAAAAACTCTACTGCAGTATGAAATAGATGGAAGGGATCCAAGTGGTTATGTTGGTTGTATGTGGTCAATATGTGGCATTCATGATCAGGTTTGCATCTCTCTCTCTCTCTTTCTCTCTCTCTCTCTCTCCACATGCGACTGTAATGTTATAGCTAAGACTTATTTTCACTTGATAAGTTGCCTCCAATCATTTGGGTTGTCTTATCTTGTGCGTGTTAATAGACAGTGCAAGCAAAATGGGTGTTCATTTGATCCTTAATTTGTTTGGTTGTCAATGGGAGAGAATCATTAGGTTCTCCTTGGTTGCGATTTCAGGGCTGGAAAGAGCGACCCATTTTTGGGAAAATACGTTATATGAACTATGCAGGATGCAAAAGCAAGTTTGACGTTGATGGCTACATCGCGTACGTTAAAAGGCTTGTGGGTAACATCAAGAAGAGAAAAGCAGGAAGTGACCTCAGTAGGAAGGCAAAGGAGCCCTGCCGATAGTGCTCTAAGATGGATGGCTACCTGCAATTTTTGAAAATTAATATTAATTTCTTTCAGCACTTACTCTAGAGTCAGAAATGTTGACAAAAATTAAAAATACAAATCTTAATGTAACTGTAAAATTATTTTATTATAATTTAAACGTTATGGGCCTGTTCAACTAATTTTTTCATTTTTTCCATCACGATGAACTCATACCACATTCAGCGTCCAATTGACAGTTTTATCTGTGTGAACAGCTGGAAGTACGGCTAGCATTCGATTTCAGCTGTCTATTGTCAAGAATCCCATCGGCATGCCGACGAGCAGAAAACATGAGAAGTTACAAGTATTTTTTCACTTTTATTTTTAATTTCAAATTCATTTCGTTCTTTCCTGTCAATTACCATTTATTTAGACACGTGAATTCCACGACGGCTCCAGGGTCTATTATAATACAAATCCCCAAAGCTACCGCAGCTGGACCAGGCAGGACAATTGCTCGTACACGACAGAACCGGCAAACTATACATATACCAGCAAGTAGATATTTTTACACTGGATGATAAAAAATGAATATGCAACCAAATGGATCCATCGATACAGATGGGATCACAAACCCAATTGCAAACTCTATATTTGCAAATCGTCCAATGAAAGCTCGTTCGCTGTCAACATTTTTAGCTTCTGTAATTCAAGATCGAGAAAATATCATTAGGCACTCGACTGGTAAGGGAAAAGTATAAATGGAAACTTTCGAGAACAATAGTTACCGTAATAAATTGTGGTGGATCATCAAGACTTGATGAACCAAGAACTACTTCCCTCTGTAACTTACTGCTGAGCTTGTGGCAAACCCTTAGCTAAGAATTTGACAATGAGAAGGGAAGAGAAAGTAGGGGAAAAGTGAGAAGGAGAGGGGAAGGGAAAGAGAGATTGTAATTCAAATTCCCAAGAAAGATGAGAAGTGTAAAAAACTTGTGGTTAGGGTTCATACCTCAGATCTAGTAGCTCCACCTACAATGAATACAAAAATACGTGGACCTGTCTTCTTGAAATCACTAGATGCAAGTCTAAGCACCGAATCACTGTAAAGGACCAGAAGAGAGTAAAATTCCAGTAAATGGGGCAGGTAGCCATGCCATTCTTAGCTCATGACAACTTCGCAATATGCAGAGGATACATGAAATGACATTTTCTTGGAATTATCTTCAGGTCGTACAAGCAACCATCTGGCTTGTTCAGATAATATCTTACCCGTGAAGTATGCATTGACAAATGAGAAGCGTCGACACCTATTTTGTCCAAGCCCTCATTTTAGTTAATTGAGCATTGCTTTATCATGGTTTATGCAACTTTTCGTCTTGACAGCCCCCACAACCAGGGCTTTGAAAACCAAATGTACAGACACACGAGAATATGCAGACAAGGGCAAGACAATACCTTGAATACCCATCTTCAGAGACGCGGGGTTGAGCCCAAGTTGGCGTTCGTCTTGATCTCGTTGAATGAGGGGCTGGAGCTTGATTTACTAATGCAGAATGGAATGTCCCATGGAAAGTTGTGCTTGGATCATTCATGCATGGATACTCATCCTTGGATAGTTCCCCTTTGCTGAGCTTCTCAACAAGTTCCTGAAAACTTACCGCATTTCAGAACTTTATTCTTATTTCCATGCATTCTCAGTAAAATTTTTGAAAGGACGCAATGTGTTTTAAATGCGTCTACATGATAACCTGTCCTTATCTATTTGGTTCGCAAATAAAAAATTTAAAAATAAAAATAAAAATAAAAAATCATGCACCTGACTTTAACCTTTCTCAAGAGCAGAAGTTCAACCCATTAATCCTTTAAACTGATTAGTTTTGGATTCATTAAACAAGGTTTAAGAAAGAGAATAAATCCACTTATCCCAAAACATAGAAATGTACCATAAAAGCACCAGATAATGTGACAAAGACTTCTGGCCCAAAACATAGGAACAAGGCCTATTCCAATGCAAAAATTATTGTCTCATGATTAAATCAAAGTACCATGTCACAACAGAACAACCATTGTGACAACAATTCAGAGACATAGATGTAAACATAAATGAAGTTATCCAAAAAAGGAGAATCCAACTATAAATGTACCTCTATTATGGGATAAAAGCGTGATAATTGCCACATCGTTTCTTCTTCACCAGTGCGGTCTTTCCTAGCTGCATGCTTCTTCTGGCAGTTGAATGGGAAGAAGAACAGTGAACACATGGTTAGAAATCATCAATCAAAGGTGATACTCTGCCAACTGATGCGTGTACCTTATGAATGTTAAACTTCAGAGAAAAAGCTCCGCTCAAACTTTTTTTGGTATCTGAGGACAAACTAAGCAACCTCATATTATGCACAGCATTCATATCCTCATTTGGTAATCTTGCTAACTGAAAGGAAAACACAAAGTACAAAGATCATCGTTATGAGCATAGCAGCAAAAGCACCAACTCTAGAAAGACATGATTAACAAACAATGCAATCATTGATCCCAAGCAGACAAAAGAAACAGTGAGAAGGGAAAAACAAAATGGAGGCCAACCTTCATAAGATTTAGACCTTTTTTACTCTCAAATTTCTCAGGATAAATGGCTGCAAGAACCATCATCAAACGCAACTTATTTTCATGAGTTGTATCCTGCATGTAAGATATATTTTCTTCTATAAGGATGCTGAAGATCTTCGAAATTTCCATTTAAATCAGCACAAATTTGTACCTCTCTCATAGTCAAAAACTTGATCACATCCTTCATTCCTGCATCTCCAAACACTAGGTCCTGCTCCAGTTGTCCAAGTTGTTGTAGCCCAACCTCCCTGATGATTCTGTTAATTTTTCCTGCAATCTGCAATAATAACAAACCTTTTGCATCAAGGAACCTATACAAGGGTTCCTTCAATCAGTAGAAATTCATTTCTATACAAAATGCAATGACTATTTCATTCCATAGGTCTGAAGGAGAAAAATGACATTAAACCACCAGGGACAAATTAATGCCATGATGTTACCATATGCTTAGATTAAGGTGTGATTAAAAACCTCTTGGCCAAATTAAACTGTTTGTAGCTTCTTTAAAAATCAACCAATGGAAAAACATTTAAAGTTATTTTTCCTTTTTGTGTCCTTGGGTTGGGGGCCAGTTGCCAGTATATTTTTGGACAAACTGTTGTCCGCATGTGTCAAAATTTGATTTTATAACATAAAAAGCACTTTGCTGGAAGAAGCAAAGTACCAACCTCTACATGAAGGGAGAGCTTGTCAATTTGTTCACTGTATTGTGGCAATGCTTGAACCATCTTTTGCAAGTCCCGTGTAGAAAGTTCTCCATCTCTACAGTAAAGGTGACTTCAAGGTGAGATACATACCAACACAGCAAGTAATAGTTTAATATGATTAGCTTCAAATGATAAAAAACAAGGATGCAGAGAAAACTGAAGACTGAAGGATGGAAATACAAATATGAAAGTAGAGGTTTAAAATTAAGGGATGTTTTGAAATCTCAATCCTTCATGAACTTCAAATGGATTTCTGAAGGCAGGAGTCATTCATTCAACCCTTCTTCAATATAATTCAGCTTCAGCAATAATTACCAGCTTCAGAGACCATGAATCTTAAATCTGAATATATACAGCCAATTACCTAACCATGACCTATGAAACCTACCTTGTGGTCAACCCGCACACAATGTGTAAAGCTATAGTAAAACAAAATAAAAAAGAAAACAGAACCAATAAGCATGACCTGCTCAACTGCTTCCATATTGTAGCAACAATCTCATGATAATGGCTCAATACATCATACATGCCTATCCTACAGATCCTTTCCCCCTCATTTCCAGGTTACAAACCAGAAAACAGATTTGGTATACTCCAGGGTGAATCAATTGTGATCGATATTCAGAATGGATATGCATCAATACACACTGACCTTGAACCATGTTGGATTTGTGCGGCTTTATTTTTTGATACAAAGTTGGTCATCTTCTCATGCAACCTTTCACTTGCCTGACAAGGAATTCAAAAATTAATTTGTATCAGGTGTTTGTGAAGGCACAAAAAAGATACAAGCACATACTTACATCAGCTATATGCACATGGCGAAGCTCAAGCCAGACTGGATCATGTTCCTCCAGGAGAACCTCTTTTTTCTCCAGTGGACCACCTGCTTTACCAGGGACCTAACAGTGCAATTCCTTGAAATGCAATCCTCAAAACAAACCCAGCCACAAATCATCAAATTCAAGAATAGTTTAGAAGCATAAATGGCATAACTTACCTCATGGACATATTTATTGCCCTCCATGTTAAGCAGATCATGGCACATGGCATCATACGTCCACTCGTGTATGATTGGCGCAATCTAGATGAACAAATGGATATGTCAATGACAAGACTGCTAACCTAATCATGTTATGCAGTAAGCACATAACAAGAAGCTTCTCAGCAGTAATTGCATAAAAAAAGACCTGGTCCACAGATCTATCAAGAATGATCAGATCACATGTTTCTGTCTGAGGAAAGTGTTCAATCTTTTGTTTATATTGTGTTAAACAGTCCCAAACTCTAGCAGCAAGCTTTGTGGGAATCAAATCGCGAAAAGTTGTCATTGTGGAGATATCAAGAGACTTTGCAGCGCGATAGCGCACATAAGGAAATTCCTGAAGATTAGAGCATAAGCATGATTTAATGATATATGAAAACAAGTGTAATGACCATTTGAAGTCACTGTAAATACCCTTAGAGATGCAAAAACCGTGGCAAGGCGTGTAGCCATCACCCTGAGACAGGCATCACCTTTCCGACCATCCTCCTCATCAGCAAAAAGTTCCTCTAAAGCTCTCTCATTATCAGTGATAAAACCCTGTGTGAAGAAAAGTTGGGTTAGAAAGAATTGACTAAAATAAGCAATCTAATCTGGTGTTTGAGTCATATAAGCAATATTCAGAAATTCAGCAGCCATTGTGCTCATTTAAATGTGTGGTTAACCCAGGTTTAGCCCATTCAAAACTTCAAAAAAATGCTGCAATTCTTTGGCAGTCAGAAGTGATGATAGAAAAAAGTAAGGCGTACAATCTGTACACACTGCCTATTGCAATCATTCAATAAATGCAATAACAATTACAAAAATGATGATGGTCTATATAAAGCATAAGATATTGGACCAATTGACAGGATTAGCATTGCATACCTGGCTGTCTATGGCAAAATACTCCAAATTCATCTGCATACTTCACCCAAATGAGGGAAAAAATATCACTTACTATTGATGACTTGCCTTCAAATGAAAAGAGAAGGTGTAATCTGGCAAATAAATTGCTTCAGAACATTTTCTATCCCTAGAGTTATAAGGTCCCAAGGGAAGAGCACTGCACCTCTCTCAATGCACCTGTGCGAGGTAATACGGTTGCATCTTTCTTTATATGAGTAACCAATTCTCTTGAAATAGGTGAACTGAAGAAAACAAATGCCCTTCAGGTGTAGAGAAAAAAGCACCAGTTAGAGAGAATCAGTAAATTAGGACCTTACAAAGTCAAAACCCAAAGTTTTATGAGTGTGTAAACTGATTATAAATGAGATTTCTGCATATACTTCTTGTATAAAGGTGATTTTCCTGACATGTCTGACAAGAACATGACAACACTGCAAAAGAAAAAAACCACATGAGGGGAAGAGAGGGCAGTGTTAAGATTCATCCATACAAGGAAATAAAGAAGAAGGACCCATTTATGAATAAAAATAGTATGTTTCAGTAGAGTTGAGTCACCCACAGTGTAATGCCCTTTTCTTAGAAGAGTTCAGTCAGTCCATCAAAGGAAACAAAATTATTTCTTGGGGTGAATATTACAAGAAAAACAGTTAATCATATGCTAGACCCCCAAAACTCAAAATAGCTTAATCTAACTCTTACACAACAACAGTACAATGAATATGGTTTTATATTCTCCTTCATCACAAGCAAAAAGTCAACAGAATAGGCATCTTACTCATTAGAATAAGAAAGGACCATGGACGCAAAAGTGGACCAACAAGACAATCAATATAGACAGACAACCAAAGAACATTTACTTCTCTTTAGTTGGTTGGATAAAGTATATAGCTTCCATTGAGGGAAATGGCTGCCTTCGTCTGTATATATCTTCCACCACTGCAGGAAACAAAAAAATGAAAATGGTGAATTTGACAAGAAAGAAAAGACCAATTTGGCCTTAAAACATGCAACACAAAGCAGATTTTGCACTGTCACAAAACTACAAGGTCTTGAATGTATGCATCTTGATAAACTTTCCTATTGCCTAGTTAAACAATAATATGACAGCACTAGCATTCAGCCAGATGTACTGCTGTCATATTTCTGAAATTGCCCAGTCCAGATTTCAAACCTGGACCAACCAATGCCAACATTCAGGTGATGATAGGGCAAGGACCAAAAGGGAGAGTTATCTAAGCAATCATTAGTGATGATGGAACATATCATTGCAAACATGTAAATTATGGCAATAATTCGAGAGTCCCTTGATTTTAGACCATCGTCTGGAAATGTCTATACTATTTTGAACCATTAGCATTTACATGTTGCATTATTATTATGTATTAACATCAAACACTGGAGCTGGGCAAAGACTATAATGGGAATATATTTGAATCACAGAAATTCACTTGTCCCTATAGGATGCCTCACCCAATTAAATGGTTTAACACCTCCCAGAGAACCATGTAGTGCAGGTTAGGACAATTAAAATCTACTGGTATAGCCAGAAGCAGAGAAATGGGATAACAAATATCATTAGGTGCATGAAGAACTAGTTAACATGGAAATGTCTATACTATTTTGAACCATTAGCATTTACATGTTGCATTATTATTATGTATTAACATCAAACACTGGAGCTGGGCAAAGACTATAATGGGAATATATTTGAATCACAGAAATTCACTTGTCCCTATAGGATGCCTCACCCAATTAAATGGTTTAACACCTCCCAGAGAACCATGTAGTGCAGGTTAGGACAATTAAAATCTACTGGTATAGCCAGAAGCAGAGAAATGGGATAACAAATATCATTAGGTGCATGAAGAACTAGTTAACATAGCCCCCAGACAGTTGAGAATACTTGATGGATAAAACTCAAATTAACTGAGGATTGACATTAAGAAGGGAGATCCACTATTGTTAAACATATAAGAACAAATATAGAGCAATGATTTTCTCTAAATTTTACATATAAAAATAGTGTCATTTTTTATTTCTAGATGGAGGCAGAACAAAAGATTTAGACCCAAGAAGGAAAAAACAGATGCAGAACAATGTTTGTTTTCCAAACGTGAGTGTAAAGACACAGAAAATTATTGTTCAATTTTCAGAGGTTATTGTTTCCATTCTTACATGAAACTCCTTCTTGTGTGATATCAGCCATCTTGCATGAGTGAGACATGATCTTTACTGTAAGTTTGTCCATTATGAGTACCTACACAATTGCACACATGATATTCCCGAGCAGGCATATTAAGACAAATACAACAGAAAACAAGATATTGCTAAATAAGAAGTTATCATCCAACTAAAAAAAAATAGGACTAGATCAATATTCACCCACATGAGAATAAACAACAGAGTTTGACCAACCATAATGTTAACTATATTAGCAACAAAAAACTCAACAAAAGCAAAAATGTAAAGTACCTTCCAGGTTGATTTTGAGTCCCCTGTTTTGGCCGATCGAAGCATTTCATGCAATAACCCTAAAAGACAATAGAAGAAGGATTGATCAGCAACCCAGAAACTAATAAGCACCTCATCCTTGGCCGTGTCTAGTTCCTTATGTTACCAAACAAATAAGCAAACACTTAACCTTAAAGGTCAAACATGCCTGAAATTCTGTTCATTTTTCCCTCTGTTAACTTCAAGTTCTGATAGATTTAAACAAAAACATTGGGCCAGATTAAACCAAAAAATAAAATAAAAAAAATCCTTAAGTGCCTCTCCTGCAAACACCTCCAGCACTAAGCTGCCATCTATTCATTGAAATTAACACTTGCTACAAGTAGGTATTCGGCACTTGTCTTCATAGTGCACTTTAGCTTTGTAAGCACAATATCATATGAAATGGTCAGTTAACACAAACAAGCTTTCTTGCTTGAGCAACTTCATGTTAGAAGAACCTGAACACCTCCCGGCTGTTCATCACTTTAACTGTATTTATGTCATCATTGCCTTAATGGCATCGACAGTGTATGCACACGCCCTATACACACACACACACACACATAAGAACACACAGAATATGACTTTCCCATATTGAATTGACCAAGCTGTTTGATCTAAGAAGATAACCTTCACAATATGTAAATGTGCTCGCAACTACCATGAGAGGAAAGTAAAACAAAGAAGCGATAATTTAACGACGAGCTGGTCCCACGCAAGTTAAAAAGTTCTGGCAACAGCACAATCTCAATACTAGAGACACCGTTCAATTACGCAACCACCAAAGCCTGGCTCTCAGCCATATCCACATTTACGTATTCTTAACTAACTGAAAACTTAAGCAGCATAAAAAGATCATTCAGCGCGCGCTAAAAACAGACGAGCATGCCGGTTTAAACAAAAATAATTCCATTGATCACAAATCAAATACCCAAAAATACCGCAAATTTACATAAATTCCAGAACTGAACACACAATGATCACTAAACTAACAAAGTTCTTTTTGAATGCATAAATGAAAAAGGAAATTACTCTAAAAAAAGTTGAAATTACCACCATAATAGGCATATTAAGTCGCTTTTTTTAACTCCAAAAAAATTAAATTAAAAAAAAAAACTGAGATTAAGAGAGAGAGAGAGAGAGAGAGAGAGAGAGAGAACTGACGTTCACGAGTGATTTGCTTAAAATTCCGGTAGTCGCTGCCGTAGGACGGCGAGTCGGAGTCGGAGAACGACATTTATCCGGCTAGTATTTAAACGCGCCGACGGTTTCCGTTTCTGCTCTGCCGCTGTGCTGCTTTGGATCCTGCAAACGACAACCGCAGAGGGATCGTTTAGTGATCGAAGTAAAGAGAGCTCGAAGAGAAGAAAATGAAGGAGAAATGCAATTTTCTTTTTCTTTTTTTGCTTAATCTTCCTGTGGTAATGAGAGAGAAACCGGCAATACAATAATGATCTAAATGAGAAATTTGTTTGAAATTTTATATAGAGATTGTTTAGAGAGAGAGAGAGGAACATTCTTTTTTGACTGTTGAACCGGCAAGACGCGATTTCGTGTTTTGGTTTAGATTTTTTGTTCTAAGGGGAAAAAAAAAAAAAAAGAGGCTGCAAAGTTACTGCCATGCGATTATGATAAATAAAATAAAGCTTAAATTATAAATATTTTATAAAAAATAATTATAAATATATATATATATATATTTATTTATTTATTTATTTTCTCTCTTAAAATTTTGATATGTTCTTCGCAAACAATGTCATTAAACTGAAAGTGTAATCAGATTACTTTGGTTAGACTAATAAAAGATTCGTCCATTTAAAAAAAAAAAAAGAGAAGAAAAAGGAAAGAAATGTATAGCTTCCATTTCCTCTAAATTGTTTTTTTTTTTTTTCATTATACCCATTTTACTTGAGAGAATAGCCTTGCAATTAATAATAACTTGCGTCAACTAAGGAGAGGATAATAAAATATAATTATAAGAACAACAAAGTGTAAGACTATTCAATAGAAACTTCCATTTGATTTTTCTTAATTTCACACTTTAGAAACAATAAAAAAAAAAAATGCCATGGACTGTAAAAATGGCATTGTCTGCCGATCGTTGACCCTTCCCCCTGAACTGTCATCAAAACTTAATTAGAAAAATGGCCTAGACAATGAAAATGGCGTCGTCTAGTTGGCAAACTGAGAAGAGAAAAATCGTTGTGAGTTCTTCTTAGCCGAATGATGTTTTTTCCACAACTCTTGGCGACAATTTCTTTCGTGCTTCCCAACAATTCTCATTCATTTCAAAAGTGAATTGATGGAATCACTCGGTGTAGTGGCCTGATTATTATTTTAATGTACATTTTCTCGCATTAATTTAAATTCAAATTCAAATTTTCACATATACACTCATTCTAATAAAAAAAAAATAAGTCTAAAGATTCATATTATGCAGTGGTAAATTTCAGATTCGTTGACAGTAAAATTAAATGCAAAGAAGTCCGTTTAGAGTCTAATAATAATACCTCTTTATAAAGAAAGTTAAATACTTTTTCTTTTTCTTTTTTTACAAAAGAGAAAAGAGAAAAAAAAAAAAAAACGCTGATTGGTGGACCTCGCCACGACATGCCCAACCGATTAATGACGTTGACCCAAGATCAGCCTAACTCAAAGCCGATGTTAACACCACAGAGGCCAGTACACATTTAGACAGGATTTAACATCCGACAATAATGTGTGCCCCTCCAGCCCATGTGGAGCTCTATTTCTGTAGTTCTGGGCCTACTGGACAAGGGCTCGACATAAACTCTGCAGTTGGCTACAACCATCTTTGTCTTTGCAGTTTATATATATATATATATATAATAATTTTTTTCCTTTTAGATTTATTAAAATTCAATATAAGTACTAGGACACCTTTAATAAGGAAAAGAATGCACTAATGCGCATACACAATTGCGAGTTCTTTAATCAATTCACACGGGAATGCTTTCTTTGCAGTCATTATTGTGATTAACAAATTCTTCCCTGAATTGGTGTCGACGATCACCAGTGGCCATAGCTGCGCAATGTAAAAAATAAAAAGGATAGCCGAACGGTTATCAGCATCAATATGCTTCAACTTCATCAAAGCTCTTTCGAAAGTTCTAATTATTAATGGGGTTACCTCGTTTTTGGAACTCCACTGTCAAGGTGACATGAAAACACTTCTAGATTCAATAAGATATATTGCGCATAATTTCAAAACATTGAGCAGAATTTTGATCCCTAAAACAAAATTAAGATTTCATTATATGGTTATTAATTAACTTAATACAGGTCATTATTGTATTATTATTACTGTCTGATGTCCGTTCTTAATTTCTTTGCTTAATTGCGTGGAGCATTGAAAAATTAAAGATGTG
This sequence comes from Ceriops zippeliana, assembly GCA_037897445.1. NCBI lineage: Eukaryota > Viridiplantae > Streptophyta > Magnoliopsida > Malpighiales > Rhizophoraceae > Ceriops > Ceriops zippeliana. The sequence goes on along the minus strand of JBAPLH010000054.1, from coordinate 1,665,038 downwards.
TGTCCTGCGGCTTGGACGTTTTAACTTAATCGCCATAAGGCGACTTTACCCTAAAAACCATGCATAAGACAGAAAAATTGGAGGGGTACATAACCCTAGACAAAGAATGGGTTGGACACTTCAACTGGTCCATCAAAACGAAAAAGAGTTATGAGATGGCATTTGCCCATTTCTCAAAGCAAATGGCTCACTTACACAAGGAAAAATACACTTGTAAACGGATCCAAAACTGTGAGTCAGAGAGAAGCATCCAAAAAGATCGATCTTCTTCTCTTTTTCTTCCATCATTCCATCCACAGAGTTGGAACTGAGGACCCATTGAAAATTTCCATCTGGGTTTTAATAAAAGAGAATCCAATCTTCCAGATTCAAGAACAAATGGGCATAAATTCCACAATCAAAATTGACCCAACATTAAACAAAACAAAGATGGCCATAACATGCCAATTTTCTTGATTTCATCCAATGATCCCCAGTCTTACAGATAAACAAAATACATCTTCATGAATAACAAAAGCCAAAATTTTACAAACTCACTGTATTACAGGACCGGATGAAACAAAATCCTAAGGGTCATGGGGGGAAATGCTTGTGTGATTAGACTCGTTACTGACACTAACTATAGTACCTGCAAAGAACCTTGGACTTGACCACGTTGCCATAGACATAGAATCCAGGTGCGACCATAATCCGGACTGTGGTTGGGACCAACTTCCTGGCCCTATCTCCACCCATGTCCTCCATGTAAACAGAATCAAACCTCGCCCCTTTATCCACCCTATAGATGGTCAAGCCAGGGTGCACTGAATTGGCCAAAAGGTGCACAAGCCACACACTTTTAGACGCCCCAAAGAACGCCTGCAACAATGGCTCCGCCCAGGCTCTGTTCCATCCCAACATAGCCACAATGTCGTTCATTTTCCTATCACAGAACTTGCTGAACTCTTCACTAAAATACCTTGTCCCTTTGTTTAACACCTCTTCCCATGTCAACTCTTTGAGAACATTAAAAGAAGCGTAATTGGCTGCACGCCTATCAATTGAATTCAATATAGGATTTGTTGAACTCTTTTGAAACCCAACAGATTCAAAGTCTTCGTAGAAAGCTTTGTTCAACAAGGCCTCGAGGTAAAAGAGCAAACTTTTGGGGTTATTGGATTTTGAAATCTTTACATCATAAGGCTGCAGAAGCATGGCGAGTCTCTCAGAAACTCGGCCTCCCAAATGCCTTGGTTGCACAATAAGTGCCCTACTTAAGAGCCGAACACAAGACCTGGATTCTGATACCAAAACCATGAATTGCTCTATCATCACTTTCCTAGTTTGATAAGGTGAATTGCCGCTACATTCTTCAACTCCAGACTTAAAGTTGTGGCAATAAGCTTCAAGCTTGTTAAGCTTCTTTTCGAGGTCCGCCATTGAGTACTTGAGCCTTGAAGCCTCAAGCAGTGCCTCGTCTCTCTTTCTCTTCGCCTGAATTAGTTTGAGGGATAGTTCAGAAACGGCCATCTTCCATTGTTCCTCTCTTGCCGTTGTGGGTTTTGGACTTGTTCTTGTCAATGAAGAAAAGATGGACTTGAAGATGGCATTAGGACTTGGAATGGAAGATGAAAGCTTGTTTAAGCCATTGTTATCTAAAGGAAATGCAGAGATTTTCTCTCTGGAGTGCGGCCTGCACTTGTTGCACAAGATTGAACTGTCATCCTTGCTCGGATCGTGCCGCTTATTGGCGTTGGCAGCTGCCTTGTCTTTCTTATCATGCAGAGGCGTTGGGCGGTGGTGCTTTGGTAGTGTCTTTGTTTTCTCTTTAAAGAAACTTCTAGCTGGTGTTGCTTTAAGTGGACAGAAGCCTTCACTGAATTCATCTTCTGTTTCACATTCTTGAATCTGCAGCCAAGACCCAGAAAATGAACCAAAAGAATATTAGCTAACCAAAGAAATTAATTACAAAAATAAAATTACAAAAGGAGCGTTCTTGTGTTTGTTTCTTGGAAAATTAATTAACAAAGATTTTCTACTCACGGGAGTGAAAGTGTGAGGTTGTTGTTGATGATGATGATGACGATGAGAAAGTAGTGGAGATGGAAGAGGAGGAGAAAGGAAATTAGACGGTGAAGGAGAAATCGAAGAAAATGGTGCCATAACCTTGTTTTCTAGCTCAAATCTCATCTCATTTTTTTGGGTGTTTTCTTTCTAGAATTGCAAAAGCAAAGACACTTCTTTATATTTGGAGTTTTTAAAGTCTTTCAAAAAAAAGAAAGAAAGAAAAAAAAAAAGAGTGCTAAATTATATATGCAAATACCATCTATAGTTGTTAGATCATATCCTTATGCATGCATACGGTCATTCAAAGATGATAAAGAGCTAAACTTAATTTGATTGATCTTAATAACAAAATTTTAGGAAATAGGTTGAAATAAAATTTTAACCCTTTAATTTTCTCAATCCATGAATGACGCATGGTCGGTAAGAACCATTTTATCACTTAAACGCGCATTATCCTGACATGGGAGGACTAAAAAATATGAAGAAATAGATATGGTTAAGGTATAAATTTACAAATATATAATTATAAGCATTAATCTTAATTTTTAAGTTTTTGTGTATAAATAATTAATAATTATAACTAAAAAATAAGAATGTAATCGTATTTAATTACGTATTTATACCATGAAATGTAAAGAAATTATTATTATTATCACACTGACAGGTGTGGACGTTGGCACTAGATTTGATTTTTCTTGTATCATGATTTATTTCCCGTCCTTTGAAGTGCGATGATCCATTTTAGCTTTCTGGGTATTGTTCGTCTTTAACAACAACGCAAAAGAAAAAGGCCATGGTCCTCATTTAGGTTTCAGGGCTTTAGACAATTCTAAGATAAATGATAATGGCTTTTGGGGTCCTTACCATTTGGATTGACCGTTTCAGTATCTTTTCGTTGTCTTGGGTAATTATTGGTTGTCTTGTATCACGGAGAGGAAGAGGAAGGGTGGGGATGGGGGGGTGGGGGGAGAGGGGGAGGGGAATCACAAGCTCTACATTTATTTCCTGTCAAGGGTCAATGTCCTTTCCTCAGGAAATAATGAGCAAGAAAACTGTATTGCATCGTGACCCGAACTGATAGTTTTTGGCCATTCAGTGTCCTTTTCTTTTTAATATTGATTGAATTTAATTTTTTATTATTATTCATCTTAATTACAAAATAACTCACTTAATTTAAACAATGTGTGAGTGGTGATTTTATCAAATAATAACTCGAATGTGCGTGAGGGAATCGTAAATTTATTAAAAAAAAAAAAAAGGAAGAAGACCAATCACTTGTGTATTTTAGGGCACAATAACCTTCTTAATGAATTAAACAAATTATCAAATAAAAAATTAAAAAAAGAGATAATTTATGATATTATTTAGATAATTTATTTTAGTACTATTAGCTTGTTATTTGTTTACTAATAACATGTCTGGTAACCTCGTAATATTATTTTGGAATCAATTTTTGAATTAAGAAAGTTCCCACTAAAATTCATGTCTTTGTCTAACAAGACAAGGTCACAAAACAATTTTTTTTTTTGTCAAAAAAAAGTTTCCCATCAAGTTTGATTTGTATAATTATAGGCTTTGGGTTCAAACCCACATTTTGTTGCAGCCGGCCATGATTAAGAAAACAAGGTGGGTAAACTGGAGCATGTTTTGAGGGCAGTAGACATGATTTTTCCCAATAATTTAATTAATATAGATTAACGTGAGAAAGCAAGCAATTTAAACATCACAACGAGATTTCCAACAATAGTAATCAATCCAACTAGCTTCCTTAAAGTTGATGTGATGAACATAAAGGGTGGCACTTAACACCAAAACTTAAGTGATTTAAAAAGAAATTAAGACCTAAAAAATTTAGAAAATGGCAATGTGTGTATAAGTATGTGTTATTAAGAGCCAGCATCAAGTTTCTAGGAGGCATTTTAGTCCGATAGACTTCAAATGTATCGTACTTATGGTTTCATATATTAAATACACTCTTGATGTTAAAAAAAAAAAGAAAGAAAGAAAAACCTAAATTTTAATAACATTCTCCATTGAAAAAAGCCCATTAATTCTTAGCTGCCTATAAATGAAATTAACGAACGAAAGATGGGAGAGAGAGGAGAAAGGGAAGCAATGCATTTATTCATTCACACTCCAATACTATAAAAATAGAGTGATATGAATAAATGAACATCATAAACTGAAATTCACAAAATATCAATTGCGTATGATGCATATTTTTATATATAATAATTAGTAATTATAATTAAATAATATAAACATATATATATATAATTTTTTCAGTGTCCTTGTAACGAAACTCTTGTAATACTTTTTTAACAATCTTAAGTGGGTTGATCAGTTCCCCCCCCCCCCCCCCCCCGGATCCGAGAGACCTCATTATCACTGTAACAAGTCAAAAGAAAAAGAAGGACGTGCTGTGCAGGGCAAATGTAGGCCAATCTACAGGTACTTTTCGCTGACCCGGCTCTGCAATTTTTAAATTTCTTTCAGCGATCATCTGGGAGGCTCACTTCTGTTTTACGTCACGCATGGTCGAACAAGAGGACATATGAGAGCACATGTTCCCACTCACCAGGGGCTACAAACATTTGTAAAAAAAAAAAAAAAATTGCGTGGCAAAATGCCAAGATTATTCTGTAAATGTACTAAATTCCATTACGATTGTTTCATCTCGTCCTAACAGAAAATAGTGGTTAGAACTATTATTATACAGCTTATATACCATGTAAAGAAAGCAAAATATTGTTTAAAGTCCCTGAGAAAAATAAAGAATGGTAATGACCCTCCGCGCCCCCCCCCCCCCCCCAAAAAAAAAAAAAAAAAAAAAAAACAGAAAATAAAGAATGGACCAGGTGAACGTCCGTCACCATCGAGAATTGATTAGTCACACGGTGTAATTAATACCACATCCCAAATCTCCAGCTACTCACATTTACTCCACCGACGTACACAATTGATTGGGGTAATGCGACCAGCACTCACAATTCTTTTTGTTTTTCTTTTTTTGTTTTTTGGAAGCAACCATAACTATACGAAAAGGGGAGCGATGAATACAATAAAAAAAAACGTTTATAAAATAAAATAATTTGTTTATATTATTATTATTATTATTATATTTGTATTTTTTATTTATATCGTTTTATTAATTGTGACTAATTGTATCAATTGTTTCTATATCTAATAAGTATTATCCGTATTTTTATTAAGACTTTTTATACTGAATGTGATTTGGTTCAATAGTCTCTTGTGTTATATATAAAGTATAATCTCCACAACCTAAAATAATATGTAAATGATTTGACAATATATCACATCATAAAAAACAAAAAAAATCATGTGGCTTCTGGTAATCTTTTATCCAAAGCCACGCACTGGGCACCCAACCCAAGTCACGTTTGCCTAGAGGGAGAGAGAGAGGGAGAGAGGGAGAGAGGGAGAGAGAGAGTTTTTCCTTGTGAAGATCATAAATGAGACGATGGGGCGGCTAAAAGAGTTGACTTGAGTAAGTGCCGCAGAGTCTGTGCTGAGTTGCAGAACCCAGTCGCCGACCCCCGTGGAGATTTCGTGCGCATACATGTTCCATAAAACTCAAAATTCCAATTAATTAAACCAAAATTTACCAATATTTATATAATTTCTAAAATTATCATAACGTCCAGAGTTTTGTAACTTTATTACACTTAACATGATTTTAAATAGATAAAAGCTGAAAAATTCAAAATTAAGAAACATTTTAAATGAAATTTAAATAAATAACAGACACATTAATACATAAAATTTTAATAATTCAAATTTAACATTATATTTTAATTTAAAATATTAAGATATTAAATTTATAATTTTTTATTTACATAATACTTACTTTTATTTTTTTTCAATATAAAATTTTTTAATCACATAATTTTTATATATTCACACTTAAAATCTAAATATCTCTCTTTGTAATTATCTCATGTTAAGATAGCCCACGTTCAAGATAGCGTTGTCTCACTGCTTCTCTCTCGCATCGAGACAGTCTGCATTAACGATCAATCTAGTTTTGTCTCCCTATTGCAGTACACAATCTTCTTTTCTGAATGCTGTGCTGTGATATGCTTCAAGCACAGTATAATAAGACATGCATAGCAGTATTTGGTTCTTTCTTTTCCCTTTTTGAAACGGTCTCGGGGTGATCAAGTCTTCGATCTGCAACTTAATGGCTTTGACGTCAGGCTGTAAATTCCAGAGCACAGTTATTGAATCTTCGTGTTTTTTTTTTTTTGTTTCCTTGAACCATATGAGAGTTAAACAATAACACGCTTAAAACAATGAATCACCAATAAAAAATACCAAACTCTCTATGGTTACAATCTTAAGCCTTGCAGTCAGCATTAAGCTACCTTTCATGGCTGTAGCTAGCAATCATAATCATATGGCTGGTCAACTCAAAAAGTGAAAACTCCGGAAATTGTCTCGATTGTGGCAGCCTTCTTCCAAAACACAAATGTGATTAATATAAAGAGATAATTCGTAAATCACACCTTCAACACTCGGCTCAACTGCTCCACGCATTCTGGAACAAGAATTTTGATGATCTAACACTTTCCTACTCTTCATTATGCGAACAATAGCAGCATCAATAGCGTATCGCCTGTCTTTGTTGACATCTTCAATAACCTTCTTTCTTTCATCAACTGACGGAAGAGGGATCTAGAAAATGAAGCAAAAGGTGATTTTTTTTTTTTTATCAAATAATCCAAGTGATCCAGTTTGGAGATAATCGAAAATGTTCAACAATCTAAATATAATCTAAAAATTGAACATATAATTTCAATCTCTGATTTTGATCCTCCTCATTCTGACAGTGAATTTGTGGTTGAACTCAAAGTAGTCGGTTTGGGAAACAGTCTTTGTGTTGGGTTCCTTGGTGAGGAACTTATAGCTGGCAAATGACAAAGAATGAAGCAATCTGATCAAGTCATCATGGGCCAAGTTTGTCTGAATCATGATCTCCAAGTAACTTTGATTCTCGGGAACAACTGACATAGATTTTTTGAAATACCTGGTAAGTTGACACGTTCGGTTCAATGGTTTTCTGCTCAAACTTGCCATTAATGAGACAAGAACCTAGTGAGTAAATCCAAGTGAGTTTTCTATGACTACTTTTTTGGTTGTATAATTCCTTTGAAAACTTGTACAGCCCTCACCTGAAATAAAAGTAAGGGATTCCTATGCTATTTATCAATAAATGTAATAGGAAGAAGAAAAGGACACAGGAAGGATTATCTCAAATTTTGCACAATGCAGGATTGCCACCATTAAAGAATACCAAAAATAATGTTTACCATTTCTGCAGGCAGGTTTAGATCAAATAATGTTTACCAGAATCCAGTTGTAAGTGCAGTTACTGAAATCAATTCCAGGATGTGCATTTGGGTGGTTTCCAAGATGTTTATCGAAGTTAGCTTGATATTCTCTTGACAGTGTCGCAACCGTGACCCGGAGGAAAACAGAATTGCCAGCAAAATACAATCACACCAGAGTTGTATACCATTATAAACTTCACCTGAAAATAAGATCAACTCACCATGCCCTCCGTCTTCGAAGTGAACTGCCCACTACACAGCTGCTTCAGTTTTGTCAGCATATTTCTTTCATGTTCAACGTTAGAGCCCCTTTCAAAAATAAGACAGCGGGCAAGCTTTTTCATATCAAGAGGGAGAAGAGAATACAGAACATAATAATCAATAAAGAAAATAGTAAAAGCAAAGTAATGAAAGCGAAAAAAAAAGAAATCAGATTTACCTGTAGAATTCAGCAAACATATCCTTGTCACTGATATATTCTAGCAGCCTAACTGAGAAACTCCCCCAGAAAAGATAATAACAACGTCAGTAATAGCTTGTGGATGTTTTTCCAACACTTCTGAAAGAATTTAATGAAGTTTAAAGGCCCACCTTCTCCAGTGTTTCTCACTTCCACCCTTCTTGAGGATATTGTCCCAGAATGTTGCCAGCAGTTCTGCACTCGAATTTCAAGCAACTGTTTTGTTACAGAATACCTCAAATGCCTCTTTCAAAGCCTATTGAAGCACCGGGCAGATAGGGGGATAGGGGAAGAAAAGACAGGTTCTCTTAGGCTAAGTGATTGGATAAATTTACAGACTCGTAATATCAACATTAAAAACCTTGTGGAACAACGTACGGTTTTGGAAGCAATTGTTCACATGTACCATATACTTGGCATGCAGCTCTATTATCCTTCTTCTATTAAGAACCTGAAGACCTGACCAAGTCACTGTTGGCCCTTCCCTGTTATTCCTTGATATTTAAAACACAAAAGTCCAGAGATTTACCCGTTCTTGTGCGCCACCACATGCACTCTGCAGAAGCAAATAATTTTCAACACCAAAATAGATAATAGAGACCACATGTATTTTTGCATTTCCCACAAGTAAAATTCAAAGGAATTATTAAGTTCTTATCACTGCAATAGTCATGATTCACTGGCTTGTCAACTAAAATGCTAACTTGTGCCAAACTTACAAAAAGAATGCACATAACTCAGTTATGATGTTGTGGTGGGTTTTTAGAAGACCGAAACTGCTAACAGTGTGGCCCAATGAAACAACAATGCCAAGGGTCACCTTACTCCATAGTCTATAAAAAGAAACAGAATCACATGAATGGACCTGGTTACTTGCAGCCTCTTCAGCATGCTGCACCAAAACTGTTCCGTCAGCAGTAACATGCTGTCGAAGAGAGAGTCAGAAACCTGGAAAAATATAAATACAGTTGCTGGAAAAATGACATAAAGGAAGAATGTAGAAAGCCATCCAACCTGCTTGAATATGTTAGAAACAGGTTGCAAACCTTAAGAGTATCCTATGATAAAGTCTATACATCCTAGAAAGATCATCCAACTAACATAGGAAAAACAAAGACAAATGATCCTCCATCATAACTTGCAAAATGGCCACAAAACATTAATCAAGAGACAAGCAATACCAAGTCAAAGCATAACTTCTCATTTCTGAGCAATGCACGACATCCTGAATGCTCCATGTCAAGAAGTTGGTTTGCATAAATGACCAATAACTGATGTTGCACTTTCTAAACACAGAAGAATTTATATCAATCGCATTGAAAGAATATATGCATGAATGATTAAGATGTTAAACCTGTAAGACCTACAGGTAAGGGATCGCTAAGAAAACTTCCAGCATGAATTCTTTCCAAAATTTTAAAAGAAGCAGCAATACATAAGTTGACATATTGTTTGACAAAAAAAAAAATTTCCCAATCGGCATTGTCTACTTTGTTCATTTCCATTATGTGGCAGGCACATTATTTAACCACGATATGATAACCTGATGCAGCACGAAATAACTCTTCCTTTTTCCTTTTTCGGATGCAATAGATAATATGAAACCCTAGCAGAAACTAATAAAAACAGAACAAACCATTAGCCCCATCGTGGGAAGGCTACACGACACATATCAGCTGTAATCAAAGGTCGCAGGCCTGTTGGAGGAGAATCCCATAATACAAAATCATTATTTCCTCCAGCTCCAAGGTTCGCTAGAAAATCCGCACAATAATTTCCATCTCGCAAGTTATGTTTTAATCTGCAGTTCCAAGGCAATTTCAAGAGACTGATGCACTTAGTTAACATAGGACAATATAGGTCAGGGGTGCCAATCAGACTTGCTAATTTTATGTAGTGCGAGTAAAGAATCAGTTTCTATCACAAAGCTCCGAATGTCTTTCTTTCTTGCCAGATGTAAGGCAACACAAATTGCCCTTATCTCAGCTAACTCTTCATTTTCAGATAAAATGTTAAGCTCCTGTATCATAAGCTCCTTCACTATTCTTAGTAATTCGACACAATGTATCCAATCTCGAACGAACCCTAATGGCTTTGTAAGAGATTGACTTTATGGATTCCACAGAAATATAGCTATTTCTTTGTACTTCTACAACTGGGGGAAAAGTTCTAATTTCAATACTCAAATGACCATTGTTCAAAAAAAGTTTCATCATACACGTCGATCTTCCTATTATTAAAGAAATAAGAGAAGAATGAGCATTCTGCACTGACCTCCACCAGCTTTGGCTTCCCACTTAAAATGCAGATAATGTGAAACTCTATCCCTTTCCTTCTTCAAGCATTCCTCAGCCTGCAATATTATGGAGGTTAGGGGTCAGGGCCATAAAGCTTACTCATAAGAGAACCTACAAAAGTCATGAGATCAATTGGTTGCCTCTTAACATGTAATCTGGACGAGAATCAGACAGAATCCAGTCCGGCGCCTTGCAAGAATAGCAGGCACCAGTGTCCAGAAGCATATGTTTTTCAAAATCTTCTTCATTAACGTTCCACGTTCTCCATTCCAATCTCAACAAAATTATCCAAAACATACTTTAACAGTGCTCTCTGTCAATCTATCTGATGTACAAAAAAAAAAAAAAAACAGTTCCTTCAATTTCTATTCAAACAATGAATCAAAGTAAATTCGTACAAGAAACAAGTAACCTGCTCAAGCGGACTTACCGGAACAATCACAGCATCTCTTGCTATGCTATTTACATACTCATAAACCTGATTCAAAGCAAAGTATGTTAAACATAACAGTTAAAAAATACAAATGAAATTCTTTCAGACATGGAAGGGGATTAAACATTATCATTGAAATTGTCTTCAGCCTAGTATCAAAAGGCTAATGCATAGGAGGAGTTCAGTCCAACCGCACTGAGGTAAAGACTTGCTCCTGGGAAACACTGTAATAAAAAGTACGATTCGAATTCATAATTATTGATTATAAAAAATTTTAATATTTCGTTGAAAAATTAACTTATTTAAAAGTTTAAATTATTAATTGAATTTGGATCATATATTTTATTAAATCTTGGTAAGTAGCATAGCAAGATTTAAATTACAAAGGGAACCCTTTCTTCCTTCATAAATATTTAATACATCAACAGATAAAAAACATGATAGAATCGGACGGTGACCATCTGTCTCGGTGTCCGATTCTTCCAATCCGATCTGGACACGTCTCGAATTCTTGCGCCAGCGCACTAGAACCTTCCACTCGATCTCTTTCTTTCCCTCATTATCGCCCCACCTCTCCCACTCCCTTTTCTTTCTCTCTCTGTCTCTCTCTATAACCTCCACAAAGACCATTATTCCTTCATTTTGCGTTAGGGTATTCCATTTTTCCTCGCGATTTATTTTCATTCGTTTCCAAGGTACCCTCTCTTCTCTCTCTCTCTCTCTCTCTCTCTCTCTAACTTTTGTTGATTGTGGATTCTGAGATGAATTTGTTGAGATTTTATATGGATTGATGTTAATTTGTTTTTCTGGTTGATCTCTGCTTTTTAATTGCTTTGGAAATAGGTGGCGTGTTGGCTATGTATTGATGACGTATGATTTTAATCGATAGTGATTTTTATTTTTTTTTGAAGAAATTTTCATTTGGGATTGGTTGTTATTCTCAGGGAGTTGTAGATTTGTTTAAAATGCAAGGAAGAGGAGGCGGCAGAGATCCTTTTTTTAATTTTGGTGACCCTTTTGCTGGTTTTGGAGGCTTTGGTTCCTTTGGGGGTCAGAGGAGTTTGCTGTCTAATTTTTTGGGGGGAAGGGATCCATTTGATAATGATTTCTTCACCCGTCCTTTTGGAGGAGGTATGTTTGAGTCGGGGTTCTTTGGACCCAGTGGGAGTCCCTTTGCTAACACGATGCACCCGCCTGCATACATTGAACATGAGGCACCGCCAGAGCCCAGAAGATCAAGGGGACCGATCATTGAGGAGCTAGACTCTGATGATGAGAATAAGGAAGGTAATCTGGAGAAAAGATAACCCTAGAAAGCATGGGAGGTCAAGCAAGGAGCCATATGTTGAGGAACCTGATGAAACTGCAGGTAGATTACATTATATCTTCAGTTTTAATTCACGTAATGTTATTACTTTTTGAGTTTTTAAATTCAGAAAATTTGTGTCTTTTTCATCCGTATTGCAGCAGGAAAGAGCAATCATTTGCAGCGCAGAACTGAGTACGGTGGCTTGAATGCCGGGGGTTCTCAGCCCCATGCTCGCAGTTTCACTTTCCAGAGCTCCAGCGTCACTTATGGTGGTGGTAATGGGGCTTACTACACGTCCTCCAAGATGAGGAGAACTGGCAGTGATGGAGTGAGTTATGTTTGTTCATATTTTTAACTATTATCTTACCTTTGTTCTGGTCCTTATGTTATCTTTTTGAGTATAGGTGACAATTGAAGAAAGCAAAGAAGCAGATACTGCTACACGGCAAGCAACTCACAGGTTATCTAGGGGACTTCAGAATAAGGTCATTCATTTATATTATGATATCCATTTTGATGTGCCTACCTTTAGTTTAATGTTTTCATTTGTGAGATACAAGTCATCTCAATGTTGTAATTGTGGTTTTAGGGCCATAGTACTACAAGAAAGCTTGCTTCGGATGGTAAAGTGGAGACCGTGCAGACCTTGCATAATCTTCATGAAGGTATCTCGTCATTATGTGTTGATTCCTTTAGGTCATGCTTTATGGTTCTGTCCTCACGAGTCAAAACTAAAGCTATTTTGTTTTTACTAGATGAGCTTGCTGGTTTTGAGAAGGCTTGGAAGGGAAATGTCAGACAGCATCTACCTGGTTGGAACGGAACTCTTATTGGCCATGACAACTTGGGTAAGTCTTGTTTTCCTATTTTCATGTTGCGGTGAGGTCCTGTTTCAACAAGTAACATGTGCATTTTGTGCATGTGGAATGAGATACTATGTTGTCATGCTGAATACTAAATGTTGTACTTTTTTCTTACTTTTAGCAGAAGTTCTACATTATTTCATCAATTATATACAATGTATTTGAGACTGAGTTTTCTATTCCATCTTTGCCTGCTGGTTGCTGATTGTGCTTTGCTTGCCCCTATTCTTGCTTATAGGGGCTGGTAATGGTGCACAGAGCAGTCGTCCAACCCAGGGAGGTTGGGCACTTCCATCCACAGAAGATTCATGTAACACCACCGGGAGGCTGGCACCTAATAATACTACAGACAGAGTTGGACCATCTCGCTCACAAAACTCGGGGAGGATGAGGGGCTTGTCGGATGCAAGAGACAGGAGCACTCACACTCGCTGGATGGCATGAGACTAAAATGGGGTAGCTGGGGGCCTCTCCTTTAGTGTTTGTTCTGCGCTGCTCACTGTAGCAGTCTTGAAGGAGGAAATGATAGGTCTGGCCTTGTGTATTCGATCGCACCAATGACTCTACAGTCATTTACTCACTAATGATATTGGAAAAAGACGTGAGAAGATCCTTTGTTAGACAAAAACCTGTTCTCTGTGGATGTATTATGTATTCCTCATAATTCGACCTTTGAAATTGTTATGAACTACGTACATGGTTTTAAACTTTTATTATGGGCCCCTGGCCGACAGCGCACTGCTGGCTTTTCCTTCACGTCAAAGTTTCCTCGTGGAGGTGGTAGGAATTTTGAGAGCATTGTTGTTGAGTGGATGTTGGTTCCTTCACGGCAAAGTTCCCTTGTGGAGGTGGTAGGAATTTCGAGAGCATTGTTGTTGAGTGAATGTTGGTCATGGCCATTCGGGGGTGGCATGACACAAGTGGACATTTTGGGATCTCAAAAAATTGCTACGTCTGAATTGCGATAAGTCATGGCCAACGTCTAATTGAGTCCTAAATAATTAACTGTTATTTAACTTTTATTTAGGCTCTTAAAGTTCATGTTTGACGTGCAACTGAATTCAGCCATCAATTTCTTTTTTATTTTACGGGGTTCAAATGATATTAGATTTAATGGTGAAAAGATTTAAAGTTAAACAAATTTTTTGGTGGCGAAATTGGTGAAAAGTCAAAAGAAAAGATAGCAGTCGTATTTATCCATGGTTTAAAGAAATAATAAATTTAATCTGGTAAGGGTGCCATAAAAGATGGAAACTGTTTAGTCCAATATTTGTTCTTTTTGTCTACTTGTTCGTTTAGGCTTAAGTTTTTCGGCCGTGCACAGTGCTGTTCCTCTCCAGTTGTTCCTGTCCAGTTGAATCAATTTAACCTCTAATCCAATCAAAACAGCCAATGACTCAAAAAAAAAAAAAATCAATCATATTCCATTACATAAATGACGAGAAGTGTCTTACAATGATAACTGATTGCATATTTATAATTTATGATTACAATCAACAATAAGAACCAATCCACTACGAGCTACGAATATATTAATATATCACTGGCTTTTACTCTGTTCAAAAAGTCCTAAAATTTACCAGGACCAATGCATCAGATTTAAATAGAAGAGTAGAATATGAGATTTAAGCTGCTTTAATTTATAGGTACAAAGGATGATCTTGGTTGTGGAGAATGGATGAAAATCAGCTTATATTTCCACTTGGTCCTGATTGGAATTTTGCTGCAGATTACTGTCTTCTTGCAAATAGACAGACTGCAATAGGAAACCCTTTTCACTTTTTTCGTATCAGGTGGGAGACATTTGCTTTTATTATTGCCATTTGCTATTGTCTATGCAGGAACTTCACACCTTTTGGCTTCGGTTCTATGAAACATTAATCTGTGGCAATTTAATGTACTCTCCATTTTGATTCTTGTTTGCTAATGTTCTTGGCCTATTGGTTCTACGATTCTTTCTAGTAGTCTTTTCCTTACAAGTTTCCACCGTGTTCTCATCTTCCAGATTAACACTACTGTCCTGGGTTAGCCGGATTTTTGAAGTGCCCATCGTATGAATTTCGATTTTTTAGTAATAGCCTGTTTTCATGCTGGCACCAAGAAATTACAACTTTAAGTGAGAACATGTCATTGACCTACTGTCACTTGTCAGCACTTCATTATCTCCAAGATGCCCATTAAATGCAGTTTCCTTGCTAAGAAAACAGTTTATTAATCTATTTGTGGCCCTTGTGCTAGTATTCTGTAGAAAGCTAAAAGAAACATGCTTCCAGGGGCTCAGTTGAACACCCCATTCAGGATCACTATTAAAGATCCAGGTATTGAGCAGTGTTACCTGATTAGATTGTAGTGCCCAAGCACCACTTTCTAGGAATCTATGTTCACCTGATGCTGATTTTATAGCTTTCACATGGGTCTTCTCTCTCTTGGTGCGGACAAAGTTCCTCCAAGGATTGTCGAAATGTATTGTTCCTGTTTTCTTGTGTTGCAGTAATACTTTAGTCAGCATTTTACATTCTAAGGAAGTTAGTTGTATTACATGTACGGTTTTTCTTTTTTATGTCTCTATTTGTGCATGCAGACCATGTCACCGTGAGTTTTGCTAGAAGCGGTGGACATGGAGGTCAGCTGTGAGCAAAGGTTTGTTCAACTTTTTCTGGGTGCTTTTGCTTCTCCTTTCATAACTTGATTTACAATGAATACGAAGGGGGACATTTGCTTCAATAAAAACAATGCACATTGGCTTATTGAGTGGATCAGGGAGAGGATTATGCAAATGGTTTGTTGAATCTACTTATCAGATGTTGAAAACATTACTTACGCAATTTTGTTATGTCAGGACGGAAGCAAAATTTGCTTTCACAATCCATATTGGTTGATAAGTGTCAATAGTATGACAGAAACATAGGTTGACAAAAATTTCATCACCACAACAAAGTACGTGCATGTATAAGAAATTTAAGATCACAAATATCTTTTTTAATTATTTCTTAGGTGCTGAGGACGGGAGACTAGGTGCAATTCTTCCTCATGTTTTTTTCTTTGTGTGACCGGGAAAATAATCCAATCAACAAGGATTGTGAAATCCTCATTTCTTCAACAAAGACTAGAACGCAAAAGTTATGTTCCTTCTCTTTGTTCTGTTATACCTCACTTTTGCTTATTCATGACTAGAGTGAGTGGTCTGTTGTTCTCACGTTTCCTCAGGAGTAACACCAAAGATGCTTCAGCAAAGCTGCAGGTATCGAAGATTATTTGACCCTGCATTTCTTTGTAGTGCAATGTTTATAAGGCTACACTCAGTGAATCTAATCTCATCTGGCACACAGATGAAACATGCCTTGCATTCATTGTTTTTCAGATCATGCGGGAGAGATCTAATGCTATCTGACATGCTGCTAACTATTCCCAGCATTGTATTTTTGTACCTATCTTAATTTTGGTCCTTATGCTGTTTCTGATTGATGGGTTAACTTGCCATCATATATGCTGCTTCTTATGTCCCAGCACCTCCTTCAGAAGAGCAAAAGAAGAAAATTGCCAAGTTGTAAGTGTCAACTGTCTGGATTTCCATTCACGATTACATTGAGTCTTGTTGCTGCCCTCTCGCGTATTTTGGCTCGAATAGTCAGTGGCAATCCATATCTGGATTTTTCTGAGCAGTTCTATAATTCATACGCTAACTTGGGTCAGGATTTAGTTTGACGGATTTGAATTCACATCTGCCCTCTCGCGTATTTTGGCTCGAATAGTCAGTGGCAATCCATATCTGGATTTTTCTGAGCAGTTCTATTATTCATACGCTAACTTGGGTCAGGATTTAGTTTGACGGATTTGAATTCACATCTAATTTTAGTTTGTACAATGTTAAAGGGCTACTGTAGGAGAGCAAAAACAACTTAAAAGCAAAATGGTCCTTGTCAGACAAGAAGGCTTTCAGAAGTAGGGAAAGTGAAGGTTGGACTTGGGACTACGCTTCCTTTTGTTCAAACTTTCAGTCAAAGAGCGATTTTGTCAGTCATCCTCCCGCCATCTGCGTTTGTTAGAGTTTGTTCCATTTATCTATTGACAGCTTATTTTAACTCCTTTTGTTTATGCTCCGTTTAGGATGGCAAGCAGCAGTTACTCCATCAGACAAGGCTGTCATTATTTATTACAGCTTGGATGTAAATTTTGTTCCCGTTGCCTTTGCCACTAAAGTATTTCACAATTGAAAGGTTCAAAGAAGAGTTCTGTCAAACCATCCTTCCTGTCAAGAGAATCACACGACAACAATATTTGGACCCCCTTTTTTGAACAATCCCTCTCTCACTTCATTCAGTATCAGGTGTATCTTCTACATGACGTTGAGACCATTGTGAATCATGAAATGAACAATTGGCTAGGTGGTGAACTATTGTCGGATATTATTGTAATGAAAAAAAAAATTCTTCTGTTACATTGATCAGCAATTAAAATAGTTCCAAGAATAATTTTTTTTTTTTTAAAAAAGAACAGGAAATGATCTCCTCTACATGAAGAAGAATAATAACGGTAATTAGCCTCCTTGTTCCATTTTTGAGAAGGAGAGAAAGTTCCCTACAAGAACTGAAAATCCTGTACAAAACTCCACTAGGAAAAACAAGTTTCATTGACTTGTTATAAGCAGGGGGAGAGGAGGGGGGGGGGGGGGGCTGGGGAGTGGGCAAGGAGGGCGAAGTCCCCAACTTCATTGCTACGAGGCCTACAAAAGTCATGTCTTCCTCTGAAAAAATTTTCAAGATCAATCACATTCGGATAATGTGTAGCTCTCCTGATTTTCTATCAACATATTTGATCCACCGGCTTCGGCCCTTAGTTGAACTTGAACCGCATCCTCTGGTGGCTACATGTGCAATATCAAGCCCCTTCCCTACCGGAAGAAACACCGAGCGCACGAGGCGGCGCAACCCATCATGAAGAATGCTTGTCCATCTAAAATCTGAAGCACTCCTTAGGGTAGCGTTCTTGCAAACCAAGACCGCACCCCGGCTGCTCAGTTTTGATAGCATGAATGCTCTCCCAAACTCTCTCCGCCGTGAGTCAACCACCAAAAAATCTATCCCCATCAGATGAGGCATCACCTCTTCCGGTTCTCCAACAATCACTTCTGACGTCACCCCTGCAGCCTCTTCCATGGCTTTTGCATATTCTGACCTTGATTGTTCGTCAGGGACGATGCAGACGTGCCTTCCACCCGTGTGCCGGCTTGCAATGTCCAGGCCAATGCTTGTGGCAAGAACTCCACCTCTAGACCACGTCTCTACAATAACCTTCGCATTCCATCCAGCAGCCATGGCTGAAACCAGCTCGGCTACGCCGGATTCCTGAGAAAGCTCGCACTGAAAACAAAATCAAAGGACAAGATCATCATCCAGACAACACACAAACAATCTCAAATTGGCATTTTTGATTCCTTACTGCTTTAACCGTGTCGATGTAGGCCTTCATTGCTGTTTCAGGGGACCAAACAAGGTTCATTTCTTCTTCCAAATGGTTGATTAATTGATGATTCTTGTCTTCCTCGGCTTCTACTTCTTGCAAGTCTTGAAGAAGTTGTGCTTCGCTTTATGGCCAAGTTATTACAATAATGTGTTTTGAGAATTAGATTTCATTGTCATGGGCCCGTGAACATATATATACATAGAGAGAGAGAGAGAGAGAGAGAGAGAGACTCATAGGCAGAGCAAGTAGTTTTTGTTGGAAAGTTAACATTATGGTACATTGTCATTTGATGGCTAAGACAGCCTGATTACGGCAACACATACGTGGCTGGTTTCTAGAAATAAACGTTCCCATCAATGAAAAATGTTCGCAAATAATGTACAAAGATAATGTCATATGCTAACGACAATAAAGTTTTAATCTCAGATTTAACCGAGAACTACTCTACAAATATAAACATATATTATGAATTAAGTTGTAAAATAACATGTTACTACAGCTGAGAAACCTTTTTACGCGCCAATTCCCATGAAATGAAGTATTGGCCTTAGTGTATATATGTATATATCTTGTGGGCACTGATAGCTTTTCGTCAATTCTCTAATGTATCAGTATATGAACATGCATCCACAAAAATTCATGGAAGGCTTCCGTCCCCAAGCAATAGTTAAAATAAAAGAAAGAAAGAAAGAAAGAAAGAAAGAAAAACGATTAAGCTAAGCCCATGAGAATAATGAAATTAGTCTTAGAGAGGTGGCCTCCTCTTACGTGCATGAACATGACATAGAACCGTTAATGAGAATCGTTGGTTGATTCTGTAGAACCTTTCAATATTCCGAGTAAGATTAAGATGGTCACGTTTAGTTTCTTTTTTCAACTTTCTATTTAGTTGGTTGAAGGCTTAGAAGACATATATTTGGCAATTTGCTTTCAGCAAATGATATCACATGGTTGGTGAGCCAGCAGCATGTTAACTCTTGTTAGTTGCCGTCGTATTCGATCGAAGCAAGAAGATGAAAAGAGTGGGAAATTTGTCGTCTCGACTACACTAATCCAAAAACCTCTCAGCTGTATAAAGCGGCAACTAAATTTCGACTTGGTAATGGAAATCAACGGTTGATTTATTGTTGAAAAAAAGATAAAGTGCGTGGTTTCATGATCAGAAAAGTCAATCAAAAGGCATTTAGAGTGTGAGTGCAACAGAATAAAAAAAAAATCCACATATCTTTTGTTATTGAAATTTCAATTTCCCATCCAAAACTTGTCGATTTGCAATAACATACCAAAACGTACAGCAAGCAAAAGAGTTTTTTTTTTTTTTTTTTAACGAATTACAAAAGTGTCAAAATGTATTTATTTTTCCATTCTTTAAAATTTGATTGTATATTTTATTGATTTAATTACATATTTAATATTTTTAGAAAAAAAAAATAAAATTTCAATATAAAAAGTGAATTTTGTATTTTATAAAACCCGCGTTTTAGGAGTATTATGGTTAGATTTTCTAGCCAAAAGCTCTTTTTTTTTTTTTTCTTTTTGGGAAAGATAAATTATCTCCGGAGTGCTATTATTGACTCTCAACTTACACGTCACATCAACAAGTCCGCGACTTTTCTAAAATGTTGCATCAGAAAAAATTAATGATTATTAATGGTTTTTTAATTTAGAATTCAGATTTGGAGGAGTTAGGGTTCGAATTCTAAAACTAAGGTCCTCCTGCTAGTGGCAATTAATTTGATCGCCATCCTCAATTGCATCAAATAGACAAGACAATTTTATACCGCACAAAATACAAATAAGAGTAAGAAAGGTTATACAAATGTGAATGAGTTGATTGCGAAACAGACACCAAACCACACAATCCGCTCAAAGTAATGTCATGGTTATACTAATAATAATTAATGATGTAACAATAATCATAATACATAATACATAATGTCCGTGAAGTTTTTTATATTCATGTAATGAAATTTATAAAAAAATTGTTTGAAATCATCATAAAAAATTTATTGATTCATAAATTATACAAAGAGGCTAATTATTTTAATTTTTTATAAATTTCATTGTTTTTTAAGATTAGTTGTCGAGAAGTGGAGGCCATGGGAGGGAGGAGGTCGGGGGGGTCAAACAATGAGGCTTGCCGCGTCCTTACACCCTCCAGAGGACAAGTAGACAGAACAAGAATTG
Organism: Ceriops zippeliana; assembly: GCA_037897445.1. NCBI lineage: Eukaryota > Viridiplantae > Streptophyta > Magnoliopsida > Malpighiales > Rhizophoraceae > Ceriops > Ceriops zippeliana. The sequence continues at coordinate 1,644,629 of JBAPLH010000054.1, read as the reverse complement.
CACGACTCTGTCGGGAGATTTCTCGAGCGCTTAGCCGCCAACCGTGTGTCACGTCAGCACATATCAGAGCACGATGATTGGTCGCCCGGACTGCCTGCCTTTAAAGAATGGACCATTTCTCGTGCTGACGTGAGGCCATCATCGGGTCGCGTGTGGGGACTCGATTGGTGCCGAATCGCAAACCATTGGCTGAATGGTAACTCGAGGGGAACGATCTCCTCCGCAGCCCACCAATTTGTCCGTACCCAAAATGTTTTGACTTCATATCCACGTGTTATACTTATACTGGTATAAACAAACTTAACATGGTGTTGGTGAAGTGTGCGATTTTGAACTTAAGTTTATATATATATATATATATATATATATATATATAGATATATATAATGTTTCAAGTGTGACGAGAAAATATGATGTTAGTAATTCTTAAATTTACTTGAAAGAATTCTTTACAGTTAAAGAAAAATATTTTGAATTTGAAAAAGAAATTAATGTCTATTTATTTATAGAAAACCCATTTGACAATTTCCATGCATTTTCTGACTAGTTGAAAAAGAGTGTAAGTCCAGAACAGAACATAAATGGGCAAACCTAGCACCTGATATCATCATATTTCATGAGCAATAGGCGGCCTTGACTGCTTCGTTAGCCCTTTAGCTAAGCAATCAACTGTCAATGAATGAACTGGATTGAAGATGAAGGCAGGAATTTTGTTGCAGTCAATGTCCATCGTCATCATTTTCATGTCCTCTGCTAGACCATTTGGTAGCTTCCAGAAGCACAAATTGAGCAATTGAGATTTGCATGAAGATGACATCCGACGATAACCTAGTTAAATTAGGTAAACCCCACACCTTTAAAAATTCAAAAGTTCAATGTAATTTGATTAACTTGATTGGTATTTATCGTGATTTACTATAACCATCTGAGTAGCTTGGTGCAAATGGCATGATTAAGTTTTGATGTGGTTAAATTATAATCATGTGCTGTAAGAATAATTTAGTTTTATCTCTACGTGCTTTATGTAATGCATCCATTTTGTAAAATTGAAAATAATGTCTTGCCAACGAGTCATAGATGGTTACAACCGAACTTGGGTCCTTCAACTAAGCAAAAACAACGTATGCAGTGGAGGTTTTTTCACCCAAAAAGTCCTACTTTGGCGTATCTAAATGGGTACTCATCAATTTAATGGATTGTTGGTTTGACGCAACATAAACTTGTATCCACCAACCATTGATGTGCCATGCATGATAGTTTCCTTGGTTAATGATCAAAGGAATAGGCCACTAAGAAAAGAAGAAAAGTCAAAAATTTCGTCACTATTTTTATGTATTTGAATACGAAGAACAAACATTTTTGTCTTTTCCCATTAATATTTCCTAGAGAAAAGAATGTTTTATTTTTCTAATTTTTTTTTAAATTCTTATTTTTATAATACATCATCTTTCTTTATGTGAATATTAGCATACAAATTATAATAAAATAAACATACTATTATTTATAATGTTGATGTCTCGTAGCAAATATGAGAATTATTTTTTCGTTTTATTCTTGAATACTTTTTTCTTTTCTCCTACTCTTTCCTTTCTATTTTTTACATTTCTCTCTGATGGTTATTAGAAGAAAAAGATCTGTAATGATATATATAATACCCTTTTTCTATAACCATTATCTTAAATAAGAAGATCCTCACCTTTCTATAACGATTATTTTAAATAAAAAGATACTTCTCTTCCTATAATGGTTATTCTTAATAGGAAAAATAAAGGGATTTTAAACTCGATAACTTAAACTACCGTTAGGCCTTTTATTTGTTTCAAGTATTAATTTGTTGTCCTTGCATGTCACGTGACTATGATGCAACAAAAGGAACAACAATTTGACTGAAAAACACTAGGTGTAGGGATACCAACTTGTGTAGGAGTACTCACTGTGGATCTTTCATTTTGTAATTCTCTAAGATCCACCTTTCATGATTTCCCACTCCCATTAAACTAACCATTTTCAATCAAACGAGAATTACCTAACTCAACTATTTTAATATTATGGTTAGGACAATAAAATCTATACCCTTTTGGACTTTTCAAGATAGCCAATGAAGTAACTACTAATGGTTCTTGCATCAAGCTTTCCTTCCTGTGGATTATATATCCTTATTTCTGCTGAACAATCCCAAATATGAAGGTGTCTCAAACTGAGTTTCATTCATGTCCATAACTTGTAAGGAGTCTTAGGGACAGCCTTACTAGGAATCCTATTCAACAGATATGCAACAGTTCTTAATGTATGCATCCACAAGGATAAAGGTACAATATTGTAATTCAACATGCTTCTAATCATATCCATAAGTATGCGATTCTGCCTTTCCGCTACACCATTCTGTTGTGGTGTACCAAGCATTGTATACTATACACATATGACTCAACTTTCAAGAAGTTTTGCAAATGGACTAGGACATTATCCAATTTCACTGAACTGTCCATAATATTCACAACCCTTGTCTGACTTAATCATTTTTACTTTTTTATTTAACTGCCTTTCCACTTCATTAATAAACACCTCTAGGATGTTTACTGACTGGAATTTTTCATGCTGTAGATATAAGTAATAATACCATAAGTAGTCATCTATAAAGGTGATGAAATATTTCTCACCACCCCATATTGGGATATCAAAGGGGCCACAAATATCAGTGTGTATCAATTCTAAAAGTTTATTACTTGTCATGGCTGGGTTCTTTGATATATATCTTGTTTGTTTCCATTTTATACAATCAATAGATACATCCTAATCAGTAAAATCTAATTGAGGCAGGACATGACCTTTCACCAACCTCAATATTCTTTCTTTGGATATATGATTCAATCTTTAATGTCATAAAAAAGCAGAACTTTCATCATGTACATTACATTTGTTACCTATATTATGCTTAACAAGAAATAGGGAATCAACATACATAGCATTAAGATTAAAACGGTACAAATCATCAATCAAAGTACTAGATCCATAATAGTACGAATGTCTATACAATAAAAATGCAACGTTTTCAATCTTAAGGTTAAATCTCACTTCATTCAGCTTTGCAACAGAAACTAAGTTTATAGCACATTTAGGAACAAAAAGACACTTTTCTAGATCCAGGTGACACTTAGTGTCCAAGATCAATATGTACATCCCAATTCTTTCTATTCGTACCTTCATTCTGTTTCCCATATAGAAGAACTTCTCAGTTCCTATTATGAGCTGGATTGAAAGGAATCCCTACATAATATGTGACACATAAATAGTAGCTCCAAAGTCTAACCATAAAGTATTATTAGGCACTTCAATTATATTTGATTCAAAACATATTGATATACAGTACATACCTTTCTTTTTTAATCAAGTCTTTCTTTTTGGGCAATTTTTCTTGAAATGAATCATCCTTTTGCAGAAGAAACATTTCTAATCATTTTGGATCTAACCTCTAGTGACTTTATAGAGGCTTTGTCTTTCTTCTTATTTTTCTTATATGGTTTAGACTTGCTACTACTAGCATCATTATGAACAGTGGGATGAATGGAGTGATCCTTCTTCTTCTTCTTCTTTAATCTTCCTTCTTCCTGAACTAACATGACCTTAATTTCTTGAAAGTTCCATTTTTCTTTTATAGTGTTATAATTCACTTGGAACTTGCCAAATTCAGGAGGCAGTGAGTTGATGATGAATTAAACCAAAAAGGATTCACTCACATCTATGCCCATTGTTTTTAACCTTACTGTTAGATTAGCCATACTAGTCTTATAATTATAAATAGGCTGTGACCAATCAAATTTCTTAGTCGTCAGCTCATTCATAAGGGTTTCTACGATGGATTTATCAGTTATATCCGATTGAAAGTATTTCTTAATTCTCATTATAAATTCCCTTGCATTTTCCATTTTAGGCATTGATAACTTCATATTTTTAAGTATTGTCATCTGCATCAAATTCAAACTTATCCTATTAGACCATACCTAAGCCTCATGAAGAGACTTATCAAATTCTATATTGGTCTCAGTGATGGTTGCAAGTTTTTCATTTGAAATGACTACTAAATCTAAGCCCAAAACATCTAAATGAAATTGAATATGCTCAGATTATTCTACATAGTTCAGCCCATCGCATTGCCTAAGGCAAATATATTATTGGAAGTTGCAAATATGATCCAAATTTATACCTTAATGCTTTGAGTAAAGTCAAATGGATTCAGACATATACTACAAACTTTAATCATGTATTTAAGTTTACCTTTGGGTGATCCTTAAATATATAACTTTAATCAATAATGATGCTAATTTAAATATACTTTAATAGATCAATCAATCATACTATAGTTAACATGAATGCTATCTTTGAATATTACTTAATATATCAATCAATCCCCTTTAATGTCATTAATTATAAGTAATGATCCATCTTTGGATGATCTCTTAACTTCATAATTAATAACCACAATTGTTCATTTTAAATATGTACAACATTTTATTAGCATCCAAAAAAATGAATAATTTGAAATTCACAATCAACTATTCAAATCCTTTCAAGCTAGGCTACTTTGGTAACTAACAAACTTTTAATATTTAATTCATATTGATGTGAACTCAATAAACTTTAAAATCTTTAATTAAAAAGAATTAAATTATTCATTATGTGGGAGTTAATACCGTCCAATACGCGTCGGTGTACTATTCTATTAACCGGTCCACTTTACATAGTGACATCCATTCAAAAAATTTCTTCTCCACCATTAGTCAAGAACCCGCAACACCACCATACTGCAAGCGACACACCTGTATATTGCCTTCTACCAAAGGACCCACGATGGCAGCACCATCGTGCTGTGGGCATCGCCCGCATGTTGCCTCCGTTGACGAATCCATGGTAGCAGCGCCACTATACTGTAGGCGTCACTCATATGCTGCCTTCAGACTCATGCTTGACTCAAGACACTGGTTATACCCTAGAGCGAAAGCTTGCTGGGAATCCTTCCTCTACCAGTTTAGATCTCAGTGTTCCCAAAAGCATAACGCTCGCTAGAGGCCCTTCCGCCAACGACTTAGGTTCCGCCGTATCCAGACCTTTTTGGGTCTCCCACCATACCTAGAAACACAGCCTTTATCGGAGCCATTCCACCATACCCAACAGATCCAATTTGGTTCCCCGCCATAACTAGAACCACGACCCTCATCGGAAGGCCGTCCCTTCATACTTAGATCGATTCGAGTCTTCACTCGTACCTGAAAACACAACTCTCACCAGATCCAAAGTTGTGAAACGACGACATTAGATCCAAACCGATCCGTATCTTCGGTCATTCCCAGAACCTCAGCCTCGCTAAGATGTCGTTCTACCATACCCAGATCCATTCGGGTCTGACGGCTATACTCGGAAGTACAACTTCACGATGAGGCCGATCCGCAATACCCAGATCCGTTCGGGTCCGGTAACTGTACAATTTCCAGTGGCCGACCTTTTCCCTTTTCCTTTCGATGTTGGCCATTTCGGCGGTGCAGATTTTCCATGGCCGGTGTTTCCTCTTTCAACACCGGCCATTTACCTTTATGTGCAGCAAGAATAAAATAGAGAGAAACAAAATTATTTATGCGCCCCGTTCTACGGTACAAATAAAAGAAATAACAATTCAGTGCAAACAAATAAAAATAAAATAAATTATAGTATTTGCAGACCCGTTCTGATATCAATTGTTGGACTTTTTTAGAATTTCTCTTTCTGAAATTCTTATTTCTGTAATGCAGGATATTTCTTTATGCGAATACTAGCATACAAACTGTAATGAAATCAACATACTATTGTCTATGATGCTAATGTCCCATAACAAAGATGAGAATTCTTTTTTCATTTTGTTCCTGAACGCTTTTTTCTTTTCTCTTATTCTTCCCTTTTTATTCTTTACGTGTTCTTTTTGATAGTTATGAGAAAGAAAAGATTTGTAATAATATATATAATACACTTTTCCTTAACTTAAATAGAAGATGATTCCCTTTCCATGACGATTATCTTAAATGGAAAGATATTTTTTTCATATATCGATTATTCTTAATAAGGAGAGTAGAGAAATTTTAAATCAATGATCCAAATTACCTAACCGACTATCATATTAGACTTTTTATTTTAAATCATATTTTAAATAATAAGAATCATGTTAATTAATTTAACAAAAAAATATAAATGAGACGTGTCAATGCTTTTCTATGGTTTTGATCCTTGAAGGATAAGTTTTCTTTTTTCTTGTTTTTTCTCGAAAATTGAAATTGATCTGAAGTCAGAGAGACAATTAGCTGTGAGATTGAAACCAATGCTATACTCGTAAAACTAAACCAGTATCTTTTGGTCCTCGACTGAGTCCGGGGAGGTGGAATTTTTTTCTTTTTTTTTTAGTTAAATTGGAAGGACAAAGTCTATAGAGTTAAGGGGATTTCTGTATAACAACCGACCTAGAACAAGATATCTCAATTAGATTCTAATGCATTTATGATAGCATTTTTTGCGGTGACTTGCGAAAAACATGAATATCTTACCATAATTTGAAAGCAAGACTAGCTAGATCATCTGCTTTAGCTTCTTTAAATGGGGGTGTGGGAGTTTTATTGGAGAGCACCCATGCTCGGGTGGCTGTAGGATACGGATTGGCCACAAGATCTATCTACTGTGGCCGAACCTCAGCCCAATAAATGCAAAGCTGCGACCTCCTGTTAACTTGCAAATTCTTATTTCAGTTTTGTAGTGCTAGTACAACTAATTAGAATAATTTTATTAAAAATTTTATGTTATGTTCAAGTCTTAGTAACTTATTATCTTCAGCCTTATCGCTATAAACTCCAATTAATCTAAATGTTCAAATATAATTATAAAATTTTATAATTATTTTCTTATGATAATTTAATTAGCTTTAATTTCAGATTTACTATAATATAATACAAAATAAATTCTCCTTGTAGCGTTTCAAGTGAAATGCAAGATGCTCTTCAATTTAATAATTTCGTGTAACAATAAATTTATTTCATTTTAACATGAAGTTCACACATACTACTAAATAAAGGTCTTCTAATTGGGGTTTGATTTATACAAGGAGTCGCTCTAGTTTGAGGCTACAATTATCAAGAACAAACCTTGGGAATTGTCAATGCCAAAATGATCCTTCCGTCGACGAGAACAAGTTTTACGGGAGGTCATCATTCTGTTGCCATTTCTGTGACCAGTAGCCCGTCAAGTTCAGCGCACGGGCTGTGGCAATTAGCTTCCATTCTCTGCAGCAATGACAAGCCTCAGTGGATTCCCATCTCCTTTGTCCCCAAATCGATGGTTTTTGGATGTTGGAGCAAACTGTGCTATCAAGAAATAGTAGTTTCGCTTCCATTCAGCTCTTGAATCACTACCTCAATAGTTGGCCTATCCTCAGGAAGCTCACGTGTGCAAGAGACTGCAAGTTCTGCCAGCTTGGCTGCCTCGGGTTCTGAGAAGTTTCCTTTGAGACTTATGTCAATGAACTCTTCATACCTGCAAGCAGCAGCTGCCGAGCTTATTGAGTTGGAAAGCATCTGTTTTCCCGAAAGAATTTGGAGGACAATCACCCCAAATGCATATATGTCACTCTTCTCCGTAAAACGGCCTGTTGTTACATATTCTGGAGCTAAGTATCCCATGGCAGCACTGATTTTGAGAGTTGAGAATACAATGTCATCAGCAAGCAGCTTAGACAGGCCAGAATCTGCAATCAACGGGTTGAATTGCCGGTCAAGGAGTATCTTCTCAATTGAGATGTTACGATGAATTATTGCAGGCTTGTTGGCTTCACTGCTGTGCAAATATCCAATACCTGGTTTAGAGATGCCAAAGATTAGAAATCAACACTTCACTATCAAATAAAAGATGTGGCTAACAGGAAACGGCCTGCAGTCTGGTCTACTTCTTAGACAACAGGAAGAAAGTCAAGCAAATTGGAAGTTATGGAAAACAATAATGGAATGAAACTGACCTTTTGCAATGCCGATAATAATGGAAATCCTTGCAAGCCAGTCCAGTCCTTTGCTTCCACCTTCAATATCAAGGTATTTTGATAGGTTTCCCTTAGAAGCAAAATCATAAACAAGAAGGCATTGGCCCCGGCCCCTGGAGCAACAAAAGCCTCGTAGCCTAACAAGGTTATCATGCCTGAGAGATGTCAGCAGCTTTAAACCCTTCACAAACTCAGCTTCCTCGGACTTACAGCTTGTCAAACTAATGATCCTAACAGCTACCAGAGAATTATCTCTCAGGATTCCTTTGTAAACAGATGAGAAGCTGCTCTTTCCTAATAAATTAGCCTCCGAAAAACAATGGGTAGCAGACTCAATCTCTTCCAGGTTGAACCTGAAGTTATGTAGATGTTCATCCTGAAATCCACTGCCAATTTCACCATCACCTAGGGGGTTCCACCCATTAGAATACTCAAGAGCAACAAGTGGAGAGGCACCCCCCCTGCCAAATTCATTAGGATGGTCAGTGCTTAGCCGACCAACAGAAGACTCTGATACATTTTTAATCTTTTGTTTCTGCCGCCGATAGTGGAAAACACCTAGAAGTCCAACACCTATGAATGTGATGGTCACTGTAATAACACCTGCAATAATGGCAATCTGTCGGAGTTTTGACGAATTCGGACAATGGGTCTGATTGCAATGTGGGTTGATAATTCTAGAATCAGGAATGTCAATTGGAGCAGAATTGTTAATTATCTCTCCCACGGAGGGGTCAACTTGGTTGTTCTCATTATCAAAGGCAGTGCAAGCTCTTAATGTAGAAAACCCAACTCCACATAAACCTTGGTTGTTCTCGAACTGAAATCCTTCCTCTAGCTTCTTGAAAGCTTCAATTTTCATGTATAAAAATACCGAATCAGTTTATTTCAATATACACGATCAAAATAAAGGAAGTAAGAAAATTTCTTCAAAGGAAAACTGTTCCAATTAGAATCAAAGGGATGGATGAACAGACTTACCAGAGGGAACAACTCCAGAAAGAGAATTGTTTCTGACGTCTAACAACTCCAGATTTGGAATTTTAGATATTGTTAAAGGAATTGCACCAGACAAGCGATTAAAACCCAGATCTAGCCTTCTCAACATCCCAAGTTCCCTAAGCTGGTAGGAATTTGACCAGTCAGTCTGTTGTGTTGTAATGCCATAATGCTTAGCTTATTCAAAGACCCCATCTCTGTTCGCATATTTCCTGTCAGCTGGTTACAACACAACTCTAGCACTGCAAGCCCCAGAAATTTCCAGTTACAGGCAGGTACATAAGATTGCAAATAAGATAAGCAGCAATAGTGATGCGATATTGCATTGATGTCGAACTTCTCAAGTTATTCACTATAGAATCCAACCATTTTTTTTTTCTCTGTGTCGGTCGTTGCTTGAATTTGAACTTGGTTGTTAAAATTAAAAGTCCGGCTACTCTTAACACCACATGGCGAGTTCAGACAAGTTTTGAATCCTTTATTATCAACTTCACATCTATGCAAAAAATGTGTCATTACCTAAAAATGCAAACTAGAAGATAAAGCCGGATTTGCATTCTGTTAAATTCTTATATCTGTTCTTCATATGTAATATGATTATCCTCTTTCCTTTGTGTTTCTCAGCACCAAACACAAATGCTATGGGATCCATTTAAGGCTACTACACACACTATTTGAATACCGTCTCTGGTCAATCATTTAAATCAAGGAAAAGTAGACTAACCTTGAAGACTAGCCATGCTACCGATCTCAGGAGGAATGGCCCCAGAAAGATTGTTCACGTTGAGATACAGATCAGTTAACTCTGCCAAATTTGCAATCTCTTTTGGTATCTCTCCGGACAATGAATTGTAATGCAAGTACAGGCCAGACAAGCATTTAAGCTGAGCAATTGCAGGTGATAAGCAACCAGAGAGACCCTTTCCTTGCAGTGAAATATTGGCCACTTTTCGGTGCTCATTGCAGGCAACTCCCTCGAACGAGCCACTACACGGGTCACCGTTGCTTATCCATGAATTCAAGAACTTGTTGGTTGGGTCTAAAGTAGACTTGAGCTCCATTAAAGCTCTTAGTTCAGTGTTTCCGCTACTAGGTTGCAGAGTCAAGAGTGCAACCAACAGAGTGAGAGAGAGGCAAAAGTAATAGCAACCCATGATACAAAAAAAAAAAACTCTTTTAAGCTGTTCCTTCGCCAAAAATGTTACAATACACTCTCCTCCTTCTTCTTGTTCGTTCTCGAGTTTGAAAATCAAGCCAATGATAGAAAGAGTGAGGCAAGAAAATGAGAGAAACCCATGTGAGTTACCTGCTAATATTGTCCTTTTTCTTTGCGTTTACCTCTGCCCTGACTTCTAGATTTACCTGTTTTTTTTATAATAATCTTTTTAGTTATGCACCAAAAGGGCGGATCCTGTTTCGTTTCCAATTCTTTCGGTAGTGATTCTCTGCAAATCACAGTGAAAATTAAGAGGAACAGACAGTGAGAACAGGGTAGATGGAGGACAAAGACAGAGAGAAAGCAAGATGGGTACATTTATTGCTTATTTGAAAATGGAACAAGTAACTTTTGGTCGCTGACACGATCACATTTGGAATTTGATGTCGGTTTGGTGATAGATTTAAGATTGATAGATAGGTAACAGTGAAGATAGGGTGACAAATGATTGTTATAGCTGTGACCATGGGGCTATTACCCATGTCAGTAGGTAATGGTGGATCGCAATAATTGGTACTTTGTTTTATATTTAAAAAAAAAACATTCTAGCTTTTTTTTTTCTTTTTCAGAGAGGAATCACCGTGACTCTATTCGTCCTCTACGCCAAGGCATAGATGATGATACACAACAAGCAATCCCACGTTACATTTTGTCCTGTACACAAGGAAATTTTAGTGTGCAGATGCTTCGGCCCTGACCAAATATGTAGTCACGCGCCAACTTTAATACTAAAATTCCACCTCTTGTCGCTTCGTATCATTTGATTCCTCGTGTATCGGACATGTTTATGGCTCGTTTCCATGATTGAAGACTGGCGATTCAAGGAATTGGGGTTTATTTATCTGACAAAATCGTTACAATTCCTCCTTGCCAGACAATATGGGTCACTAAAATGGGCGAGATTGGTAACTTCAGGGACCCAAGTTGCTTTCTAAACATTTGCACACAACACACTGACGAAGGCCTTATTTGTGGGGGCTAGTCACCAGGGATACAATTCAATGTGCAATATTTTGTCTTACTCAAGCAAGTCGGATGATTGCATTAGTTAGTTAAAAACTTAGAAACACTGTTGTCTCTTCTGTTTTCTTGTTTGGTAGGGGATTATAAAATATTTACTTATATGAACAAGCGGCCGAAGTATTTCAATTGGAGTTGAAGCAGGTACCCTGCCACTAAAATTGGTCCCCAGTTACAGCTATTTTGTAATTTTAGAGCACGTACGCCCAATTTCAAGAAAGATGCACAAAATATCACCATTGAACGACATCGGATTCCATATGACTTTTGTGAGACAATAGACAAGTCTCTTAGTTTAATTCAATCCAACTTGGAGCTTTTGAGTTTGTTTGATTGTTGCAAGTTACATTCCTATTATATTTAAAGGGGGAAAGAAAAAAAAAGGCGCACCAATTTTTAAAATGCATTCAAGTTTCATTTGCAAGCAAAATGGATGAATGGAAATGGACCACAGAAATGCATGCACGGATTGTGTTTTATATTCTCCATTGTACTGTCTTCCATTTCAAATACTCACTAATGAACAGAGGAAAAATGGGGGTGGAATCTATTGTATTACAAAATTAGTCAATCATTATTAGACTCGAATCTGCCAATAACATCCTCAGTATTGCTTTCAATTTCAACCGGGGGAGCTGTGCTTAGTCTATATTGTTCCCTTTCTTTTTCAATGTCTTAACACCAACCCCATCTGCCTGCCATCATCCCTCTTCTAGTCTATAGGCGGAAAAAAATAAGAGATTAAAAAAAAAAAAAAAGGAAGTGGATAGCGATTAAAAAGGTTAAACAATAGTTTTTTACGATGAAAGAATTTTATTTTTGAGTGTTAAGTTTTCAACTCAATGCTTTTTATTATTATTATTATTATTATTATTTCCTAAGACCCTTGAATTGCGCCAAATATAGGTAATCAAATTATTTTATTGTATTATATAAAAGAGACAGAAAAAAAAGAAAAAGAGAACGAAATTACTAGAATTCAAATACAAAAATTCTAACAAATATATTACAACTAATTGTATTAGAAGTACGAGATATACAACTCCATATTAAGTTGACGAGTTTGTCGTGTAAGCCGCTTCTGCGACCTTAGAAGTCAAAGAGTGTTGATGGCATAACAAGAAAAGAAAGTGAGCTGCCTTATACACTAACTTTATTTTTAAATAAAAGTAAGTTTATCTTTTATAACCAATTGAAATATGATAACGGTACCCCTTTCCCCCGCAATCTCCCCCACCATTCTCGACTTGAATGGAGAAAGGAGAGACTGCAACTTTTTCAAATGTAGCAAGCAACATTTAGTGACAGATGGGACCACACATTACGTACATCAATGTTAAGAAAATTTGTGGGCGGCTTGATTTTAATCCAGTCAAGATGGACCTAAGACCTTGAGGATCGATGGTTTAAAAGTTTTTCAATTTCTTTCTAGAACCAGAGTCTTTGAACAATTTGGTGGGAGTTCAAGACTTGTCCAATTCCTTTGTCTTTGGTTTTGAAATTTTCTTGGTGATGATGCGAACCTTTTGTCTTTCTGCGTTTAACTCATTCTTATTCCCCCCCCCCACCCCCAACCCCAATTGCTGCCATCTTCCTTTTTATCATTGATTGCATTTTTTGATTTGATTTCACTTTTGGCTCTCCACTAGGCTAAAATAGCAGCAAAAGTTGTACATTTTTGCTGCCCACTTTAAAAAAGTTGAGCACTTTTTTTCAAACCCCATTTATCTACCCTTTTTTTGCAATAAGATTATTTCATTATAATCTGGAAGTTATAGATTCGAATCTTAAGAATATGTATATATAATGTGAAAAAATGGGAGTGACGTTGTCTACACGACATTATCATCCAAACCATGGTGTGGGCCTGTAACTCAGGTTATCATGGGCTGGTATGGGCCTGTCCGCATACTCTCTAACCCAGTGCAAGGGCCCCAAATTGACCATTCATTTCGTCGCCGAAAACGAACGACTCAGAAAACCATTCTCAAAACGACGCCGTTATGCTTAGCGCAACAAATCCAAATATCCTCCGTTTCAAATTCTCACACACACACAGACACAGACACAGAGAAGCAGAGACGCACGCACACACGCAGAAAAAAGCTCCGCCATTTATCGAAGAATTCGAATCCGACACCCGAACCCGAAAGGACAGGATGGGCAAAGAGCTGAGCGACGACCAGGTGTCTTCAATGAAGGAGGCGTTCACGCTCTTCGACACCGACGGGGACGGTAAGATCGCGCCGTCCGAACTAGGGATCCTAATGCGTTCTCTCGGAGGAAACCCGACCCAGGCCCAGCTCAAGTCCATAATCGCCGAGGAAAACCTGACTGCTCCGTTCGATTTCCCCCGATTCCTCGATCTCATGGCCAAGCACATGAAGCCGGAGCCGTTCGATCGCCAGCTCCGCGACGCTTTCAAGGTTCTCGACAAGGATTCCACCGGTTACGTCTCCGTGTCGGATCTCCGCCACATTTTGACTAGTATTGGTGAGAAGCTGGAGCCTTCCGAATTCGATGAATGGATCCGCGAAGTGGATGTCGGGTCGGATGGTAAGATCCGGTACGAGGATTTTATTGCTAGGATGGTGGCCAAGTGAGAAAGTAAGATCGGCTACAAATTTCGCTTTCATTGTGTGTTTATCTCTCTCTCTCTCTCTCTCTCTCTCTCTCTCTCTCTCTCTCTCTCTCTCTCTCTTTCTCTTTCTCTTTCTTTTTTGTTTTCTTTTGGTTTTTGGGAAGGGCGTGTGTTGGGTTTTGAGTTAATGGGTGGCGATGCTGTTTCCATTCAAAATGCTTACTTAATGCTAATTTGTGGCTAATGTATTGAACTGTTTTGATTAAGTTGTGGCTTATGTAAGAAAATGTGTTCTGGTACTAATGCTTTTGTTGAATTATTTATATTTTTTGGTTGGGTCCGATATGTTCTGCAATTTCCTTCCGAAGTGGCAATGTTAGTGCTCTAAGTTGCACGGAGGAATCAGATTGTCAATTAGATGGTTGCAGCTTGATGGCAGGGGAAGCCCATTGTTTTGGCTTCTCGATTTTAGTTTGGCTATGAATCTCCAGAGAAACATTTTAGGGTGATGTTTCTGTTAATTTATGCTAATCCTGGAGATAGAAGAATGGTTTTTATCTTAGCATTGCTTAAATTCAGAAACCGAAGGCAACTCTCTCTTTGACAGTAACGTTTTGTCTGATATATTATGTGAGGGCTCATCATGGCAACCAGTTTTCTCATTAACAGATTTATCAGTGGAAAATTGGGTTCTTGCTTCCATGTTGCTACTGGCTAGAGTAAAGCAATTCAAATCTTTCTGTGTTTCAATTGTGGCTAGGTTCATATTATGATTTTAATCTTTCAACCTATCAATTACCAAGATTTGCCTTTGTGTCTCCCTGTGCAATTTGCATAGTCAGTCTCAGGGTTGGAGGTTGTTTTTGGTGCACCACGTGCTTTCATTTTTTATGAAATGGGGTGTGAACTAAGTGGCGGTGCCGATTTCCTTTCCTTTGTGAATTGATGTCATGCGACCAAGGTTTTTAGTATATCTGCCATGATAATTAGCTGTTAGATTTAGACACATGGATTTTTACTGAATCTCATGCATTGCATCCTAAATCTTTAATTTGATATATAACATGAATGACTCTGGTGAAGATGGCTTCTTTCTTAGGATGACAATTTCCTATAAAATGAGGGCAAGTTGCTGTCTATTGCCGATGAAGTATCTGGCTTGAGAAATTCCTGATTGTTCAGTCATCGTGATCAATTGTTTCACTTATTACTCAAATTAATATAGCCATGCTATGTTACCTGGAGGAAATATTGGCTTTCTATCC
This sequence comes from Ceriops zippeliana, assembly GCA_037897445.1. NCBI lineage: Eukaryota > Viridiplantae > Streptophyta > Magnoliopsida > Malpighiales > Rhizophoraceae > Ceriops > Ceriops zippeliana. The sequence goes on along the minus strand of JBAPLH010000054.1, from coordinate 1,629,507 downwards.
TTTTGCTATTAGACCAGTTTTTTTTTTTTTTTTTCATGGAAGTTTGGTGCCTAGGATGTTGGCTTGCAAGCTCCCTGTAAGGTTAGGTGCTTTTTATGTTTTTACAGTTTTGTCTTTCCAGATTGAATTTGTCTTCACCAAACTGGGATAAGGTTTTGTTGTCTCAAGTTATATCCCCTTCAACTTATACATTAAGGCAGGAATGATGATGGGCAAGTTGTCGTTTGATGAAATGGTATTTTATGTGTAATTGGCTTCCTCGTACAGTTGGCAAAGCATTTCAGTTGGTTTGTGCAGTTAGTGCTGGGATGTGTAGCACTTCTGTTCCAAGTTATAAATTTCTGGAGCCACGACCATGGGGAAGCCTTTCTGTCAGCATACATTTTCTGATATTGAAAAAAACAAAGAGGGTCATGCAGCAGCTACATCAGAAGGAATACACCTTCTCGATACAACCACCTTAACAGTGTCTTTTTGGAATCTAGTTCTCTCGTTATGCATGCACAGAAAGACGAGACCTCAATCAAAGGGGCTGGCCATAGGGACTCCTGCTCTTGCACAGGTTGGCTATGCAACTGGTGAGATCCAACTGCAGTTGTAGAACGACTTCCTTGGTTTTATCCCAAGTTCAGAGCGATACGAACAAGCAATCTTTCTAGCAAAAATTTCTCGACCTCAAACTAAAGATTTAACTCCCTCTGGATCTCAAATGTTGCATCATCCGATGGCTACGGCTCGCTCGCCATTTTCTAGGTTGTAATTAAGATCTTCTTGACAAGCTTTAATGTACTTATACAAAGGCGTCTACAAGTCAGGATCCACCCAGAAGCATAAAAGCCATATATTTTCTTGCTTTGGGTCAGAATAAATCAAAAACAATCGTTGCAATTATCAATTGCAAACCGTACGTATGTGGATGGTCTAAGTGCTCCTGTTCCTTGCGGGAAGGGACAGAGGTCTTGCAACATAAATAGAAGGTATCGTCACAAGAGCATGCATCCACTTTTTATCAATCATGAAGCTCATTTCATCAAAATAACCAATTGGATCATCTTCTTATCTTGAAGCTTAATTCTTTGAAAATTCATCCAAGCTATCTTCTTGCATCTCTGGAATACTCATGGTCCTTTCTGGTCTATCCTATCAAGCTTACAGAAATCTCCAAGCAAATGGTGCCAAAGTTTCCCTCTCTCTCCATTTCCTGCTCTTCAAACCTCCTGAAAGCTCTCTAACACGGCTTCCGGCTTCTCTCTTCCCAGCTCCACAAGTTCAACTTCCACACCTACCACCCCAAATCGCTATTGCCACTATTCCCTAAACGTCATGACTAACAATTATAGAGCACAGCAAATAACATAGTGGGGGAAATGATTGTTGCAAAAGAACACTGGTTCTGCTCCCATTCCAATTTCCAAGAACAGAAAGCAAGGATTAACCTTCTGTAATTTGGAGAAAGAAATCAAAGAATTCCACTAAATTACAACTAAGGTAACTTGCGTTCACGGTAGAAATTCATAATGATGGTAGGTGGCATAGAATTCAATCATCCATTTTGCATTATGTGACAATTAGAAAAGAGAATGGTACAATAGTCCAAGCATAACCAAAGAAAAAAAATTCCTTACCAAAATATCAGAAACTGCTGAACAAGGCCAATTGGGAGTAATTGCTGTAAAAGTACACATCCTGCCTCTATTTTACACCAATTACCTCGAATTTATGAAAAATAGTGGCAATATAAAATGACTCCAAATAATGTTGAAGAAAATAACAAATAAGAATTTCCCATATAAATAGCATAAGGACCTCTGCATCAACGTAATGTGGTTTCTTCAACAATACATACAGACCCTGTGTTCCTTCCTCTACACCAAGGGAAGCTTTCGCATTAGTTACTGGCTGCTCATCTAAACTGTGGGAGGCTGTACTTTCTGGAGGTGTAGGTAACTTATTTTCCCCAGATGGGGCCTCGGAGCTTCCTTCATCATCTTTGGATTGATCATCTGGATCGTCCTTCCCATCTTTCTTTTCACCATGGCTTCCCCCCATACCATCCTTTGGGATGCCCCGGACCAAGTCTGGTCGAGCTTCTACACCAACTCGTCGTAGATGCAACTGCAATTACACAGATGCCAATACACACAACTTAACTGCCAAGCAAGAACTCAAATACTCGGATTTTATGAATCATTGACATTCTGCCAACCTGAAGATGCAAGTTAACCTCATCTGGACGGGACAGAAATGGGAAATCACCTCCACTCTTTAAGTAAGCTCGTCTTGCTTCAGGGTATCTTTCATTCAATTGATCTTTGAGTTGTTGGGGGATTGCACAATAGTCATTTGTCTTTGAGGAGAAAGAAGAAAGAAAATCAAAAGAACCAATAAAGTAATTCAGAGACACTTTTATTCACTTGTTTGGTTCAAAGAAATGTTGCGAATTTCAAGACTCAAAAAGAAAGAGGAAGAAAAAACAAGGAGAGAAACTCCCATTTATACATATATAAATAAAGCATATAACAAAATGATCTCATTTTACTTCCTCTGCATAGCTGGGCAGGAAAAACTCCATATATGACACTGAAAAGCTGTAAGAGAATGCTCAAAAGATGCTGATGATTAAGTTTTGATATTGACCATCTCATAGAACAGGTATTCCCATTGTAATGAGCCTAAAGTAAGTTGTGTGGAGGATAGAATCTAGATTGAATTGGAGAATCAAGGTTCTGTTGCTTCCCCTTACAATGGAACATTACATTTTAATGTTATTATTATTTTAAGCATGCATTTTATGAAGCAAAACCTTTCCAATTGATTAGGGAGTTAAAAATGCGAATGTCCAGTTGGATAATTAATCCATCCTCTCAAGAAAAATTAGGATTGACTTATTCCCAAGTAGGACCTAGATCATGATTCATGTGATGGACTGCTAAACAGGCCCACACTTTAGAAGCACCTTACCAGCAGAAATACACAGAATGTACAAAATGAATCAAGGACAATATAACTTACATCCATTATAGTGACAAATGAATCTGAAAGCAGAACAGATCCAACTGAAGCAGCATCAACGTTCAATGTCAACCTTGCTGCCAGGTCATCCCTTGATAATGTCTCAACCTGAATTCAGAATCAGAAGCCACAAATTTATCCTTCTTGTCAGAAGGTGGAAAATTAAGGTACAAATGAAATAGACATGAGGTACTATATCATAAGGTCTAAGAGAAACAATGGAAAAGAAGGATGAAACATTGTACAAATCAAAGTATCATTCAATAAGCACTCATATACAAGTAAAAGGGGTTTTTCCACTCTATATCAGAGTGCACCAAAAACAAGATTTTTGTCTTTAAGCCAATCACTTCCACTCTATATCAGGAAATTTCCCATTTCAATTTCTTTCTTTGTTTCTTCCCCACCTCCCCCCTCTCATCCCCTACCAATATTCACATTGACAAACCTACAAAGCTATTCTAATTGACAATGTTGGCTTTCATAAGCATTTAGACATACTCTGATTGAATGGGATTTAGCTGGCAGTCATCTTGTATTCATGCTAGAATATGGGAATATTAAACACGACCAAAGAAATGTGAGACGCCTTCAAGCACTCTACCTGGGAAACAACAAAGTCCACTGAATCTGCAATGAAGGGTTCATGAGGACCATCGCGAATTCCAGTTAAAACATATCTCTTTAGTAAAAAAGAGGGGGTCCAACTAACACTGCAAAAGGCAATACATCAATTGGGTTAATTTCTCAAGGACCTAGCCAAGAAGCTTGCCAACAAAAGACAAACAAAAGCATCTGATTGAAACTTCCTAGTCTGCAATAATACATTTATTTGGCAGAAAAAAACTCTATAAATGAATAACATCATTGCCTTTTAATGATTTCCAAGTTACATGCCCCTAGTTACTAACCAGATCTTAACTCAATGACAATGTTGGCCATTTGCTGTACATAATCAAAGGTGTATGGCAGACAGTTTGTTGTTCAGAAATATTGTTTTAACTGCTCAAAATCACCATATATTCAAAGCCTGTTTATTCCACAAAGCTGCTGAATATATCTGTCAGTGACACTACACCAATAGCTTTTATTCCACCGGAGACATAGAAAAACAATACAGTAAGCTTTATGACAACCACATACACAGGAGCCCAGGGCATGGCAGCTGCAAAACTTCGTGTGTCCAAAAATGTATTTGATAGTATCAGCGATCTCACTCGCCTTGGACGATGCTGTGCAAAAAGTTGTGCTAAGAAGCCTCCAAGAGATGTACCATAAAGGTGCACCTGTTAGACATATAGTAATCAGTGTACTCAACATGTATTCAGAGTGCTAACAACTAGTGCCAAGCAAAAGAGGTAAAAAAAAAATATGATGGAATAAATTTTCAAACAAGCAAACACAAAACAAGTAACCACAGTTACTGTCATGGATTTGAACATTAACCTGAATGAGAAGGATTACAACTCTATTCTTCAGTGATGGGCTCTTTCAACCCAGATAATGGCACTCAGTTATTATAGAATCCACAGGTAATGTGTGCACTCAATTACTAATTTTCCTGAGAAAGACAAATTGATAATCCAGAGGTCACCCAAAGTGCCCACTCATTGACGCGTAGTGAACAGAAGCAATCAGCAAATAGTTGTTTTCAGTGTTTACCCTAAAACAATCGTGAGCAAATCATGATAAAGATAATGATATTCCATGCTTCTTAGTTCTAATGATAATTATTTTTCATGTTAAATCTTTCCATTAACTAGCAATATAACTAGTCAACTACAAAGATCGCATTCAAAGACTTGAAGTACCATAGGGAGAAATATAAGTGCCATTGGCTTCCAACTTACCATGATTTGCAAAAGATGTAAGCATCATAAAACGATACCTCATTACTCATCTACTTTGCACTACACAAAGTTCTTTTGTATCCATGCTTACAAGCTTCATATAATTTTCAACTTAGTGACAGTACACATGCTATGTCGTAGTTTATTGCTATAGTATTTAGTAAGTTTGCAACATGTGTGCATTCAGAGCCAGTCCCACAATGGGTTTTAAAACCCATTACCTACTGCCAAAAGGCTTAAATAGGCTAATCAGCCAAACAATGGAATGAATAAATAAATAAATAGATAAAAAGGAAACATTCCAGCCATTGTACATGTTGGCTTCCTTGACTGCTTAAGACGCCATGGGGATTTAACCATGTACAACAGAACACAGGGTGTAAAGGAAAAGAACAAATAAGAAGTTGACTAAAAAGTAAATCAAGACAAACATGCATTTAGTATGCTACAACTTGATATCAAAAGTCAAAGATGATGATGATGCAAAGTGAGAAGCGTGTGCACATGCAAATCAAGGACCTTACATGATGAACATCAATTACATCCAAAAACTTTTCAAATGCTTGGATCCACTCTTGATGATTCCATACACGTGGAATATCAATGGATATCACCCGATAACCCTGCAAAATTGAAAACCTTAATACTATAAATATAATCCACCACAAACGGTATGTTTACAGAACATGAAACAAAGAATAACAATATCAATTTTAGATTGTTAGCTACAATAGCAAACCACACATATATATATAGTAGATGTACTAAAACCCAGTAATTGAGGTCAAACGCAATGTCTACAGATCTCAATGGTACATTGTGAACCTAAAATAGACTCCTGGGGAAGATTCCTTTAGAGGAAGCAAGATATCCTGAAAAACTTGTCCAACAGCTTATATGGTAAAACATCCAAAATTTACCTTCATGGACAATGACATGATCTGTTTATAGTATACATCTGCTGTCCCAGCTATTCCAGGAAGACAGATAAGTGGAGCAACTGCCTTTGGACCAAAATCATAATATCGCCACTGCTTTGTACCAATCTACGAAATACAACCAGAAAATGAGAAGTAAGAAGATGTCATCAATAAAATGTTCTCAAAATAGAATAGCCTCCAAACAAGAAAGAAAACCAAAAAGCCCTTATTCCATTCTAACAGAAAGGAAAACAAGAATGGCAATGGTAGGTCTGATCTAATTAGACAACAAAGGGAAACCAAAATGAGTCTGCATAGGAACAGCAGAATACTACACAATTATGACATCCAAACTGATCGGTAATAAAGCTAAGGTTTCAATTCAATATGCCCATATAGAACTCAATCGCATAAAATATCACGTCAAAATCAAGCTTCCAATCAAAAATAGCATGCCCAATAACCAAGAAATCCATCACAAGTTAACAAGCAAAGAGATTTGAATTTTTTTTTAGGCTGAAAAATCAAAATCAACTCTAGCAGTATCGAACAAAGATAAAAACATCTTCATCAACAACAGCAACAACTTTTGACATTGATTTGAACAGGACCTAATAACTAAAACAAAAGCATACCCAAGTAAATATAGTAAGCTGATAAGCAAACCCACTTGAACACACAAAGTTTACATCAAAAGACTGTAACTTTATCACACAACACAAACAATTAACTGAGGAAAAGGAGACTTTCGGCTAAATCAAACACTACCCAACAGGAAACTGAAGGTAACGAATAGAACCATGATTGAATTTTCACGTTAAAAACATAGAAATCAGTAGAAGAGAAAGAAAATTTTGAGAAAAAAGGGAGAGAACATACAGGGATCTTGTGGAGGGGAACTTGAGACTTGAAGTGAATGTAATCACCGGGCGCCGAGAAGACCCCTTTCATTGCTCAAATTTTCCAGAGCTCTCTCTCTCAATGCATCACAGAGACAGAAACATCGTACCGATTACAACGATCGATCCAACGTTGCCTCTGTCCCTCTCTGTTTCAAAACCTCAAATGCCTCCGCTATGATTTTTTTTTTTTTTATTTTTGGGTGCACGATTTGATGATCTCTTTTTTATTCTCCATTTTTATTTTATTTATTTATATTGAGTTTTTGGTTTCTGTGTTGGCGGCGTTAAGGAGGGGATTTGACGGGAGGAAAGAACGCACGCTGATTTCATAACGGTCAACTGACGGCGATACTCCTCAACAGATCGTCAACGTCACCACGTCGTCGTTGGCCGTGTTCCCAACCCGAACTTGTAATTTTATTATTATTTTATTATTTACGATCGTATGATGGTTATTAACAGAACTATAAGGCTTTGTTTGGATTTTTCTTAAAAATAATAATAATAAACTAAAAGGAATCTTGTTGGGTACATCAGACGAGTCACATGCTATGGAATTATGGCAACTGTTTGTAAACCTTTCATCTGTAGGATTAATTTAATAACAAAAAATAGAAAATTCTTGTCTTTTTTGAAACAAAAAGCTTACGTAATTGTATGTAAAAATAATTATTTTATTTTATTTTATTTTTGTGTTTGTACATATTTCAATACATATTGTTCTTCGTCGAGTTATATAATAAAAATAATTATTTTTATTTTTAAAAAATTAATTTTTTTAAAAAAATATAATATGAGGTATTTGATATATATATATATATATATAAGTTTTAAATTATTAAAATATTTACGAAGAGAATTATTGTGTATTTTTGTTAATATATAAGATGAATGAAATTTTTTTATATTAGACTAACTTTCTTTATTACACAATCATTGAATATTCGAGTATACCTTTAGTAATACCTTAAAAAAATAACATAAAAGTGTTTTTAAAAAAATAACGTAATATATTTAAAAGATTAATTTCAGTTCATTTGTTTTTTTTTTTTTTTTTAAAAGGCATTAGTTTAGTTCATGAGGCGACAAGACATCCTGCCGTTTGGTAGTGGCAGGGCCGAAGGCAACTTGGACAAGAAAGAAAGAGGGCCTCAATGTCTCAGTGGCATTAGTTGTTGCTCTGAAGGTCTGCTGCAGCCTGGCCTTTATGTGCTTATCGGGCAGAGAACAATGGTGAAGACAATGGCAAAAAGTGCGTTGCACTCGTGCTTCTGAGAGAGCATTTCAATCAAGCTTGTCAAACTCTGTATTCCGATGGCAAAGAGAGTGCATGGAGACCGTGAATTAGACACTCGGACGCCAATCTACACATCACACTTTCTTTATGGCCTTTTGATGCGTCATTGCAATCAACATTAAAGTACTACAAATATACATCTAACGGTTTATGATCATGCAAGATTGCCGTTTCATCTGTTTAATTCAGCTCAACGCTTACATCGGCAATGTCATCTGCTTTTCACAATTGTCTTTGCACCTTTTGTGATGTCATTTTTTAAGGGATTGACAGTGACTTCGATGCAAACTATCCCTTGATTATGTGTGCCTGGAATTCTTGCAGATGCGGGATTGCGGTAATTGAGGCAACTGAGATGCCTACGATGTAAGAAATCAAAACAAAGATAAATTGTCCGACTGTGATGGTTCTTTTTGGAAGTTAATATACAAAGTGCTTTGTTCAGAATTACAACAGACAATTCAAATGGTAATTGCTGGAAGTCTGTTTTCCAAGTTGTTGGACATCTGACGCCGATTCACAGGAAAAACAATGACCCGTAATTGTAATGCGTCCCACAAGGAGAAACAACAATTTGAATGGATGACCATTCATAGTTGCACAAGGTTCGAGCTACTCAATAAACGAAGGCAAGTATCCCTGCCGAAGAATAGTAAATGGACACTACTGATAATCTCTCTTACCAAGTATTAGATTTCCACTTTATTTTAAGCTTTACTATTAACCAGCACGCCAAAGAAGAATCATTGTGTAAAAGATAACAATTCACTGAATGATTGGAGTAAGGGGGAGTCAATGCTCTGATTGCAGAACTTCCAAAAGCCTTGAACACAGTAAACTGTTCTCCTAAACCCCAGGTTCTTGACTGACAGTAATTCAAATAAAGAATGGCATACTTGCCACTAGTTGCAATGCCTTGTACCAGCAAGATACAGTCAAGAGTTCCTGTACTATAGACAATAGCACTGAAAACGAAAAACCAACTCAGCGATAGAACTGAGAAGAATACTTAAACAGAGTCCGAAACCATAAAACTACCCGAAGCCATAAGTTAACACTAATTGCTTTCCTCAAGACATTATCAAACAGTTCTCAGAAAAGAGAAAGGAAAAGGACCTATGAATGGATAACGGAAACTTAAAACTTTCAATCATCTAGATTAACATTATAACGATGACAAGGTCAACTATAAAAGATGTGAACGCGATGGCTTGCCAAGAAAATAAAAAAATAAACCCAAGGAATCCATCTAACAGAAAATCATGTAGCACACTTATCCACCTCAGATTATTCTGGACAATTTGAATCAAGATAACGTGCATAAATGTGAGGCAAAAATGCACAAGAGCACTACCAGGTCCGAAGTCTTCCCAATCAAGCACATCTAAAACATGGAAACCGAAACATTGATCCCAATTAAAACCAGAGTATCGAAATTCCTTTCAACTGAAAACCAATAACTTGGCTAACAGAGAAAAAGGAATTAAAGCAGGTTGCGGCAGATAAGCTAGGTATACATTTCTATGCCTTGCCCAGAACCATGCCAATCAATCAGCAAATACAACACATTGCAAGACAAATATTTCACCTTTGTGTCATAAACCAAAACGAACAAATATCAACCAAACTTATTGAAACTTGTATTTCATTGTTGATCTTTTTGGTTTTTGAATCTAATATACCATCTAACAAACTTCTTGATACCAGTCTCCAAATCAGTCGTAGGCTTGTACCCAAGCTCATTCTGCGCCAAGCTAATATTAGCATGCGTAAATTCCACATCCCCATTTCTTGGCAATGGCAGCACCTTCTTCTTAACTTTCCTCTTCAAAGCCTTCTCCAATATGCTCACGAGTTCAGTGACCGGAACCGGCGAAGTATTCCCCAAATTGTACATCCTCACCTGCGCGGCCCCCTTCTTTTTACCTCCACTTCCTGTACTCTTCTTTGCTGTGTCCAATGCCACTAAGCAACCCTTAACAATGTCATCAATGTAAGTGAAATCTCTGGCCACACTCTTTCCATTAGCTGTTTTAAATATGCTAATCGACTTTCCTTTAAAAATATCCTCAGTAAATGAGTAATACGCCATATCAGGCCGCCCCCACGGGCCATATACAGTGAAAAACCGCAACCCAGTAATGGATAAACCGTAAATATGACTGTAACTATGGGCGATTGCCTCTCCTGCCTTCTTTGTGGCGGCGTAAAGACTGGCCGGATGATCAGTCCTGTCCTTTTCCGAAAAGGGTACTTTCGAATTCAGCCCATAAACCGAACTCGAAGACGACCACACAATGATTGGCTGCGGGTTTGCCGACTTGCAGACCTCAAGCAGATTGACAAATCCCGCAATATTGCTGTGAACATACGATTTCGGGTTCTGCATTGCGTAACGAACCCCAGCTTGGGCTGCCAAGTGCATCACATGAGTGATGAAAATGGTATCGAAAAGCTTCTTTAATAAAGCTGTGTCGTTGATATCTCCTTCAACGATCATGATCCCCCGCCGCTCCAGTACTTTTTGCCGGGCTCGTTTGAGGCTGGGATCGTAGTAATGATTGAAATTGTCAAGACCCAGAACGCCGTCTCCACGGCGTTTCAGCGCGACGGAAACGTGGGTTCCGACGAAGCCGGCGGCCCCCGTGACTAGTACTCTAATGCCACCGGGGGACTTGGGTTTCGTCGATTTGAGGACTCTCTTCTGCCATCCAGGACCGCCGGGCAGCCCGCCGTCGGTGCCGGCGTCCGGCGCCCGTGGGACAGAGCCGGAGGGAGGGGTGAGTCGGTAAAATAAGAGAACGATGGCGATGAAGAACAAGCAGTAGAGGGTGAGTTTGGAAGGAGAGGAGTGGAAGCGGAGAGGGCGCTGGTGGGTGTAGAAGTACGGTGCCGCTTTTTCCGGCTTAAACTTGCCCGGTGTGGATGGCGGCGTGACCTCAAGGAGTGAGGACATTATAGAAAATATCTAAGAGGTTTTCGAGAAATGAGGTGGCGGCCGCCGCCGCGGCCGTGGGAGTGGCGGTGGTAATGTGGGATGAGGGGTCGTTGTAGGTTGCGAAGTGGGTCTTCGTGCTAAATTCTGAGGTATTTTCAAGGCACGGTGACGTGGTAGATAAAAAAGGCAAGTTTTGGAAAATTCCCCAAAAATTTTGATTTTGTGTATATATATATATACACAAAGGGAAAGGGAATGGCCAGTGGGTTTTGAACTTTTAATTTTTAGAGGATTTTAGCTTCTTCTTTTTTTTTTTTTTTTACCCAATTTAATTTTCCAAAGAGCCCCTCTTTGGAATTAAACATATTAAAGAATGAAAAAAAAAATTCTTGGATACATAATTAAAACTACAAAGAATAGTCATGATGACTTTAGGGGAACTCCATCTTTGGTGCGGATGTATGTATGAAACTTCAATGTCAGTCCCCCTCAAGAACAACGGTCCATTGAATCTGCCGGTCTCGAAAGAACGATCCGTTTGATCTGGCCAATTTTTACCTGAAAAGAAAAACTTTTTTTTTTTTTTGTGATAAAAATTTGACCAATTCTCTTTCTTGACCCGTTTTCTTTCCAAGAAAAAAGTCTTTTCAAGTAGGAAATTTTGTTTTTGGCTGTTACCCAAATTTTTTCGCATCTTGAAATTGGGCCTCAAAACATGAGCTGTTTGAGGTGCAATTAAATATTTTATTACATAATTTTGGTGCGGTGGTGGTGGGGGTGGGGGGGGGGGGGGGGGGGTGGTTTTTCCTAACCAGGTGCGTATGTTCATCCCATGTTGATTAATAAAACTAATAATTTGTTTCAGATTACAACAGAAACTTTTATCTATTTTCATTTTTGTTTGTTTTTTTTTTCCTATTTTTGACTTGTGAATATGGAGATCCTAGATCGTGGGGATCAGTGATTGTACAAATTTGGAGGCATTAAGTAGTAATTTTGGCAGGGCCAAGCTTCTTTAAAGCATCTCATCTTTATCATCTCAATTGGCTTTATCGGCCAAAAAAGAAAAAAGATGACCAGAGACAGACTGCTCTGAACCACGAAAAGTATCGTAATGCTAATTGCATATTTATATATCTTTTAACATATGATTAAAATAATTAATAATAATAATTATAGACATAGTTATGTTTATTACATGTCAAGAAAACTATGCAATAAAAAGAGGATAGTAAAAATGTTATTGTGGCTAAATGGTGGGTATTGAATTAGCCAATTCGATTGGTTGAAGTGGTTGGGGTTGGGGGAAGGGGAAATTTAAAAGAAGGGTGAGCGAATGTGATGTCAGGAAGAACGGATGCCATTTTGATCCAAAAATGCCAGCTGGTGTCTCGTTTTCGCTTTCATATAATTGATTTTTATGAGTTTGTAGGGTACATGACATCCACTTTTTTTTTTACATTTTAATGACAAAAAAAAGAAAAGAAAAAAAAAAAGGAATCCTTTGATTCGATTTCGTGGGATGGCATTCAAAGATGCGCATTTTAAATTTAATAAATATTTCTTTTTTTGGTTTAATCGACTCCGGCACAAAACAAACGACAACGGACACATATCATATCATGACATCATGGCTGGTCGAGTGCTTGACAAGTCACTTAAATATTTTTATTTAAATTTTATGTCTTTTCAATTTATTTTAAATTAATATTTTTCCATATTGAGATCAGGAGATTTACGGCATATCCAACTAAAAAGCATTTGCCAACATACAAAATTTAGCATGGATTAATTATTTTCTTGACAACAGGAACCGTGCTATTGAGAATAAAGATATTGTGCTGTCGTACACGCTGGGGTTCCATCACATACCCCATGCCGGGAAGATTTCCCTGTAATGCCAATGGAGTTTTGACCTAAAGCCTGTCAATTTCTTCGAAAGACCCACCGTCTGCCAGCCGACTGCCCCAGTTTGATCGATTGCCACCCGCTGTAATCTCGCCCAGCACCCTCCGGGGAGGTGAGCATGTTGGATTAAAATTAGCCACAAGTTATATGAAGTTAGGATATGAAGCTCTCGGCAAGCTGGGGCCCTCGTTGCTCTTAAATTATGATATAGAAGGAGTTCTTTTTAACGCACTTCATAAGAAATAATGTTATAAATCACTCACGAATAGCACGCATGGAGCAAATAATAATAGAGAATTGCAGTTCATGAATTTGATGAGTTTCAGAGGGCAGGGGAATTCCAATTTCCAAGTTATTAAGGTAGGATCACCTTCAATGGCATTCCTGGCCACCGCACACATTTGAAATGACTTTCACTGTACCTGTGTGAAGCCAAAACCTAGACTTCAAATCTTAATTTACTATGTTGATGGGGCTATCAAACGCAGATATGCCGCCAACCACAGGCTACGGGAGTGGGTTTTGAATTTTTAACCTAATGTAATGATTGAACAATGTTACTTCAAATAAGAGGAGTTCGATTGTTAAGTAGATTGGGAGACTATGGCGTGGCAGTATACTAATCCAATTAAGATTTGAGATGCTAACTGGCTTGGACGTCGTTCAACATTATGCGCATCACTTTTTAATTTGATAATTTGCATACGCATCAATTCAGTCAAGAAAGGGTTTTGAAAAGAGGATGCATTATTTTAGCTTCTGCTTTTCTGTAACGCATGCCACGCCTGGAAAGCACTCTGGATAACCTCACGACGAAGCATTTGCATTAAATAACGCTATACTTCTAAGATTTTTCTTTTTGTATTTTTTTTTTAACACAGACTTCTGAAGCTTTGATCGAAAATTTTTTATTAATAAATTTGATGTGATTTCTAATCATTACAAATAAAGTTAACAAATCACTAATAGAAGTCGTTTAGTGCAATTTAAATAAACAAATAATTTAACTTTCATATACTTTAAATTAGTTAAAAAAAAAAACATATCTCAATATGCCTAGCGCTGTATCCCATTGTATTAATCTAGATCCCAATATTTTGATTTTGTTTTATAAAATTAACTTGTTTGGTATACAGTATCAGATTTATAATGTCTAAAATTTTATTTTTTCTAAACAATATAAGAGTTGAATAGGGTGCAACATTTTTTCACTATCGAATTCATCGATAATTTTGTTAATATTTTTAGATACGCGTTGAGACAATTTTTTAACATTTTGTATCAAGTCGAGAATCTCATAATAAGAATAAATTTTAATATTATTTATTACAGAATATTATTTTTTAAAAAAAATTAATTTGTTAGATATATATTACTCATATTTATAAAATTTAAGATATTTTTATTCCTCCACGAATCTTGGATTTGAAATAATATTTTGAAATCTCGATTTACTCCTTTTCACCCCATATTGATCTTAAAGAAATTAAAAAAAAAAGAAAAGAAAAGAAAGCCTCTGTATCACGTTCGTCCACAAATATTGTCAAATTAGACCGTTAGACTAGCCCAATTAATATCAAAAGACACCTAACTCCGTGACATCTGTCTAGCTTTGACCGAAATTCCAAAAATGCTAAAGGGACAGAATTAGTCTGGCAAATGACGATGGTGAAATGGTTTTTACCTTGACCGTAGTTTTGAAACTAGAGCTGGATCTAGTTTTAGCGGGTCATCGGTCCAATCAGTTTCTGTTTTAAAAAATAATTTAATAGTTTTTATGTTAAATGAAAATAAATACAAATATTATTAAAATAAAATTTAAGTATATATTTATAAATATTTTTAAAAAACTAATATAATTATATACATTTTTTTTTTTAACTCTGGCTTTCTCTGCAGAGCAACAGAGTATTTCGGGACATATGGTCTGCTGGAATCATGGTGGGGACATTTGGGAACCGACCAGACCACGCTGGATGTTGACATCAATCTACCTCTTTATGGCAGAGTGTAAATTATGATGAAGATTGCCAGTGCCTGTCAGTTATGGGATTCCACCTGTGTTATCAATCAAACCAAGGTTGAAAGAACCGGACCGGACCGGTAAATCCGGGAATCGGTTCTTAATCCGGTTTAACTAATTAAAATAAAAATTAATATAAAAACTGATAAATCGGCCGATTCAAACGAAACGAAAATTAATGAATTGGATTTGGTTTTTACAGATTCACTAAATTGGTTTAAAAAAAATTTCATCTTAATTTTTTTAAATTCTAAATTTTAATTATAAGAATATTTTTATTTAGTTGATATTAAATAATAATTTTATTAATTTAACTTTAAATATACTAATTAGACTGATTGAAACTTAAACTCATGAACCAATAATCGTCTAGCTCTTAAAACATTGTATCAAACTCAGCCCACATCGGCTGGTCCGGTCCGACCGATAGTCGGGTGAATTAATCGCTAGGTCGGGTGGAGTTTGTTCTAAAAAAAAAATAAAAAGAAGAAACAAATGAGACATTTGAATAGGAAATATGATTGACTCGGTTGGGTTTTCCTAACTTAAACGATATGTTGACTCAATCAGATTAAATTGACTTTTAATTAAAATGGTGTAGCTTACAAAGTTACAACGAGACCTTTACTCTTCTTCCGATTAATAGTTACTTTAAAATTGATTTTATGATGCATTAATTATATTAATTATTATTTCAGATTTAATCCTACTTACATATTTATTGAACCAATATTCAACCATTGATCCAAGATTTAATTCACATTAAGCATATCAATTAATTAATATATAACATTCAAATTACATTAATATATGATTTAAATTGCTACTGAATAAATTTATATATATTGAATTTTTCCTATATCATCTCATTAATATCAACAAGAATACTCTGACTAATCTATTTATAACATTCAAATTTAAATTGATACTAAACAAATTTATGTCTGTCATTTGACTCTTTTGATTTTCCGATATTGTCACATTGATATGCATGAAAATAGTTGTTTGAAATTTTTAGATTAAGGAAACTGGTATCTTTAAATATATCATTTTTAGTATATAATATTAATGTCTAAAATATCTCCAAAAATACAAAAAAAAAAAAATTAGAACTTTAGCTGGACTCTTTCGTTACTTACCAAAGGTGGCAAGAAGAGGAAGTGGAAAGTTAGAGGCATGAAATGTGTATATGATTAGATTAATGTCAATTATTAAATGACACTTGGTGGTACCCAAAAAAAAAAAAAAGAAATTGTAAATATTGACTTAATCAAGTCAACTATTGACCCATAATCTGTAATCTAATAACTCAATCTCTTATTCGAGTAAATATCCGAACTAGATTAACAATTTTTTTTTCCTACTTACCAAACTGGGAATCGATCGGTAACCATCAAAATTTACTGGGAATTGATCGATAACCATCAAAATTTACTGGGAGTCGATCGTTAACCATCAAAATTTTTATCCTTTAAATATGGGCCCCAAAGAGTGAGACTAAATGTCGTTTTGCATCGATTCCGAAATAAAAACAAGGTGTACCATATCATGCAAGTGAGAAAGAAAGGTTGCTCTATCGGAGGGGCGTACTCGTCACCATCTCTGCTGCTCCTGCACTACCCATGTTTTCATTTGCAACTAATCGATTCCATGATGTCATACCTTAAGGAAAAAGGACAATACGAACGGAAGAAATTATTGCAGGATGGTATCTATCATTATTAATAAGAATTAACATATATATATATATATATAAAATATTCTGTGAATCTATTAATTAATAAAGAATGCCACCCACCGTTCTGCTATTCAAATTTTCTTTTGCCTGGAATGATATTTTATTTGTATATTATCCATTTTATATAAATTTTTTCACACAACTCGCTCATATTTCAAATTCTAACATTTAGGAGTGCTATATATCCCCCACCACACTGCCTAACCTCGACTGTGCATGGTAAGCTGCAGACATGGAATCAAGAAACTTCCTTCGATTCCTCCTTATATTTGTGAGTGCAGCGCTTGTCTTCTTACTCGTCACCTGGGTTGATCTACCCTCCGCCCCACCATCAGCTATCCCCGAACTCTTCGGCTGCGCCGCCAACTCCCGGCGGTGCCCCTATAAGAACCGCTTCCAGTTGCTCAAAAACGGTCCCGACCGCACCGCCGGTCGCCACCATGAGTCGGACGAGCCTCACCATCCTCTGGACCCTCTGACCATGAAGGAGTTCAACAAGGTCCGTGGCATCCTGAGATCACACGAGCTTTTCAAGTCATCGCCTTTTGCTCTTCACTCCGTCGAGCTCGAGGAGCCCGAGAAATCGGTGGTCCAAAACTGGCGAAAGGGCGACCCCTTGTTCCCGAGAAAGGCAGCCGTGGTGGCGCGTGTGAAAGGCAAGGCCTACATGTTAACGGTGGACATAAGCACCGGCGATGTGGCCGTACAGGAAGCAAACCATTTCTCCGGTTACCCAGTCATGACAATTGAGGACGTGTTGTCGACAGCATTGGCGCCGCTGTCCAACGCTGATTTTAACCGTACGATCATCGAGCGTGGGGTGGATCCCAAGGATCTGGTGTGCTTGCCAATCTCTCCGGGTTGGTATGGTAAGAAAGAGGAGAACAGGAGACTGATTAAGATACAGTGCTTCTCCAAGAAGGGCACAGCAAACTTCTACATGAGACCAATAGAAGGGTTGACCGTGCTGCTTGATATGGACTCCAAAGAGGTGCTGGAGATATCCGATAAGGCCAGGAACACACCGTTACCGAAGGCCGACAACACGGACTACCGTTATTCTGCGCTGAAGGCCAACAAGACGAACTTGGTCAACCCCATCTCCCTGGAGCAACGGAAAGGACCGAGCTTTACCGTAGAGGATGAGCACTTTGTGAAATGGGCAAACTGGGAATTTCACCTCAAACCCGACCCGAGAGCTGGTGTGATAATCTCTCGGGCCAGGGTCCGGGACCCGGATAGTGGGGAGGTCAGGAATGTTATGTACAAGGGGTTTACTTCTGAATTGTTTGTCCCTTATATGGACCCAACCGATGCCTGGTATTTCAAGACGTATATGGATGGCGGCGAATATGGGTTCGGGTTGCAGGCCATGTCACTCGACCCGCTTAATGATTGTCCCCGGAATGCTCATTATATGGACGGTGTGTTCGCCGCCGGTGATGGGACTCCGTATGTGCGATCAAACATGATTTGTGTGTTCGAGAGGTATGCCGGCGATATTGGGTGGCGGCACTCCGAGTCTCCAATTACCGGGATGGAGGTAAGGAGCTCCGAATCCGAGAACGGGTAAATCTTGTCAATAATTAAATCATACTCCGAAAGATTAGCTAAGCCACAGTTTTGCAAGACAAGGTGTGTTTGATATACGTACGACACATGGCAGGATGGTATAAGATAATAAACTAATATATATTTTAGGATAAAATTAATTTATTTTATATTATTATATCGCGTCTCATATCTTAAATACAAAAAAAAAGTAAAGTTTATATTTTTATTCGTGTTAGTGCTAAAGATTTCAACTATTATTTAACTTAAGAATTTAGTAGATTTACCACGAGGTCGATGATAACTTTTTTTTTTTTTTTTTGGATAAACATTCGAGTCTTCGTTATACACGGAAGAGTTCAATTGAGATGGAGTCTCCACAATATCTAAGATATTTAGAAAGGTGCTCCTGGCGCAACGGTATCCATGTAGATAATGTAAGCTTTTCTTGTTGTTAACATTTTACATAAAATGATAAAATTGAGGAGGAGACGGCGGCGGCTATCGTACGGTATCTGTTCTGTCATGTAATATGTGTAAAGGTTGGCTTTTAAGTGGACATGGGAAGAGAGTCGTGGCAAAACCACGCACGCTTTATTTTCTTTCATTTAAAAAAAAAAAAAGAGTATTTTATGAATTTTTGTTTTTTTTTTTATTGCTATCTCTTTACACATGACATGACCACCAACCAATTTTTATTGTTTGTGTAAATGACGTAGAAATGCCAAATTCCTGTCGCTGTCTGTTTGGGCAGATTATGGAGGTAAGGCCAAAGGTGACGCTCGTGGCTAGAATGGCAGCGTCAGTGGCCAACTATGATTACATCGTTGATTGGGAGTTCCAAACGGATGGACTGATCAGGGTTAAGGTTGGTGCCCATCATCTCATTCAGAACTCTCTCTCTCTCTCTCTCTCTCTCTCTCTCTCTTTCTCTCTCTCTCTCTATATAAAAGAATCTGTTCTTTTGTGGTAAAAAATGTTGATGGAAATATCGTGGGCGTGTGATGTATCCCCACCTGCTTTAATTTTTTTCAAGGTTTGATAAAAAAAGAAAGATTGGAGACTTGTTTGGAATCAGGTTTTGATAGAACTCAATTTAATTTTAGGTATATAATTCAATTCGAATTAAAATTGAATTGAACTTTACTTGGAGTCTCAAACAAGCTATTAATTTTATATGAATTTTCATGGATTTTGCGTTTGGACTTTTCCAAGTCTAGCTTCTCTGCTGGTTTGACATTTGGGGGTTCACAGGTTGGACTTAGTGGCATTTTGATGGTGAAAGGCACGTCTTACGGGAACATGAACCAAGTGCCAGGCCACAAAAACCTCTACGGAACGCTACTATCAGAAAACATTATTGGCGTCATCCATGACCATTTTGTCACATTTTATCTTGACATGGACATTGATGGCTCCGATAATTCCTTCGTAAATGTGGGCATAAAAAAGCAAATGACCTCACCAGGAGAATCCCCAAGAAGAAGCTACTTAAAAGCAGTGAGGAAAGTGGCCAAGACGGAGAAGGATGCACAAATTCATCTTAAACTCTATGACCCGTCCGAATTCCATGTCATCAACCCGAATAAAAAGACCCGGATCGGGAACCCGGTCGGGTATAAGGTGGTTTGCTGGTACAGCTGCTAGCTTGCTGGATCATGACGACCCTCCACAAAAACGTGCTGCGTTTACAAACAATCAAATATGGGTCACTCCGTATAACCGGAGCGAGCAGTGGGCTGGTGGTCTATTTGCGTACCAAAGTCAGGGTGATGACAATCTTGCCGTGTGGTCTGACAGGTGAATATTTCTATCTACTTCGAGGAATTAAAATTCATCCTTTTCAACACACATTACTATTCAAAGAGAACATTTCAACTTAGTGATGGTCAAGTCGTAAAGCATGCATTGAATTTCTGAAGCATGTCGTTGTCATATCATTTATCGTTTCAAAAGCAAGATTCCTGCATTGAATTTATACGGTTATCTTGAAAAGATAAGATCTGATTTGACTGAGTTTTTGAAAGATTACGATACAATCTCGGTGATTTATGGTTAAAATTATATACATGCAATTAATTTGATGTATTATATATATATGTGTGTGTGCGCGTGTGTGTGTGTGTACGTATTATATTTTGATAAATTTTTATTATATAATTTTAATTTTAAAATATATAATTACAATTAATAATAACAAATATAAATATAAAATTGGTGTTTATAATACGGCAATATTAACTTGTATTTGAGGCATATCAAATTATTATTATTATTATTATTATTATTATTTGTATGACTAACCTCATGAGTTATATGTATCTGTGTTTAATTTCTCAAACACATATTATTTGCAGGGATCGACCGATCGAGAATAAGGACATTGTGTTGTGGTACACGTTAGGATTCCACCACATTCCATGCCAAGAGGATTTCCCCATCATGCCGACCGTGTCATCGAGCTTTGATTTGAAGCCGGTCAATTTCTTTGAAAGCAACCCCATTCTTCGTGTGCCACCCAATGTTGAGAAGGATTTGCCTGTTTGCAAGCCTGCTGCCGATGCTTGAAGAACATATTGTTGGCCTTGCATTTTAGGATTTGCATGCGAAATATCAGTCTTTTGACTTTGATCAGTGTGGATGTATGCTAATAATAACTCACTCGACAAAATGTGGTGACAAATTTATTCATCACTATTCAAAATGGGCCGGTTACTATTACCCAAAAATAAATAATGGGCTGTGGTTGTGGTTTTGTGTTTGTGAACGTCTCTGATAAGCCGAATAGGCCTCTTGATGGACCACAAGAAATATGTCAATGCTGCTTCCGTGCTGAGAGAGATGCGAGAGTCAAGCAAGCAAGAGGAACTGTGTAGCGTCACAGCATGTTCAACTCCACCGTACGCTTTGGTGAGGATTTAAATCTATGATCACATAATATGAAAGAAATGTTCTAACTATTTAGACCACACAATTGGTGCTATATATATATATATATATATTGTTAATGATCATGCATCCTTATAAGTTAGTTGTAAGGACCAATTAGTCGGATTTTAAGACACAGTGGCTTCATAATGTGTTATTTTCATTAAATAATTAAAAATTTTCAAATTTAAGTTTTCTGCCAAAAAAAAAACGAAGATCTAAAGAATTCACGTACAAAAATCAAGAAATCGTGATAATAAACTTTAATAGACAGTACAAATTTTACTTCATTGATATGGATATCATGAACACACACTTATTGTTTACTACACCCAATATTCAATCCAATACATACCAAGAGACAACCTTAGTCTTGGATGTAGAGATCTGAATTGGAAAGCCTAGGTGTTGGTATGGCAAGCAAAGGCTTCATTTTCTTGACGACAATCCCAGACTTTTCAGAGAATTCCAGCGTTGTGTCACAGGGCAGCTTCCAATCAAATGAATGCAGATATGAAGCAAGTTGGTGCATTAGCATCTTCTCTGCTAAGGGAATCCCTGCACAGCCACGTCTCCCGGATCCAAATGGAAGATACTGAAAATTGTTCCCCCATAAATCAAATTTGATGGATTCAGCACCGTGAAATCTCTCAGGTTGAAATTCCAGGGGCCGTTCCCAAAGCTTAGGATCCCTGTGTATGGCATAAGCATTCAAGAAGACTGTACTACCCCTTGGAATGGTATATTCGCCTAGCTTGCATGAGTTGCTTGGGCAACGAGGTACCAATAATGGGAGTGCAGGATGCAAACGCAATGTCTCCTTGACGACAGCTTGTAGGTAACGGAATTCGGGCAAATGAAACTCTTCTACCATGTTATTCACCCCCACAACTTCATCCAGCTCTTGATGGACTTTTTCCATTATTTCTCGATGTTGCATTAGCTCTGCCATAGTCCATTCTACCATGGTTGATGTTGTGTCCATCCCACCAATAACAATATCCTATCAAGAACGATCATTGGATAGCATCGTCGAGGCTCCACTATGGTCTATAGAAACTATACTTAAAGCCAATCATATGAAGCACGTACATGATATGTTTACTTAATTATTTTTTGTCAGTATAGCAGATATTGGATTTTATCTTGAGTTAATTTGACTCTTTTAAAGGAAGAGTCAAATTAAAAAAACTCTAACGTACGTGTATTTTGTTATATGAATATTGGGAAAGATTATTTTCGATATTGTGTCGGTCATGTTTTGGGTAGTGATTTTGTGCTGGTTATGCTGGTCAGGTTTCTATATGGTGTAATTTCAAGCTTCTTGCAGTGACTCTGGTGATTTGGTGTTGGGGAACTTTTGGGGTATCCTTAATTTTTGATACAAAAAAAAAAAAAAAAAAACAAAACAAAGAAGTTCCCATAATCATTAACCTAAACAATGCGCGGAAAACACACCTTGAGGATGCCCTTGAGTTGGATTTCAGTAAATGACATTGAATCATCCTGATAGTCCTTTAGCTCCAAGAGAATCTGCAGGAAGTCTTTTTTCCGTTCATTCTTCTCAAACCCAACGCTTTTGTCCTCATTCAAATTTGAACCTTTCTCTATAATGGCATTGAGAAATTTCTCAATACGAGCCCCAACTTTCTTTGTCTGCCTCTCTATGCCTTGTATGTCCAACCTTGCAAGCAGGGGAAAGTGGTCGGAAATATTTGGTCTTCCCATTAGCACCATAAGCTCCATTATCGATTTCCTGAACTCTGCCACAAGTTTTGCACCTTCCTCTCCTTCCAGCGTGCCACCCCATAAAATTCTCATAATTGCATTGGCGTTTGTTGCAAAAGCCAACTCACCGAGGTCTACCGGCTTGCCAATATTCTTATGGACGTACCCAATCGCCATCTTAACCGCCTCCTTTCTCAGAGCATAAGAAGCTTCAAGGCTTGTATTACTAAGCATATGACTCACAAATACCCTTCGCATCCTTTTCCAGTCCGGACCATAGGCAGACCAAGATATACTATTTCCACCGGATGACAAAATCCAGGCAGCAATGGGGGGATCGCGGTCTGCAAACGTCATGTCTTGCTCGCGAACGACTTCCTTGGCCAGTGATGGTGAGTTAACTACTACACATAATTTTTGTCCTAGCCAAAGCTTGTAGATAGGACCATAAACCTCAGCCAATTCCGTGAATTTCTTATGGAGGTCTTCACCAAGAAATGGAAGATATCCAACTATTGGCAAACCGACAGGACCAGGCGGCAACGAAGCGAGTGCCTTCTTTGATTTCATGACATTCCAGAGGAGCCAGAACACCACACATACTGCGATTGATATGGCAAGAGCATCTCCGGAAAATTCGTCTCTCTTGTAGATAGCATCCCACCATGACGGGAAGCTATAAAGGACGCCGAAGTCCATCATTTTGGTGATTAGCGCTTGTTAATGACTTTGGCCTATGGAAACAAATGCAATCCGGCTCACACAACAAGTGTAATTCGGCAAAAGTTTTAGTCGTTTGTTATTGTTTTTTTTTTTGTCGTTTGTTGGCACTACTTTGAAGAGACAAAGATTCAACAGCTGTAGGAGCATTTTTTCATTGATTGTTATCTATTTGGAACCAAATTGCTTGCAGAATGATGCAATTGACAGCCGCAACCACACAATGTCAGAGCAATTAGGCGTTTGACCTGTAAATTCTTCGTTAGTCTGCTGGAGAAGGGCCCCGCGCCACTGAACCAATCGCTCTAGCGGCCAATATGTCAAATTTTTTCAATTTTTTTATTATTATAAATTTACTGTTACTTCCTTTTCCATGTGAGCTGGTTGGCTGGCTGGCTTGCTTGCTTAGGTCCCCTACAATTCCTGCATGTGTCCATTGGTACTTCCGGCGAATTTGTGACTTTGATGAGAGTGCCGATATTAATGAGAGATGTCGAATTGTTATTTTTCTCTTTGTTTGCTCATGGGGACCCTAACTCGACTTCATAATCCCTTGATCGTTCAAGACCTAACATCACCGAGAAAAAAAAAAATAAATAAATAAATGAAAAGAAACGGACGCGGCTCAATATATCTCAGCATATATTTTGTCATAATAAAACAAACAATAATTATAGCGGTGCAATGTATGGGTTCCACGAGAAAGCACAAGTGAGACATATCTGCTCGATCGATTTGACCCTTCCTGAATCAGAATTGCTTTAAACTGAGAGCAAATCTTCATCGTATCATATGGTGTTTTTGATCTAGCAGTTGTGAGCACATACCCACGTTCCCACTTCATGATTTGCCATTCTTAATATACTTGGGGGCAACGTTTTCAGACGCTGAGCCAAAAAGTTAATTACAAGTTGCGAGAAATTAATTGTCTATATGTTTAGCCCAATATTAAAAAGCCAACTTTGAATCGTGTGTTTGTTGATCGTGTGGTCTCACCGTCAGAATCCCTCCAAGTGAATTTATCGTGGTATCACATTTTAATTTAAATCTAAATATTAATTTATAGTTATTTTCCCCCTTTTTTGTATATAAATTTTTAACCATATATTTAAAACATTCACACTTTAAATTTTAATAATGTTGAAGTTCCTCATTTTGGTGGGTAGAGTTTCTTAATGAATTGGCTTATGGAAACAAATGAGATACAACTCACAGAAAATATGTAATCCCACAAAAGTTTACCTAAAAATATCAATTATTTACTAATAACTATCTGATAGAGTATATTTTTTAAATTATATTTTAAAATTTAAGATATAAATTATTATATAATGCATTTTGGAGTATTTTAAATATAACTTTAAAAAAATTATATTGCACACTCTGCATTTAGGACGTAGTAACAAACGTCACTTTTTATTATTAAATGCAACAAACAACATCTTGATGTTTAATTTCTCAAATAAAACTACTATTCGGTATGTCTTTGTTAAAAAGGTCGAAACAATTGTGAAAATATTATTATTATTATTGATATGAACTGATTAAAATATTGCTAATGTGTAGAAAAGATCGAAAGTTAGAATCTAAATACAACTATTTGAATTTTAAAATATAATTATTTTCACTATAATTATATAAATAAAATTAAACCAAAATTAAATCATAATAATAATAAAAGAAACAAACTTCTTTTTTCGCAGCTGCCCAACACATACAAACAGGGAGATGGATTCCATAAACGATGTATATTCCAATATATTATCATGAAAGCTACAATCCTCGAGATGTTGTCACTGCAAAAATGGCACGAGCATGCTGGAAAGCTATGTCGTCAGTTGCAATAATAAAAGGCCTGCCACCACACTGAGCTCAGAATATAGGCCCATTTTGCCTGTTGTCTTCTCTTGGATAAAAAGAAAGTGTTCATAAGGAGAAAAGATTTTTAAATATTTAAATAAATAATAAATTTGTCAAATTTTAAAATATTAGGTGTGGGAGTTTAAAATTGAGAATAAATTTAAGCATAATTCGAGTAAATAGAAAATTCATAAACTTAACATTACATCTTAACATAAAATTTTAAAATATTATATTTATATATTTTTATTTATGAACTATTTATTCCTTTTATTGACGTAAACTTTTTAATATATATTTATATTCTAACACTAGAAATCTCAATATTTTTATAGTTGCTTTCAATCTATTCGTCTGTAATTTCACGTTGTCCCCCCCCCCCCCCCCCCCCAAACCAAAAACAAAAAAAAGAAAGAAGTCTATATGTAGATGCATGGGATTGATCCAAAAATGCCTCTAGGATTTTGTACAAAACATAATATAGAGTTGATGGTGCTACATATGTTGATGAAACATAACCAAAGGCAGAACAAGGAATTTTTGTCTGTAGGATTTTGGGTAGATATTGTAAACTGAGAATCAATTAAACATCTTTTGAGAGACCATTGTCCTCTTCTGTTCTCAACGGAGGCAAACAAAGGAAGATCTCATTACATCAATTGTTGATAACTTTCAAAATACTTACCAAAAGTTACCTTGGTTTTCAATTCACTAAATGGTAATTAATTCCAGCGTCACTGAAGCACGAAACTTTACTTACGTCAGTGTACACTTTTCATGATCATGCACAACTTTTATATCTCATTTAGCAAGATATCAGTTCACGGACAAAAGAGAGTTTTACTTTGAGACAAGACATTTAAGTTTATGGTTGTTCAACTTGCTAGTAATCTTTTCTGGTAGAGGACTTGTAGTTAACTCCTTTTATGGTCCATTTGAATTGAAGAAGGAGAGTTAGATTATTTGTTGTTGTTACCCTTTCAACCACCATTGACACACATTTGCAAAAGAGGGATGATTTAGCATGTCATTACAAGGTTTACACCATTAATTTTGCTTTTCATAGAGTTGTTATCGCTCTGCCAAAAAATTACAAAAACGCTTGGAAAAAAAGATATATATAACATCGAGTCCGAAGACTTGAAATAACCGTAAAGTGTTCCTATTCATGCCCGAAAGTCTAGTCCCAAGCCCGAAGTTAGCCTGACGTTAATCGTATAATCTAGTTGGATTGTTGAATACTCGTATGAGGTAGTCTCAATGACTGCATTCGCAACTTCATTATGATCCCATGACCGAAATAAAAGAATTAAAAGAAAAAAATTATAAAGCGATATCATAGATAAATAAGATTGAGCCTGAATTTATAAATATCTAATTATATAAAATTATTAATTGTTATACTTTTTGTACATAATAATAAATGATTATAATTAAATGATATAAGTCCTTGTTTAATTGTATCTATTTACAATGAAATTTTAAAAGTTTATCCAAAGTTTCCTTGAACTTAGTAAGACCAACTTCTCTACTACTGCTTGCAATTGCTAATTATTTAAGATCTTGGATTCCTCGTCATCCGAGATCACATAGAAAATAACCTCTGACTTTGAGTAGGCAGGTAAGTTGTACTTATACCTGTAAAACGTGCCCACTTTATAGAATTTTGAGGATCAACAACTCTAAGAGCCGAAGGTAATGGATATATTAAAAAAAAATACTTAAGATTAGTCATGATGGGATTATTGTTTCAAGTGCAATCAAATTAGTAAGCGCAGCCTGCTCAAATTCCCTTTTCCCCTTCTTATTTAATTCCCTTTTTCTCATAAGCACCCACTCTCGACGATGGGCATCCCCTCTCGACGATGGCAAGGTAACCTTGTGGGGCGTCTGTCCTTCACTTATATTTCATTATCGACCACATAAACGATAAGGAACCCACTAAACTATAAGGACGACTATGCCACTTTCCACTCTTTAAACAATCCATCATCTTAGAAAATGTCTGCAGCAGCTCCTCTGTCGCTCTCTGTCTTTCCCATCCCCAAGTTCACAGGAAGGAAATGAAATTATTTCTTCACTTGTTCTTTACACTCACAACAAAAGAGTTAAAAAAAAAAAAAAAGAAAAAAACAATTTCCACTTCTCCTGAAGTGTAAATACAGACTATACAGATGTTAAAAACATTTTGGGAAGATCACACTTGCTCTTGCATATAAGAATACAAAATTGTGTGACACCAAAATAAGTAATGCCACATTCTAAAAATTTTAGCTTGATTTGTATCACTGTTTGACTTGCTGGGAGAGAAACCTCTTTAGAAAGCTAGGTTTACATGAACCACCCCACAATAATTCCTCTAACTGAGAGTCTGAAAAATTATTAAATATGGTTTCATCTCTATTTTTATAGAAAGAACTCTTTTTATTTGAATGAATGACCTCAAAATCATAATGAAGTAATTTTATTTTTATATCAAGACTCATATTTCTGTACATTATCTAATACAAACAGAATTCGACACATTAAGGGCTTAAATTCATATGCACGTGGTACTTTTGTCACGTATTCATATTAGACTCAAGAATTTTCCTCTATCATAGAAATTAGAATACGAACACTGCTAGCGCTTGTGATCTTCCACACCAAAAGTGTTTAATTTGATCTCATCAAAACAATCAAACCCAAAGTCACGAATTCCAAAATCTTGACAATCCAATAACCAGGTATAGTTATCCTCCCAGCATGAATTACCCATTTGGCTATTAGTATTTTCTGCTGCTGGAGGAATATTGTTCCATGATGGATCAAATAGAGGAGGCTCATCGATCCACAGGCTATTCAGTAACGTATCATCACTGCAAATGTTATCTATTAAAGCTGACGATTCATCCGTAGAACAATTTTCAGTTGGTGAGCTCCAGTTTTCCTCAGAGTTAGCAGTGCCATCATTTTCTTGCCTAAGATCGTTCCTGTTTTCTTCTAAAATATCAGCTTGTGATGAATCTTCTTGGGCAGGCTCGGCCTCTTTGTTTAAGGGCTCATGTGTCACAGGATCAATTCCCATCTTAAGAAGCTTTTTCTTGATGTGAGTATTCCAGTGATTCTTTATCTCATTGTCTGTCCTTCCAGGCATCCTTGCTGCTATTTTGGACCATCTATATATAACAATAAGAAAATAATGCATCAAAAACCAACACTAAAAATCGCAAGAGGAAATATTTTTGTATCGTTCATGGAAATCTTTAGGACTTAACAAACCAAATGGCTAAAGCTGCTTCATAAGAATACCATATCACTTCTAGAAAGCTGATTTCTAAACTAGATAATGTGTTGCAAAAAATCAGATGGAGCATTTTCTTGAAAGGGGCGGAACCATTTTTGAACTTGGCAATCTTTTAATTGAACTCTTTGTCACGTATGCAGCTGTTTGTTCCCTCGGATGTACATAGAAAGAAAAAAAAAATAAGAAACTGAAATACTGATAAAGTTTGAGTTGCGGAAACTTCTCTATGAAAACAGAGAAGTGATATGCATTTAACTCTTCCTAGGAGTGTCGTCTCTCGTTACTCATAGTTATGCACACACCTGCTTTCAAATAAGATGGTCCGAATGTGGTCAGGTATAGCAAGTTTGATTGCCAAACGCTTAAATTTAAATTGCCTTACCTGCTTTCACCATTGACAAGACATAAGAAAAAATAGCATACATAGTTTTTATTGCATGATCTTCCATCATATGTATTAATGACGTTGAAGAAAGAACATCAACCTGTTGCCAAGACGAGCATGAAGGTCAATAACCAATTGCTCTTCCGCTTCTGTAAGGAGCCCCCTCTTCAAGTCCGGGCGAAGATAGTTAGTCCATCGGAGCCGGCAACTCTTCCCGCATCGCCGAAGTCCGGCGAGCTTAGGCACAGCTCTCCAGCAGCACTGGCCATTGGTGAGAATGAAGTTGATCAGTTTCTTGTCTTCTTCAGCTGTCCATGGCCCTTTCTTCACCCCTAGTTTGTCACAGCAAGGTTGTCTGCCCATATCTACACTAATACGAGTGTATTTAATGAAAAAAAAAAAACCAACAAGAAGAAGAAGTCTCGCAAATACTGCCGGTAAAGACCCGAAAGCACCGCATCCACCTTTATATAATGCCATCATGGCTATGGAGTGCCTAGAAAATGTAAACATGTAAGTACACATAAGGAGAGAGGGAGAGAGAGATTCCGGGTTCCACCATCGGTTTGTGAAAGTGACATAGGAACTAGAATATATGGCTTGTTCTGCCCTGTACAGAGCTGTTGCTGCCGAAAATGAGTGAAAGGGAATGATGATAGGTGACCAAAGCATAGGCAGCAACATCTAATTAAGCATCCAGATAATTGAAAATGGAAAAGCTTAAAAAGAAAAAAAAAAAAGAGGAGAAATTCCCATTTTCCTACACAACCTTAATCCCTGATTGCAAGCTTACTCAACCATTTCGTCACTCATTTCTGCATCACTACGTTTGTCCATCCATGTGTTGCTTAAAAGCAGTAAGTCATAAATTAGCATTAACAGAGAGGTTTGCTAACCGTTGGATTCATCGAAAAAAAAAAAAGTCCGTTGAAATGGATTTTATCTAATTGATATATTCTTCATATAGTCCAAAATCTGGGTAGGTGGATAATGTATGAATCATGCTGTCATCAGCTTGTTGAGTGAGTTTGTGTGTGTGTGAGAGAGAGAGACAAATGAAAGTTAAATTAAACCAATCAATCATGACTTTCTGAATTGATGATTCTCACACTAACCAGTCGTCAGGATCAACCTTTCAGGTTCTTAGCATTTCATGGAGTATGGGATGATTAGTGTTGAATGAGCAATAGCTTTCTGCCCTGAAATTGGAGGGTACACAAGAATTCTAGCTGGTGGAAGCTCAGATTATAGTTGCAGGCAATTTTGCAACTGGAATTACTACCGTGACATCTTTGAGTGTTGGACTAATTTTTTAAATTAAAATGAACGTGTAATGTTTTGTAACTTGTTGACTAAGAATGACGATTATTTCATAAGAAAGTTTTATGTCATCTAATCATAGTAGAGAGGGACTCCGTATGATAAGATAATACATTATATACCACATGATTGCAACATCACAAAATGGAATTATTACAGGGACTCTTTTTTGTTTTTGGACATGAAATACATAAAACAGTTTCAAAATGGAAAAATAATGTAGAGAGAAAAAGTATAGAGAACTGGGGGAAAAAAGCAGACAGAATTTTTTTTTTTTTTTTTAAAAAGGGGAACTTAACAGCAAGGACATATAAAGACTCTCTACCTATTTTAATCTTTATTCTGTTCTATTATATAAATGAAAGATGGTGCAAAAAAAAAAAAAGAAATAAACAATTAGAGCTTAATAATCAAATACATGATGATTAAAAAAAAAAGAATACCCATAAAAAAATGAAAACTGCCTGTACTGACTTCTTGAATAATTATTTAAATAATTATCTTTCTGTGTCAAAGTCTAATATTATTTATCGAATATATCATATTTTGCCAGCAACAATTACTCGTGCAAAGTGGTTTTTTGAGCTATTCGATAAACAACCACAATAAAAAAGCACAACAAATGGAAATTAAAATAAAAGCGAAAAAGACAGAAGACATGATTAATTGCAACCTACGAAACGTAGGCATGTGCTGTGTGTACAATTCAAGTCAAGGAATTCATATGTTGCAAATAGTAATAAGAAAAGCCAACTCACTTCTTCTAACAGGACAGAGCCCTTTCCTCCACCATGTGTGACGAAGGCGCTTCAAATTGCAATTTAATCAACTATTTTGAATACGCAAAGGATGTATTCAAAATTGAAGTCCTGAACAATCCTGTCAATGGATGTTCATTGATGTGCTCTCATGTAACAGGTGAATCTCAGCCCCATGGACAAAATAAAAGAGGAAATATTGGCGCTCAACGATGATAGATTTGAACTTGATAGGTTCAGTTTCGTTGGTTGCAAAGAGCAGACTTGTTTGGAGTTTTCAAAATCTCATCCATCTCAAAATTTTCACAAAATGTTAGTTCAACCTTCGATGCAAAAAAATCGTCAAAATACAAAGGTTATGCTGTTTGATAAAAGCATATAGGTTTATATAAACTCAATTGTTGATGTGGCTAAGGGTAAAGGGTGTACAATAAATTTAAATCTAAAATTCTAGTCTCTTGTTTTACTCTGGGATCATAAATTCACATAATTCTAAGTTTGTTATAAATATTAACTATCAAAATCTTGTTTGGTTTATTTATTCTAAATTAATGTTATGATTATTATTATTACTACTGTTTATTGACTGCTAATTGTTATTTTTGTTTGATAATTAGTGTTACTGATCACTATTATTAGTAAATAAAATAAAATAATAATATTTAATTAACTTAATATCTTTTATTGCTATTTAAATAGTAAAATGACTAATTGAGAAAAAAAGACAGATAAACATTTTTTTTTTTTGGAACAGAGATAAACATATGTTTAGATGTATGTGCATATGCGTAAGACAAAGGAGGAGAAGACATAATATTCGATAACTTGCATTAAGTTCAGTCTTGTAAAAGTACAAAAAAAAAAAAATTCCGAGACATTTTGGCTTTAGGCCTCCAATGGTTACCCCCGGGGAAAAAAAAAACAAAAGAAAGAAGTGAGACAAAGCAAGAAAAGACTTCAGAGGGGGGTGGGGGAAGGTGGCCGTGCCTACCAAAGAAAATCCCATTGCAGAGCATTCTTGTATTGTTTCGGTTTCAAGAAAAATTAGTCAAAGTCCATGCTAGCAATCACACGCCAAGAAAAATAAATGGTTCCGACACACCAGTTGGGTTCAAACACATGAACTGAAGACCTTTCCATCTCTTGCTTTCCGTGATATATATATATATATAGTGGGGCAACATAGCATGAAAAGAGAGGTCGAGCTTAGCTAATGTTAATACGGATATTTCAGTCTTGTCTAAAATGTAATTTAAAGCTACCTTTTGAATTAGCTACCGTCGAAGAGACTTATTAGCAAACAGCAGGCTTTTAAGAAATTTGCCAAACACTTCCGCCGCCCATGCCGTTTGGAATTGAAAAGCAATCAGCACTCCCTAGAAGTTAAAATAAACACCCATTAAGCTACTAACTATGTTTATTTCATCCACTTATTTTATTATTTCATTTTTTCCTCCTCTCCCTTTTATTGGTGCCTAAACAACATTTATTCATTTCAAAGGGGGTTAATTAGCGTTTTGCCTTTTGTTTAAAGACAATAATAGAATTAAATGAAGATTGTCTAAACCTTAACGTTGCCGTTTTCTTATAAGCACGGATTACATAGTTTCTTCCTTCACTTAGACACACAAGTCATTAGCAGCTTGCTAAATCTCCTTGCCTTTCAAGTCCAATCATCATTCACCAGTGACATTTCCAAGAATCACATGTTGTATTTATGCTAATTCCTTCATTAAACTACATGGCCACATTGGATTTGAGATCTTGCTAAGTAGATACAATCCGAAGCACATCTTCAGATGCCGTCCACAAGAAATTATCTCGGCAGTTCCAATGTTTAAGTCATAATTAAATTGTTTCAGAAAAACATACGAATAATATAAAAATAGACACACTCATTAACGCAAGAATAAATTTTGACTTGATACGTAGAACTCACGATTCAATTGTGTTTCAATAATATTTTATTCTTATGTCTTTAACTGTTTTGTGTTAAACTCTTTCTTGATCTGAATATGACCCTTCCATCTTTTTGAACCATCACATAGAAATCACACGACATCTAGAGATTTTGATGACCAACCTATGTAGCCATCTGTTACTCTCTTGCACGCTTAGTCTTCCCGACGGTTCTCCGTGTCAAAGTTCATTTTTAAGAACTTGACCTTATGATGTTCAATACATTGTATGATATGTAAACATATTCATATATAACCCTTAGTTCAAAATTCTCTAGATTTTTCAATTTTTTTTTTGTAATTTGGTATTTTTAATTTATAATTTTTCATCATCTGGTGTATAATTTCTTGTTTATATAAATTATTTTCCCACATATATCTAAGGAGAAACGAATTGAAGAATTAAAATTGATAGAAAGCAAACAATAGAGAATTCAGAGGATTCTAACAACAATTAATAGCTAAAATCCTTTCGTCCCTACCAAAGCTAGGCTACAATGAATGGGGTGACTTGGCGTTCATCAAAGTAACTATACCTCCATTTGTCACATTAATGTCAACTTAATGAGTTATTGCCATTTTGACAAGTTTGTTTTCTACTCCCCTCTCTTTCTGCGCGTGTTAAAATATTATTGCTTTCTGATTTGAACTTTGACATATCTAATGAACTGAGCTAACTAACATTAGCTGCATTAATTATTTAAAACCAGCTATTGGAATGTGGGATTTGTGGCTTCAAATTCCCCCAGTTGTCTAGATGATGAGCCTCAAAACGGTACATTGCATGATCATGCCTCAAACACCATCGAGCAACACTATAGCGACTTAAGAACCACCAAATGGGAACTCCAAGCTTGTGCCAACCAAATTGTAAATAATTTGTCTGTAACAATACTGTTATGTTGTGGTGTCCCTTCTGCTATTCATTACATTGTCTCGTTACGTAAGTTTTGAGTAATGTGGGCGTCATTAAGGGGAACTTTCAGCTAAGTCCATAATGTCATTAACCGTAGAAGTCAGCGGGTACATGAGTGGCCGAAATGCAAATAAATGCCATTGCGTCAAGAGATTGAGATGAGATTCTCGTTTAAAAGGAAAGACATGCTTCTATTTTAAATTTCAGATTTTAAACTACAAATTTCAAGGTGTTTCAAATTTGAAATGGAGTTCTTTTGTTTTTCGTTTGTTTGTTTTTTTTTTTTTTCAATTTAGCCTTGCCTTTGGATGAGAATTCAAAAAGAAAGTACAAGTACAAAATTTTGTCAACAACGTGACATTGTAGTGGGGCGAGGGACTCATGTTCAACCCACTAAAAAGAAGAAAAAAAAAAAGTACATCTACCCAAAAAAAAAAAAAACAAAAACCCTGGCGTCCGTACAATATTTCCGTCGAATAATATGAGGACCAAATTTGTTAAAGTACAAACTTAGACATTGGTATTTTCAGTTTTTTTTTTTTTTTTTTTTGTTTGGGTCTTGCAAAGACAAAACAGAGATCGTAGGATGAAAAAATTGACGATGGGCGTAGAAAATGGGAGGGAGATGTACTCGGTCAAGACCCGGCATTTGGTTGGAAGGCCAGTCTACCCCAAACTTTAAGCAGATGTAGATGCATACTTTTTGGCTAGCGGCATTGAAACTTCATCGTCTACATTGATAATGACATGAATGACTGATCAATGTGAAAGGTGGTGGGGTTTATATTTGGCCAACCATGATCACAGACGGCGAAGAAATTGGAGGTCGATGATGTCCCAAATACGGCACTGAATTCTCATATTGACCCGTGTCTTTAACTCAAAAAAGACTCGCCGTTGGTGGGCTATTCCCGGTGGGTCAGAGCTCATTATTTCCTTGTCCGCACAGTGAAGAAGGAACTTAAACACACAGCCATTGGAGAGTTAAAAAAAAAAAAAAAAAAAAAAATAGTGTATTCACTCATTCCAGTACACCATAACACCTTTTAATCTCACAAAAAGGTTAAGCCATTAATAGGAACGTCAAACCATTAACAAAAAAAAAAAAAGGCTTGAATTTGACACAAAGATGTTTTCTAATTAGGCCTATTTGTTAGAAAATAATTTGCTAATGAACATTATTTATTGGGAAAAACTTCGAAAAGAGATTTTTTTCACTGTTTAGCTGTGTTGTTAAAGAATATTTCCCTAACTTTAATTGTTGTAGAGCAAAATTAAAATGACAAAATCAAGAGCTTTGACATAAATTAATAAAAAAATATATTTAATTAACTCCCACCTGTTGAAGTACTAAGTGAGGTCAATAATGAAGGGAAGTTTTAAGTCCCCACCTGTTGTGAGTATTGTCTTCCTCAATACTAAAAAGTCAAAACACACATTCACCTAAAAGATAAACTTGGAGTCGAAACGTTTGACCAATGATTTTATTATCGAAATCCCACTGCACTAAAACATGGATTTAAAATTAAAATGTCTCATGGGGCACTAGGCCCGGGTGACGATGAACCTGCCAAGAACTATTGAGCTTGGGCTTTATCGTATAACATTATAATAATAATAGTTACTTTTGCCTTCAGTGTGTTCATGTCTCTGGATCCAAAAAGTCTAAATAAGACTCGAGTACTTGTAACCTGCCATCAGGATTCTTGTCGACCACTTTTTCAAGTGCGTCCTTGTCATGTGTGCTGAGTACTCAAACACTGAGATCAGACGAATGTTATACTTATTACATAATTAAAGGTGAGTAAATTTATGTAAACGAACTTAATTTAACACACCCCAAATATAAGTATTTAAATTATTTTATTGTAATCATTAATAACATATTTTTAGTTTTAATATACAATCGTAATTAATGATAAAAATACAAATAAACATTCATTAATAGTGATAATGATAATACAATGTACACTCATTTATAAGGCTTTATACTCATATAATGTGTATGGATAAAAATTTCTTTCTTTTGATACGAAGATGACAAGTTAGAGACATACATACATACTGTGTTTCTTAGCAGAGCATTGAACTTCTAAACAAAAACTTTCAAGGTGCCAAGACAAAGTAACCATACGGACCTCAAGTCCATTCAACAGCTTCTTTGTTACAGATGTAAGCGGATTCCGAAATGCTTTCAATTTAAATCCAATCCGTGAACCCAATTTCAAAAACTGGTTTTTTTTTTTTCCTGCTAGCGTAAGGCTGATTTCACTTTACCTGATCAACACTCTTATGTAAAAAGCATATATTACTCTGGGTTTCACACAAAGCCTACATAGTCTGAATAAATGAGATACATCAGCAGCAACAGAATAATGCAGAATAACTTAAAAATCTCCAAAATGTGGAAATGCAGCCCTCCAGAATAACAGCCCTCTCGTAGCTACCCAATCCCCAAATGGCTCCAAAGAACAATGTAGGCGGCTTAATGGAACGAGAAAGAAGCCAACAACAGAACCACCACGCTTGTAAATCCAGTCCATGCCATCCTGCTGCCGTCGTTTCCTGGAACTGCCGTAAAGGTTTTTACACATAAATAGCAACGTTACAAGTCAGAACATCAGGGTCCCATAGCCATGGGCATCGTTCCTTTTTTTTAATAAAATGTCTATAACCAGAAATAAAGAGCAAATAATAATTAAAAAATATATATTTCATCATGATCCGAAAGTCATGTTACACAAGACTTTCTCCAAGCCCGTAAAGTGGGAGCAGTAAACAAGACAGTACAGGGAGGATAGTAACGCAGGTTTTCTAGGTATTGTGCCCATTTCTACATGACAATGATCCAAATGTGAAATGGAATTCATTCCTATCTTTAGAAACACGGCTAAAGGATGGAACAAGATCAGCCACTTTTGTAATCCTAATTCCCAACCCATAATTGTTGGCAATGAAATGGAGACAAAGATATTATATAAAGTGGGGTTTAGGCAACAAAAGCAATTCCATGATTGGCGCAGACCAGTCAAAATAGCTGGCGCTGAAAGCATCGCATCATCCCACATTTACAATCACGAGACATCCATTACGGCCCGTTAATTGAGTAATTCGCTAGGTTCGAAATTTAGAACAAGATTCACTGAATTACCAATAAACAGCATTGCAAGCAATGTTACTCAAACCAATAATAATGTCCAATCAGGCCGGGTGGTCCGGTCATGCCTCAAGTACATCGGTTTTTAAATTCATCAAAAAAAATTTATATTAAATTTTACATATTTTAGTTCTTGAAGAGCTATAAGATATTGATTTTTTTTTTGGTCAATTAATACAAGTTGTATAAAGTTGAGTTAAGTTGGATTATTTTTTATGGAGCAGATTTTTACACCTCTAAGAAAAATGTGAGATTTCTTTTTTCTTGTTCAAATATTAGTACTTGCATCCACATCTCTAGGGATGATTATGAATTCAGATTAAGAAAAAATTGCAAAATATCTGACAATAATTGACGAATCAAACCAGAAGAAAATGATAACCTCTTCTCAAAGGAAATGAAAAAAGTCGAACACACATATATATAAGAAAAAAAGTTATAAGAAGATGGTTAAATCGCTAGGAATTCAGATTATATTTACAATTATCAGTTTCAACTTAAGTTACTAAACTTGAGACAGAGTGATTCACTTGATGGAATTATGAACTGAATAACCAACGGAGGGTGCATAAGAAATGATTTAAGGTTCCACGGGTGAAAAAAAAATTATGTGAAATGAATTTGCAAAAAGTCTCGAATCCGTTGAATGCCTTTGCATTAAGAGAGAAAATGAGAAATTTACCAGGAGGCGATGATGCCTGCAGGCCAGTGGGGGAGGACGCGGACCCGGAAGCACCTGTTGCAGAAAATATATATTCTAATTAATAAACAATTTTCAAGTATATTGCAACCAGGACATGCATGAAGCCTCCAGAAAGAATGTGAGATGGAAAATAAGCAGATCAAGTCGGATTCCGGTTGATTTTACTCGGATTTCAAATTTATCAGATTATGATTTCAAATACATCTAAGTTTTGAATTTATCGGTTTTTTTTTTTGATATATTAAGTTTTGCATATTTTGATTCTTGGCGAGCTATAAGCTGTTGATTTTTTCAATTAATACGAATTCGGTTAACCTTGGTTAAGTCAGCTTTATTTATTTATTTATTCTTTTGTTAGAAGATTATTACTTACATTCACATCTCTAAGGATGATTGTGAATTAAGATTAAGAGAAAAAAAAAAAAACTGCAAAATTTCTGACAATAATTAACCCATTAATCACAAGTGAAAAACTTTAACCCAGAAATCACCAAGATCTTACAAATTTAATTACCTGTTTTGCAAGCACTGAGATCAACTTTCAACCCACATCTCTGGGTGAGCTGGAGGGCCTGAGTGACGTTGATGCCATACGAAGATAGCAAACTGGGTCTGTTGTAGAGGTTGCAGATGCAAGGAAGCTCGTTGTTCACTGCGTCTTTGACGGGGTTACAGCAGCTGGACGGCGGCTTGGCCGTGCCGTTGAGGTAGTCAGCGCACGGTACCAGCTTCGTTGCACAAGGTGGGATGTTTTGTGCTGTCGCTAAGATTGTCGAGCTGACGAAGAAAGCCACTGCCATCACCAGCAAGAAAGACAACATCTTCATCGAGGAAGCCATTCTCATCAGTTCTTTCTTCTTGATTGTTGGGTGGATTTAGAAGCCTGCGTCTTTTGGCTCTCTTTTTAAAGTTTTTTTTTTTTTTGAGAGTAAATGTGTCTTCAGCTTATTTGTCTGTCTGAAAACTTTCTTCTTGGTTTGGTTTGGTCCACTTTATATGGTGAGTTCATGTGTGATCCTATACTCGAGTAGATTATGGTTCGATATGGAAAAGAAATGGAATAATTGTGGCTCTTTAAGCCTTCACCAAATGACCAGCCTTTTATATGAAAAATGAAAATGACCTAAACTTCTAAATTATAGATATGCCATATAACTACAAGCCATACTCTCACTAAACATGAAGTTCAAATCAAAGCCACCAAAAAAAAAAAAAGAAAGAAAAGAAGATGGAATGTACTTGGTGATCTAGGGAAGTCATGATTTATGGCTTGAATTTGAATTTGAGAATATAAATCCACAACTAAATTAAATTCAATTAAATTATGATTATTATTTATGTGATGTGTTATTTTATTTACAAAATAATTAATATATGATAATGTTGTATTCTCTTAATTTAGTTATATTATGGTAATTTTTAATTGCATATAAGTTGTTCGTAATTTTCATTTTCGTTTTTCTTGTTTTTGTCTAATTATTGTTGTCATTTGATTCTTGGGGTTGTATATTCGATGTAGTTAACAACAAACCCCTTGAAATTCCAAACCGAGTAACTCCAACTTTAATCAATTATAGGGTTGAAATAATTAGTCAAATTGTTACTAAATAATTGGTTTGAATATGAATTTTTCATAATGTAAGCTGAATACGAGCAATATTCTTGCAGTTGAATTCATTATGCTGTCTAAGATCATAAATTGTAACACAAACCAAATAAATTCGACATTTATTACACCAAATCTCCCAACAAGAACTAGAAACAGCAGTCGTGTCTCGTAAACGCGCCATGTTTTAAGTTGGTTGGGAGTTAGAATCATTATTGTGGTTTGAATTATTGACGTACTCATTACTGGCTTCTGTACAGGAGAAGAAGTACCCCAGCTGGTGGACGAATTGGAATCGCAAGTTAAACAGTAAATAAAACAAGTCATTTGAAAGAAAAAAAGGGTGTTGGGGGGGGGGGGGGTTAATTAAATAAATATGGTAGTTGTACCGCGACACTTCATGACAACTGACAAACAGGTGATCAATTGCCACCGAAGTTTGACGCTTCATCTGGCTACAATAAATAAGAAGACTCTATCTAATACATGCAGTTGAGTTTTTGGGAACAGAAAAATATAAATTCACAAAAAAAAAGAGGCTAGTTGTATAAAGGTAATATCAGACATATCCAACTTAACAGTAATAATTATATTTTTTTATTGACATGCTGCATCAAAAATTCCTATTTATTTAATCTTTCTGATGTAAAATGTGTCAATTGGTATAGCATGAAATGGTTACACTAAGTATTATGAAATTCATTTTTAGACGAGTTTAGTATAATAATCTAGTTTATTATATAATGTAAATTTCATGTAATTTTTGCTAATAAAATTATGAAGCAATTGCTTTCCCCATTTCCTTAACCCGAAAAAGACAGATGCATTGGATCCCCGTCTAATCTTTCATATTCTTTTTGTGAAGTGAAGTGTACACCTTAAAGAAAGCGAAAGCAAAAAAGTCAAAAACCATTAAACATGAATGAGATCAGTTCAGTGAAGCAAATAGCGTTATATTTCATCCAGAACGGATAACATTGTTGCCTAATTTTTGTGGAGGAGGCTTTTCCCTTTATTCCCATCTGAAAAACAGCCTGTTATCATTCTTCATCCCCATTTCAGGCAAAGTAAAATTAAAAAAAAAAAAATAAATATGATTTTTTTAATCTAAAAGTAATACTATCTAAACATATCCCATTGAATGAATAGTTATGGGATTACATCTTCTGGAATGGGAGCCCTCAGTCTCCTTCAAAATCTACCAGTTCAGGCTTACAAAAGATTGCAATTGGATCTTAATGCGGAGCATTCAACCAAAAAAAAAAAAAAAAAAGAGCACAAGTATGTAGCCACAAGTTCTAATAGCCACAGTGGGTTTGCAGTCACTTGCAAACATATGAATTTGCTATATTTTGTATTTTTTTAAAATATAAATATTATATTAAGTCACCAACAAAAAATAATCTTGTTACTTATGATATTTGTAAAATAAAAAATAATCTCAATTTTTTTCATTATTAAAATTTCCTTTTTTTATATAATTTATTAAGAAACTTATCAAATCATGTGTTATATCATAAAAATAACTCTTATAATTTCTATAATTTTTTACCCCTTTCTAATTTTTTTTTTTTTCCAATTAGTAAACATCTACTTACATCTAGGCAAATCAATGGGCAAGAGCTTTCTCTGAGAACAATCAGCCCATCATTAAATGGGCCATCCATTCCAATTAATTAGAGGCCCAATTATTAATCCTGTAGGCCCGTTATGTAAGTCGGGCTTAAAATCATCCGAGTTATTCTGCCGAAGAGATG
Source organism: Ceriops zippeliana (assembly GCA_037897445.1). NCBI lineage: Eukaryota > Viridiplantae > Streptophyta > Magnoliopsida > Malpighiales > Rhizophoraceae > Ceriops > Ceriops zippeliana. The sequence goes on along the minus strand of JBAPLH010000054.1, from coordinate 1,588,286 downwards.
GGCCACCAACTGCTTTCACAATATCAAGCGGTCCAACGGTCATAATTCCCGCCATCAACAGAAACCGTTGAAACAATACCAACACAAAGCAAAACCCAAAATGAGCAAGCAGCCGAACGGCTAACTCACAGTAGTAAAAAAGAAAAGTGCCACCAGATCGTCGCCAACGGCGGCCTTCGGGCGTGAAGCTGATAGGGTACTTTCTGGACGCCGAAGCGCAAATAGATTGACCTCAAAATCACGTGGCCTAAGGCCGCGGTCTGTGCTTTGTCCCTTTTGTTAATTAACTGTTTTTTATAACTGTAGTTATTTTACGTTTTATTTTATTTTGTTTTAATCGTCAAGTAGTAGTTAGTTTATTAAAATTGTGTTGTTGTTCGTAGCTTTTTTTTCAACCATTAGGTTATTTGTTTTCAACTTCTATTGTTGAAAAATAAAAATAGTACTTTCTATTTTTTTTTTTAATTATTTTTCTTCTCTAAATTTATTGTATAATTCTTTTTCTTCTATCATATTCCATGGCGATTACATCTCTATTAAAGAGAGAGGGACAATTACCATAACTGACACTACAAACTCTAATATTAATTGTTGATTTTTGTAAGTTCTGATACCAATTGTTAGTTTTACGAAAAGAGGAATACGATAGAAAAAAATAATTATGCAATAAGTTTAAAAAACAAGAAAAAAGGATGTACATGGAGGAGAATGACACAACAAAGGCAAAAACGGAAGCTTCAAAGGTAAATACCCTCCTGGCTATCACTGTGGAAAGCAAGGTTACCCTCCATTCAAATGTTGGAGGAGACCTGATGCAAAATGTTCCATTTTTGAAATGATAGATCTTGGAATAATGATATAATTTTTATGAATGAAGATTAAGCAATTAGAAGATGAAATTTTAGTTGTCAAAAGAAATATAAAGAAAATTCTCAAGAAGTTTTACATAGAGGATTGTAAGGCAATGGCTACTCCAATAAATCTAAAGGAGAGGTTAAGTAAAAAGGATGGCACAAACAAAGTTGAAGAAGGCTATTTCATAAGCATGGTTGGCTGTCTAGTGTACTTAACAGCAATAAGGCCAGATATCCTTTTTGCTGTAAACATTCTCTCTCGTTTCATGCATTATGCTAGTGAAGTGCATCTTAAAGCTGCAAAAAGAGTAATCAGGTACATCAAAGGAATTATTGACTTTGGTGTAAAATTCAAAAAGTGTGAAAGCTTCAACTTATTGGGATTTTCTGACAATGATTGGGGTAGATTTGTAGATGACATAAAAAGTACATTTAGTCTAGGATCAGGAGTCTTTTCATGAAGTTCCAAGAAACAACATATTATAGCATAGTCTATTGCAGAGGCTGAATTTATTGTTGCTACAGCAGCAACAATGAATCAAGCATTATGGATAAGGAAATTGTTATGTGATTTACACTTGAAGCAATTGAATGATGCAAAGGTGTTTGTGGACAATCAGGCAGCAATTACAATCTCTCATAATCCAGTCTTTTATAAAAAAACTAAGCATTTCAAGATTAAATTTTTTTTTTTAAGAAAAGTGCAAAAAGAAGGAGGTGTAAGTCTCATTCATTGCAGATCTAAATATAAGCTTACAGACATATTTACAATGCCTTTGCTAACAAACAAGTTTGAACTTCTTAGGCAAACACTTGGAATTTGCAGCTTTTAAGCATGTAGTAGTATTAGCTACTTTTTAGAACTACAGTTATTTTACATTTTGTTTTAATTTGTCCTAATCTTTAACAAGTGGTTAATTTGTTAAAATTGTATTGTTGTTTATGACTTATTTTTCAACCATTAGGTTATCTGTTTTAAACTTTTATATAATAAAAGCTTGGTGAAGAATAAAAGTAGTACATCCTTTTCTTTCTTTATTTTTTCTCTAAACTTATTACATAATTATTTTTCCTCCATCGTATTCCTCTTTTCGTAAAACCAACACCTTTCTTGTGTACATAAATAATGTGCAGAACGGGCACACCTCTTACGTTCCGTGGAATCAACCCTTTAGAATTCCATTGTAGGCAGTGTTAAAGCAACTCTTATTTGAAAACAAGAATATACCATTTTTACGTGTTCTTTTAAGGGCTTATATGGTCGTCTCCTCGCATCTGATGTTATTCTAATTATTAGCTTTGTATTCACTCTCGAGTCTCAATATTTTTATATTTGGTACCAGTGTCCGGTTTTATCATGGGATAAGGGCTTGCCATAATTCAACAGAATGAGCAACATCTGGCTCTAACTGCCTTGTCTGTAAATCTAGCTTTGGCTAAATCAGCCGCAGCCTCTGTGACCAAGATGACCAACATTAGTGGGGATTAGGCCTCGAGAGTACCCAACCGTGAAAGACTGCATGGCAAACATGGGTGATAGCATTGGTTGGCTTACTTATTCAATTTCGGACCTTTGCTGTATGGGTCAAGCTGCTGGCCAAGACCTTTCTTGGCATATGAGAAACATCCAGACTTTGGTTAGTGATGCAGTCTGACGTAGGCTACTCGGTTAGGATCGGGAGAGTGACTTGCATATGCGGAACAGGATGAACAGTAATTATAGTTATGTATAAATTTAGGAAAATGGATGTAACTTCATCAATACAGATCGGAATGACTTGATTCAAAAACCAAATGAACAAAGACTTCTGAATTAACAATTTCTCTGTTTTGAGTTTTCTCAAATAAGCACTGTAAGCAGGACGAAATCAGGATAGAAATAGACAGAAGTAAATGGACAGAACACAAGAAAAGATAGAACTTCGTTGATTGCTTTTTCAGGCCTCCAAGGAAGTGGATAGGTACCAATTCTTCTAGATCGCAACTCTTCAATGATGTAAATTTAAAATCCTCCGGACAGAGTGAAAACTCTTAAAAATTTTCAAGGATATGAACTCTTTAAGGTTCAAGATAATTACTTAATTTAAAATTTTTCATTAATTAAATTCGTCTCTTGAATACATAGAGTAGATGATCTTTTATAGTCAAAGAAAAAAAACAAATGAAAAGATTTAAACAAATGAAGAGACTAAAGAATATTAAAGATTTTAAAAAGTATAAAATATTAAAAAACTTAGAAATTAAAAACTAGGTAAATGAAAAGATTCAAACAAATGAAGAGATTAAAGAGTATTAAATATTTTAAAAAGTATAAAATATTAAAAATTAAAATTTAAAAATTAAATAAATATTTAATGTCTTCTCGATCATTTTAAAGTATATTTTAAACTTATAATGTATAGAAAAAGATAAAGACTTTATTGTGATATGAATTTACAATGAGAATCTTGATTTTCAAATTGTGACCATTTGATATCTCTTTAATTGGTAGAGCGATTTGTCGGGCTTGAACGCGGGCTAATTTCCTTGGTTGAGCAAGCTTGTCTTCGGTGCGGGCGACATTATCAATCTGGCCTGTATCGGTAAGTATCAGTTAGTGCGGCACTTACCGATGAGAATACTTGCCTTGATGGGTTAACTGGCCATCTGATGGAAATGTGAAGGCGTGCCGTCAGGCACAGGGTCATCGATGTTGCTCAAGTTACTAGCAACGTGCTTGCCTTAGTTAATTGCTTTGCTTCTAGGCACCGCAGAGCTTCATCAATTGAAAACCTTTATATTTTTTTTTTCTTAAAAGAGTGTTGGTGATCCATTAGTAAGTGCCCGAGCCTATTTGTAAAGAAAGAAACGATGTTTGTATTAAGCTACTGTTTGTCGTCTAGTGTGAGGTAGTAGCAAGCATGGTCCATCTCTCTTGACTTTAATGAATACTTAAACTTTGCTGACTGTGGACAACTTTGGACTTGCTTTTCCATTAGAAGACCAAATCTGACCCGTATGGGTTCTGTACCAAAGGATGTAGTCTGTAACATTAACCAAACATCTTTCTTATGGTGCTTATCTATCCATATATGTCTTCTGTGAATCTCTGAGGTCTATCTCTACCCATTCTCCAACCAGCCGCAGTGAACTTAAGAACGACATACGGTTTACGTAAAATCAGTGGCCCAGTGTTCTTCAGGGGTCCTCGAGTCTTCCTAGTACTTAAGGGTTCAAAAATAGAGTGTTGAGCTTGGAATTCCAGATGATCAAGAAAAAAAGGAAAAAAAAAAGCTTGAAATCCCAACTAAATCAAATGCGAAAGAAAAATTAATCTGTCTTTGCTAAAAGCAAATATAGCACAAAGGAGTCGAAGCAAGAGGATCTGCTTAGCACATCCTATAATGGTTGGAAAGCAATATTTTTGTGTGGAAAACTGAAATAATAGTGAAAAACAAGAGGTTTCTAGTCCCCACCAGCAGGGTGTTCTGTTACCACGTGAGGTTCAATAGCCAAGTAAATAAAATAGACACCATTCTGCGAAGGCCACATGGAGTTGCTAGCGAGGATGACTTCTGGACCCACAAATGGTGGAGACTATAAAGCCATTGGGATTGAGATTCGCTTGCACATTGTCTCAAGCGGAGAAAGATGCGTCCAAACCATTGATTGATCATCTATGTGTCGGTCCTCACCTAGCTCTAGACTAGATGAGGAGCCTGGATTTTTCCTGCTGAGTGCATCTATTATAGAACTTTGTTTACTCCATAAGCTCAGGTTTGAGTCGAGACATATCGGACCATCGATAGGGTGCAAGTTCTAATGCCTTTTAGTTCAATTTCTAACTGACATTAAGTTCTTTTCTTGTGGTACACATAGAACCCAAAGAGGACTTGATTTTGATTGACATCAAAACTGATTCCAGGGAAAATTTCTTGAACCAGTCCCTCACCTTGTTGTATTACCAAATGAATTCACTTGATTGAAACACATTATTTTGACATACTGGGATAGAAATCTGAATAGCCTTCAACAAATCTTGTCAATCATTTCACAGGGCCCTCTAATGCCATCATACCAGGCAAAGATTATCGCTTAATTAGCAGATAGCATGCAACCCAGTTTAGATCTTTGATTGACGACTCGTGTCCGTATCCATGTTCTGTGGCCTGCCTAAGATAACACCTCACTCGGTCCAGAAACGTTCTGATTTTACAATCCTCTGAAAGAGATCGAATAACGTGATTGATATATATATTTATTTATTTATTACTGAGTATAATTTATACAAGATTTTAAATTATATTAATTTATTTTATTATTATTATTATTTTATATTTCAACTAAGTATTCACTTCAAATTTTTGATTTCACTCATAATTAAGTTGAGTTACCTAAAAATTAGTTAAATTAAAAAAATTATTTTTCTCTGTTAAGCAGTGGGTCCGCAAGTTGATGTAATTTTCGTCCTCTTCCAACAGACAAATAGGTTCACGGACGATCAATTGATGCATGAAGTTTTGTCCTACTTGAGAGATTGGCGGTGAGATTGCGAGATTACCTTGATGTATCGCCGGTGGTGTTGGGTGGGGGACCATGACGCTCGAAACAGCATCACATTGGAATACAGAGACTGAGATGGGAAGAAATTTTTGTTTTGTTTTTTCTTTTTTTTTTTTCAAATTCTAATTGTAGCCCGACGATAAAATGAGATTTCTTGACATTATTACAGATATCCGGTATGAACCTAACATCGTTTACTTACTTTTTTTTTTTTTTTTTCAAATGCGCCTTAAATTTATTTTCCTTTAGTACATAAATAAGAGTCGAATTAAAAAAAAATCTCTTTTATCTTATTTTATGACCAGGTAGACCCGTAATTACCAATCCTATATATGCTATTCCTTATTGTAATGACATCAACCCAATTATTTTTATTCTTCTGTGTACAGGAAGTTGTGAAGGCGAAGTTCATAATCGTTGTATTGTTTAAGAACCAAAATGTTAATCGAATTGAAGACAACCTGACAATGTAAGTATTGGGAATGCTTAAGTTATGTTAAGTAAGACGATGACGGCAGCAAGCCATGTATCGGCTTCAGTTTCCCAAATATTGTTCCATCCTGAGTCAAGCCTTGTAACTGATTGACAATGAATTGACAACGTCATGATCTTGCTGCTTCCTTTCAATTGGAGCCACAAACTTGAGCTTGTCCATAAATTTGGACTCTCTGTCTCGCTGTCCGTCTCTCTATCTCTTGCTTCACACACAGCGTCATTGGCGATAGAGAGAGGGTAAGAAAAATGGAAGTTTCAATTCTAGGCCGTGCATTGACGGCTCTTCTCCTCCTCCAATTGTCTACCCACATATTTTCAAGCTCAGCCGCTTGGCCATTGCCTAATGACACCAACACGGAATACATTAGAACGTCATGTAATGTCACCCTCTACCCTGATTTGTGCTACAACTCCCTTTCCTCTCATGCAAACGAAATCAAAACCAGTTCGATACTACTAGTAGATACAGCTCTCAATGTGACCCTCGTTGCCACCGAATCCGTGTCAAAGTTGATAAAGAATCTTTCCAAGCTCCATGAACTAGGCACCGGTGAGGCTGCAGCCTGGAGAGATTGTTTAGAGGAGATTGGTGACTCTGTGTATGAGCTCCAAAGGTCCCTTGGAGAAATGTTTCATACTGGAGGACAAGAATTCGAGATAGTAAAGAGTGATATACAAACATGGGTTAGTGCCGCGTTGACGGATGACGATACCTGCATGGATGGATTTGATGATCCGGGTGCGGCTGTGAATGAAGAAGTGCAGAAAATTGTTAGAACACATGTTTTGAAAATTGCTCATCTCACAAGCAATGTCTTGGCTATTGTCAACAACTGTGCTTAGCTATATGGAGGTGAAAAGTTCAAGAAGAAGAAGCTGCAGAATGATTACGAGTATTTTATTCATGCTTTCTTATTTGATCTTGTCATTCAGTTTCTTGTTATGGTTAATTTCACAATCAAGGACAATATTATGTTGTATAATACGTGCTATTGTGATGTTATAACAAAAAAGAGTGGGTGTTTTTCTCTGTTTTTTTTTTCCCTCTCAATTTTAGTTTTCACTTCCTACGGTTTTCCTCTCTTGTTTTTCTGAAAACCATGAACTATTTTTGAATCCATTATGCAATATTATACACATACGTACTTTACGTACATATAGTTCTTATGACTATATAATATATTTGCAAGATTGTCCATTCCTATATATATGGGGGTTCATTCATGTATCTATAAAAACACATTTTCACCACCCAACATTGTAATCTAACGAAGAAGGAACTCACTTATTGTCGGACCAATATTCAGTAAAATTAAATGCACATAAAATAAAAATAATTGACATGGAATGTGCGCATAATCATGTGATAGAACAATAATTGATAAGAAACGTGGGCATAAGTATGTATGTCGCTCTCATGACAAGCCACATATTTTGGCTGCGAGTAAGTGTGTAGGGGTTCATAGCCCCACTAAAAAGGGTCGGCGAACGATCCCCTTTCGTCACCCTTTGGCTTCTTAGCCAACAATTTGCCCCACCTTTGCTTTATTTTATTTTTCTTTTTCTTCTGTACAATATGTTGGTTCGGTTTGGCAATCAAGCAAAACCGCATCATGAGTTTGGTGGTCATTCATTCAGTAAAGATCTCCTTATCAGAAAGTAAAGGATTTTAGTATGTTCATACCAATTCCATGAGGTTAGCGGTAACTGGCAAGCCGTGAAAGATTTGAGAACCAATCATAAGACATTAGCCTCTAATTTTTTAATCAAGATTTAGATGAAAATACCAAACTTTTGCACATCAATATTCATTAAGATCCAAGAATGTCCGCAATGCAGGACCCATATTCATACAAATCACATGTTCACAATAAAATCCATTATCCTATTATAGTTTATGGACCTGAAGCATAAGCAACAAAATGACCCAGTACTGAGCTTGTCTAGAAAAGCAAGAAATTTTTTCCTTCCATAAATGATCAGACCACCAATAATCAGGAGATGGAAGGTTTAGCTTCTGGCCCTGCAATGATAGCTGCTCTGACTGTCCAAGCAACTAAACCATTCTCTAGCTACTAGTAACACGAAACATCACGCGGGAGCAAAACCTATCCTAGACTGTGTTACCACTGGCACTCCCTTTCAAAGAATGCAAGCAATGCCAATGAACGGAGAAGTGATGTGCAAGTGACACGCGGTAAAAGTGGCGCATTTGCCAAGCAATGCCCTAGCTCTTATAAATAGCTATAGCTCCTACCAACAAGGAGAAGAACAATAACAATAATTAAATTTAATTACATAATTTTTTTTACTCTGATTTCACAATCCCTGAAAGAGATAGAAGACCGCCAATGCACAATTCGCTTGGTTGCAGAAGCCTTCTGTTTGTTGCGTGCATTGCATAATTTTGATGTTGATATATTTTTTGTCCAATCCTACAGGGTTATAGGGTTCTTTCTTTAGTAGTTGGTCGCCACATTACGGCAAATATCGGATTTGTTTCACTTTACTTTTTTTCTTTTTACTGGATTTCACTAGAATTTTATTTTTCTCCACCCTTTTATTATTATGTAACTGCTAATTAAAAAGGAAGAGTCAAATTTAAAAAAAAAAAAAATTGTTACGGATGGGTCTGTGACCATACTCGTAGAAACAGGGGGGCATTGGTATCTAGAGGTTAAGATGGGCAAGAATTTTGTTAAAATTCTAACTTTAGCACAGTATTATATATATAGAGTCATTAAAATAGAAATCCCACACAGTTGAATTAAGAATATGAATATATTATAAGTAAAAAAAATTATTTTAAATTATATTTATTATCATTTTTTAAAGTAAATAATAATGCGATTAAATCATAATGAATTTTTTCACGAGATAAAGTAAAATATATTTTACTACAGTATTAAATTATTGATAAATTTATATATTATTTAAAATTATTCTACTAAAAATTAATTTTTATATTTTTTATTAAAAAAACCATTATATATAATGATTTAAGATTTATTGAATTAAGAAAGATATGTTTTGAATCTCATAAATACAATCTATTTATTATACGTCATTTTATTAAAAAAATATATATTTATAATTATTAACTAAATTAAAAAATATGTTTAAGTGTTATTTTAAAAATATTTTAATAATTTCTGACTATTATTAAAATATTTAAAATATAATAAATGCTCTTCAATTGCATAGACATCCCCGCCATCTTTTAACAATTTCACATAAAGCGCCCCTTCATTCACGTATATATTCACATATAACAATTATACAAATCATCCCGCATATTTATGCAAATTATTATTCATATATATGTGTATATGTATAAAATTATGTATGCAATATCACTTATTATTATTATTATTATTATTATTATTATTATTGTATATAAACAGTAATTATATAAATACAAGTGGCATATTATTTACCACAACTTTCCACGGCAGCAACCATGCTTCATTAATTACCTGAAAAATAATTAAATTAAAACTTAGTTGATGCATTCACAGAGTTAAAAGTTATTAGTTCAATGTTTTAAATATGAAATAATTTTGCTTGAATATTATAGTTCTGTCAGATAGAATTGCGCTCGATTTTACACTGAACAATGACCTGACAGTCACATTGAACTCAAAGATGAGTAAATTCTATGGTATTTAGTGAAGGTTACCAGATGGTTAACCTCGCCGAACACCTTGACAAAACTTCATACCCATAATTACGGACAAAAATCCCATGAATACTAGGCATTACATATATCTAGTGTGAAAATAGATATCATCTTCACAGGGTAAAAGGGCATTTCTATGCACACATTCTCTCGTGACCTTCGTAGACCCTTTTAATTACCAATCCTAGAGATGCTAATTAACCCAATAATCTTGGATTCTTCCGTTTACGGGAAGTTTAGTTGTCAAAGAAATTATCGTTGTATCGTTTGAACAAGGTAAGTTAACCCGGATAGAAAGCAAGCAAGCAGACAATGACGTATGGATAATGCAAACGTTATGCCAGAGAAGATGATGGCAATGGCATCATGTCAGACATTAGCTTGAGTTTACTTTTTTAGTATTTTTGGTTGGCAGTGATTAGAAATCGAAAAACTAAAAATTTCAGGTAACTAGTTTGAGTTTTCAGAGAATTGTTTCAATTCTGACGTTATTGACACTAACTACTCATTGTTGGTACTAAAAATACCCGAGTCCCAAGGCGGGGTGAATTGATTAAAAAAAAGACATAAAAATATAATAAAAAATGAATGAATAACTATCTCAAAAAAAAAATAAATTAATTTAAATAATTTAAATGATATAAATATTGATTAATATAAAAATTTAAATTAAGTAAATTTAAATTAATAAATAATTTACATTAAAAAAAAGAAAATATGTATTATAATAAAAAAATTATTAAATATGTAAACTTATAAAAGAAAATTATATTTAAAAGGACTAAAATACAATAATTTATAAAAAGTTTGAAACCTATGTTTTTATATCCTCTCCTCGATATCACCTTATTGGAAATTTCAAATTTGTATAATCACAATCATACTAAGGTCTACGATCTTCTTATAACACATTCACGTAATCATATTTTTAAAATTTTTAATATCTTAATTTTATACTTTTAAATCTCATACATTATTTAAAAAATTTTTCTCGCTATGAATAGATATGCTTTTGCATATAAGTTCGTTGACGTGTCTTGCTTCTCATTCTTTTCTCTTCTATTCCATATAAATTTATATAAGTATAGAAGGAGACATTGGAAAAAAAGTTCATTAATTTATTAAAAACATTATTTATTAGAATATTTTTTTAATTTGTCCCTCCATAAAAAAATAAAATTTTAAAAATATTTATATTTTTCTCACAATTTATTTAAAATTAATTTCATAAAAATACATTATTTTAATTAAATTTCATTGATACAAAATTAATTCTAACGATTCATAAGGAAAATTAAAATATTTACTTAACATACAAAAAATAAATTTTTAAAAATTACTAGTATACAGCTATCAAAAACATATTATAAGTTAAATAATTTATTATTATAAATATATAATTTTAAATACTTATAACATATATGATAAAAATTATAAAATAATTATATTAGTAAAATATAATTAATAGCACATGACCTGGCACTCGTACCTGATCAACACGCAACTTCAGCCGCCAACCAACATTGTTTTCTCGACAGCATTCCATAGAATTGGGCTTCCTGATTAATTCCCTTTCGATGGGGACCACAAACTCGATCGAGCTTGCCCATAAATTTGGGCTCTCTTTTTCTTGCTTCAAACAGGCCTGCACCAAATTCTCTTCAAGTCATTGGCAACACAGAGAGAGAGAGAGAGAGAGAGAGAGAGAGAGAGAGAGAGATGGAAGTTTCAATCCTAGGCCGTGCATTAGTAGCGATTCTCCTCCTCCAATTGTCCTCCCAGACATGCTCAACTTCAGCCACTAGGCGAACAGCTAGAGACATCTACAGAGAATACATAAAAACATCATGTAACGTGACCCTCTACCCTGAGTTATGCTACAACTCCCTTTCACCTTATGCCAACAAAATCAAAACCAACCAAAAGCGACTAATACTTACAGCTCTCCACGTGACCCTTGTGGCCACGAAATCAACGTCAAATTTGATGAAAAATCTGTCCAAGGTCCATGATCCAAATCCCAGAGAGGCTGCTGCATTGAGAGATTGTGTAGAGATGATTGATGATTCAGTTTATGAGCTTCAAAGGTCTATTGGAGAAATGATTCGTGCCGGAGCACCAATTCTCGAGCCAGTAAAGAGTGATATACAAACATGGCTTAGCGCCGTGTTGGCGGATGAGGATACCTGCCTGGATGGATTTAATGATTGGGGCATGACTGTAAATGGGGATGTGAAGACAATTGTTGGGACTAATGTTGCCAAAGTTGCGCATCTGACAAGCAATGCCTTGGCTATTGTCAACAATTGTGATTAACCATGGAGGTGAAAACTTCCAGTTGGAAAACTATGATGTGTTTGTTCACAAATTGAGGTAGAAGCATCCAGAAGTTGGATTTGGTTTAGACTAAATAAGAAAAGTCAGGCATTTGGTGTGCATGGTGTTAGATTTGTCGTAATCTGGATTGATTACCAAATTATTTTTTTTAGTTTGTTAATTTTTGGGTGTGAACTAGTTTATATTTGAGTCCAAAATTGTGCTCTTTTTTTTTTTTTAACTTTTTGCATTTCAATTTCCTATAATAAGATGTGCTTTGTAATGTTTTAAGTTAGAATTGAGTATTGGAAATGAATCAAGAATTGTATTTCTTAATTTATTCTAGTATTCCTCTTCCATCCGTTTTATATGTATCCTCCTTTTCTTCACCATCTTTGTTCGTTGCCTCCAAATTCTATCCATCGCTCTCTAATTTCTCTCTTTTTCGCATTCTACCTGTTGGGGTTTGTCTTACATCAAGTGATATCATAGTAAGATTTCGATTTCTGCTTCTGCTTTTGCCATTCAGCCATTATAAGCCGTTCAATTCTCTGTTTGCTTTCTCCACAGTTTTACGGGACATTGCAACTACTCCGCCAAAACATATTGTTGCTGGAGAGCAAGCGTCTCAAACGAGCAACTTAACTTGGTGGCAACTTGTGTCTAACAACTTCGCTCCAAAGGTATTTCATATTCTCAAATCACTCTTTAACAATTTTTGTTGATTGTGCTTCACCTTCATTCATTTACTTTCATCACCATATGATATGAAGCAAGTTGAACTAGTGGGAGTCCTTGGACAAAAAGTTCAAGCTGTCAAAATGACCCTGATCACTCTGCAATTTAATGATGAGCAATTAGTAATAGGCCTGCATGGTGAGATCCCTTGTGTCAACCAAGGGCTGAATGGAATTGAGAAAATATTAGATGACCTCTTAAGGGCGACTGCCTAATGTCTGTCAAGCTGATGACCCTATTGATTCAAGAATTTTGCCTACACCTTAAGGGAATCAATTGTGTAGAAATGGTGCCGCAGATCCTAAGGTACTTTCAAATGACACTACTACAAAACAGAAATCCTCTGATAGATCAGCTTGACATTGATGATTTTTCTTCTGAGAATAATTTCGATCCTCAGCATCAAGCCCATCTACCACCTACTAAGCAGCACTAGAATAATATCATTATGGTTAACCAAGCCACAAAACTAATTACACCAACGATACCCTCAAGAAGATAAAGGTTGATGTATCTAGCTTTGATAGCACGTTATACCTAAATGCATTTATTAACTAGTCAATTGCATTAGAGGATTTCTTTTCTAGTTGTACAATTTCACGGGTAATGTTCATTTTGTTAAAATAAAGCTTATGGGGCATGCTAAACAATATTGGATATCTATTTAAAATAACTTCAAAAGATTAAGTGAGTAACGAATAACTACTTCGCCTAAAATGATATAGGAATTGATAAAAAAAAGAAGGTGTATTTCCGTCTATCATACTCGACAATGGATTTATAAGACCATGAGTTTGAAACATCAATCGTTTAATTTTGTCTTGATCATATGAATCTTTTAGAAAACTTAAAGAAAAGTGCGATCTTTGAGAAGAACAAATGACCAATGTCTCTAGATTTCTTAATGGCTTGCAACCTGAAATTAAGATGAAAGTTAGCATTTACTACCTGGATTGCTAGAAATTGAAATATACCAGAAAACAAAGCAGTGCCACGATAATGACTTTCCGCAATCTTAGTTTTTACATGGTATAAGAAGTAACATTTAAAGAAAAGAAACCAATCCTATAGATCATCCTGCCCATGGAATGGCAATCAGTCAACCCTCGTCGGAATGTCAATTGTTTTAAACGTCGAAGCAAGAGTCATATTGCTGATCGTTGTCCTCAGCATGGCTTAGTTCTAAAACCACAATCAGAGGACAAAATTGTTGATGCCGTAGAATCATATCGGAGAATTATGGTAACAATAATTGATTGGAAACGTGTACATAATTACGTAATCATTTGATAGACTGAAAATAATTGATATGATACGTGCGTAAGTATGCATGTCGCCGTCCTGACAATCCAAGTATTTTGAATTTTTGGCCAACAATTTGACTAACTTGTTTGTCTGTACGCTATGTTGCTTATGTTTGGGAACGATTTTAGTGTTCATTCACGCATGGAGACTATATATTTTGGCAACCTTCGAAGTAGAGGCCTATAAACTAACCACTAAACAGAAAACTAATGGCATTACAACGCCATAATTTTAAACGGCATGCCTAGAAAAAAGCCAAAAAATTTTAATATTTCATATCAAAAAATTAAAGGGTTTACTACGTTCAAACACTACGAGATTAATTAGCAATAATTGACATGTAGTGAAAGATCCGGAAACCAATTATAAAAAGATTACCCTCTAATATATCAATCATGTTTTATATGAAAGTGTCCAACTTTTGCTGCATCAATGCTCGTTAAGACAAGAACATATATTAATCAGGACTGATATTCATATAAATCACATGTTCTCAATCAAATCCATTATCTTGTCAATAATCTAAGGACTCCGAGCATATGCGAGGAAATGGCCTAGTACTCTTTCATTTGTTCATGGGGAATCTCCACCCACCAAAGCTCATGCCTTAACCCAGGATAATTATGTTCAGGCGGTTTCATCATTTGTTCATGGGGCATCAAAGCTTGAGCTTGAGCTTGTTTATAAAATCAAGAAAAAGTTTTTCACCAAATCATCTGATTCCCAGGAATTGGATGGTTCAAGTTTTGGGCATGCAATAATCGCTGCTCTATCCAAGCAACTACATCCTTAGTAACACAGACACGTGGTGCAAATATGACGCAATGACTTGTCGAGCAAGGGAGAGCTCAGCCCAATCTCAAAGTTTTATAAACAAACCAAGCACTATTATATCTCATCAAAAAATACAACTCAAACACTTCATGCTTTGCAAACCGAAAGGGAAGCTCTCTCTCTCTCTCTCTCTCACTCAATCTCAAATACCATTCATTTTGTGCCGTTATTTATCCAACTTCTGCGTTCCTGAAGCGATTGTGATGATGCCCATTTTTGTATGGACTGTCGTATATGGCAGTTTATCAAGGCCCCCATATGTGAAATACATGTTTGTCGTCTGTGTTTAGTTAAATTGTGATGGCTTGCTTCGTTTAATCTTCTCAGGGTATCTTTGATGCTGGAAATCGGTTTTCTTTCTTTTGTTCACGTGCTTGTGTTACTGAGAGCATTTTCCCAAATAATTAGGCAGCTTGTGATGCAATTTGCGTATGTTTTGGTTGATATGATAAATTTATGTTAGTCTTGCTGTTGCAAAATTATGAGTTTTTTTTTTTTTTTAATGTTTCATTGACTTTATATAACTGGCACAGGGACCTACTGTTGGCAAGACTAATTGTGCTTTAGTGTGCAGTTATGCTATTTTTTACAACTTGAATCTTGTAGGGTGCATTAGCTAATGGTTCTTGTCCAAATTTCTCCCCACTTTTTTTAGGTCGATGGCTTAAGGTGTTCACTTCTGCCATTGCCACTGCAGCAACCACCACATTTAATTTTGAACAAGTAGTACCACGTCAACATTATTAATACTCCTCGTCACATGGACTTTCACTCTTGAAGTGGAACGAGCCCTCAGGGTACTGGATATGGTGCTATTTGTGTGACAACAAAAATGTCCCCATTTATTCGGGGAAATAGTACATTGGATGTCCTGAAGAAAGATAGAACATATTAATTAATTTCAACCAAAAGAACAACTGGGGTGGTGGCGCAGTTGGCTAGCGCGTAGGTCTCATAGCTTCTGAGTTATCCTGAGGTCGAGAGTTCGAGCCTCTCTCACCCCACATAAGCTTTTTATGCCTTGGACTTTGTTAATTAAATGATAATAGAAAAAAAGAGGTTATCTAATGGTGAATACAAAAATAAAAGTATCTAGAAAAGAGTGTAATTTTATAAAATTAGATTCCATTTATAACGGAAGAAATGTAAAACAAAAATTTGAGGATCTTTCTTTTGAAAATAGTTTCAACGCCTGAAATAATAATAATAATAATAATTAATTAATTAAGCATATTCTCGTTTGGTGATAAAAGACAAGAAAAAAAATACAAAAAAATCAAAAACAAAAAACAAAGTTCCGTTTAATGGGCCGGAGGAGCTTTATTTGACTCGATTGCCACCCTAATAGCATGGCTACAACTTACAAGAGATCGAAGTCATTAAATTAATTAAACAAAAAGAAAAAAAATCTCGCTTGTAATCCGCTCACACTGTCTTGTGGACTCCAAATGAGTCCAAAACATCGGAGATCAAATATGAGTCCATCCCATCTGTCAGACGGGGAAACAAAAAGTTCCCTGCGCACATTTATCCACGTGCACTGTTATTATGTTCATGTGAAACTAGCATCTCAAAATTTAAGCACCTCGAATTTTTTTTTTTTGGTTCGATTTATCAACTAAGCCACCCCAATTCACACTGACCATTACAATCCATCGATGAGAAAGCAGCACATTGCTGCAGGACTTCAACTCTCATCTGACCTGGACGATGCCAGCATTGACGAGCTTCTGGATTTTATTCATCACCACGGGATTCTTCATGTGTTCCTGCGCCGCTTTTGGATTCTCTTGGAAGTCGACCAATACCTGCAAGCGTTGGCAAGAACACATACCAAAGACAATAAATGAAACCAGTTTTTGAGATTCATGTCAAGGGGACTCCTTGACAGTCCACAAAGAGGCTATGATTTTAGATTTGTGAGCCCGCACCTGTCTCATGACAGGATCTGAGAGAATGTTTTGAATCTCTGGGTCCTGCATTGCCTTGGCCTGCAAAATTGAAGGAGCTTCAGACCATATTCATTTTAGTAAAGCTCTCGGCCGATCAACATGAAACCAAAATCCTGTTGGTCTAACCTGTCTCTCTTTCAGTTCTTCAGCACTCAAGTCGCCACGGCTAGCCTTGTTAAGTTGTTCCACACATCTGCAGCATATTTGATAACATTGTGAACAACATTTTCAAACCAACAACATTGTGAACAACATTTTCAAACCAACAATCAGATTGGATTATGTGGATGACCTTCGCGGCCAGCACATCTCAAAACATACCTTCTCACACCATCAAGCAATTCTTGGTTGTGAGGGTCATGTTTCAACCCTTCCTGGTATGTTTCCAAAGCTTTGTCATATTCTTTCATAAAAAATTGAATGGCTCCTTTTCTTGTGTAACCCTTTGAAAAAGTTGGATCAAGCTCAATGCATTTCTCTGCATCCTTTAATCCCTCTGGCAAAGCCCCCAGCTTGGTGTAGCATGCAGCTCTATTACTGTAAGCCTGAAATATAAAACCAACCAGTTAGTGTACCAGGCTCGTGAAACAACAGCATAAGAAGACATTTAGATGTGTTATCACCCTTGAATCTTTAGGATTTCTTCTCAAAGATTCTGTGTAATGCTTCACAGCCTCTGGATGTTTCTGCTGCTTGAAGTACTCATTACCTGCATAACAGCCATTGGGTGAACCACATGCATGAAAAACACAGCTGGGTAAATCATATGCATGAAAAACACAGCATAAATGGCAGGATAAGTCCTTGGGCAACATGAGTCTCTCCAAGTGCCTTTTTTTTGTGTGTGGTTTTGGGGTGGGGGGTAATTATAATTAACCCAGAAGCACTCAAGAGACTGCCAGCAGCCTAAAATGAATAAAAGTAGTACCTTTCTCACGCTCCTTATCGGCCAACTTGGGATCAAAACATTCTTGCTGCTCAAGTTCCTTCTTTGCCTTTTCAGCATCATTTAGTTTCTTCAATGTGTCTGGGTTGCGGTGCTCTGTAAGGGCTTTCTGGAAGGTCTCAATGGCAGGTTCGTAGTCCTTTGAGGTTTTTGCCATCTTTACCAAGGCAGTCCCCTTCCTTGTCAAAGCCTTTGCTATTGTCTTGAAGTCAGATCTAAGCTCTCTGCCCCTTTCAACTGCTTTGTTGCAGTCTCTAATACATTCCTCATACTAGAAATTACAATAATCACTGATAAAGTGTCTAAATGCAGATAAGCAATAACAGCACACTATTTTAAATTTCAAACCGAAAAAACACAATATGTGTGCTCCAAAGGGCCAAAAATAACCACCGGGTGTGTGGTTTGGTAGGAGTGTTGCTAGGCTTTTAATCTCAGCACCAAGGCTCAATCCCTGGTCCCAATGACCCCCCCCGCAAAAGGGTTAAATACACCCAGGAGGACTACTAACGCTGAAACTTAAAGAATAAATACCAAAATGGTATATTTATAATGTCAACAATAACAGAACTGTCTTGACAATAGGATACAAATTCAGAAAAATTGAGAGCAAAAAGCAAGATGCCAAATCACCCTACTGCTGTATTTGATTGTTAAGTTTGAATACGTGTACCTACAGTGCACAATTCCCACCATGCAACATGCGGATATTAAAAGTTGGAGATAGAATGAAAGAAAGGCGAGAGGATTGCCTCAAAACCTACTTCTCACTAGATTATATGACCAAATATGTATCAGAAGATTTATACTGTATCCAAGGTAGTCAAGTCCAAATTTTAAAGTTTACATGAAGATATAAAATGGGTGAGAAATTAGTTAATAGACATCAAAAGTGTCAAGGTGCAGCAGAAAGGTGAAACGACTCTTCAATCTGTCAACAATTCAGTGTTTACACCTACTGGATTAACCTTCACCACCCCTGACTCAAAATCATTTCATGAATGTGTATGATATCTTGAGCATTATTCTATTCAAATCATGTCCATTGAGAAAACAGGCACAAAAGTAACTTAAGTATTTGATGCATAAAAATATTAGGCCATCAAAGCAGTAAACAAAGTATTATCCTATCAAAAATCAATCATACAATTGAAACATATGTGTAATAGACATAACAAAGAAACATTTAGCCACATTTGGTTAAAAATTCTTGCTTTTCAAACAAGGTACAGGGGAAGGTAGTATTTGATTAACCATTATTTGAATAATTGGTGCATAAATACAAGCCTTCGAATAGTTTTCAATTTGCAAGTTAAAAAAAAAAATTAGAATTTTACTAAATGAAATAGAACTCTTGTTTACTTTACTTTTCAAAATCATGATTTAATAGGTTGGCAAGTTTCCTTCTTGCCTAATTGCCTCCAATTCCCAAACTTAAAGCTAAAAAAAAAACAAAAAATTCACTTCTTTGCCAACACAACCAAGTTCAGTTGTTCAAAATAAATCCTTTTAGCCTGCATTCCAAATTACTGATAATAACACTATGACTAAACTTCCACCTATTAGTTACTTAAAACCAATTAGAGAAACATAAACAATTTTCCAAGCTCCACCCAAAAAAAAAAAAAGGGTGAAGCATAAAATTAGAGTAAAACAAGCACTATATGCTTACATTGCCCATCTCCAAATACACAGCAGCACGATTCGTCAAGTACAAAATATCCTCATCATCAAGCTCCATTGCCTTCGTATAATGAGCAATCGCAACCTCGAAGTCTTTCTTCTTATATGCCGCATTGCCCAGCTCCTTCTCTTTCACTGCTTGAGCTTTCCTCTGCTTCACCTCTTTCTCCTCCTCTGAAACATCCATTGGCTCCGGCTCCCGAGTCTCCGGCTCTGCCTTCCTTTCCGGCTGAGAAGGAGGAGGAGGCCACTTCGCCTCTGGCACCTCCATATCATCAGCCGTATTCGGAGCCCTAAACTTCAAGTTCAGTAGAACTCCCAATGCTTGCATCACTCTCTGATCTTTCAAGTAAAGATTTAAATTGCTAGGGTTTTTCTGAACCTCTTGCATCATTTTTACGAAGTCCGGCTGCTGCAGGTACATCCTCGTCGTCGGATCTGCCGTCAGCTTCGCCCACATCTCCGGTCCGGCGAACGCATCTCCAAACTGGTTCGGAGGTGGCGCCGCCCGCGACCTCGAAGCCGCGGCGGCAGCTTGAGCATCGGCCAAGCCGTACTTCAACGATTCGTTGTTCGGATCAATCTCGAGCCCTTTCTTATAAGCCAAAATAGCATCCTGCACTTGATGCAAGCCGAGGTGAGCAGCACTGAGCCGGGAGTAGCCCTTGGACCAGTTCGGCTTCAGCTCGACAGTCTTCTTGGCATCGGCGAGGGCGTCGGCGTAGTTGTGCAGCGAAGCGTGCGCCGCCGATCGGTTGGAGTAAAGCACGTGGTTGGCAGGAGAAATGGAGATGGCTTCCGTGAAGTGCTTGACGGCGGCGGAGTAATCTCCGGCGGAGAAAGCCGCGTTTCCTTTGGCTTTTGCTTCGTCGGCCATCAAATCGAAACCTTAATTTTCCTTTTGTTTTCTTTGCAAATAAATAAAATAAAATAAAAAAATATATATATAAATTATTGCTCGTCTGTTCAGGACATCTAATAATAATTAGATGGTTTTCTCGGGAGGTTCACGAAGGGGCTATGGGGAGGGAGATTTGTGGAATTCCGGAGGATGATAGGGGTATAATGGGAAATAAATTGAGGGACGATAAGGTTCTTCTAGTTTCCGCCTAAATAAAGAAGAAGGCTCAAAAGAAGGAAAAAGACGCTAGAGGAAGGGGTCGAACCTTCGACCTTATGGTTAACAGCCATACGCTCTAACCGACTGAGCTACTCCAGCTATTGGTCTTAAGGTTATTTATTTAAAATCTAACATTTATTTTATGAAAAATAAACAAAAAGGACAATCAATTGCATGAGGCATCATTTCAGGGGGATCCACTTTGAATGTGGGGTTAAATTAAACAGTGCCATACTGACTTCTTATTTCATTATTCTGCAGTGAGACCCATAATCTGAAGAAAGAAACAGTAAAACAGCAATACAAGACGGTAGAATCAACACGTTTCTGCTTGCATCCAGGAAGAATCACTGGTCTGGCTTGACCAATTGTGGGGATTCCCTTCTGTTGGTGCAGGTAAAAAGGCAAGGACTTCAAATTACGATACCTACAGTATTGGTCTCATGTCATGGAATATGGGAATCAAAACATATCGATGGAGAGGATTTATTTGTACCAACTCTTCGATCCTGCGAGTGTAAATTTCCATCCCCCTGATGGCCAAATCAGCACACGAATGGATGTTGTGAACCAGTGAGATTCGGAACTCCTTTTCATGTGGCAAATGGCGAGCATTGAACACAACGAAATAACACGGGAAATACCTTGGCATAGGAAATACAAACAACATTCCAATTTATCAAGCTAGTATTTGATTACACCAGCAGCGCGAGTCTTAGTCTAATAATAAAGTTATTCTGTTATAATTTAAAAGTTACAGATTTGAGTTACAGAAACAATCTCTTTATGAAAAATACAAAGATAAGATTAAGGTTACGTATACTCTTTTTCATAATCACAAGTGCGGTAGCCTTATGTACTAAGAACACTCTTTAGTATTTGATTATATTGAAACGTATCGTAAGTTATTTCCTTTCTTGTGCCCAGTGTTCTGTAGTTCAAAGAAGCAGATGATGGGTCAGGAAAGAAGCTCAAATCCTGAAGCAAATTACAGAGACAATGACACACAGAATTCACTTGGATGGTAGCATGACATTGATTGGAACACTGTTATTTGGACCGAACCAAGGTTCTACAATCCTTGAACATGTTAGAGAGAGCCTGGCTTGGCCATAGTTGATTACTGGACATGCCTTAAAACAATGGTAGCACAACTCTATTTCCAGTCCATTCATTGTATTTTATATGCAACTGCTAATCGGTGACGGTTAATAACACGACCCATGAACTTTGTACCTTTGGTTCGCATGTTTGAGAAGCACTGCAGATCGCTGACACAGTATGGCATGAAGCACTTGCGTGCATTTGCCAGTATCTGCAACAATGGAGTCCTATAGTGCTTGATTACGAGAAATACGTTACGCAAAGAACGTGCCAGGGTAACAAAAAACTATAAGAGATGTCGACAAATACAGTCTCATGTTGCAGCATTTTCAATCAAATGGACTCTAGAAAAGATTTTCAAAGCCGGAATGAGCACTGTATGGAAATTTGGGCCGTCATGAAGCCCAAGGGCAACACAAGCAAGTTGTGGCCAACTCTAAGCTAAAAGTTTCGAACTCATCACAAATGACAAAGGTTGGACTTTGTTGGCCTTTGCTCCTACGTCCTTGGATTCATCGCCGGGTTTTGTTTTTTCGCGCCCCCCCGGGGGGGGGGGGGCGGGGAAGGGGGAAGTCGGGGCACATACAGAATGATGCTGATGTATGTATTTATGCGCCCATTCAACTAAAATTGTTAGCAAAGAATTGCAGCAATCTTGGACATAAAAAGACAAGAAAAGAGAAGAAAAAAGAACGTAGATTCTAGGCTACACCAGGGTAATAGTTCTAATGAAATACAATCACTCATTTTTATTGTTGGAAGGCTTAACCCACGGCCATACATCATTTCCAATCAATATTTTAGGAATGATCATGGTGGTTAAATCAGCTGATAAGCACACCAATACGCTTTTTGGGGTAATTCCACTATAAATTAGTAGATCTATCTTAATAGCTTAGGCCAATGGCTGTAAAATGATTATAAGAACCACCCCAATAACTCTTCCAATGCACCAAACAACATGGTATCATGTTATTTTCAGCGGAGTCGAAAAAAAGTTGACATTGAGGAAAATATCCTGCAAGGTATGCTTCTCTCACATCAATTTTTGCTCCTATAATACCATCAAAATGCCTGTAAAGTAATCAAAAGGAATGTCAAACCAATTTCAATGACCAGAATCCTAAATCTCACCACTTACGTATTGATCATCAATTCAAATGCCACCTATAAGCCACCTACGTGTCCTCATGAGAAGCTTCATATATAAATATAGTAACCCTTTTCCCCCTTTTAATTATGAACAAAACATTTTGCATTTAGCCGCCTCATGTAATAAGGATTCTACATTGATGACATTATCCTGGGGAAGCCCACAAAAATCCCAACAAGGATCGCTGCCTCGTCAACTGTAATTAACTTCTCCCTGGGGCACGACCACAAAAATTAATTTAGTTGTAAGTGATGCCCTCCCTTGCCAAACAGGTTCACACTGGCGTTTTTAGAGGTTAACTTCTCTGTGGGACATCCTCTCGCCAGACGGTTTGACATCTGGGCGTATCCTAAAGGTGTTTGTTAAACTATTTTGGCTGTACAATAACCTTAATTACTTACTTGGTTACATATGGTTTGATTTTCTCTGCATTTGCAAGCATATTGCCTTTTGGGTTAGTATGTTTCTTTTGATCACATCAGGCTGGTCCATTTGTGTTTTCACCCAGTTCTGTGATCAGTTCTAGATATGATCAGAAGCAGTTTCAACAAGGTCCCCCATAGCCCATTGGACAAGATATTGTAGCTTTTGATCGCTGTTTTCAGCTCCAGATTATGTCGTACAGAAATGTTAGACACAAACTTTTCAATGTAAAATAGATATGAATTTACAAACATTACACTATCACAATTATTAAATATATTTAATGATTGATCCATAAATGTAAAATTAACAGTGACAATAGTTCTATTTTACTTGTACATATTTCATATTAAGATAGCTCATATTTAAGTAATGAAACCCTATGCAAGTTATTCCAAAATTTCTCAAGATGAAATTGAATGATGATAATCATTCCAAATTCCACTCTCTGCCCACTTCATTTATCCTCGTTTCTAGGACCTTGTTGCCATTGATTTAGTGTTATTATTACTTTGAAAGAGACATATAAACCAAAATACAATGATCATAGTCTCTGTTGTTGTTGACATTATTGTTTATTTCATTTCTCGTATATAGCCAAAGTAATGTTAATTAATGACACCAAAAATGTAATAATTAATCATCACGCCTTGAGCAACAAGCCGTAATCGATGATACTACTGTGTGCATTGTTTTCTGTGCAGGAGTAGCTGGCCATTGGAGGCAACATTCAACTACAGTGGATATTTTGTTTTGTTTTCGATTAAAGAATTCTAATTATTTTATCCTGTTGATAATTAGAGGGGTGGGGCATACTGTTTCATATTCCATATATCATGTTTCTTGATGTAAGTAAAGTACGCTTTGCTAATATTAGAAAGAGGAACAAAATTTAGTACAATTCCAATCAACAAGAGGATTAAGCACCAAAAAAGGAAAAAAAAAAAAAAAGGTTCTAGCCAAACAATGAGAGCTACTTGCTTACAGGTTCTTTGCTTTGCTAACTCATGGAAACATTTATTGATATGGCAGAAATATCAATTATTGAAGTACATAAATGTTGTGAAATTAAATAAATATCAAAGACGTTTCTCCGTATGATTTAACCACAAGAGTGCAACGTTGAAATCACTCTTTTTTTTTTTTTAGGTTTTTTGGGTTCATATCCACGCGCGCACACACACAAAAAACAAAATCCCATGAACATAAAAGGATATCACGCGCCCAAGCCTCAAGTTCTCTTTCGCAGTCTTTTGTATTGAAGTGATCAAGGTGGGGTCTCGGGACAGCCACAGACAATTAATGAGATCCCGATGAATCCTTGTCTCCGCGTGGTTATGCGCATGTACTTTGCACTCTGGTCGATCAACAGAAACTGTCCAAACACCTTCTCTTTTGTCCCTTCTTGGTTCACACTTGTCAGTTCAACGCCAGTTTTGTTCAGTTTTTTGCTCCTTTGACTGGTAGCTCGGGCACTCATGAGCCCACTAGACCTTAGCTCCGGAGAACAAATAAAAAACTTAAATATAAGTATTAAATAGTCAACAATCAACACATAGTCTAAGTTGTTGTGGCCATTTTTGCATTTTTGGCTTACAAAATCCCAGACAAGAATGCAACTTTTTTGTTACTTCGAAACATGAACTTCTATCAAGTGTACATAAAATTTGAGAAATGACTTCTCACTATAGCATGCTTATATACTAACTATAAAATCAGAAAAACAAAAAAGGTCATATATATTCGATCTTATTTTTATTTTTATCTAGACAATCTTACCGTTGTGCTATGAAAATTGAAATTAACCACAAATGAAAAGTCATTCGCACCAATCAACTAGTGTATCACAAAAGATGATGCTATGTACTTGATGAATGCAATAGGCAATGGGGCATTTAGGGTGTTCGTTCGTCAAAGACTATGTTTAGGCAGTACATATATTGGTGTCAATCTAGCGGATGGTTGCCTTTACATCACCCAAGCTTTATTCCATGCCCTTCTACGTGCTTGCACATTTTAGAAAAGGCTTGATCCAAACAAACTTCCGTGCTATTACTACGGTGAAATAGAATATGTATCTAAACATTTTATTGTGCAAATATAAAAATTTCATTAGATGGAATTTTTTTTTTTAAAACTCAAATATTTACTTCAAAGGTCTTAAATAGTCTAAAGAACACTTGCAGAAATATACAAATGGAACCCTAGCAAGAGTGGATGTGATCACAGCAAATAATATAAGATCTCCCCTATCCTATAAACTTTCTTCTCTCATGCCCGGATTCGAAATGAGCATAGTTCAAACTTGGCATGGTTCTCTTACAGTGTCCTTTTAAGAATAAATTATCTCCAACTTGAATTAAGAGGGTTGGTAGTGAACCACCCGGAAAGGATGCTTACTAGTCTAGAAAATCAAAATTTTAAGTGATCAA
This sequence comes from Ceriops zippeliana, assembly GCA_037897445.1. Taxonomy (NCBI): domain Eukaryota; kingdom Viridiplantae; phylum Streptophyta; class Magnoliopsida; order Malpighiales; family Rhizophoraceae; genus Ceriops; species Ceriops zippeliana. The sequence goes on along the minus strand of JBAPLH010000054.1, from coordinate 1,562,710 downwards.
ATGCATGCTCGAAGTGATCAGATATATATGGTCTTTAATGTATACTGTTTTAGTAATTTCTTAGTTTTACGTCAATGCAAACTATCGAAATTCACAATTATTTCCATCCAATCGTTCACAACGTGCATCTGATTGTTTTGAGTGCATTTCGAATCGCTCTTTTCAAGTGATCATGAAGTAATTTCCTCCAAATAATCATGGATATTAATGCGTTGGATAGCCACTGGAGCTCGCAAAGGAGAACATGCGCCTGATTAGCAAGACGTCAATCAACAATTTCCTGATTTTAGAAGCCTGTCATATGTCATGAATATTAGCAAAAAGAGAGGAAAAATCAATGAGTCATGGACATTGGAGATGAGATAATGACAACGAGGGGAGGGCGTGGAGAAGGGACAGCAGAACTTTCTACCAAATTTAATGGAGACACATTTCGGGAAGCTACCCCTCAATTGGCTGAACGTGGGGAACCAAAACAATAATGGGTCTATTTTGGCAATGATTTAAACATACCCACCATTGGTTGCGTTTCAACTTATCACTTTGTTTCCACTAGCTTTTGCTAATCCCACCTTTATAAGTTGAAAGTAAACCTCTATCTGTACATAAAACAAAGTAATTAACCCAAAACCTATATTCGTTTATTGATCATTGAATCAAATGTGAAAACCATCTAGTACACGTTCTCGACACATTATTTCATGTACCCTAGAAAAGTTTCTATGATCGTAAAACGCTTGTGGGTAAAGAAGCAAGAAATGGGTTTTCATCCCCCCCCCCCCGGGGGGCAAAAAAAAAACAAAAAAGGGTATTCAAGAAATTGGGTGTCATTGATAAAAGGGGGGGGGGGAAGAGGAAAAAGAAAGAAGGAAAGAAAAAAAAAAAAAAATTGGGTGGCATAAAAAATGTGGAAATCTTCTCTCAATTGTGCTTGTCCAAATTTTAGAGAGGAACTCACAATTGGTTAAAGCCATTCAAATTTGAACTAAGTGGACACAAAATTAAGTCATACCAACCTCCTAAACTTATTGGACTGAACTTCATATGAATTATTAAACCTAAACTACAGAAATTTCAAGATTATTTCTCTAAGACATAATAATTCAATCCCCATAGGGACTTACAACATCAAGCTGACAATTGGATCGCGTGTTTGACTTTTGCTTCACTTCTTCACATGTTTTGCAGTAAATTTAAACCACCTAATTGTATAGGGCTAACCAGTTGCAAAACAAATAAAAGCTATGGCTCTAGCAGTTTTATTATGAGATCTAATATGTCATCCACAATACCTTTGCCCACAAGGCCATAACCCCAGGCGAGACAACCGAAAAAGCAATGGGGAAAAGAATATTAATTAATTTTGAGCTTAATTACACGGTACGCAAAAGCCCCCCCCCCCCGGTAATACATAAATTACAAGTAGGAAATTTTATTTTTATCCTTTAATTTACATGTGTCTTTACGGGAAGGCATCAGCTTGACTGGCAAAAAAGAGAAGAAAGGGGGCCCCAAATGAATCAGAAAGTGGGTCCTACGAGATAACATGGGGACCCACAATGGAGCGTGACCCTTATGATTGTGGGCTAGCCCACGCCCGACCATTAGCCGCCACGTACCCAGTTCCGAACATCATTCCTTTTCGCGGGCCCCACTTTCCACCTCCCCCAGACTATAAGGAAAATGAAAAATTATCATATAAAATTATCATATAAGGAAAATGAAATTAAGCAAAAAAAAAAAAAAACTAACCTATAAAATTATCATAAAATTTAATAATAAAATTAACTGAATTCTTAATTTAAAATTTAAAATTTGAACTTTAATTCTTAAAAATAAAAAAATTATAAATTAAAATATTATTATTCTAATTTTGGTTCACTCGAGTTGCTTAAAATTTACCATAATTTTATTTTGAAAGTTTTATTATATGAATATAATAAATTAGCAAATCTTAAATGATATTTATGTTATAATATTATTATCCTTAAATATATGTTTATAATTTATATTATTAATTATGATTATGTGTTGAAGTATTAGAAAATTTACAACTAATTATAATTACAATAATAGTATACATATAACATTCTTTGTTTTTTTTTAAAAAAAATTATATTTGGCCAAGTTTCACCATCTTGATGCATGGTCGGTTCGTGGGGTCCAGCACAATCATTTAAAAAAAAAGTAAAAAAAGAGGCAAAACTTAAGAAGGAAACTCGCGGACCAACCAACCAGAAGTCGCGTGCAGTTGCTGATGGCGACTGCATTGGACAATATTTTTATTTGTCTTAAATGCCACCAACCTTCAAAGGAACTATTTTCAGAACTGTAATATTTATGCGAATTTAATATTTGCACTTTGTAGGAACCAAACAATTATCAGTTCTTTATGGGGTCTACTTTTGTCATGTCATTAACATATCTATATATGTATATGTTTAAGGCAGTGGAAAGGAAATGTTTAAAGAGATGAAGGCATAGCGCGTGGGAACGATTAATTGATTAATCCGCTAACAGTGAGAGGATTCTCCGTTTCAATAGTGTATATAACATGGTGGAGGTTTGATCTTTTCCACATCTTTAATTTAATTAATCGATTCAATGTTAATAGAGTCTAATACTTGGGTTTTATTATAAAATCAAACTCAACTCTTGCTAAGAACACATATTAAGAATAATAAATCTCACGTCGCTATGATATGAAAACATGTTATAAAGAATTTGAGTTTTTAAGTAAATTTAAAATTTATAAATACTATTTGACACAATGTTATGAGGTTATGTATATATATATTATATATATATATATATATATAATTAAGGCGACTATGGAGGGTGAAAAGATTAATACAAAGTTGATGATGATGTTAAAAGCCAAATATTTGCTAGTATAATTGTTTTTCTAGTATTAAGATCATATTAATTACCTATGATAGAGTTAAGTGGCTATTTTTGGAAAACGTCATGTAAAGAATAATAATTTTCCTCGTGGATGGCAAGCCAAAAGCCTATTAAGGAGGTCTTCGGTAAGAAGACCCATTTCACCTTATTCGTTAATTTATGATTATTATTATTATTATTATTATTATTTGTGCGGAGGGATATCATCAATAATAATTAAGCCGACGTTGTTAGCATCAGCTACAATTATATTTGCATTGACTCCAGTGTAGTAGTACATTAACTTTAATTGATCATACTTGTACAATTATTTGCAAGTTATAATTGTTTTTTGGATTGAATTAAATTGAAAAAAAAAACCACTAAAATTCGAGGTCTTATCCCAATCAAGAAGATATTTAGAAAGAACATGTCATTAATATCAAAAAAGGTAGTTTGGTTGTCCTTACAAAAATAATGGAGAATAAAGTCACTGGAAATCGAACATAAAACCAAAAGGTCTTAATAAAAATATTCAATCAGTTGTGCATTAGAAATACAAGAAGTTTTACTAATTGTTTATTACCGTGTATTTGGGATGTATCTATTCTCTGTATTGTACGTAAACTCGCCTTAATAATAGCTGAACATTCTCTTGTGGTCCTTATCAGTTGCTGGTGAAAGTTGCTCTAGTGCATAGCCCCGAGCAATTATACATCCGCCACCCTTTTCTCGCGAGAAGCTTTTCCAGCAATCAAGCTTCCACTTCATAGATGTGTGTGTGTGAGAGAGAGAATGTGTTTTGAGCAAGAAAGATAGATTTGATTATTAGGGCATGTGAGTCTATGTGTTTCTTCCCTTTTTTTCTTCTTTTTTTGCACCCATGTGTTTCTCCATTTTCATTGTCATTCACTTGCTTCGTATTATTTAACCCTATAATATTCTCTCTCTTAACCCATGCCTCTCTTTTCCATTTCTCGGGATCTGATCTCTCACATTCAGCCTTTTCTTCTCATTTGACTATTTCTAGACATTCCTCTCAGGAAGATCAGTTCGATTCCCGAGGATCGCTTTGGCTGCTTACATTCCATCTTTCTTGTTTCGTATCTTGCCTCTCCTATGATCCTATCTTTCTGTGTCACTTTGTCTGGTTCAGTGGTCGTGTGCAAAGGTTGCAAAAGAGGGTGACGAAAGCTTGCTTAAAGCGTCTCTCTTGCTTTAGACCAACAAAAGAAGCTGTCTGCTTTCTTAAAGCTTATTTGTGGGATCTTGGGTTTAGCTTCATTCGGCCAGATCTAAGGAGGAGTTCTCACTCTTCTGTTTGCTAGGGTGATTGATCATCATCAAGGTTATGTACAATCTTCAGCCTCTTCTTCTCCTTCTTCTTCTGCTTTCCTTCTTAGTCACTGCAGTAACTAATAATCATAGAAAAAATTTGACAATATGGCTTTTTGACTACTTGTTCTTGTTCTCTTCCCTTATTGCTTTTCGAATTGGCTTCCATTTGATGGTTTGTTCTTGGTCTCCTTTTGAATGTTAATCACGTAAAGCAAAAGCATATTCATCACATTTCACATTGCAGATGCAGACAAAAGTGAATGTTAAAAATTAAAGTATTTAATTCCTCTTTGCTTACAAGCGTCACAGCGGATCAGATTTGAGTTTTGAGTGCACTATTTCTTGTTCTGTAGTCTAAGGAGTCTACAATATGATAATCTACACATGGCTAGGCTTTTTCTATGTGTGCCAAAGCCAACCTTTTCATATCCTTCTTCTTTGCTTTTCCAAGCTTTGTTTTCTGAAATTTCTTTGACTTCCAGCAGCGAAATTGTCCTTCTTATGGGTTGGGTATTTCATTGGATGATCTTTATGGCAATAATCGCGAAGAGGGTGGACATGCAAGGACATGTTTTTAAAATATTAAGGTTTTTTTTTCTTTTTGGAGATTTTGTGCTTAATTACAATATAGATCTTACTTCTCCTGGTTCTGATATTAAAAATCATTATTTAATTTTAGTGTTCATTTTTGTCTTTCAATCATCAGTGTTCATTCTTCCCTTTTCCTCTCCTCTCCTTTTTTTTTTTTTTCCTGATACCAGTTTTTTCTTAATTATTTTAAATAAATATGTATAATTTACCTAAGCTAGTTGGGTAAAATGCAGATTCACACGTCAAGTATATAATCTATATATATAGGTTCTACATCTCTTGGATGATGTTCTAAAATACTGCTGTTCATCTCCATATATATGACTCCCCCATCATTTGTTTCGCAAAATATAGCTTTTGATATATATATATATATATAGGGAACTTCGTTTCTTTAGTAAGTGAAATTAAAGGAATCCTTGCTTACATTTTTGTGCTAAAAAACCTAAGTGATAGGCATCTATGCTTCTCACGCAAGATAATAATATTAACGATACTTAATAACTTATTCACTTTAATTAATTCACTCTAAGAATTATTTGTCTTCACCCCACAAATTTTAGCTCTTTAAAAATTATAGTCAAATCAAATTCTGGGTTTTTTTTTTTTAATCCTCATTAATATAATGTAATACACCAATCATGAATCAACATTTCTGAGAGAGATACATAAAGATATTTGAATCAGATTACTGCCGGGAACCGTGATCCTTTATGACAGTCATGTTTGGGAATTCCGATTAGTTTACATTTTCAAAAACTATAATTAAGATTTATTTGCAATGCTTATTTCTTTGTATGCGTGTAGTGCATCAGGTCAGTTCGGTCTTCTAGAAGTGTTATGCAACTTTGTTTTTTTTTTCTACTGTTCCATGAAATACATTCTTTGTAGACATAATATACTCAGTCCTTACAAAGGTTGGTACAAATGCTCTCTGGAAGATCCGGTATAATGCACATTAATACAAGATGTTTGAGAAAGGGCCGCAACTGGCCTATTTGCTGTGAAGCGTTTATAAATGAAATCGATTTTAGCTTATCAAAAAGAAGAATACTGATAATAAGATTATTGTAAATAAATTTGAAGAATAAAGTGGGTAATTGGACAAAAACCTATTAGAAGACCTTAGATAGAATCGGTACATTTCTCAAGTTTGCGTCTAGCTAATCTTGTTTCCTCCCTCCACTTCAGACTGTGACAACACAAGAATCATAAATATATAGTTATAATTGTAGGAAGAACTTTAATGCTAAAATAACAAAAGAGTACAAAAATTATAACCACAAGATCGGAGTACACCAAGAAGAATCTTAACGTCGTAGGACCCCATTTGGAGGTGCATGGTGGTATTAGGAGATCTATTGTACCCTAAACCTCCACAATGGGAGAGCTTTACGCGTCTCCTATTATTGCATAGATTCTCCCACAAACAATTTAGGTGCTTTGAATCTAAAAATCATGTTGGATGTTCAAATTATTGACAAGTAAGTGTTCATTTAGGGATGCATTAACGTAAAATCTTGGGACCTTATGAAATGTCAATGTTCGCCCTCTATTGTTTTCTTATTGAAGAATTTAATCGAGGTCGATGCCATAACATTTTGATTACAGGCTCCGGGTTCTCAAAAGACCATGAATAGTTTTTCCCAGGTTCCTCCTGGCTTTAGATTCCATCCGACGGATGAAGAGCTTGTTGATTACTACCTTAGGAAAAAGGTTGCTTCCAAAAGGATTGATCTAGATGTCATCAGGGATGTTGATCTTTACAAAATTGAGCCATGGGACCTTCAAGGTAATAACATTCCAAAATTCCAACAATTTTATAGGAACTTATATTGAAATGAGATTTCCTAGCCAATAGCTTAAATTATATTTTTCACCTCATGGATGGAATATTGTCTTTCTTTGGATGGCTATAGAGCTATGCAAATTAGGGACGGAAGAGCAGAATGAATGGTACTTCTTCAGCCATAAAGACAAGAAGTACCCAACTGGAACCCGAACCAATAGAGCTACAAAAGCTGGGTTTTGGAAAGCTACAGGAAGAGACAAGGCCATCTACGCTAGACATTGCTTGATTGGCATGAGAAAGACCCTAGTGTTTTATAAAGGAAGAGCTCCAAATGGACAAAAATCAGATTGGATCATGCATGAATATCGGTTAGAAACAAATGAAAATGGAACCCCTCAGGCAAGTATATATTACATATTTTCTTCGAAACTCATTATGAAATAATTACAAAGTTTCTGCCTCTATTGTACTCTCATTTCTCTTGAAACTCCTTTTCTGCTTTAATGATCAATTGATAGTACAAAAGATACACAGAGTAGTTAACAATAATTTGAATTTCTACTGGCTTTTGAAGTAAATTCTCTTTAGAGGTACGTGCTTAGAGTATGTTTGATAACTTCATAGAAGGTGATATATTATATATAATAGAGGAATTTCTGAAAGAACCGTCAACTCAATATAAAATATTAAGGTAGAAAAAATTTAGTAGTAATTAAAGAAAAAGGAAAAATCTTTCTTTCTTTCTTTTTTCAATCTTGCTGCTCCAATTCTCAAGAACTGGTTCATCTTCAAGTTCATTTTCCCATATTCTCAAGAACACAAACCTCCTAATGTGAGATACTGAATTGCACCAGGAAGAAGGATGGGTTGTATGTAGAGCGTTTAAGAAGAAAATGCCAACATTGCGGAAAGTTGGTGAGTATGACTCACCATGTTGGTATGATGATCAGGTTTCATTTATGCCTGAAATGGATTCGCCGCGGCAAATGTGTCAATCTTACCCGTCATATGTTCAGCATTATTCCTGCAAGCAAGAGCTTGAGTTGCAGTACAATCTGCCTCCAGATCCTTTCCTCCAGCTTCCTCAGTTGGAAAGCCCCACAATTCCGCAGTCAGGTGCAAGTGCAAATTGCAGTCCGCTAGTTCCATTTGGCTATGATAGGACCAATGGAAAGGAAGAACCAATTCAGCAAAGCCATCAACAAGCTTTGAGCTCATTTTACAATAGCAATCATGAGCAAGCTGTGGAACAAGTGACCGATTGGCGGGTGCTTGACAAGTTTGTTGCATCTCAGCTCAGTCATGAGGATGCTTCCAAGGAAAGCAAGTACTCCAGTGAAGTCGACTTTCGTGTTTCTGAGCAGATGAATGTACTCGGCAACGAATCCAGAAGGCCAGAAATTGTTCAGGAATATGCCTCAAGATCGGCTTCTAGTTGCCAATTTGATCTATGGAAGTAAAGGCACATATGACATAATATGTACTAGAGGATTCAATATGCATACTAATTAAATATAGGAACAATGAGAAAATAAGCTTTGATCCTCTTTTCTGTACATAATACAACCAAAATGGCTTGTTTTAGCTATAACTCAATGTGTCCTTCATGTTGAAGGGCGCTAAACTACTTGCTAAAGTAGAGATGCAAACAGAAAAATAAGCAATTAGTGCTTTCAGTTGGACTTGTATGTAAAAGGCTGAGCTTTGATGGAAATGCCTCAGCTATTGTCGTTGTACTTGAATTGAATCTTGCTTGGTTTTCAGATTGTAACACTTTTATCTTCAAAATTTACTTCCGTGTGTACGAACAACTCAGCCTTAGCAAAGCTACTTTATATTCCTCTACTTCAGCTTTGGGGTAAAAAAAATGTTCACAATAGTCTTTCTTGGTTCACACTAAATTGAATCGAATCATGCTTCTTTAGTCATAATTAGAAAAAGAAAAAATTTGTACGCATGTTTAAAAGTGGGGGAAAATGGGTGAGAAAAAAAAATGAAAAGGCTCCGTTGAAATAAAAATTTTAAATCGGTTCGATAGGACGTAAATTCAGTATTTACTACACTCATAAAATTAAGTGAGTAAATTTAGCAAGTACTAATAAAAATGTTATAGTAGCTAACCGACCTAAAGAAACCCACAAAACTATCTTTTCCTGTAAAAATTTGCTGGTTTAATTTTACTGATAGCCATTCCACTTTGTCATAAAAAAAAAAGAGGTTGTTTTTCCAATTAATATGAATTGCTGGAGTAGTTTGGGAACAACATCGCTTGATACTGTTGGTGCTTTTGCATAGTTGCAATGCTTTCTTTGTGCGATTTACAAGGTTCATTGCTTTAGTTTCGGATCATACTTTCTGTTTAAGAAGTGTACACAATTTGGCAGAAAATTTCAAAACAACAACTAGGAGCATGGTAATAGATGTTGTAAGTTAAGTCAGTTATGTGAAATTAAAGAGTGCGTAAGGAGAAAAACCCAAATGCAATTAGCTATGTATACCTTTTACCGCCCTTTCAAGAACAGAGATTCTTGGCGACTTGCCAGTCTATGTCTTAATATCTACCTTGCCAGGCGTGCATGGAACTTGTACCTAGGCTTTCGAATTGCAAACATACCTTTGAGAATATGAATTCAAATGCACCTTGAAGCTTCTCCGTAGAGGAATATGATGTTAACAAAAACTTGTTGAGATGCCAATGCCTGTTTCCTTGTAACTAATATGTTGGCCTCTATTATGTATCAAACCTTGGGAACCAGCAATGCAGTGCAACATTACCACAGAAAGAAAGAGACAAGACATACGGTCACCCATGCCATGCATGGGTGACAGGTGCTGGGATCGAACTTATTCCAATCCTGAAAAATATTGCCCTCCCCAACTTATAGCTATAGACCAGCAAACAAATATTGTTGGCTTATCAGTTTGAGCTGCCTTTCTTCAGGCCCCACAAATGTGGAAGCCTCATACACTCGAACGCCCTTTTATCATGTTGAGCTGCAAGAGTTGGACAGCAGACATAGACACAGGCAAAAATGGTTGATAGAGAGCTATATGGATATAGGGCTAGACTGCATACACAACTTGACTCTATGACATACGTTTTGGAATTTACCTTGGTTTTAAATAACCGAAAGGCAAGGAAACAACCTTTGAGTCTCTCATAATGGATAAGAGGACTAACATGAAAGAAAAGTATGTTTGTTCAGCTTTTGTTGACTTCAACTCAAGGAAGAGACTTTTTCTTACTTAGGCTGAAGTCAAGGATTAAAATTCCTTTAAAGCAATGAAAGTTTTCCACGCGACATCATGAGTGGGCGTGCTCTCATGGTCCTCGTCATGCATGCATCGACTAGCTCTCTTAGTTACTCGGACACACAGAAAGAGTTGCTAAACAAAAAGAAATCATGGGAATTCAAAGTGGGTTCTGTTAAATTAATTAACATGAGTGGTACATGTCATTTAAAGTATGACTCAAAATAAAAGACCTAATATGATGGTCGGTTAGGCATAACGGTAATTTGGATCATCGGATTTAAAATCCATCCACTCTCCCTATTAAGAATAAACGTTACAGGAAAAAAATATGTGTATATATATCTTCCCCTATTAAGAATAACTGTTACAGGAAAAGGAGTATCTTCTCATTTAAGATAATTATTACAGAAAGAGAAGATCTTCTTATTTAAGGTAACGGTTACGGGAAAGGAAGATGTGTATTTATATATATATGTTATTACAGACTTTTCCGAGAGCTCAACCATCAGAGAGAGAAAATGTAAAGAAAAGAAAGGGGAAAGAGTAAGAGAAAAGAGAGAAGCGTTCAGGAACGAAACAGAAGAGGCTTCCCATCTCCACTGCGGGACATCAGCATAATGGACAACGGTATGTTGTTTTCAATTACAGTTTTATTGCTAGTATTCGCATAAAGAAAGATCCTGCAATATATGAAATAAAAATTTCAGAAAGAGAAATTCTAGAAAAGACCAACAATTGGTATCAGAGCGGGTCTGTGAATATTGCAATTTGGTTTTCTTTATCTCTTTGTGCCGTATAGTATTTATTTTATTAGGTTGTATTTTGTTTTTCCTTTGCGTGTAATCAATAATTACAACGCGGGACAAAACAAATATTTTGGTTGCCTGGTACGCGGGTCCCACCTGCAGTATGGTGGTGCTCGGGTAGTATTTTATTTTATTAGGTTGTATTTTGTTTTTCCTTTGCGTGTAATCAATAATTACAACGCGGGACAAAACAAATATTTTGGTTGCTTGGTACGCGGGTCCCACCTGCAGTATGGTGGTGCTCGGGTCCGAATGAATACCATAAAAAAAAAAAAAAAAAAACTCCCACATAAAAGATAATTTAATCTTCGTAATTGAAGATTATTAAATTCACGTTAATGAGTCAAATATTAAAAGCTTATTAATCACCAAAGTGGCCTGGCTTTGAATGGATTTGAACAGCTGACTGTGAATTTTAATTGTTCATTTTGGATGCTAATAAAATGTTTTGAAATGAACAATTGTGGTTATTAATTATAAAGCTAAGAGATCATCCAAAGATGGATCATTGCTTATAATTAATGACACTAAAAGGGATTAATTAATATACTAAGTAAATGTGATTGTATATCCAAAGATGACATTCATGTTAATTTTAGTATGATTAATTGATCTATTAAAGTTTATTTAAATTAGCATCATTATTGATTAGAGTTATGTATTTGAGGATCACCCAAAGGTGAACTTAAATACATAATTAAAGTTTGTAATGTATATGAATCCATTAGAGTTTACTCAAAGCATTAACGTATAAATTTGGATTATATTTGCAGCTTCCACCAATGTATTCGCCTTAGGCAATTCGATGGTCAAATTCAATGGGCTGAATTATGCTGAATGGTCTGAGCATATTCAGTTTCATTTAGGTGTATTGGGCCTGGACTTAGCAGTCATTTCGGATGAAAAGCCTGCAGTCATTATAGGGACTAGTACAGAATCTGATAAGTCTTTTATGAGGCTTGGGTACGGTCCAATAGACTGAGTTTGAATTTGATGCGAATGACGATAGCTGAAAACGTCAAGCCATCGATGCCTAAGACGGAAAATGCGAGGGAATTTCTGATGAGAATTAAGGAATACTCTCAGTCAGATATAACTGATAAATCCATCGTAGGAACCTTAATGAGTGAGCTGACGACCAAGAAATTTGATTGGTCACAGCCCATTCATGATCATGTGACCAGTATGGCTAATCTAGCAGCAAGGTTGAAAACAATGGGCATGGATGTGAGTGAATCATTTCTGGTTCAATTCATCATAAACTCACTGCCTCCTGAATTTGGCCAGTTCCAAGTGAATTATAACACTATTAAAGAGAAATGGAACTTTCAAGAAATTAAGGCCATGTTAGTTCAGGAGGAAGGGAGATTAAAGAAGATGAAGGATCACTCCATTCATCTTATCGTTCATAAGAATGCTAGTGGTAGCAGGTCTAAACCACATAAGAAAGGTAAGAAGAAGGACAAAGCCTCTATGAAAGTCACTGGAGGTCAGATCCAGAAGGATCAGAAATGCTTCTTCTGCAAAAAGATGGGTCACTTCAAAAATGATTGCCCAAAAAGAAAGGCTTGGTTCGAAAAGAAAGGTACGTACTGTATATCAATATGTTTTGAATCAAACATAATTGAAGTGCCCAATAATACTTGGTGGTTAGATTCTGGAGCTACTATTCATGTGTCACATATTATGTAGGGATTCCTTTCAATCCAGCCCATAACAGGAACTGAGAAGTTCCTCTATATGGGAAACAGAATGAAGGCACGAATAGAAGGGATTGGGACGTACAGATTGATCTTGGATACCAAGTGTCATCTGGATCTAGAAAAGTGTCTCTATCCTGAATGTGCTAGAAATTTAGTTTCCGTTGCAAAGTTGGATAAAGAAGGATTTAACCTCAAATGGAAATGGTGCATTTTCATTGTATAGACATTCGTACTATTATGGATCTGGTACTTTGATTGATGATTTGTACCGTTTGAATCTTGATGCTATGTATGCTGATTCCATATTTCTTGTTGAGCATGGTATAGGTAACAAACGTAATATGCATGATGAAAGTTCTGCTTTCTTATGGCATCAAAGATTGGGTCATATATCCAAAGAAAGGATATTGAGGTTGATGAAAGGTGATGTCCTACCTCAATTGGATTTTACTGATTGGGATGTATATGTTGATTGTATAAAAGGGAAACAAACAAAACATACATCAAAGAACCCAGCCATAAGAAGCAATGAGCCTTTAGAATTGATACACACTGATGTTTGTGGCCCGTTTGATATCCCAACATGGGGTGGTGAGAAATATTTCATCACCTTTATAGATGACTACTCACGATATTGTTACTTGTATCTACTGCATGAAAAGTCTCAGTCAGTAAACATCCTAGAGGTATTTATTAATGAAGTTGAAAGGCAGTCAGATAGAAAAGTAAAAGTGATTAAGTCAGATAGGGGTGGTGAATATTATGGAAAATTCAATGAAAGTGGACAATGTCCTGGTCCATTTGCAAAACTTCTTGAGAGTCGAGGCATATGTGCACAGTATACAATGCCTGGTACACCACAACAGAATGGTGTAGCGGAAAGGCGGAATCGCACACTTATGGATATGGTTAGGAGCATGTTGAATTACAGTACTGTACCCTTATCCTTGTGGATGCATGCATTAAGAACTGCTGCATATCTGCTGAATAGAGTTTCTAGTAAGGCTGTCCCTAAAACTCCTTACGAGTTATGGACAGGAAGGAAACCCAGTTTGAGACATCTTCATGTTTGGGGTTGTCCAGCAGAAGTAAGGATATACAATCCACATGAAGGAAAGCTTGATGCAAGAACCATTAGTGGTTACTTCATTGGCTATCCTGAAAAGTCCAAAGGGTATAGGTTTTACTGCCTTAACCATAGTACTAGAATAGTTGAGTCTGGTAATGCTCGGTTCATTGAAAATGGTCAGTTCAGTGGGAGTGGGGAATCACAAAAGGTGGATATTAAAGAATTACAAAATGAATGGTCCACAGTGAGTACTCCTACTCATGTCGGTATTCCCACACCCAGTGTTTCTACTCAAATTGTTATTCCTTATGTTGCATCACAGTCACGTGACATGCAAGGACAACAAATTGATACTCGAAACACGCAAAGTGAACACATAAGAGATGAACCAAGTGACAATATTCAATTTACAAATGAACAAGTGATACCACAAGAAATGGCATTACGGAGGTCTACAAGACAGAAAAGGCCAGCAGTTTCAAATGATTATGTGGTTTACTCACTTAAGCATGAATCGGAATTGAGCATTGATAAGGATCCAGTCTCATTTAAACAAGCCATGGAATGTAATGATTCTGAAAGGTGGTTCAATGCCATGAAAGAAGAGATGAAATCGATGGATGTAAACCAAGTCTGGGAGCTAGTAGAGTTACCTGAAGGATCAAAACGAGTTGGCTGTAAGTGGGTCTTCAAGACCAAGCGAAACTCGAACGGTAACATCGAAAGGTATAAGGCTAGACTTGTAGCCAAAGGTTTCACTCAAAGGGATGGTGTTGACTATAAGGAGACTTTCTCTCCAGTTTCTAAGAAAGACTCTTTAAGAATTATTATGGCATTGGTGGCTCATAATGATCTAGAGCTCCACCAAATGGATGTAAAGACCGCCTTTCTGAATGGTGACTTGGAAGAGGAAGTGTATATGGACCAACCTGAAGGTTTCATCACTACGGGGCAAGAAAATTTGGTGTGTAAATTAAAGAAATCGATATATGGACTGAAACAAGCCTCCCGACAATGGTATATTAAGTTCAATAATACCATTACGTCATACGGTTTTGTAGAAAATACCGTTGATCGGTGTATCTATATGAAGGTCAGTGGGAGCAAGTTCATTATATTAGTTCCTATATGTCGATGACATTCTTTTGGCCGCTAATGACATAGGTTTGTTACATAATGTGAAGAAATTTCTCTCTGAAACTTTTGAAATGAAAGATATGAATGAGGCATCCTATGTGATAGGAATAGAAATATTCCGTGATAGATCACAAGGATTATTAGGATTGTCTCAGAAAGGCTATATCAATAAAGTATTAGAGAGAGATTTAGAATGGAAAATTGCTCAACAGGAATAGTTCCAATTCAGAAAGGGGACAAGTTCAGTGAATTACAATGTCCAAAGAATGATTTGGAACGGAAAGTGATGGAATCAGTTCCCTATGCATCACTGGTTGGAAGCCTGATGTATGCGCAAACATGTACTCGGCCAGACATCAGTTTCGCAGTTGGAATGTTAGGCCGATATCAAAGTAATCCTGGAATAGATCATTGGAAAGCCGGAAAGAAAGTACTTAGGTACTTACAAGGCACCAAAGATTACATGCTTACTTATAAAAGATCAAGTCATCTTGAAGTAGTAGGCTACTCGGATTCAGATTATGCTGGATGTGTAGACTCGAGGAAATCTACATTTGGTTACATGTTTCTCCTGGCTGGAGGAGCAGTTTCCTGGAAAAGCGGGAAGTAGTCTGTCATTGCTACTTCCACTATAGAGGCTGAATTTGTAGCATGCTTTGAGGCTACTGTTCATGTATTATGGTTGCGGAATTTTATCTTAAGGCTTGGTTTGGTCGACAGTATAGAAAAGCCGTTAAGAATTTTTTGTGACAATTCCGCAGCAGTCTTCTTCTCTAAGAATGATAGGTATTCTAAAGGTGCGAAACATATGGATTTGAAATACCTATCTGTTAAAAAAGAAGTGCAAAACCAAAGAGTGTCCATTGAGCATATTGGCACTGAGTTGATGATAGCGGACCCGTTAACTAAAGGTTTGCCATCGAAAACATTTACTGGACATGTTGATCGAATGGGCATTATGGACAGGTCCTCATACACTTGAAAGCCAATATTTAGATGCTCATATCATTGTGACACTCGTGAATTCAATTAAAGTTATGGTTTTGCTTGTGCTCTGTTATCTTTGTTTAGATGTATACAATTATGGTTTGTGAGATAATTAATAGCATATATGAGAATGACAGTTTAAAGTTTCAATGTTCCTCAGTAAAGTATTATGAATTATGATGATTATGTGATACATGGAAGGAATCATATTGCTATAAGATGTGTGACCGCCATGATCCAATCATCTTAATTCAATTAAGTGTTGTGATTTGATGATCTTTAAGAATTGTGTGCACTTAATTGTTATTGTTTCATCAAGTCATGACATGGACCAAGTGGGAGATTGTTAAATTAATTAACATGAGTGGTCCATGTCATTTAAAGTATGACTCAAAATAAAAGGCCTAATATGATGGTCGGTTAGGCATAACGGTAATTTGGGTCATCGGGTTTAAAATCCCTCCACTCTCTCTATTAAGAATAAACGTTATAGGAAAGAAATATGTGTATATATATCTTTCCCTATTAAGAATAATTGTTACAGGAAAAGGAGTATCTTCTTATTTAAGATAATTATTACAGAAAGAGAGGATCTTCCTATTTAAGATAACGGTTACAGGAAAGGAAGATGTGTATTTATATATATATGCTATTACAGACCTTTCCGAGAGCTCAACCATCAGAGAGAGAAAACGTAAAGAAAAGAAAGGGGAAAGAGTAGGAGAAAAGAGAGAAGCGTTCAGGAACGAAACAGAAGAGGCTTCCCATTTCCACTGCGGGACATCAGCATAATGGACAACTGTATGTATTTTCAATTACAATTTTATTGCTAGTATTCGCATAAAGAAAGATTCTGCAATATATGAAATAAGAATTTCAGAAAGAGAAATTCTAGAAAAGTCCAACAGGTTCTTTTTGCTGACTAAGTTTGACAATATGTTTGTCCTTCTTCCATTAGGGATTTGTGGTTTCTATACATAAAATCAGTTATTCCATGGCCTCTTCCTATTGGGTCACTTATGATAAAAGAAACTGAAAATAGATTTTCATATCTTCTTGCTGTTAAGATAATGCCTCTGGCTGCCCGAGCTATTGGTAAAAGTGGTACCATATTTTCTTAAATTTTCTCAATGGCAATACAATACCATGGGTTGGACTGTTGAAACCAAGTTGAAAATTTTCTAATTTGATTCAAGTTAACGTAAAATGTAAGTAAAAATTAAAAAAAAGTAAAACCTAATTAAAATAATAAAATAAATCTGTGCGATGTATTATACTTAGAAAAAAAATGAAATAAGTATAGCAAGCCTGGAGAAATGCTCACATATTTAGCCAAACTTACTAGTTCCCACGGGAAAAATAGATGACAGATATATCAGTCCCCACCGTTTCTGCAATGCAGAGCACTAAACAAGTGCAAACTATGCGCTTTGATGCAATTTGCGTGGACTGCGTTGAGCAAATAATGAGCGTTTACAATAAATAAAATCATGCATAATTTAGTGACTATGTAAGATAAATAACATCATGTGAGGCAGCATTATTAGCATACTTCCTCGTGCCCTCCCTGATCTCAAACCCTCAGTTCCCGGAGCCGGAATCTTCCTTTTAGCTGACAGTCAGATTTTCTTTTCCTTGCTTTTAAATTACCATCCTTAGGGACAGGCCACAATGGCAAATGAGTGTATGAATGTCAGTTCCAAGCTAGGAGATTCTCCCTCCCTTGATCATGAAATTTTGCCATTACAATTACATTCACCTCTTCAAATGCTGTGAATTTTGATGTAGAAGAGAGATGCAACCTATAAAAGGCGATTATTTATGGTATGGATGCGTTAAGTGTACACCCACAAGCGTTTGCTTTTTCCTATTTTGCAAATGATTGAAATTTAAAGAATGTTGCAAGTGGAAAGCACGCGTATTGATACAAAGGACTGTGGGGATTAGCTATTTTCCTTCGGATAGATGTACAGAATAGGTGCAATTACAAATACAAATATAATGATAATGATACGCATTACAACTGTTGTAATTGTTAGATTATATATTTATATTTTTTATAATTATATATTATTATTATAAGTATATAATTAATGGTCATAATAATATGATAATTTTTTAAAACATATTGTGTCTTCTGCGTGAAGAAACGCCTGTCTGGTGTAATATTTCTGTTTTTCATACAAGTTTTTGCTGGGTAAAAAGGCTTTTACGCGGTGGCAAGGCATGCAAGATAGTGTTGGAGCGAAAGCTGTCGAGGTGAGAGAATTGACAGGGCGAGAGGGAACATGCCCTGATTGCTAATGCCTTGAGAAGGGGCCACAAACAAATTCCTAGCTTTCTGTATCGATGTTTCGCAAACCTTTGTTTTTGTCCAGGTCTTGTTTTGTTAGGTCCACCTCGGAAAAGGCGAAAAGTAAAGGGAAAGCAACTTGATTGGTTTCTTTACCAGTTGGTCGATGGATGCTTCGCTTGGGAGGTGAGATAGGCTTCTCCACCATTGCACTTAACGACATCATTTATGCAACTTTCCAACTTACAAAAGCTATTTGGTCGTTTCCTCCCGTTTCTATTTCCTCCGAATTAATCCCTTTTTTGGTCGCAAAATTTTAATAAATATTTGAGATAGGCTTAACATGTTTGACATATATATATATATATATATTTATGAGATTATTTTTCATGACACTAAATATTGATTAATCATTTTATTTATACTCATCACTCCATGATTCTAACTTTTTTTTTTATATATATATGTCAAGTTTAATCATTTTAAATCAATGCTTTTATGGCTTAATACATAGATTTGGCTTCTTCATTTGAGTTTCATTGTGTTATGTCAAATGTTAGTGAGAACTGAGGTTTGTTTAAGAGACATGTTTAAAATATAAATTGTTATATTGATGAGATATAAGGTTTGATTAATAATATATATGAATTTTACTATTCAAAGATTTAGATTTCACGAATATAAAGTCAAAAGGGATTTGAAAAAATGAGTTAACATGACTTAGTATGCAAGTCCATTTCTTCTGAAACAACTACATATATTTGGGGATCATTCACAGCAAATTCTGGGGGTTCTCGCCAAAGATAGACCCATTGCCCGCCTAGAACAAGAACAAAAATTTTGCAAATCGCAAAGCATATGTGATTGGGTGTTGGGTCCATGAGGTGTACGTTGGGTTCATCCACCTTCTGTTCGGCTCAGTCTAAAACCTAACATTACCAGCTACCGCCCAGTGTATATTGACGGTACTGATCCATTCTGGGTTTAGAAATCCTACTCGTGTAAATGACTTGGGCTTGTGGACATCTTTATTGTCCTGGGACCTTAGATATTGAAGGCCCGGCCCAATGGTTCTGAATTTAGACCAACAGAAAGCAGTGAGGGCCTACCGAGCCAACCGGTTCTTGGTCAATGGGTTAGTCCGCTTATTCTGGATCATTCCGGTTCACTCCGAGTAGTTGTTTCATCTCGTTAATGGCTAACTTGTACTGAACTTATCGCCCGGCTCGCCCGGTTTTTGGTCAGGTCCAGGCTTAAAAATTATGCTTACGACACAGAGATAAACACGATAAACACATTGATGTAATTATTTCAATATTTTCTTCTTCTTCTTCTTCTTTTTTTTTTTTTTTTTTGGTTAAGTCTATGGAGTTACCTTGTTAGTAGGCAAATCAGAAATGGGATGAGTCAAATGTACATCCTAATGTTGATAGTCATCAACAAAGTCTTTTTGAGAGCCACATGACAATTTGCAAAGGAGAAACAATTAAAAAAAAAAAAGGAGAAAAGAAAGGATGAAAACCACTAGATTCATACCATATGATCATCTGATGCAACAGTTCTCAGACAGGAATAGAATTAGCAAAGCAAGCAATAGTAATGTGTATGAGTGTCATCCCGGAGTACATGCATTAATTTACATATGTATAGAACCTGTTTTCGTTTTGTTCCTTTTTCTTCTGGATGTGATTTATCAATCTATTTTGCATCACAAAGGCCGCTGCCTTGATCACAGAAGCCGTCACGATCAAGCAGTTTCTTTGGGGGAGCACTTAACAGTGGAGATGATGGGCTGCCGTAAGCATTTCGCTTTTTATTTCCGCAACCTAAGCTCACCCTGGTGCTTACTCCCGTCATAGAATTCGTGCCACTTGCATACTTGCAAAGAGCCTTCATAATAAACAAATGCAGAATATGTATCAGATATGAATCAATTAGCATAGACCATAGAATGGAGAAACCACCAACAAAATACACACAATGTGTGAAAGTTTTCGAGTCCATACATGGCAACAAACATCCTGAAGGTTTTCGAATTTTCCAAAAGATTCGTGGGTCATTAAGTGGGTTGTGATTCCTTAGTCCCCATAACGTGAAGTCTCGTGTACTGAAAAGTCTTTGTTTTTTTCCCAATTCATGACTCATCAAATTTTCCAACTCTGCCTTGAGCACGAGGGATTTATGCTTGACAGAGGTAGCTTTTCTCATTATCCGAGCCACCAATCAATTTTGGCATATTTCAATCTTAGAAGCCAAGGACTTTGATAAAATCAGAACTTGTGTGTTTGAAATATATGGTAATATCAAACGCCAGTCAAAAACAGATTTGTAGAAGCATATGGAGAAAAGTTCACAGATAACTATGCTATCAAAGAGGAATTGATGAAGCTAAACAAGGAACATTATAGGACTCAATAAGAAAGTGCGCAATTTTCTGCATCTATTTTACTGCTGATGTACGATATCCACATCTGTAC
The DNA here is from genome assembly GCA_037897445.1 of Ceriops zippeliana. NCBI lineage: Eukaryota > Viridiplantae > Streptophyta > Magnoliopsida > Malpighiales > Rhizophoraceae > Ceriops > Ceriops zippeliana. Next base: position 1,542,379 of record JBAPLH010000054.1, on the reverse strand, counting down.
TGTGGCAATGCCTAAGCTACAGTTAATTGAAAGCTAAAACCAAAAGTGAAACGGAGTACAGAACAGACCTGCTTCTGTGGAAGGTCCAAAACAGCATCACTGAAATCAGCGCCTTCAATAATTGCGCCCCCAAGATCACTCCGTGTTAATACCGTTCTAGCAAGCACGGCATCGGTAAGATTAGCTCCATTTAGAACCTGTCAATGAAGGAAGAGGATTTACATGTCAGCCATCAGAATCATCCCTAATGCCGTAACAAGTTTCTAGGAACAGCGTGGAACTAGATGTTACATCACATCTGGTTGTTCAGCAATGCCAATGGTTACAATCTTTTATCTTTTCCTTTTTTTTTTTTTTTTAAGTGAGACAACACATCAACCAATGTTCGTTTTATCATTTTGGAAGATCCAAATGTCTAAGCTAAGTCACATAAAAATAAATAAATAAATAAAAAGGATGCACTCTATAGAATTGCAGAGAGCAATTCAGACGTACCATGCGATCCATCAATGTGTCGCTCAAATCTGCACCTGTTATCATAAATTCACAATCAAACTGACTTTGTTTGAAAATTAAAGACCTATATATACAAACACGAAAATGTTCTACTGGATCCAAACTGTTTGCTTCAGCCTAGCTAGTCAAAATGTGTATCAATCCTCTATTTCAACCACAAATAGAGCAACAATTACTGCGTCGCTTAACAAGATCCATAAAAACAGCTATTAGGACGTTTGTAAATCAAAGTATACACCCGGAAGTTTCCCATATGTTCTTAGCCCATATGACGCTTTTGTGGACAAATAAAATATGTTCTACTGAAGTCCAATTTGACTAGATCATTTTTTTTTCTTTTTCTTTTTTTTTTTTTACCTTGAACCATAGTCTTTCAAATGATGAAATTAAAATGGAAGTTAGGTCAGCTTCAACTGGGATTATCTTTTTGTATTAATAAATTAGTGGAAACAGAACAATATGCTTTCACTTAAATTTTTGGTGTTACACTTCTATCTTTCTTTTTTTCATTTAATTTAACTAAGTGCAACTTAATGCCATCATAGGTCAAAAATTGGAGTGGAGTAAGGCCGTGTGACACACGGAGTCATACGATCCACAAAAGCTTGCATTTCTTTATAGATCAATACAAAAGGAAAACAAATATAGAAAGAGAGAAAAAAAAAACCTCTATATGGCCTAATTTATTTGACAGCTCTAATTATTGTTGTTCCCCTTCTCCTTTTTTTTTCTAAAAATAAAAAAATAATAATAACGAAGATGGTGTCTTGGGAACACCAGAATCAACATAAAGAGAAACAGCATGAGACATCAGATGATTGGATGAACGTAAAGAGAAACAGCATGAGAATGATGGAGGCAGAAGTATCTCGAGAAAATTATCAGGCCAATGTCCCAAGGCGAGTGCATTGCGGGAAACAACCCTACTCAATTAGAAATTCCAGCACATAAGATGATAATGCAATGATGGCTGCACCTAACTGTCCATAGAAGTAAAGGAAAAGGGCACCCACATCAAGACATGTAGCCAAAAGAAAAGCAGTTATATAGTTATTACATTTTAAAGGATGTGAGCATGTTCAAAGGGAGTGCTTAAATGTATTTTTCTATGGAGAATACCTAGATGTAAGAAAAGTATTAAGAGAAGTTAGTTTTCTAATGTGGGGAATAGGTCAGCAGATCATCTTATGGCTATCAAGTAGATAGCAGGAAGCACTATTTCAACCAGTTTCGTACCAGTAAAATTTGCCTTGTATGCAACCGCTTTCTCCAGGTATGCACCATTGAATGTTGAACCACTAAAATCAGATTCTCTCATATCCGCAGCTGTGAAATTGGCTCTTCTGTGTCGGATATTGAGACATGTCAAGTACAAACATAGAAAGAAGAAAAGAAACTAGAACACCTAACCATCAAATTTCAATCGAGTAGTAGAATGAATATCTAGCACCATACGCAGTAACACACTTGAGTACTTAGTTTTCGTTATGAAAGTCATATTATCTTCGTATTTTTGTCTTCGAATTATGCTTTCCCGGATGGCTGGATACGTAGACACAAAAGGAAATTATGATTCTTCTAAACAGGAGGTACCTTAAAAACAACCAATTCATAAACCTATACTTTAGATTGAATGCATTCTAAGTCCTAGCTGGTAATTACATGGTAAAGTTAGTTATCTTTTACGTTTATCAGGATTGAGGACCCAAAGCAACTAAAGCAATTGGAAAGACTATAAATTGGTGATTGAAAAGACTTCACCTGAAATTTTCATTCACGTGCACTGCTTTCCTGCATGCAAAAATCAGAAGAAGTGAGTAAGTGAAGTTAATTGAGGCAGCAGGAGTATGCTTACAACACACAAACGGAAGCCGTAGAGGAGAAACTAACCTGAGATCTGCAGAACCAAACTGAGCTGCCGATCCTATACCAAATTCTCCTCTAGTGGCTGCCTCAAACTTATTAAGATCAGCAACAGCAGGCAGACCAGAACTAAAGCTAATAGTTGCAGCTGCCAATGCAGTTGAAACTAGTATTCTCCAATTTTTGGTGGGGTTAGTTTTATCCACCCTGTTTCTGTTTCTGGAACAACCTTGCTTTTCAAGGAAAATTGAGTTAGTTGCGAACAAATTATATACTTGTTACAAACTTATGCAAGTTTAACGTGCAGTTACTTACCAGGAACATTGTCTTGTCTTTCTGTGTCCAAGTGACAAACTGTGCCCAATGACCTGGAAAGGGGGCGCAAATGATATAAAGAATTGGTTGATACAGTAGCAGAGATATCAAGAGATTTCGTGGATACAGGAGAGATGGAAGTGAATGCCATTGCTTTTCTCTCTGTTTTTTTTTTGTTTTTTTGTTGAATTTCTTTTCCTGTTCTTTATGTGCTTGGCTATGCTGCGGGGAAAAAGGAGGAGGAAGTTTGGAACAGAAGTGGATTGGAAAATACAGGATTTGATTGGCAATAGAAGAACTTCAACGCTGTCTTCCTTCCACTCGGACCACTTGTTCTTGTATTGGCTAGATGGGCACCACGTGTTGTTCTGTTTCTCTTGGCTGGTGGGATGCCACTTTTTTTTTTTTTTGGGTACCTTAAAATCATTAAACTTAACTCTTACAATTGTATTATTTAATGTATAAATGTGTTAAATTGATTGTATTTATAATAAGTTTGCCCTAAAATTAATGGAGGAAGACACCATTTTCAGCTATTAGATATTATTAGACAGCTTCACATAGATTTTTATGTAAATATGTTCCACTAAAATGTTTTTATTACATAAACTTTTAACAAACATAACACAATATTAGCAGTTTAAGTTTGTGGTGAAAAAAAATGGATGCCTGGTGTTTTTGGTGGGGCAAGTTAATGCTGCTGTGTGAAGGGGATGGAACAATTGTTGGACAACTAGATGACCCCTGAGGCCTAAGGGGAGATCTACGAGCCGCCCGACTTGATAATGGGCATTATGGTTCCTCGATGGTGGAGTCAGGTGGGCTCAGGTGCTCCTAATTATGATGTCATTTGAGGCTTGGGGTCCGTCGTTCGGAGTTCAAATTGTCACAACAAGTTGAGCCGAAAGAACTGGGCCCTTCAATGCCTTGTTCTTCCAACAGACATAAATTTTTATTTTTTTATTTTTTACCTATGTGGTGGAACTCCTACAAATATAATCCTAAAAGATGGCACATATGTATTGGTTTGCCCATAGCCATTGCTAACGGGATAAGCACTAATTTGATTCCAAATTTTATTTTTTTTTTTAAATATAATTTCAAATGTTTATTGTTTTCATTTAAATTTTATACTTTAAGATTTTGTTCCAATTCAATATATTTTTAGACCTTAAAACAAAAATTACCGGCATACATATTGATACGTATTTAACATGTATTGTATTGAATTGCTCTCTCCAATATATTTATATATATTGAATTAGAACAAAATTTAAGTTATAAAATTTAAATAAAAATGATAAAAGTTTAGAAATACATATAAAAAATTTTAAAAGATTTAAAACTAAATTATTACTTATTCTAGCTGTGCTAACTACTAGCTAAATGACTATCAATTCATCTATCCCCGCCCTCAAAACTCGTACCAACATGAATCTAAGATTGAGATCTGAGAAGCAAAACCACCCACCCACACACCCGTACCCACATTCAATATTATCAACTTTATCGATTTCTACCCGACCCCACGCCCCCGACTCCCACCAGAATGTATGTAGGTAGGGGGCGGGGGGGCTAGGGATGCTGAGAAAAGAGAGAGAGAATTTGCGCGTATCCCCACAAACAGCAAACAAATAGCTTCAACCAGGCTTTTTACAGTGATCAGCTCCAATGACTCTTTCCTTGTTCGTACATTGGACAGCGTCAATACATGCATGCATTGGTTGCAGAATTTGTATGCACGCATGACGGATCATGGAGAATCGAGATGTAAGATCATCGCACAGCCAAAAAAAAAAAAAGCAGAACAAAAAAAAGTGGCATTTTGATTGTCTGTAGCTTTTTAACTGGGGGCATCTGAGATGTGGTTGACGGAATCTAGAAATTTATGCATAGTATGGTACAGTGACCCTGTACCACTTCCAACAGTTGTTTGTGTGGAAGTTACTGTTAAATTGTCGAGAGTTAGCAAATCTAGTGGACAAGCACTCCCAATATATTACCTTTAAGAGACAACCCTTGTACTTAAAGTTTCGGTTATTCACTTTCAAGTTTTTAGATTAGAATACAAGATTTATGATAAATAATATATATATATTATAAATCAACAAACTAATTAATTTCATAATGATTAAAAATAAAAAACTCTTTGTATATGTTTTACAACATTTAATATTTAAGATGTAAAAGATTAATGTAAACATATTTTATGCTATATAAACTCTTATCATTATAGTATAAAATATTTTTTATATATTATAAAATTATTTTGTGTTCATATAGTCCTTCCCCATCTAGAATAGTACATTCTGCTATTACTGGTTTGTCTCGATTTCATTCAAGTGGGAGGTGTTACAAGAAAGACTTTCACACATTAATTTAACTCGTTGTTGACGTAAGTGAGATACTCATCTAGATTCATATATATATATATATACATATATAGTTACTGAGATGACTTTGTAAAATTGTATGGTTGCATATTTATCTTCGAAAGGTCTCACTTTCTATCCAAACATATGCATGCATGTATATACTTTTTTATGTGCATATTTACATTAATGATCATCAACAATATTATATATCTTTAATTCAATATCATAATAATGTTTCTCGGATTGTTTGTGCACATTTACATCCGTCATATGTATGACAATTAATCTTCGACACATGTTGGCACATTGACTATGTCATTTCTGTGTTAAAATTTAATGTGAATGGTTTCTTGGTATGATGATAAATATAAAATTTCTTAATATGTTATTGAAACATTCAAGATGCTTACAGAACAGAATGCGTACCAAAAAAAAAAAAAAACCTTAATTAGGAAAACAAATTTTATCGATGGCTTACAAATCTGTCCCAACTTTAGTTGTTTTGCAGCGCAAAGTTGACAAATCCATGAGCCATCCCCTAATGTAGGTCATCATCCATCCATGTTGAAAGTCTCAAATTCAAATATGAGGTATAGAATTTATGAACAATGAAAAAGTAACTTCTTATCTGGCGACTTATAACCTAATGACTCTCTTGATAGATCCAGAAAAAAAAAAAAAGAAATTATAAGTTAGTGAATTAAAAAAATTATGAGTTTGCATTTGTTAGGATGATGTTAATATAAACCTTTAGAAGGATTTCAAAATAATTAGTTGATACAATATCCATCAAAGATGAAAAAAAAAAACAAAAAAAAGAAGTAAGCCTTCGATGTTGTTTTGAGTATCAAATTCCCTGGCACGGTAAATAAATAACTATCAAAGCTCCAATTTCAACGTGGGTTCTCTCATTAATACATTTCGTGTTTGAAATTATAAGTCATACCCATATGCCTAACTATACCATCGTGACATTTCAGAGCTTCCAATTCTTCTTTCCTCTTATGATGGTGGAGAAATGGATCCATTTCATTCGAGACTATAGATATCACAACTACTCTCGATTTAGTACGTTATTCAACTCGTGCATTTATTTTTTCTCACTTTCTAACTTAGCTTAGCTTTTGTAGCGTGACTTGTATCTACTGAACAAAACTCGACTCATCTTATCAGAAAAAGGGCAAAAGGGTATTAATTTATCCTCACACTTAAGCCCCAATTTGCTCTGTTGCCCGTTAGCAGCCTCCTGGATTATAGAAGTTTCTGACTTAAACCCCCCCCCCCCCCCAAAAAAAAATGAAAAAGGAGCCAAGCCTCCTTTTAACAGAATGGCCTATGAGATAGGACTCTCAAATAGGATCCACCACAGTTAAGAAGGAGAGGGACAGTAACAAGATTGATGTCTAGCCAAATGTAAAACACATGCCACGGGACACCAAGTCTCTCATACAGGTCACAGAGGGCTGTGTTCAACCTGCAATACACACTGTTATTATTGTTTAGACAAAAGGTAATAAGGGTTAAAAGATTATAATAATACAAAATGGATGCATATTGTCTCCCACAAGTCCTTCCTTTATATATATTAATGAAGAAAAAGGTTACAATAAAGGAGCTGTTGCCCAAGCCCCTATGTCAAAAAAATAAAAAAGAAAAAAAAAACATTAAATAAAGGGTCTCAACTTCAGGCTATAAAGTAGGAACTCTTAGAGATACCCTACTTGGCTAAAACATCAACAGTCAATGACATTGTCCCTTTTTTGTTAAAATGAATTTTTATGTGAAACAGATTTATTTCAATAAACCAAGAGGATATAAAAATAAGCATTTGTCACGCCCTCCATATAGGAAAAAATATATATTCTTTTCTACCTTATTTACCTACAACTTTTACTTTTGTTTCCTTTTACACGGCAACATACGCAGCCCACAAATATATAATTATTAGTTACAATTTTTACGTTTTTATACATATGATTAATTAATAACTATAATTTAACAAAGTGAATTTGTGTCCGACCTCTATCGATTTTAAGCTTCTTTCCACAATAAAATTATTGTTTTTTTCTTATTTGGTGGTTTGGAGCCGTAATAAAATTCGTTTTGTTTAATTACCCGTTTGCTTTTCTGTGGGCCGTCCAACAAATGAATCTTTATCCCTTTCCAAAGTCCAAACTTGACTTTTGATGTGACGGACTACGCATTCAAGTATGCGCCTCAGGTTTTCGGTCTCGACATGTTAAATGGGTATGGTGCAAATTTTGAACAGGCCATTTTGGATGGTCTGTAAAAGGGCAACAAAGTTTGCATACTTTAAACTTTTTACTGATTACAATCACATTTAACACTATTGCATACATGTTATACAGTACCCATTCCCGTTAGTTGGATAAACATTAAGCATTCAGCTCACTTTTTGGGGAAAAGAGCACTGTACTGATCCCCTTCGGCCCCAATGAGATATGCAAGATGATGGTTCATTTAAAACTATAGAAAGAAAAAGAAACGAAACGATGAACAATTGGACACCACCCGAGTTAAGGAATGGCTTTGAAAATTTTGCAAAGAAAACCCTAGAGCCTAGGGTAGGAAGCCATGGGGCAAGGTTCTAACCAAATTAGCTAACATGAGCCAAAATGAAAAGAGGAAATAAATTTAGGAAAGGACAAAGACGATAAGATGGGCAGGCGGGCTTCAAGTACTGTGTTTGTGTGTGGGAGAGACTGTGACCCAGATTGTTTTTACTGATTTAAATACCTATCAGAATGTGTGTAAGACAAAAGGGACAGTGTGGTCAAATCATCAAAAGTAAATCTCACGCTTAATAAATTTATAAATAAAAAATTATATAAATAAAATAAATTGGTCAGATACATAAATTTAAATATTACATCATTATTAGTAACATATTTTTAACCTTTAATATATAACCATATTATAAATATAAATTAAATACTTATAATAGTGTGATATAGATTAATATTTAAAATATATAAATTTAATCATGACCATATTATAAGTGAACTATTGGCCATGATTATGCTATGATACGAGAAATCAGAGGCCGTAAAGATTTTAAGTTTTCCAGTGAATCGAATGCGTCTTTAGAAGAGAGTTACATATTATATTATTATAATTATTAATTATATATTTTTAATTTTAATATTATAATATGAATTCGTGTCTAAATTTTGTTAAATTAACTGTATTTATGTGATGAAACTCGACTTAAAAAGCAGCAGTTAAACCCAAAGCTCATCAGAAGTGCAGTCATGATTATGTTATGAGAAATCGAAGGATGTGAAGATTTCCAGGTCCTAAGCAGGCAGAGGCTGGGGGCTTGAGGGCTTGAGGGCTTATTGTCTGGGAGATGAGAGGGGGGTGTTAGGGTTTTGGGTTCGGAAATTGAGGACAGAACAGAAGGGGTCCTGGATTTTGAACCACATACACACACTATGCAAAACAGCCGGCCCCTCTTAAATACTGAAAATAACAGGTGATTAAGTAAAAGCTCTATCACCCCATGCACAAGTCCCTTTCCAAGCTTTCCTGCCCCACGTCTGCCTCCTCTCTCTCTCTCTCTCTCTCTCTCTCTGAGATGCACTCATAGAAACACACACGTGGATTGGGAATTCCAAGCACATGTAATCTTATGATCATCATGTGACGCATGAATGGACAATGGACATATAGCACTGTATCATGACACAATCCACATGGACATATATATGAGGGTAGGGTACATGCCTGTGACCTATAAACAAAACAAGACCAATAAACAGTGTGAAAGAGAGAAAGGGTTTCTGTCTTCCTGGCCTCTTATATCTACTCGGCCAAATAGAACACCTTTCTTTCGCAGCATCTTCATACTCAACGGAAAAAAAGGGGAAGATCCAAGGTGGTGGGTGGGGTTAAGCTGTCAATCTGATCAATCAATCACCAATCAATCAAACAACCAGAGATCAATCATCATCATCATCATCAGTTTTTAAAAGAGGAATCAAAAGTATCAAAACGCCATGTCCTCCTCTTCTACACTGCCTTTGGACCACCTAACTCCCACCGAGCAGCTCTGCTATGTCCATTGCAACATTTGTGACACTGTCCTTGCGGTATTATGATTATAACAGAACCACTAACTCTTTTGTCTTGTCTCCAGTTGTTATCCTTCTGTTTCTTGCCTTTTGATTGGTCTTTTTATCAGCCAATTAGGTCAATTTCCTCTTGCTTTGCTCAATTCATCCTGTGTTGCATGTTCCTTTAATTCATATGTTATGGTATGCAATTGCTAGGTGAGTGTTCCATGCACAAGTTTGTTCAAGACAGTTACGGTTCGATGTGGTCACTGCACCAACCTCCTGCCTGTGAACATGCGTGGACTGCTTTTGCCATCTGCTAGTCAGTTTCACTTGGGCCACAGTATCTTCTCTCCTTCCCATGGTCTTCTGGTAAGTATGTGAACGTGATGTTTGGCTTGCGAGCAGTTCATCATGTTCAATTAGGTCCTTGATTTCAGAATTCAAAATGATATTATCTGTGTAAATGGTATTTTGAGTTGATTTTGGTGCAGGATGATATTGCAAACCCATCTCCAAACTTTTTGATCAATCACACCAATGCAAATAATGATTTTGGTGCTCCGGCTCGCAGGATAGCTAATGAAATCCCAAGGCCACCAGTTATTAATAGACGTGAGATTCATGGCATTTTCCCTCCTCCTTGCATACTTTAATGAATCATTCCTGAACATGAAATGCTCTTGAAGATCCAGGTCTGTAAGTTATTAATTGGATTTGATTCTCTCAAGAATGTACGGCAGTGATTTGTTGGGCATTTGTTATTCCAAATTCTTTCACTTTGTCCTGGTCCATATGCACCTTTTTTTTGACAGACTAGTGGATACTTTATGAAAGATACTTGGTCAATATGCACTTGTAAAACCCTTGATCTGCTTGTGGTGGGGAAAAAACTTTATAAGATTAACAAAGAACTTGCCGTAAAACCATGATCCACCTGTTTTTCCATCAGAAGCCTTCATCTAGAAATAAATTTTCATTTCCATTCACTTTGTGTTAGTATGCTGCTCACAATACTAAAAAACAAAACCATCACATACATGTTTAGAGAACATTCCTCCTGTTTAATGATCATATCAACGAGACATTACATGCAAACCTTTTCCCTTTCAATTTTCTTCTTTGCATTCTTCTTTCTTTTCATCCTGATTCTCTCATCCAAATTAAAACTAAAAGAAAAAAAAATAGTTAGTCATCTTGGCCTTTTCTTTCGAGGAAATTATCCCCGGAGAAGAAGAGAATAATATGTTGAGTTCTATTAGGAGAGCCGAAAAGTTATGGAAGGCTGCGATCATAACTGTTAGCTGCAACTAACAATTATGATCGCACCATCCACCCAGAGATGTAGATGGGAAGGAAATAAAGCGAGGCATATCATTGATAGGATAGCTAAATGGGGTAGATAGAGAAACTTAGAAATGATGATGCTGAAGTGACAGTGAGAGAAAAGAACAAGAAATGAAAGAAGTGGGTTTTTAATGTCCATCTCTTTCTCTGTGTTTTTGTGTTGTGTCTTGTCGGCTTGTCCATGTCCAGCCCCGGAGAAGAGACAGAGAGTCCCCTCAGCGTACAATCGCTTCATCAAGTGAGTAATCATTTCAATGCATTCACACCGATCCCTCCCCCCCTAACTCTCTCTCTCTCTCTCTCCCCGATATTTTTAATGGAACATTGCAAAATTTGAAGCAAAATATGAATGGACCAAAAACCTGCAGGGAAGAGATCCAACGCATCAAGGCTGGAAATCCTGATATCAGCCATAGAGAAGCCTTTAGTGCAGCTGCCAAGAATGTAAGATAGTTGAAAATTATTTGTGGGTTTCTAGTTACTTTACCAAATTAGGGCTTTTTTTTTTTTTTTGAGTTATGTCCGATTTAGGTTTTTCATTTATTTCCTTTCTGCAATAGATTCTTGTAGCATTGCAGTCAATGGGTCCCTTTCTGATCCTATTTTGTTTCGGCTTTGTCATCAGTGGGCCCACTTTCCTCATATTCACTTTGGTCTCATGCCTGATCAGACTGTGAAGAAGGCCAATGTGCGCCAGCAGGTTCCCAGTGCACATCCACCCTCTTAATTAATTCTCAAACCATTGCAAAGAAACAAGTGAAAGTCAGATTTTAATAAAAGTACAGCAATTGATTTATCAAAAAATAGAAGTGAAAGTCAGTTTTTGACATTGCTTCTCCATTTTATGTTTGTTTTGTGTAGGAAGGTGAAGATATGCACAAGAAAGATGGGTTTTTGGCTTCAGCCGACGTTAGTGTCACCCCTTACTAAGATATGGAGCTCTCTTCTCTCTCTCACACACACAGAAAGAGTGCAGCTTCCTTTCTTAGTAATTGGGAATTACCCCCATGACCCAATCCCCTACTAGTTGTCAAAAGCTTATGTAGCATGTAATTTTAGAAACTCAAAATATCAATTTCGCTTGGAAGATCTTCCTATCTATGTTTGAAACATTTCTCAAGAAATGTGGCTAATGCTAATCAACAAGATCGTTTAATTAATTTCTTTGCAGTTCTTACTTGTTCATTTATTATCATTATGCAAGTCTTCTTCTCGCATACCCTTGATCGTGGAGTAACCGGTGTCTCTAATCATAACATAATATATTTCTAGAAATACAGGATTATAAAATAGTTTGGGACTTGGCTTGAAAGGGATGAAAAATTCAACATGTCTATGTAAGTATGTTATATTGTTGTGAAGAAAATTATAGCCATTACCTAGCTAGGGACTATGAACTAAATTAGCTCAAGGTTCTGATGATATCATTATCAAATACCTTGAAATGGTCAAACGCCAAGTGGTGACTTTGGCTCAGTCTCCATAGTTTACGATGTGTAATTCATGGATTAATATGTAAAAAGGCTTTATCTTTTCTTTTCATTCAACTAGCTATTTGGTAACCTTCACTGTATGCCTTTTTATATGGATTAATCATATTTTATTTAATCCCACAAATAAAAAAAAAATAAATGCAAAAAAATTACGTTACTTTTCTCTAGTTATTCCCTACGTATTACTAGCCAGGAGTGCTCTTAAAAAAAAAAAAAAAAGAGAATAATTTACAACGAACCATGAAATTAAGTAACCTACGTAGACAGTAGCCAAAGAACACCATGTTGTTGTGATACGCATAAAATAAGCAAATATATATATATATATATATATATATATATATATATAGTAGTGAGTACAATAAGAATATTGGATATAAAAAAGAAAAAAGGTTCAATGCACAATGAGCGAAAATGTTGACATGGTCACTTGTTATCACAACCCACCGAGCATTTTTCATCTCTGAGGCACAGGCGTTCTTTAGAACTAATTGAATCTCTGGACATGAGGTCAAGTTTAAACTCAAAATATTTGATTGAAAGGAGATTTATGGGAAAAAGGAAACAATTTCTTGTGTAATTGGAAGGGTGAGTTGGTTTAGGGTTTTAGCCTTTCCCCCCTTCTGTGACGGCCGGTTGGTCCAGGTTTGTAGGCACCGAGGCACTGCTTGGTGCCTCTGCACCGACTTTTGGGCCTTCTTTGAATAAAATCTGGCATTGTTCCCAAAAATACAAAACCAATGAATAATAATAATAATAAGGTAATCCACGTCTAGTCTATAGACCGATCAATAGAGAGAAACAAGTCATCCTGTACTTCATTGTCTTGCGTCTTGAAAACCAAAGCATAAGAATCAAAGTACTGAAAATTTTGCACCAAATCATTTCAATTTTAACAAGCCTTAAATGTAAAACCTTATGATAATTATAGACTATACTTAACTTTTTAATTATTTTCTTGCATCAAAAGTTAAAATTAATTTTAAAAAATAATATTATTCCATTCTATCATTATTTTTCATTTGGAAAAATTTTCCTGTAAATGTGTTTTCTAAAAAAGTTAATTTTTTTTTCAAAATTGCATTTTATATTAAGCAATTAAGTGCATGGTTTTAATTTTCAAAATAATATGTTTACTATTAAATTTTACAAATAAATAATCAAACAAATATCTAAGGGAGAATAGTGATTGTAAAAATTAGAAAACATATATCCTTCCACTGGAAAATCGAAAATATCAAAACAGATTTAACTTACTTGGTCGTAAAAGCAAAGTTTTTGAAAGAATGTTAAGATTCAAACTACATCACTCTCACATTCCTGCAAAATGTGAATTCTAATTCTAAACTAGAAAGAAAGAATTGATATCCTTGCAGAATGTGCATGTGGTTAGAATCTTTGTCTTTCCATGTCAACTAATATATTCTGCAAGAAAACATGGTTTCATGAATCCCCCCCTCCCCAAAAAATATTAAAAAAAAAAAAAACGTGGTTTGACCAATTATATGTTCTCTCCCCTTTCTTAATGTATTAGAAAGTCTCGTTGAGCTGGAGCAAAGTCATCTCAATTGCAAGTAATTTATTGAGCCTGCTTAGCAATTTTTCTGGTACTAACTTAAGATCCCCAGGTAGATAATCTGTGGATATAAAAAACAATAAATTATTGAGGGTGCATTTAAATCAGATATTATTGCAAATGAAATCAGTATATTTATTTACTAAACATGCTTGGAAATGGTGGATAGAACATTAATGTCTGTGACGCACCTAGGTTCAACTGCAAGCAACGGCGAAGCCAGGAATTTTTTTTCAATGTGAAACTTTTGAGTTGGAGAAAAATGAAAATTTTATTGAGGGCAAAGATATAAAATAGCAATAAATTCATTCCAAATTCTGATTTTGTTGCCCCCGCTCTTATGTTTGTGGCTCCGCAGGTGACTTGAAGGCACATTCACAGAGCCTGTAGGTATAAGTGGAAATGGCGGACACTGAGCCAGCATGTGTTTCTCTTTGTCCATGAAAGTGGAACCAAAATTGGAACTTCACAGCAAAATCTGGGTGACATGTAAAGCTGAGATTGTGCATAAATTGGATGCAAACATATTGTCCCAGAAATGCCGGATGAAACAATCTCCAAAACACAGCACTGTTAGTCATCAGTGAAGGGCTTCCAACAGAACCTCCCACATCAACCGAATAATAATGCCTTTTAAAGGGCGTTTGATGCGTCTTTTGAAGCCTGTCTCTTTTTTCATTTCACCTTTTAAACCTTGAGGTGTTGAAAGTTTGAAACAAAAGGCATGTGATTCAATCTTCAAGTCCAACATATGCAAAAGCAGAGTGCAGCCTTTTGAAAAGCAAATAAAGAGAAGTATTGCGACTAAAACGCAAGTCTCTTACGCAGGAGAAAGAATTATCCGTGCACATACTTGAATTCTTAGATGTTCTGGGCCTCACCTCTCTCTCTTTCTGGTTTTTGGACCACCATGTGTTGAGTATTTTATGTCGTGCATGTATTTTTCTGATATTGCAGTCCTATAATACTAAAAGACACCAGCTTTTGACACCACACCAAACTTCCATTTATTCATTGAGGACTAAAAATTTTGGTTCCATTTTATTCACTTCTAGGATAGATGATAGGTACTTGAGATAATGCCAATGCCCAGCAAGGCAGGGAAAGGATGCATAAGAAAATGGGTTAATAGACGATAGCTCTTCCAAGTCTAAACGGCCAAATTGACCGTGCAATCCAGCTGTGATGGCAGCACCTAAATCAAACAGCAAAAGGGATCACATACAATCCAAAAAGATACAATTTCCAGCTAGGCGTTATCTTCTACAATAGACTGAACAAAGGAATGGGGACAATAAGATCTTGCATCTTCAAGGGTCCATTTCACTCTTAAGTTTTATCTGGCATGGCCTAACTGCGTTATTTACCATTGTTACGTTCCCATCCATGCAAGAATTAACATTAAAAAGTTCAAACATCCCCACCAAAGAAATGAAAGAACTGCAGAAAGAAATTTGATTGTTAATAGATATATTTTTCATAACAGCAAACAGACACAGTATGTCCAACAGAAGAGAAGAGTATGTAAAAACAACACACTTGGGAAGTTAAATTATATTAAAACCTTAATGAATTGCCATTGGTGCCTAAATTACAGGCATTAAAAGAATGATGTTCGTGATGATTTAAGAAAGGAGCCCCAAGAAGAAAATTGCAAAATACACGTAAAGAGCACAGTGAATTCTTACCAACAAAGACTAGAATTACAGGCCTAAGCACTCATCAACCACAATCTGCACTACAAAGACAGGTTCAACAAGTAGGATACAGATGACCATAGAGGAACAATCACCAGAAAATAGAAGTGGTAGCAGATATGGCCATTAGCAAGATGAAAAACAGCTTTGAGCTATTGCCCATGTGTGATGCTTTTGAAGAAATATCCTGAGGCCTGAAACGTAAAACATGTATAATCAGAATTAATGTATCATAGAACTAAACAATGCAAACATGAAGAATAGAATAGCTCTTTAAAATAGTATCAGTCCATACTTCTGCAATTTGCCGAGGGCACCACAATACAGGACATTCTCTGGAGCAGGAAGCTCAGTTTTGCTGTTCTCTTCTGGATTAATGACTCTGACATAAGTTTCTTGTCCAAGGTACCACGAGTCAAGGTTTTCTGTTCTTAAGTTCCAGACACCAACATTGTCTAGTGACACCAAAATTGCTGTCCATGCTCCAGGATACACCTACAGATAGAGTAATCAAATTTTGAGAGGCACGAAAAATAGGGGAATTTATGCTTGCTACTAGAGTGCTTTTGGAAATGCCTTTGGCATTAAGAATGTCTCATTAACTATTGAGATAGAGTGAAATTCTCAACCTATAATGGTCATGCGTGATGGCAATTTGGAAGCAGAATCAACATTGTTGAGCTCGATTATAAATTAAAAAACAGTTAGTTACAAAGCAACTAGACATCATAAGTGAAGCATATTTTAGGCTTTCATAAGCTGTTGAGCAAGACAATCCACAGAAGATATGTGGCAACTTCTTATGGTTGTAGTTTGTCCCGTGGGATCATAGCCACCAATTGGCAACTCTGCTAGTAAAATAAGCAAACCCTTTCTGACAAAAACCACCAATCCCAATATGACACTCCCCCACTAAGAAAGAAGGTCAACGTGTTTGTAGTTTATAGCATAAATCAGCAAAATGATGATTGAAACCATGGTTTGATCAAGATTTTCGAGGAATCAAACAAGGCACACAACAAAATGCTATCAATTGCAAACCTGTACTGTAGAGCGCGCGACACCATCCCACTTGTTGTATGTCCCCCTGCTGTTCTCTGTCCATTCACCATAATCCATCCTGAAATGAATTGATTGAAGTACAGGTTCTTAAAGCATGTTTTCATAACCCTTTTCTTTTATATATATAAATTTAGAGGAAATGCTAGAGGGCAGAAATAAATTCCTACCCAACAACAAAAACTGCATATCCACTTAGGTGATAGCTCTGCATCCTTGTGTCATTGTTCTGAAGAATGACTTCCATAAAACCTCTGTATGTTCCATTTATGACTGATGTTTCCATTTTAGGTGGTCCTGTAAGTGGACTATTGGGAAAATCAAGTTTGTACACTCCCTTCACATTGTGTTTATCAGCAAGTCTAATGGGAGTGGAAGGATTGACAAATGATATCCCACTGAGAGTTGTCCTCCAATTCCCATTTATGGTCACTCGTGGCTTATTTTTCAACACATAAACATCGGTCACATTGATTGATCCATATCTAAATGAACCTTGTGGGTTAGGGCGTGCACCGCTTGCTGAAACATTCCACCTGCATAATTTGAGATAGAATTCTCAGAAATATTAACTGCACTTGAAAATTGCATAATAGTACAACAAATTCCTATACTAATCACAAAGGCCAGTTTCCATTTAAAGTTTAATTATTTCTTTTAAAGCACTAATGGTATCTTCTATTTTTTGATTAAACACATACTTAATAATATAAGAAGCAAAAGATTCTGATCCAATCCATGAAAAGTTTCCTTTTGATATACTAGAAAAGTTGATGTTACTGAGCAAAGAACTTATGGATTTAATGGTTCCCAGTGATTTTCCAAACTATTAAAACTGAATAGCAATCATGGTACAATCTAAGTTCACCTGATGGATCTTGCTTGATTCATTGAGAAGGTTTTGTCATACTCATCATTTGGTGGATCTGGGAAGGGACCTTTTGCCTTGCCTTTAGAATTTGTATAGTGCAAGATGGCAACACCAGTGACTCTTTGCCAGAGAGATTCATTCACAATCCTGGCGCTGGCTACAATGTAATAATCAGTACTTGCATTCTGATCCATGGTTACCAGAAAAGAATAAGACTGTCCTACATGTATATCCAAGCTAGTATAATTCTGTTGCACTGTGTAGGATCCCTCAGACTCTGCTAAAAGCAGATTATGATTCTGAATCCTGAAATTCAAGCTAGTTGATGCTCCAACATTGTGTACTCGAAGGCGATAGGTTTTCCCTGTTCAATATAGCAAGCTGGTTATTAAAAGTGTGAATGTTGAGCTCCAGGAAGTATGCCATGATGTAACAACAGGCTGCCCACAAAAACTAGGGAGGTTTACAATGATTTTAAACTTCCAACGTTTATCAAAAACCACATGTGCAAATCCTTTGGAAACATAATTGTTACTTAAAACAGGCAGAACATGGAAAAAAATCTAGATAATTTCCCACAAAAAAATGGAGGTAAATGAGAAGGTGAAAAATATGCTAGGCTGTATTTTCACAATCATTTCTGAGTAAGATTCAGAAAGCAACACACCATGCACCTAGGCACCTATAAAATTATTTTTGCTTCATCAATTCAATTGTTATTGTGTTTGCTGCATGAGTTGCCTCATCTATACTAGCCAATTAACTGAAAAGAAAAAAAAAACAAAAAAGGAAGTAGCAATCCAAGTATGCATAAGGCAATTGCAATGGTGCACACTTAGACATGGGAAAATTTGCTGCATTTTGTACACTTTAAAAATCATAGTACACTGAAGAGGTCAAGATAGAATTCTATGGCAAATGTGACAGGAGGCAGCCAGTGCCAGCATGGCAATATAAATTTTGAATGTTAATGGAAAGAACCTTCTTTAAAAGAAATTTTTAAAGCCATCCTTTGCCAGGGAGATACTAAAAGCCATCTTTCATTCAATGGGAAAACCAAGAATTACCAGGATGGACATCAATCGTTTCATAGTCAATGCCATCAGGAACAAGAGTAGTGTTGTACTGGTAAGGGCCTTTGCCATTTATTAGAACTCCATCAGGCATCCCAAGATCTTTCCCTGCATCAAGATCCTTCCTCAAAGCCTAAAAAATCCAAAGATATACCAACATTAAACATTTTCCGTTGCAAACTTCTATCAGAAATATAAGTCTAAAAGAATTCAGTATTAACAAACACTGACCGTATGATTTCTCTTGTACCAATCACCAATCAAAATGACAATGTCTCCATGTGGAGCATCGAAAGGAATTGGAATAATTTTCCTGTTATTTATAATGAAGCTGCCATATCCACCAGAAGCTCTCTGCATATTGAGAGAAGGGAAATAAAGGAAACTCCCAATCTGATCTTTGACCTGAAACTGATAAGTCCAGTTCCACTGTGGAGGAATTGGACAGTTAGTACCAAGAACTCCATCTTGCCATGAGCTCCTCCTCTGTTGAATTCCAGACCTACCACAACCATCAAGTTCCAAGCACTGGAATCAGTTTATATTAGCTCTTATATTTCAGTTCGCTATAAGATAAACCAGACACTAGCAACCAATCGCGTTTTAACATCAAATCACATTACAAATTACACTCACGCTTCAAATCAAATTCACAGCTAAAATAGAACAACGCAATAAATCCTACCAATGCATGAGCAGATTTTCATCCAATTTGTTTCTAACATTGACGATGACATTGTCGTTAGTGGTCACATTTATGGTAGGGCCAGGAAAATTGCCATTAATAGCAATAACCTGCAAAGTAATGCAAATGTAGAAGAGATTACTAGAAATATACAACATTTCATAATCAGTTACAAGCTCTTTGTAATAACAACACAAGCCTACGTACACAGCTCCAGGCTGAACCTCTCGCTGAACAGGAAAAATTAACAGATCTAGCAAAAGGTTCACACTTTAAGAAATCTAAACCAAACCCATTTCTCGGAAATGAAAATAAAGCTGAGCCACGGGAAACGATCGAGAGAAAATGGTGTGCAGAAGTGGATGAAATTAGTAAAAACAGAGAGCAAGCAGAGACACGCAAAGAACAAACCTGCTGGGGCACACCGAGAGGAGATGCAGTGATGTAAGAGACCTCGAAGTCATAGCTAATTATTGGATCTAAAGCGAAACACAAGCTCCCCAGTAAGCAAATTTGTAAAAGAAGCAAGGCAAAGAACCTACACAAAGCCATTCTTTTTAAGCTCTTTCTTGGTGGGGGTTTAATACATCAAAATGTAGAACCCAAAAGCTAGCTTCCTTTTCGTTTGCGTTTTACATTATCAGATAGAAGAAAAGAGGGAACCAGCCAGAAGAAAGCAGAGCCCGCAAGGAGTATAGGGAGACTTGCCGGTGTTTCAGATATATATATATATATATATATATATATAGAGAGAGAGAGAGAGAGAGAGAGAGAGAGAGAGATAACGGCTCTATTTCGTTACCATGTGCTCTTAGGGGCTTTAGGAGTTTTTTATTGCTCAGAGGGACTGCTTTTGTTGTCGCAATCTGGCAGAGCTTCGACAATGTGAAAATATTATAAAAGAGTAATTCGATCCATAATTACAACTAATCACGAAATGTACAATAACTTGTCCAACACATCTGCATCTGCTTAAACGAAGTGTTCTGTAATAAGCGAGAGAACGAGTGCGTGACAGTCAGTGTTCACTCTTAGAATCATAAAATTTCATTTCAGAAAAATGTACTTTTAACCGGACACTCAATCATACAAAGCATGCAGCGGCGTTCAACCAAAAAAAAGAAAAAAAGAAAAAAACAAGAGAAAGAGTGTGCACCAAATTGAAATCCTAGACTTAATAATACTCTTCCATTAAAGATAAAAATATTAGATCAACATAAAATAGGTGCCCTCTACCAGGTAAAGGAATGGCTTCATTATATTTTTATTTGAGAATAAAGTATATTTAATATCGAGTAATAACTTGTGGGTGATTCGAGATTAATTCATTTTTTATTTTTAAATATGAAATAAAGACTTATATTAAATGTAAGTGTTCAATTTTAAATTTATTAATATTAAGATTAAATACACAAAATTTTATTTAAATTCAATAGTGTTTAAATTAATAAATTTTTTATAAAAAATAAAAAATAAGATAAAACAAATATATAAAAAAATTGGTCAGAAAAACATTTTCTTGGCCGGCTAAATGGCTAATCGCGAATGTCCCTCCACTTCCAGAGAGAAGACACACCCCACGTTCAGACACCCCCCCCCCCCCCCCCAACTCCCCCGGGGGAAAGTGCCACGCAATTGCCAGCCATTTCCAGTGAAGCCGCATTTTCCTTTTTGTGGACCCCACGTAATAAATAACAACTTTTTGGTGGGAGGGTGGAGAGTCAGCTGACATTATGCGTTCGTCTTCCCTTCTCGGTAGAGAACAGTTAAAAAACAAAGTTTACCCACTAACCGTCGGATTGACCCCCGATTTTGATTGGCTGTGTGGGTCAACCTGCCCTCGACGAGAGAGACGGAGAGAAAGAGGAGCTGAAATTGTTCACCAAAAAAAAAAAAAAAAACTTTTAAAGACTGTTAAAGTCTCATCCCGAATTTGATATACGCGCCAAAAATAGGGAGATTCGGCAGCAAAGTCCCGGCCCACGAGGATATTGATGAATTCAGTGAATGTAATGTCACGAAATTCCACATTGAAAAGATGAGAAAATTTTATAGATCTTATAAATATAAACATTAATTTCTTAAAAAAAAGTTCTTGACGCCGTGATAGATAATACCCCTGTTTGTTGTGAGACTGTGTGTCACCTCATTGCACCAAATATTATTTATCTTGCATATTTAATGTTGTTTTTTAATAATGCTAAAATTTTCCAATTTTCACTCTGGGATTCTTTTTTTTTTTTTAGTTGGTGTTTTGTTAATACAAATGAGCTATAAATATGTTACCCCTACCTCACATCTACCTTAAGTAAAATAAGACACAAGTATGTATATTAGCAAAAAAGAAATGAGGTCATTGTATCTACCTTAAGTTATAACAATAAAATTGGAACCCTCCATATTTTAAGTATTTTCAAAATATTTTAACAATTAAATTAACTTGTCTTTAGATTGTTATAAATCTACCATAATTAGATAAGAAATTTAATTATTGACGATAGTAACACAATGAGTTACATAATTTTAATTTTAATTTTCAAACTAAATTTTAAAATTACTTAAATATATTTAGTAATTAAATGTAGTGCTTATTTGTGTATGCAACAATTAGAAACATAGGCATCCCCCTCCCAATTGAAAATTTCAGTATTAAGTTTTCATGCTTGGAGCATTTGTTGTCAATTCTCCTCTCAAATCTTTGGGAAATTAGCACAACTCCTCACCTATTGAGTTTTTCCCAAGGAGTTAAAACTTATGACCATGTTGTGCCTCATCATTCAACAGTATACATTATGTTAAGGAGACAATTAGGGTAACCATGTTGCATACGTACTCCTTATTTATTTATTAACCTTGTTTTTTTTTTTTGGGTTATAAAGTAGTCATCGAAATGTTACAAGACACTCAATAGTTCCCCTGTCATTGGACTGACCGAAACATGGTCCAATTTGGTAGTATCTCATTGGAGTTGAGTCTGGCCCATCGTTAAGAAGTGAATCATGGCTGCTTAACAAAGAACAACTGCCCTGAGCCCCGTTTGATTATTTTATTTACCAACTTGTGCGTTAGATCTCCATGTTCTTTTAAAAAAATTAAAATTAAAAATTTAATTGTTAAAAATAATACTTTAGAATAAATATCAAACTATTTACTAACATCTTAAATTTAAAAGAGAATTAGAAAAAAAAAATTTAAAGAAAAATGAGAAGATTAATAGAATCCAACAATTCATAAAATTTTAGTTTTAATGACACATAAAACTCGTAAACTCAAATATTTTAGAATAATAATTTATTGACTACCAATTTTTTTAGTGTTAAAATTTGGTTGATGATTACCTAGATATTGAATTTTAACTAATAATATTTAATTCGTCTAATTATATTAATTCTGAATATTATAATCATATGAAAAAATTTCTACAACTAAAATGTGAATTATTATTAAAAATACATTGAATATGGATAAGCTCCGCATAATCATGTTTATCTTACTCTTATTTGATGGTCATTATGTGTGATGGACTTCAATTGCCTCTTGAAGTCATTTTAGCCTGAGTATACGGAAAGAAAAAGCATAGGAGTGTCGGAATCAAGAAAAATTTTTGACAAATTGCTAAAATGTACGATACTCATGAACTGAGACGCCTTTTCTTGCAAGTAATTGCTGAAGATTTGTCATGTACAACTGAAAACCAATGAAAAAGATGACATGTTTGTCTTGTTGAGCTCACCAATGCATATACTTTCCTCATATTTTGGCGGCAAAGAATCGTGTGGCAAAATCGATGGAACCAGCTAAAATAATTGGCAGAACCGATAAGGCCATTATGAATTTCCCAATCTATTGGTCTCTGGAATGGGGGTAGGGGCGTATGAATGCTGAATTCATTTGCCATATCTTGAGTGTGGAGGTAACAGTGGCATCAGTAGCATTGTTGAACAAGAACAGCCTTGCAGCGCCATAGATGGCCCTGGTAGGATAGACCCGAGATGTGATGCAGGTCCTCCCGCCTTGTGCGAAGCTCTCAATGATCGAATGATCCACCTGGTTAGATTGACACTCGCAAATTGAGCAATGCTAGCTGATTATGTTAATCATAATATGATGGTCATTCATAACTTGGGCGCACTCACCAATATCCTCACAGATAACTTTTCACCCTCCAGTACAGGAACATAGCTTCCATAAATCAGTTTGTTAACATCAGTTGCCACAGAAGACCTGCATGGAAAGCAAAATTATAAGCAGGATTAAATCAGTCAACATTAGAGACTGAGAGACCCCACAAATATGTGAGCCTTTTGCACTAAACACTTTTATTATAAATGGTACAAATCTCAGAATTTCCGAAATTAAGTACTTACTGAAAAAGGAAACATGAGCTATGTACCTTGTTTGGTCTGTGCAGAAGAAAGTTTTGAGTGTGCCATTGTTTTTGGCAATGTAGAAGTATACTGGGGTTTGTTCAGTGAGGCTGGCATCTGCAAGGACCAAAAGACCAAATGGTCCTAGCGCGCCACGTTGGGCTGCTCCGCCACTGCTGCTGCAGCTGAACTCCCCGTTTGCTTCTGCCATGCTCTCCAAAGCCTTCTTGTCTAACTCAAACTCAGCAAAGATATCTAGCTGTATCACGTTGGCAAGTGCATTTTGTAAGCTAAACAGAAACTTGCTTTGTTGTCTTTGTACTATTTTTTGTAGTCTAGCTTAAAAACAAAAAAAAATATCATCGCACACGAACCTGTGTAGCTGCCTCAATACCAAGCGGCACGATAGACGCTGGCTTGATCAGTACCTTGTCAAATTCCTGGCTTCTTAATCTCAAACTATCTACCTCTTCCACTGGCCATTGGCGGAGATTGCTTCCAGTTTTTGTGTCCAGTACAATTGTCCTTGGAATACCCTGAAGATCATTATATAGTCAAGAAAATTGTTGAAACGAAAGGATAGCGTCCAAACTAAATGTCTCCGGTCCTATGTATTACATTGTTGATGACTGAACCAAAATGCATTAAGAATGAAATTTTTGGAACTTAAGATCATAGAATATGAGCATAGACATTTCATTTCCATGAGTAAAGCCAAAATACCTGAAGAGATGCCCATCCTTTCTTCACATCGGCAGCCTCGGCATCAGACTCTCCAATCCAACCCCACAGCACTCTTCTCCCTTTGTTCGCATCGTAGAACGTCTTGGATGCATAGAATACACCATAATCATACCTAATACCTATGCCAACATCAATCTTCGGATTGTCCGGATACCATTTCCCAGCCTTCTCATCATAAGTCCCAATTGCATAGTAATCATGCCTGTCATCGTCAAGGCTCGTCTTCACCACATGCTTCACATTAGGGCCATTGGCAGAAGTATCCAATCCATTTTCACTCTTTTTTGACACGGGGTAAAAGTCCACACACTCCCACATACCGGTACCAGGAACACCATGAAGTATCTCAGTTGACATCTTATAATTTATGAAGTCCTCTGTATCATACACCAAGGCAATTCCAGTTCTGTTAGCCTTGGATCCAATGATGATGCGCCACTTCCCTTCAGAAGTATACCAAGCTGTTGTTGGGTCACGGAAGTCCTTGGAACCAATGCCTGGAGGCGGGACTAGAACAGGATTGCCAGAGTATTTGATCCAGTTCAGGAGAAGAGGGTCATTATGGTCTGCTGGATAAGCAAGATTCTGAACTTGGACAGACTCATTAGTGGATCCAGTGTAGAGCATGACAATTTTACCATCAGAAAGGATAGTGGCAGAGCCGGTCCAAACACCATTCTTATCATACCATTGATCAGCGACCATTGCTAGTGGAAGGTGAAGCCAGTGGATCAAGTCCTTGGAGACAGCATGGCCCCAAACTATGTCACCCCAGACTGCAGCATTTGGATTGTATTGGTAGAAAAGGTGGTACCATCCCTTGTAGAACAGTGGGCCTGGAAATTTTAGTTTGGTCCAATTTTTAACTACTCAAAAATTTTTAGATGGAGGAAATCTTTCATTAAAAGATGGAACAGACCAAGAACCAGTTCTTACCATTAGGATCTGAAGCAGAACAAGCCCGATAGAGATAGATACCCCATTGCCGCCCAAAGGACAATTCATGCAAAACAAAAAAAAAAAAGTTCAGATCCTGACATCGACCAAAAAAAAAAAGGGGGAGGAAAAGTAAGAAAGAAAATGACTGTTGTTCCAAACAAAAAAAAAAAAAAAGAAAAAACAATGGAAGTGTATCATTCTTGGTCCAACCAAAAGGGCCCATGTTTAAAACCACAGCTCCCCTATATTTCATAAATTCTATGCACAGTAGTTTTGAGCTAGAACTTTCAACCCAAATATTTGAGTTCGTGATCACTAATGTCTTTTTGAAGGCCGAAAAAGAATAATCTCTTCCAAAGGGCATCGCAATACTATCGAAAAGTCCTCGCGTCAGCTATGTACTTGTCTCTGTGTACTGTAATTTTAAGAATTGAATACTTTTTTTTTTTGCGCTAAAAAAAGAAACCTTTTTTTTTTTTCTAAAAGATGTTTTCAGACACCCAAGTGTCTCGAAATTTAAATAAATTATGTGTAAGGATCTCCAAACATCTGTCTTGTCCTAAAAAATATCATATCAAATTTATGATGTAACGTGTTAGAATTAAATGGAATACACACAATTTTAGAAAATTTATAAAAACCTTAGTTCAAATACACGTAACACCAAAAGGTCACGCTAGCCCCCAACCGAGAATGAGTCTAGGTCTTAAAAAATAGAATCAGTTAATCAATATAACATCACAAAATGAAATGAAAGACAAAACAAAGAAAATTGTTTCTACTCAAAAGTCGATGAATTTAATTACCTAATAAGCCTCTTCGGCCTTATTTGTGGCTGCTACTTAAACAAGGGCCCTCTTAGCCAATAACAAAACAGACAAAAATCAAACGCACAAAACACAAACCAGTTACCTGGACGGGGGAGAGAAGGGACCCCATTCAACATTAAGTTCTTTTTTTTTTTTTTTTAAGAAAAATAAGGAGTTGGATCAAAGGAAATATATACATATATATATTATTTATTTTTTCTTTTTTTACATGGAGCCCGTCGGTCATGGACGCGTCTAAATGACGCATCCATGTACTTTTTTTCGAAACGTAATAGAAAGAAAAGGAACTTTCTTTTTTTTTTTTTTATGAAGGGGGGACACTGCATAACCAATTCCCATTTGGCTTTTCCATTTTTTTATTCTAATTTTGTTCCTTGAGACAAAGGGATTTTGGTGGTTACGTACGACAAAAATGGCAAAATGTAATCAAATCTTAACAATAATATCACAGTTTATTAGGCACGTATCAAGAAATGTCAATTCTTGACCTAGATCGAGCTCTTCTCAGTGTTAAATGCGTACACAATTCTACCCTTTGGATCCAAAATACTTGTAACATTTAAAATGCTTTTTTTTTTTTGGTCGAATTCTTCACCAAATTTTCATTTGCTTTTATAAGTTCTCCCTAATATTTTTTTTCTTTGACGACGAAGAGTCTTTCTAAAGACAATCTGCAATTTGTTAATACGGTACATGTCTTACTTAAAAATGAAATTTTCTTGGAGAATCCCAATTCGAGACCATAAGACTAACCCATATAAAATATTGTCACTCTCAAACATGCGGAGAAAGGTACTCTCCCTAGCCGCAACAAAAATAAGAAAACTTTAAAATGATAAATGAATAAAATTTTTTTATTAATACATGTTTTTATAGAGAATTAAAAAGAAAAAGAAAACTGATCTATATATATATATGTGAAAATGGAACATGGAACATACCATTCATCCAATTCTTGGGAGGTTGGAAATGGAAAGCAGTTCGTTGCCATGACAACATGCTATTGTTCCATGGAAAGTCCTTGACTTCGCCAACAACATTGTTGGACTTCTCCGACACGCCGGAGAACTTACTCCGGGACACCGGCCTCAAAGTCTCCGGCTTCAACGCTCCCATCGACGTGGCCAATTCCACATTTCCAACTTCTTGCGAATGGCTACTAGTTTTGGTCATCTCTCGATTCATGTCCATTACACCAACAAACAAGATAACCAGAAACAACCCAGAAAAGATCAGGAACAGCAGCGTCTTTCCATCCCTGCTTTGGCTTGCCGGAGATCCAACGGAATGGGATCCATCTGGAAGAGGACCATAGCCTACTGGAAGAAAAGGGTTTGAATCTGCCATCATCGGCGATTAAACGAGAAAAGACCCTGCCTTTTCTAATAAATAATATTAATATCTATAGAGATATCTATAAATATCAATAGAATTATGTGTGTGTGTGTGTGTGTGTGAGAGAGAGAGAGAGAGAGAGAGAGAGAAGTGTTTGAATTGCTTTCTGATATTGGGGATGGCTGCTATATATAGAGTGCTGTGCTGTTGGAATGGAGGGTCCAGGCATATAGGGAGAAGAAGAGAGAGAGGAAAACTTCAGACAAATTGTTGACCGACCTTTTTTTTTTTTGGTCTGAGAAATGACAACTCACGTGTAATGTGTAAAATTATGGGGTCCATGAACGCAAAAGTGGGAAGCGAAATCGCAAACGTAGGCTCACGTTATTTAATTATAATTATTAATTATATATTTGTTATTCAAATTTATTAATTAAAATCATGGTAGAAAAAGAGACATACAAGGTAAACCTAACGAGTATAATTATCTATACATAAGATCACGTCTAATTTTTCTGTCAAATATTTGCATAATCTAATTGTTTTGAAATTTATTTTCATGAGCTTTGAGTCATCATGCTTCTTGTCACCCTTTTTTTAGAAGAGCATAAGGACTTGGGAGGACCAACCAAATCCCAAATTTTGTGAATCTATAAGTTGTATACCTTGTTGGCCAATCATGTTTAATTGCGTGCCAATAATTCGGCTTTGTCTTTTCGAGTTTAACCATGTTAGTTTAGCTTCTCTGTTTTGATTTTGGTCTCACATCTGGGTCAGAATTTTACTTTTCTAATTTTCTTGTTTCATAAGAGAGTATATGAAAAATAAGAGACTGCATGTTCAAGAAAAAATTTCTCAATCCCCACGTAAATGCATATTTGGTTCCTGCATGCCAATATTGGTCTTTATTGAACTAGATTAGTCCATGTTCTTTGCCTCTTTCCCTATCTAACAATTAAATATAAAATATATTCCCTGTAGTTTACGATAATTGGTAAGATTATGATATATAATCATGTAAAATATGACCAAAATCATATAATTGATTTGCACAATCTTCTGTGATTTGATTGGGCAATACCGTTAATAGATTTTGTATTTTGTGTACAAATTTCTCCGTATATACATTTAATCTTTTGTAGCAAAATTATCGAACTTCATTCTCTCCGCCTCTTAATTACTTTTATCATGATTTTCCAACGCGAGTGTAGTCTATTAATAGATTATTTATAACACGTCTGAATACAAAATTTTATAATGATATAGTATAAAAATCTCACCTTATTTATAATTTATAATATTTATAAATTTTACTACTTATTAACTTAATTTTTTAAAATAAATATATAAGTATAATAGAGAAAGTATTTTAGTAATTAATAAAATAATCAAAAAAATAAAAAATAAAAAAGGTAATTATTAAAATTAACTTTAAAAAATATATAATTTGATGCTTGAACAAAAGAATATAAGGGTGTATTTCCATATCCATGTTATAAGTTCTATTAGATTAATAGTAACTTAATGCCTTAAATAGTAAAAGAATTAAGGTAAAATGATTCTTTATTAACATTTTTATTTATCCTAGTTATGGAATGTCTCAATATATTTTTCAAAAAGGTCTTAGAGTTAGGGTTTATCATTAACATTTTGTTTAAGAATGAAGCACATTTAAAGTTTGTGAATGATACAATAACTTTTAGTAAGGTGAAAGATGAGTTAATAAATAATTACAAAATTATCCTATAATATTTTCAATATTTTAGAGAGCTTAAACTCAATTTAGCAAAGATGATACTGTATAAGATCAAGGTATATGAAACGAACCTACAAAAGTGATCAAGTTTTTGGCACTGCAACCTCAATTCATTATTATTAAAATACTTCCAGCTACCATTAAAGATAAATCCATGCATCAAAGGACTATGATATGGGGTGATTCAAAAAATGAAAAATATATTGACTATATAAAAACAAGTTTTTTATTGAAAACTAGGCATTTGGTTCTCTTAAAATCATGTTTATGATCACTTTTAGTATATTTTATATCCATATTCAAGATGCCAAGATATGTGGAGGTGCGATTCATGAAGATTTAGAGAAGGAAGATGAAAAAAGATAAATGTATTGGATTGGTTAGGACTTAATATGCCAATAGAAAAAGTGAGATATACTAAGGTTGCCAATTTAAGAAACACAAACATCAAATTATTCACTAAGTGGCTATGAAAGATAAAGAATGCAGATAATACATTTTGGGCCAAAATACTAGAAGTAAGATACAAAGAACATCATTTAAGGCCATAGGATTGGTCTACAAGGTGTTCATACATCCTTAATTTGATTAGACATATGTTTGTTATGGTAAAAAGATGATAGGAATATGAAAGGAATAAAGTCTAATTGTAGTTATTTGGTATGTGACAGAGACATGATGGACTTTTGGAACCATACTTGGATAGGTGAATCATTATTAACCATGAGATTTTTAAAACTTATTGGATTATTAACAAAGAAAAATGACTTAGTCAACAACTTTAGTTTGAAGCATGACCAATGTCTTTGGAAGTTTAGATGATGATAGAGGTTGTTTGACTAAAAGGAAGACCTATACATTAAATTCATGAATTTTATATCAATTTATTAACCAACAAGAAAGAATAAAGATAGATTTATTAAGAGATAACTTGTAACGAGACCATTATCCTCTCTTAAAAAGGTTAATATATTGGGGTGTGCAACGCCCATGTTTATAAGGTCCAAGGATCTACTTTTCCTTTTTGACGTGGGATTTCGTCACATTCTCTCCCACCAAATTCATAGATTTCCTCGTCATGGACGAGGCCCCCTGTCTACTCTCAGGCTTAGAGCACCTAGCAACGAATATTGGATTCAGGATGGACCAGTTCTGATATCACTTGTTACGATGTTATTACCCTCTCTCCAAAAGATTAACTTATTGGGGTGTGCAGCGCCACGTTTATAAGGCCCAAAGATTTCCTTCTTCTTTCCGACGTGGGACTCCGTCACATTAGAAGAACGATAGGTTTAAAGAACAATGAGTGAAATACTCTTGTAATTTCCAAAGTACATTTAAGGTGTAATTAATAAGGGCACTAAAGGCATATAATAGGAATTGGCTCCACATAAAGTAAAAGTTTTTAGATGACAATTAATTTTAGATTAATTATTAGTTAAAAAGAAATTACATTAGATTGAAAAATTTAATTGGGATACTATTTATTCATTATGAATTAAGGTGTAGGAATTAATAACTCATTTGTTTTTTCACTGTCACCACACTTAAACAGTTTGGTTTATATATTTAAGATGGTGAGGCATGTCATGAATGACTCTAGATCAATTAAAGATGTATAAGAGGTATAGTGTGGTTTAGGTCTATGATGTTCAATTAAAAAGATATAATTGATGAGATTTTACATAATTATATGATTCATTTAGTTAGGAAGGAACAATCACA
Source organism: Ceriops zippeliana (assembly GCA_037897445.1). Classification (NCBI taxonomy): domain Eukaryota; kingdom Viridiplantae; phylum Streptophyta; class Magnoliopsida; order Malpighiales; family Rhizophoraceae; genus Ceriops; species Ceriops zippeliana. The sequence continues at coordinate 1,511,737 of JBAPLH010000054.1, read as the reverse complement.
TTTTTATAAGTAAATTATTTTAAGTTGACAATACATATAGTTTGATTTGCATTAGGTTATAGTGGTAGTCATAGGCAAAATGGTTGTGCAAAGTAATTGTAAAATAATTTTATGCTCGACAACTTCATAATGGACTTTTAAAATATTCAACTTGTTAGAAAGGAAAGAAATGACCACACAAACTTAGATGATCATTGCCCTTGTAAGGCATATATAAGTTCAACATAGATATAATATGAATGACCAAGCCCAAACTAACAAGTATAATAGGTACGTTATATAGTGATGATAAGAAAATATTTTGCATATTTTCTAAAGCAATCGATACATCTAACGTTAAGAAGACAAAGCTCCTTCTTATTAGAGAAGTAATTGATCTTTGACAATAAAAGAATGACATTTATGGAGTTCCATTGATTAGTGGGGATGATTTCTAAAAGACGATGGTATGCATAAACAATAGAAAATGAAAACTTTGAAAACTCATGTTCATCCTCAATGACTAAGTTTCTTAGAAATTGCAACATTGCTTCTATATCATGAATTTTATGAGTTTATTTACTTAAGGATATCTCCCGAATAAGTTTTTCATATTTTTTCTTGATACAATGAGCTTATTTTTGTGGTATACTGTATTTATAAAGCTTGACACTTAAAATAATAAAACTTTAACGTTAAAAAAAAGTTAAAGATGCGGGTACAAGATTTTATTTGACATGCTTTTATTACTTATGTCCAACGAGAAAAAAAGGTAACTTTTCGTGATTTTTTATAAGGTAAGCGTTGATCTTATTAGACATGCGCAACCTTATGGCTGAGTCAATTTGTTCGCCCGCTGGAGGGAAAAAAAGGAAGCTTCGTCCATGTTTAACACGAAATTACCCACGTTTTGACAAAGATTGGATTGAAGCAGGATTAGGTTCTATGCTAAAGTCCATCTTAATTTGTCCGTTATTGATTGGACAAAAGATGCACCTAGGCAACCTGCAACAAGCATATTTTAATCTCTCTCTCTCTCTCTCTCTATATATATATATATATATATATAATGTTTTATAATTTACCGATACTGAAATTATTTCAAGATTAAAAGTTTAATTCAAATGGTAGTCAAAATCAATAAATAATAATAATAATAAGTATCTAGCTAGATCAAGGTTAAGGAGGAACTAGAAATGTGGGCCATTACAATTAGCAAAGATGACCAAGTAATTGATCATTATTCGGCAATAGTTAAATTGGTAATTATTTACTCCAAAATGGTTCCCACAAAAAATATATGCAATTATGGTAATTAAATAAAATAATTTATAAAAGGATCCTATTGCTATAATGCGTCTATAAATATTTATGTATTATCATTTTAAAATAAAAATATGTATACTTATGTGCGTATAATTAATTTCTCCCAATTTCATTTACATCAAGAAAATAATTTTTTTTTTACTTTACTTATTCATTTAGATGTTTATTGGAATCAAGCTATAGGATAAAAGAATACGTTTATATATCTGATAAATCCTCCGTGCATCTCAAATTAAGATTCAATAAACTCTTAACTATTGAGCTATAAAAGAAATTCGATGCATTATATGTAGAGCATAACTGGACTAAGACCTTGGATTATTCCTTAACACATGCTTGTTTATGAACTTCTTGTTGTCATCACATCAATAATGACTCTCTAATGAACTTGGTTTTTGCCCGTTACTCCAAATAATGTTCCTAAAATACTCTCAAACCATTCAACCTCTTTGAAAAGAGCTATTAGTACATGGGAAAAAAAAAGTGCAGCTTAAGGTGTATATAAATAAAAAAAAGTCAAAATATAATTAAATTATATGCCAATTTCAAATAATTAGTTATTTGCTTCTGCATTTCTTATGGCCATAAAACTCTCTTCTATGGATAATTCTATATGATATAATCCGATCAGCATAGTCTGTATGAAATTGCCACGTCGAAATGGTGTCAACAAAGTGAACAAAGAAGACATCCAAAGAACATTCAACTCTCTGTTGGTTGGGCCACACCCCCGCCCCACTTTTTAAAAATAAATAAATAAATGGGTGCAAATGAGTGGATTGTGATAAACGCGAACTCACGATTATTTAAAATTAATAATAATATTATAAATATACAATAAATAATTATAATAAAATAATATAAATTTACACGTTTAGATGGTGTCTTTTTTGTTTTTTAAAGAGAAAGCCCAGGAGCCATTCTTCCTGGCCCCACGCTGAGCACAATTACGAGTAAATGCTGAGTCACAGATAGAAAGCGATTGATTGGCGGCCACCAATCCCCCCCCCCCCGTTTCCTCCAAGATCAAAGCTTGCAAGATTATGCCACGAAACATTTCCTTTTTAAAACCATTGAAAAGATAAAAATCATGTATTACCAATCTAATAATTCCTTTTTGGTCTCCCATTAATTAATAATAAAAAAAGACCATTGGAATATTAACAAAAAGTCAGTGAGATTTTTCTATAATAAATTGTAATAATTATTAAATTTAAAATTTAATATTTATAATTTAATTAAATTACTCACTATATTTTAAGTAACGGCTCAATATATTTTAAATAGTCATATTTAACACAATAAAAAAAATATAATTAATTAAAAAAAATAATAATAAAAATAAAAATTTAAAAAATAAAGACATAAGTGTATTAGAGAAAATTTTTTTTAATTAGAATAAAATATATTATATTTTACTTCTTATTAAAAAATTTTAAAATATATATAGTGTATAAAATCATATTTTTTTTTCTCGATTGTTTATATACTTTTTTGATTTACATTAATATTTAACATATTTCAGCGTAAGAGAGAATAGCATGATGATACTTTGAAATACTTGGAAAATTGTCACTTTGGGTGGTCTTATTAGTGCATTATTGGAGAGAAAAATGGGTCTGGTCATGTGGAAATAAATTACCAACCCTGAGATATTTGACTATGGATGGTGCCAGTGCTCTCGAAGCGATGGCCAATCACTTTCTCCCGACCGAGTTCCCATTATTAAATAGAAAACAGAAAAATAAACACAGGAAACAGCACTGGCACCCCGACCAAGTGATCACCAATCAACCTTAAAATACACTGAAGAAAGTACGAGAAAGTCTTGCAGGTTATTGTGCTCTCTGTTTTTAAAGTTGTACGAATTACAAATTAAAAAAAAAAGAAAAAAAGAATTATGTTTACCAAAAATTTTGGGTGGGTTGACCTACCTTTTATTATTATTATTATTATTATTATTATTATTATTATTATTATTATTATTATTATTATTATTATTATTATTATTGTTTGGCTGGATTGGCGCTCGTTCTTGCATCTTTCCAGATGCAAGAACTTTATGGAGCACCACAGTTCCGACACGCAAATTGCCGCCAAGATTTACCAAATTTTGTCATTCATATTGTCGTTCAGTTGGCATCAAATCACAGACGCAGTCTTCGTATATGGTTGAACCGACCAAAGCAAAGTGCCAATAATTCAAATAATAAATAACGGTGGGGGGGGGGGGGGCAACTCCCTCGTTGTTAACCCACACATTCCTTGAAAGAGCCTTCGTTTATATTACATGGACAAACGGGATTTAACACTTCTCAGACATACATACGTAAGTCCAAGTTATAGTATCGTGACTTTGAATGCACCCTCGTCGTGATTCCCATCGTACTTGGGATTATACAAAACAAAACAAAGTTTAGAACATACGACCGAACATTCCCGTATTTGAGGTTCAAGTGGCTTTGCGTGCCACTTAATCCATCGTGCAGGTTAAATAGCCAGCCTTTACATTGAAATGGGACCCAGCAAATTTTGCCCCTCTTTTCACCTTGGCCTCATGGCCGTACCATATGGTATGCTCTGCCGGTTAAGTGACTGCCAACCCACACGAAACTCCAAACTGGTGGAAAAGGATGTTCCCAACATTGAGCCACCGTACAATTAAAAATGAAGATTGAGAATTTGAGGTAATGTTTTAACTGTTGTTTCGGTGTGCATTTCTTTTTATTTATTTATTAATAATTTGACTCTTTTATTATTATTTAACCTTTCATAAATTGAAATTTATGTTAAAGATATAATATTAAGTTTAAAATTTTAAGTATCATAAATAAATATAAAAAAAAAATTCATTTAAATAATAAGTCATCTAGATCTATAACTCTCTGATATACTCGCTATAACTTTCTTTCATTGTCCCCCCTCGGCTAAAAATATCTTAGGAATGACTGTCACATTTGGATTTGTGTGGCAGTAACTCTTTGCCTCTTCTCTAGGGTGGGATATTGAGTCTGACTTGGTCTTGATTGCCACGCTTGATGCTTTCCCATCTCATTTTCTTATCGGTGGATTATTGTCGCAACGATTGGCTGAATTTGGACATGTTCGATTGTACGTCGTGCTGATTAAGTTGAAATCAAATCGTCCTTCCCTATTTATGAGTCTCCGTATACAAGGAAGCCCCCGACTGGACCAGCTTTAGTTGTCTACGCACGGTGAAGTACAAGCTTCGTTAGATGAATACATTCAATCGTTACACGTTTCATATGTAGATTTATGTCGCTGAAGACACATTTCTCGTCATCAATATTAATTATAATCACGTATAAAAAGACCAAACTTACAATCACCAAGTTCCTGTAAGTTTTCTCATAAAGCATAAGCCATAAGCCATAAGTAAAGATAGCTAATGAGGTGCAAATCTGATTGGATCTTAGGGGATTATTAAGTGAGAGAGAGAATTGTGCTCCTAAAACTAGTGATGATAGTTCAAACAATTCCAATAACAATCGCAATCTATCATCAAAGAAGGCAGGACCATGCTTGGATCACGACATAGTAGAAAGAAAAAAAGAAAGCAGACGGGACAATGTTGTTAGAAATATTAGTTCAGGAACCAAAATACCAGCTAGCAGCTAAGCTTGCTGCCCATTGCAAACCAACTATGGGGTGAAAAAATCAGCTCAGCTTCAGGCTTATCAACAATTGAGAGTGATGCACATATTACATTATCATGACCATTAATCGTCTTTTACGATGCAATTAAAGATGAAATACACCAACATACATCCAACAAGGCAATGTAAGTATGAGCACAAGCCGAATCAAATTTATCGCGTCCTGCTAATGAAGCTCAATATGGTTGTTTCTAGTAGGATGTTTGCATGAACACGGATCATGACAATATGCATCTCCAATTTTATGAATTCCAAACACTAGTTAAAATACATAATTAACAAAAATTATTATCAACATAAGTCATGTACCCACTGAAATATCTATATACACACAGAGTTTTAGGTGGGACAAGATGAGACTTACTAAATTATTATATATATATATATATACACGAAGCTGAACATCAACAGTGGCATCTCCCCAGTCAATTTTGAGATAGAAATAACAGGAATGAGCACAGTTATTAGGAAATCTAGAAACCAGAAACAAAAATTTTTTTCAACTGTATTTGCAAAGTCTACATTTGAGGATATATTATGAAATTCCAATTTTTTTTCCTCCAAAGTAATAATCAAAGTAAACGTGGAGCCCAGCATAGGAAGGGCATTATTCAAAAACATGATTATGATTTGTGAAACACTACAAGGTATATAATTTTTTTATTTTCATGTAAATGAGAATATAAAAAAAATTCTTTAAAAAGAAAAAAAGAGTCAAGAAAGAGATTTTATCAACAAAAAAATATATATATTAATAAGCTAGTGGGATGTATCACACATTGTTCTTCAGTGGACTGAAGCGCAAAGACTTTTCACTTGCCATTGTGGAATGAAATCATTTTCATGCAATTTAGATTGGGCAAAAGATTATGTGGATTCAGATGAAATGGCACATTGTATTCTCATTATTTAGATAACAGAAGATATGCCATTCATTTGCAACGGAGCATTGGAGCAAGGATAAGTAGACAGAAAAAGGCAAAGTCGCACATGCATTTGCAGAGAGCTCGGACATGAAAATGCCAGACCTCATGATATTTTGACTAAGTTGTAGACTAATTGCGCATCTTTTACAATTGTGCCAGAATGCTTTTATGACAACGAGCATGAACAAAGGGAAAAAAACATCAGTTGATAGGCCAATGAAAAAACACTGGGGCTGGAGGAAGGAGAGAGAGAAACGTGTACTTCAGTTTATTCAATGAAGGCAAGATCTGCTGAGAAATGGACTGCAGGCTTCACACATTTGGGGGTGGCCAAATCTTAGAAAATAGCTCCTCAACTCGCTTGGCTTGATCGACATAACCTTGCACCCCAACACCCAGCAGCTCAACAGATGCAGGCCCCATAGCATTTGAAAGACTTAATTGGTCCCATTTTACAAGCTGAAGATAAACAGAACACCATAAGAAAGCAATAATGGCGGGTGAAGAGCTCAAGGCACAATGTATAGGGTTCATCCTCTTTTGGCTTTTAAATGGTAAGCACTTGGAGGTACACTTCTGCCTCACTGTTCAAGTTGCTGTTAGTTTAGGCAAAATACTTAAAACCAAAAAGATGACTAGAAAATGAAAAGAAAGCATATTGTGCTATTTCTCAATGATGGACTGTGAGCTACAAGCTGCCTTGTTGTCTAGAATGGCTACTGATATGACAAGAAGATTCAGGATGCATAAGTGGAACAAGAGAAGGAGACAATTGGAAAAAAGCAGACCTCTTCTTCACTGAAATTGTAGCTGGCAGCAGAATGGGGTGATAATCTCCGGACAAAGGAATACTTCTCATCAGAAGTGGTAACAGTCTCTTTAAGAGATTGCAACACCTTCAATGGTGCAACAATATAGTCAACCCTGAAGAAGAAGCAAAAGTAAACACTGAGTATGAAGCCTAGTCATGGTTTCCATCCATCAAAATCTCAGGTCTATGTTGAACTGCCAAACCCCCAACCCCCAAAAAAAGATAAAAACAATGTATCAGTTGGTCATATTACCCCAAAAGACTGAATAAGTCTTGCTTGTTACGAACAGCTGCTGCCATCAATTTTGACTTATATCCATATTTGTGGATGTAATTATAGGCCTTTGTCACCTGCAGGGGTAACAATCATCGATGACATCAGAATATAATGAGAGTTCAAGAAATAATAACTGGTCACTGAGATCTCAGAGATGCAATAAAAAGCAGTATACACTCTCACATATTCTGCATCCTATATATTAATGAAAATTCAAATATAAAAGTACAACTTACTTTTAAAGGCTAGATTGTACTGCCATCTATGAGTCTAGGTATTGGTTCAACTCTCATCCACATTTCAACCATTTTCACAAAAAATTTTAAAGAAAGACACAAATTTCAAAGAATAAAATAAAATAAAATTCCCAAGGCATTTAAGTTGCATAACTAAGATTCTCAAACCAAATCAGTGCATGAGATGATGAGGTCCATACACATAATTAAAAATTAATGAAAAATGAACTAGTTTGACATCACAAAATTTGCCCCAAGCAAAGGTACAATATCTGCATCCAGAAACAAATTTCATTCCAACGAAGTTAAGAAATCAGACTTGGATCCAGCTTGAAACTCATCTAATGAAATAGTTTCTTATCAATGTATCAAGCAAAGCACCTAATAAACCACACAACATATCAAGTCATCGTTTAGACAGTTGAGAAAAATGTGACTCACAAGATCTGGTTTTTTGGTGCTTTATCTTTTAGGGGTGACTTACCAAGGCCAAGCCAGGATCTTCTCCTCTTTTGAGAGAAGCTTCTATTTCAGGGTCGCCAGAATGGTTGCGAGCCCAATCCTGAAGGAGAAAAGACGAAATTATAAAAGATGCAAAATAAGAGCTTCACACTAAAAAAAAAAAAAAAAGTAATAAATTTGCAAAGTAAAATATTTACCCTGAGGCGTCCAACAAAAATCTGAATAACAGAAGCACCAGCTTGGGCTGCAGCAGCGGCTAGAGCAAAGCTGAGGAGCATAGACCATAAAAGATTGAGAAACAAGGTTTAGGACCATCCTATGGAGGAGGAAAAAAGGGAGAAATAGAAACTGTGTGAGAGGGAGGGAGGTATCTCCTATCACTTTTTTTTCCTTTTTTTTGGGGGGGGGGGGGGGGGGGGTTGGGAACTCAGCATGTTGGCCCCTTTCCTTCTTGGTTAACAAAGACAACACATAGTGAAATGTCTTCTTCTAAAAGAGGATAGATATTTTACATTTATTTGACTACGCTTACAAGAGTGTGGATTATTCTGACTTGTGTCACAATATGTACCTGTAAACAAAAGTCAAATGTGTCTGTATGCCCTCAGTTTCCAGCAACCGTGAGGCCTCTATTCCCTGAATAAAAACCTCAAGGGATGAGGCACAATGGAATAAAGAGTTACCAAATTTCAAGGGTGTGTAGATCTCTACGGCAGTCAAATGCCAACATATTTTGCCCACCACTTACTTGCCAAGTTGAAGGAATTTTGAATAGCAAACGCTCAGGCGGAACACCAACTTCATCATACAACTTCAGCAAGTCATGCACCTACATCTCATGGTACAAAACTACCATCAAAGAGTGCATCCAGGCAACTGCTGATGAATAACTAAACTAAACTGTGGACATGATAAGGAACACAAGCCACTGATCTTGGGTTTAATCTTGGTTCATGACCAAAAAGAAGTAAAACACATACAAATATATGCACACATGTCACATATGTTTGGTTAAAAACTAAAGTGATAAACCTTCTGTTGCCCAGCCACATAGTTTATTGTGTAAGCTGCCATGCATGCCTACAGTGCTTATCGACAAGGCCACAACAAGGCAAAGTTCAATTTCCTGCCTGTGTTGCTTCTTTTGTGGCTATATGTGATTCATCAAAAGAATAAAAAAATAAAAAAATAAAAAAATAAAAAAATAAAAAAATAAAGAAAGAATACAAAACAGAATTCAGGGAACAAAACTCATTAAAGCATCAATCTAACAGAAATTTGGAAATGCATCTCCAACTTTGAAAAATAGAAAGTGCTTACCCACTTCATACCAAGCAGTACCATGGAAATCTTAAAGCCCTAATGTCCAAGTAGTTGGCTCTCAGTCAATGCCAGATCCATATATTCCATTGATCATAATAGATTAAGAAAGTATGTAATATGCTTTTAAATGAGAGGACCAACAAGGTTGCAGCATCTCTAAATTCAATTAATTGTGGCAGAACTCCCACCTCCACCTCCCCTCCCAGGAGAAAAAAAGAGCATAGTGTAAGAAGTCAAGGATCAAAGAGATTGGAGCAATCAAATGAGTGGCATAAAAAATTTGCATAGTGTTTTCAACAAAACAAAATATATCATGTGCAAGTAAACGGCCAAATCACTAAAAAGTAGACACAAAGAAAGGAAAAACAATAGAAAGCCATTTTTAAATGAAAAAGGGAGACAAGTCTCTATTATTCTTTTAAATCAACAACTACTGTGCCATTTTCCAAAACCATTACCTTCCTAATGATGCCATGCGTGTCAAGGAACAGCCGTGCATCAACTTCTGTTGAAACTCGGCCAGGCACTAATTTTGCCAAATCAGCTCCAACATTCACTAAAGCCTACATTAGTAACCCAGATAGCCGCATTAGCAATCCCACAAATCAATAACCATGCAAACACAACAGCAACAACAAATGATGACTGAAGTTCAATAAAACCAACCTTATTAGTGAAACAAGACATTCTCAAATCAGGATTATCTAGAGCACAACATGTTGAATCTGCCAAAGACATATCCACAGCATTCTACAAGAAAAGAAGAAATTTTGCAGTCACCCCATTTGTTATTTGAACCTAAATGTACATCAAAACAATCTATTATCTTTTTTGAAGTAACAAATCACGTGCTTACTCGAAATACAGTATCAGGGAGGCTACAGATACCCAGAATAAGGGAAGAGCTAACAGTGGCAGCGGTTGGAGGAAACCTAAGATTGTGAATGATCATCAGCAAACAACCATCACAAAGACAATGAACACTAAAAATAAAAAAAGGAAAAAGAGTACTAAAGACATAAATGAATCAAAATACAACGACCTCATATAGAAAAACATGTAACACAATTCGATTCAAGTAAAATAAGGTTAAAGGAACGGACTTTTCGAAATCATCGAAGATGACAGTATCAGGAACGATCTCACTGAAACTAGACACTGCATCGAGCTCAGTGCTCAAACCTACCAACAACAACAACAATATATATATATATATATATGTTCAAAAATGAACTTGAAATAGCAAATATTGGAATGAAAATTAAAAAAAAAAAAAAAGTAGCGTGAGGAGTTATATATATCTATATATATATATGAGAGAGAGAGAACCAGTGTCAACAGAAACGAAGCCTGCAGAAGAAGCACGAATTTGAGGGAAAGATCGCTGTGACTTTAGTAATGGAAATGTCATCCGACTGGAAAGAAATCTTCTTTCTCCGCCTCTCTGTTTTCACTTGACAGATCAAATCAACCACTTCACACACAAATGCACACAAACATAGACACAGAGAGAGAGAGAGAGAGAGAGAGAGAGAGAGAGAGAGAGAGTACGTACGTGAAAAGAGGAAGAATTGGAGAAGAGAGAAGCGGAGGAGGGCGGAGATTGCAAGGAGGAGACTGACATTTTTTTACTCTGTGGGAAGATTTCAATAGGAGGAAGGATGCTATATGTTGGGTTCTGTTTATTATTATTGTTATTCTGCCTGCAAGATGCTTTGGATAATTAAGAGGATGACGTGTGGATTGGTTGTGTTATTATTATAATATATTTTTTAAAAATATTTTTTTTTAGCATAACATTCAAATTTTATTATGATAGGAATATTTTCGTATTTAATTATAAATTTATATGTAAACTTTCTGTGATCCATTTTTTAAAATAAAGTATTTTTATTTTTCCTTGTGGTCCAAAATTGATTTATGTATATCTGATCAAATCTACGTGCTATTTTTCCCCCCCTGAGCCTGATGGCAACTGACAAGAGACTTTATTTTATAATAGAAAAAAAAACTAATTTTAAGAAAAATTTTATTAAAATCTTCGAATTTACTTCTTCTAAACGAGTAAGTTGTGTCCAAAATAAAAATTAGGCCTAGGCTTAGAGTTTAGATTGTAGTTTTTGGCCCTTTTTTTTTTTTTTTTTTTAATGCTCACAACAAGGATTGGATAATTACTTCATGGTTTTTCTCAAAACACACAAGATATCATCAACCGGTCTAAATATTGACAGCGTTTGCTTTTGTGTTCTCAGGAACATCGGCCTCCAATGTGACCTATGGTATTTCCAGGTAGAAATTTTTGCCAAGGATGTTTCCTCAGCTCGGCTACAGAACAAATCAGAGAGGAGAAGCTGGTAGCAGTCGGAACACAGCAATGGAACTGTAACTCATTAGAATTAAAATTGTAGGATATAAAGTTTTGAATTTGAGCTTTAGTTAATTAATGAAAAATACAAAAAGGGCATCGATGATAAGATCAAGAAACCACTTCGTTAAAACGTTGGTGGCACCATGCGCCATACCAAAATCCCTCCTCGCAGGCTCCGCCAGCCTTTTCATTTCTGAAAATGGATGTTTCTGATAGCCAAAATGGTTGCCGTCCACCCTTTAAACGCCCCAGCAGCCTCTGCTTCCAAGAGGACAGCATGGAATGTCCAGGCGTGAGCAGGAGGTGAAGTGGCCAAAAATTATGTGGTCATAAATTTTTATATCCGCGTCAATTTCTCGTCTCTCCCTAATATATTTGAATTTAGGATTGTGGTCTTGACCCAATTAACAAAAGCCTTAAAATTCTGTGTGATAGCTGAAGCAATCACTCTTTAGCCAATACTGATAAGCAATTGGAATTGAGATTGATAAGGTTTCCTTGCAGGGAGGCAAACAAAAAAAAAAAAAAAAACAAAAAAACAAAAAATGATGATATATAATCAACAGTTTCCAGAATGTTAAAAGACTCGTATTGTGCATACCATAATATGCAACCCTTAACAATATTCATTTGATGTCCACCACCACCTCTCAGCTTCTTTCATGCCACAAGGGAATTAAGAAATTTCATTACCTGCATAGGATCTTAGTATGTTATTGAAGTGCTGACCATCAGATCAGAACCAAAAAGGAAGAAAATAAATGTCTAACAACAATAAATAAAGGAATTTTGTGCCAGAATTTTTCACCTCTGCTGGATCTCTGAGAGAGTAAAATGCATTGGTTTCCTTTGGAATGGACGATACCAAGATACCATAACCGAGATTCTTGTCCCGTAACACCTGTTGTAATTAAGCATTAATATTAGTGTTGTGTCGAGTATTATGAGTACCGCAGAATACATAAACATTTGCAGAGTACTAAACTAATGAGTACCTTGAAAGCATCCTCGTCAGTGCGATCATCACCAATGTAAATTGGAAGGATATCTTCGCTGTTGCTTAGTCCTGCAGAACATGTTGTGAGAGAAAATCTGATTACTAGAAATGTTATACAACCTGCTGTGTATCAAATAACTGACAATATCAACACTGCATACCTAGAGAATCAAGCAGAAATTCAACTGCTTTGCCTTTATTCCAGGCAATATCAGGACGGACCTCTAAAACCTGAATTGACAGAAAAGCAAGTTAAAATATTCCTGTCAATACTCTAATTGTCTATGAAGACTCAAAATGGTGATTGCAAGGAATAAATGGAAACTTTGTCAGTATCTAATAATCAAAGGAAGTACCTTCCGCCCATGATTTGATCGTAGACGAGGGTAATCTTTTACAATATCATGAACACGTTGTGCAACGGTAGGCCAATTCTAAAGTCATTCATAACAGAACAGTCCTTATAACTGGTTGTCCAAACTGATGTCCCACTAGTTTAAAAAAGGATAAATTCATTTAATTATTACCTTCCTATCTACGTTACGGTAATGTACAGAGACACAAAACTTATGATTCTCAACTGTTGCGCCTTTGATTTCTTTAGTATTCTCGACAAGGGTTTTAAAAACCTGCAATGAAAACTTGAATAAGTCAGTTTATAATATGATAGTCTGATGCACTACTAGAAATCCCATCTCTTATGGTCTATGATTGAATGACTTTGAAACAATCATGCACCTCGTCGATCATAGGTATAAATTCTCTAGCGGGCTGGAACAGAATCACCTTCTTGCCCTACAAGGTAAAAGCAGAGATCAATATGGAACTAAGGAACAACAATAATGAAGCCTTAATCTCAATTATAATTGGGGTCGGCTACATAAATCTTTTATCACCATTTTGTTTCAATCTGGAGCTGAGGAAATACAATAAAAATGCATCGGACATAGAAAATCTGTGAAGATGAAATAAGGCCAAATACCTGTTGGTCAATAGATTCAATACAGTTTGGATGGTCACTGGACACATTCCGGTCCATATGGCCCAGGATGTCCATTCCATGACTACCAGCATAATAGAGTTCTGTTAGTCCTACCAGCTCAAAGACCTGGGAAAGTGCATGAAATCAGCACCACAATGAGGACTATGCAATGAACGAAGCTGTTATGCAAATGTGAATATTAATTGCTCTAACGATGACATCTCCGCCCACCTTATCGCGGCTCCTTCCACTAATAATTGCAGTCGGAAAATACTCTGCGACATTCCTCACAGCAGAACGCATCTGAAATTATAACTCCAGTCAAAGGATTAAACACAGTGCAATAAAAGACTAATCAAAGAAACACGACACAGAAAGTTATGAAAAATTCTCACTTCATCAGACATAAGGGCTTGATCTGGATCTTCTACAATGGGAGAAAGGGTCCCATCATAATCTAAAAACACGGCTATCTTTTTGTTTTTGGCAGAATTTGTAATTTGCTCGATACAATTAATTGCAGATGGATACTTAAGCTGAAAGACAGGAAACAAAGAAAAAAAATTACAAACTGGAAATGTATGGGAAGAATCTTTCTAAACAACCAGAAATGAAGTGTGCATACCATCCAGGAGTAGTAAGAATTTTCAAAATCATCTGGAGCGGTCTCAGCATTGAAATCTTTAATGAGCTTCTTACGAGGAGGTGATGAGGATATCATAGCATCTAGCCACCCATTGGAGTGAACATCATCAAGCTTTCCAAGCTTTTTCCTTGGAACAATTATATACTTGCCAGTAGAGAAAGATGGTCCAGATTGTGAATGAATGCTGAGTTTTGACTTGTTTATTGGTACAGGATCAGTAAGAACAGGGGAGGAATGATTCGACTTCACGTCCATTGGATCCAATTAACACAAAAAGAACTTCTTACAGTACAATTCAAGTGCAGGAAACTAGCAACACTTTTCCAAAACACAGGTTTAGTCTCCTCCTAAGGCACACTTTCACCCAACCCTTTTATCAATGAAAAACCACCTCTTCAATGTTTTCTTATCACTGCTGCTGGGAGAACAGTCCATCAAGCGCAGACTTCCTGAAAACTGGTAGCCACAAAAAACCCCATTAAATTGGAATCCGGAAACAACTCCAAAATTTTTTTCATCGCCAAAACTTGCTGAGCCAACCATTAGAGTAATACATACCTTCTCATCTCCAAAGCTGCACCACATTCATAGCAAGCGGCTGAGCATCCTTTGAACAAAGAAGGTTTTTATTAAGAGAATGGTATGTATCTGCTCAAAAAAGTGATAAAAAGAGCTAAGTTATGTCCCCATAAACATTGCCTTACAATAAAAAATAAGTCTGCTTTTTCACAAAGCGACTTAGAGTGTGCTACGAGCAGAAAATTGACGACGCCAACATCAATTATTACCATGGATATCCAAGACCTCGATTATGTAGATTCAAGCATCCTGATTCATGAACATAGATTGTTCAAGGTGGATTTACCATATATTGATTAATTCCAAAAATTGATAATCTAGTTTGATAAAATCAGTACCTAAGTCAGCTAACCTGATTTCTGACTTTAAATTAAACCAGCAAAAGTCACTGTCATACAGCCACACAATTGTCAGAAATTGTGAAAATTGTACTCATATGACATTGTTTCAGAAAATGCCAAGAAAGCAGCTACCTCAGCGCAACAAATTAGGTAGGTAGCTCTCTCATTTCTCAAAGGTTCAAAATATAAACATAGACCAACACCAGGTACAAAGTAATAGATGAGAAATTAGACATTTAAACTCAGGAAAATCCTTATTACCTAAAACTGAAAGTTTTAGCTTGTTTCCAAGATCATCATCTACATGCATCTATGCATCTAAAGAAAAACGTCCGTCCACAGTACACATTAGTCGTTGGATCAATGTTTACATCTAGATGCATACAGCAAGTCATTTTCGTGTCAAGGAAAAAAGCTGCGGATATGAATATCAATAAACGGCTCTTAGATGATGACTAAACATTTTAGAAAAATAAGAATACAAACACTATACGGTGTATAAATATGATTATAATCCCATCCTAGACCACATAACTCTAACAAATATGATCATGAACTATCTCTAGGTATAAATACATTTATAAATATTTCCAGCTTAGTCACCAGAACATGGGGGGCCATTCTGGGACTGGATGCATCCAAGCATTAAGATAATGCAGACACTTAGAAAAAAAATTCTGAAACCATTCCAATCTACCCAGCAGGAAATATATAGCACATTTAATAAAACACAGGTGCTTACTGTGAAGTGTTAAAGGACCGTCTGTTTATATTTGTCTGTATATGTTTATGATGCACACGGTGGACCAACATGGGCCAGTAGAAACGTTGTTTCACTTGTAACTCCAATGCATCAGTTTCAAGGCTCCATAATTTTGAATAAGCGGTAATAATTATAACTATTGATCAATCAGCGAGTTTTACTGTAATTTCAAAGTTATTTCATTATGCTTCGGCCTTGTAAGTTAAAAGTTGAGAAAATAGTTATCATTATGAAGAGCAATCCGGGAACCTTATCCTCCGGGTTGAAAGTGAAAATCTTATGTTGCCTGCAAATGACAAGACACGACAACTAACAAAACGACCCAAATTGTGGACCTAAACAGGAAAACTTAATCATGTAAGGCATATAAAACAGTTATAATCTTCACCAAGTGACCCTTGTTTGCATTACATCAAGTCATTTGCCACCTCCGACGCACCAATCAAGTATAGACCATCCTTTAATGACTTGCCACATTATTGTATCATACCATAAACAGGAAGGCGTCTAAATCAAACAAACATTGCAAGGACATTCCTGTTCAATAGAAAGCAATTGGGTCACATCAAGGGAAATCGATTAGGACACGTTTCCAAACCTCAACAGATTTACCTTCCTAAAAGCAAACGACGAAAAGGGGTGTTTTTTTTATAATAGAATAATGACAATATAAAAATGAGCTGTCAAAATCATCTTCTGTATAATCTGTGGGCGCATGAATACACCATATGCAAGAAATGAACTTAAACGGTTAAAATATTGACCCAAAAAAGGACAATTTTTTTGTCATAAATTGTAGCCAATGGGGAGGAAGCCAGACATCCTATCGCCTATACACCCCAAAATCCTCAAACCCAAGGAAACAAGAAAGAAAAATGAGTGTTTAAACTCTGTAGCAAAATGGTAACATAATTCATAAAGCTTCATTCTCAAATTAACTAAAAAACCGAAAAAGATTTGAACTTGAAGGGTAAAAGCAAATAAAGAAAGATAAAACTCTATAAAGCCTGAACACAGATCTCACCAAAGGGACAATCTTTGTCCATGTAGTTGGCAATAATTACCACAGTATTGGACATAAAAGATCAACTAAATAAATAAATAAATAGATGGGGCCAAGCATAACATGCCCAATCCACAAGTCAACCAACGCAAGTGTCCCTCATTTTTCCTTTTTATTCCCTTTTCCTGGAAACCAAACAGAAAATGATACCTAAAAAACATGCAGTTCTTACATCAAAAAAATCCCGTAGACCCCTTCAAGGCACAAAAGTAAATAAACAAGAATTGGGTGACAAAATGATGGAGGAATGTGAAAGACTGAATCTAAAGACTGAAGAGAGAAAGATAAATCACCTCTCTAGAAACAAAGGCACTTACTGAGCAATCCTGCAGAGAGAGAGAGAGAGAGAGAGAGAGAGAGAGAGAGAAGAAAGGAGAGAAGGGAAGACGATGAAACTAAAGAGAACGAGAATTTATAGAGTTTGACAGCCCACGGAAGCCGTGGTTAACAAGGTAGCCCGCCTTAATACTGTTGTGGGTAGTTGAAGCAGGAATCATTAATTTAAACAAATAAAAAATGATGGAAAAATTGAAAAATTTTCAATTTATTCTTTTACATCAAATGATTTCTTGAATTTCACATATATAATAAAAGAAAAAAATAAAATATTAAAATTGAAAATGGAAAGGCAAGCTCCAGCTTAAAAATATATAGCTGCATAGAGATACCCAAGACCTTTATTTTTAGATTTCTAACAATAAAAAGAAATTTACAAATATAATGATAACTGTGTTTATAAATTAAAAATTATTTATCACTTAAAATTTAGTAAATGTAAATATATTTTTATACACTTTATTTTGATATTAATAAATTTTAAATCTAAAATTAAACAACTCGACAATGATCTCAATTATTGACGACCAACCACTGCAAAAAGACTCAAATCTGACTGCTGGCTCAACCACCGTATCAAGTCGGGCAGAGTGAAGTACTTAGAATGGTGTCATCAGTCATGAGTTGCTATTTGTTACGTGGCTACATGTCAGTGTGGGCCCCCGGTGATTCCACGGTCAGGATTTGGCGTTTAAGTCGCCTTTGGTTTGTTGGCCTTCTCTATCTTTGGTTAAAATACCCCTTTTGTTCATTTAACTACCATTTATAAGTTCATATTGACTGGCAGTGGTGGTTTACTAATAAAATAAAAGAGATTCGTTTATTTTATATAAATCTTGAATTCGAGTTTTTATTGGATATTTTAGGAAGACAACGTGTACTTTTAGATATATATAATTTTGAAAGATGCTAGTAGCTTTATTTCGTTAAATATTATACTTTTTTTAGTAAAATTAATTTACAGATAATTTATTATTTAATGTAAAAATACAATTTTTTTTTTGATAAAATTCATAAGAGTTTTATTCCTATTTTTTAATCTAAAAAGAAATTTCAATTGGTTGGACATTTATGTTTCTTTTTTTTATATATACATATAATTACACTAGATTATGAGTAAAAAGGCCTTTTATACTAAAAAAAAAATACAAAAAAAATTATAAATAGAACAACTCGCATCACCACTACAAGAGATACACATCTTTTCTTACATTATGATTTTGGATTGACAAATCCTTTAAGTCCAAATCATATGATAAGTCTTTCTATTTAATCAAAGTATGTGATAGCTGATTGTATTTTTAAAATTACAAATAAAAAATACATTAATTTTTAAATTTATTATCAATATCAAAAAATAGTAATATAAATTTTCATAATTTTTTTAACGTTAATTACCAAAGAAAATGAATTTATAAACTTTGTGGTGATGCATAGTCATATTTATCGTCATCATACTAATTTAA
Source organism: Ceriops zippeliana (assembly GCA_037897445.1). Lineage (NCBI taxonomy): Eukaryota > Viridiplantae > Streptophyta > Magnoliopsida > Malpighiales > Rhizophoraceae > Ceriops > Ceriops zippeliana. The sequence continues at coordinate 1,493,179 of JBAPLH010000054.1, read as the reverse complement.
AGGCAGTCTCTTCAGGGCCAGGGGAGTCCACCTATAGATCTCATGGTGCACTGGAAGAAAAAAAAAAAAAAACTCCGAAAAAAAATTATTACTTGAACACAAATTTTTTTAATAAAATAATAATCAATGGTTAACTTAGTTAGATCTTCGAGAGAAAAGAGACTGCGAGTCTAAAAGCATTGTCGGAATGCTTTGCACCCCAATCCATATTTGTAAACAATTTTGAAAATTACAGTACAGGTGAATTAAGAATGCAAAAATTAATATTGAAACCCATCTTTCTTCATGAAATCGGAGCCTCGTGCCAATTCGGACAGGCCGGCCGAGTTGACAGTTACAGTGATTTGATATGTAGTTACTGACTGATAATACAAGCATTGAATGTTAATGCGTAATCAAGGACAATAACAATAGTGGTCGTCACATGTGGAAGAGGCTTGTTCAATAAACGGGGGCTTGCTTTTTCCGATGCAAAAAAAGAAATCTTGTCGCCACTCATGTGTCCCCTCAACCGAACTTTCAAAGTCACTTTATTTGGAAGGAAAATGTCAATGAAATTTCTGGCATCCGTCACCACCATCACAGTGGAACAACAAGATTATTAATGGGAAGAGACAACTCCTAATCGAGGCGGTGCCATATCCACCATTAATTCTCTGTGATGAGCCACCAGCAAGCTACCATTAAAAAAAAAAAAAACTCATTAGTGCCAATGAAGGCAGCTATTTTTGGGTCCAACTTTTAGGATTGCCCATTATATTCAGATAATAACATTTTAGTATAAATATAGAAAATGCAAGGATTTGAACTCGAATTTACAAAGGCAATCAAGTGATGTCCCATATCAGTACTTCTCCCTTATCGAGTGAACCATCTTTCCCTTAACTTCAGTGTGCTTCTCAGTCTTCTCCCTTCACTCACATCTTGTCCATTTAAGAAATTGCCCTTCATAACGAATTCTGGTTGACAGAATCGGTGCCGCGGGGCTCCAATTGTTTGAAGTTAAGTTGTTACTGTTAAAAAGAAGCTCGTAGCTGGGCTTTTTGGCGGGTCGATTGGTTCACTTTTAATGTGTACATATCGTCTTGTCCCTTCCATTAGCAATGTGCCCTTATTTAATTGGTCTGATCATGTCTCTAATACTGTAATTTGAAGAAATTAGAGTGTTAAGGTTTTAGACTTGTTAGAGGCCACGGCGACATGTACTTCTAAAGATCCTACAAAAGCATTAATATCCCCCTTTTCCCTCCCTAATGATAAATAAATAAACAGAAATTACTCTTCCATTTCACGATCTTAGGTTTTAAATGTTTGCACTTCATATGCTTTGCCAAATAATTAACTTATAATTAAATCATCAAGAAATTGACCTAGACAGGTACATTTTACTCCCAAAACATAAATTATTGGAATGCATCAATCTAAGGCAAGTGATAGCTCGTTTCTATTTATCTGTCAACCTCGACCATGTGGGTGGATGTTGATTGGTCCCCATGTCAATATCTCAAATTCTTTTCTAAACACTTCCAATTCAAATTTCCTGATTAATTAATTAGTGTCGTTTTGTGAAACGTGAAAAATAAACTATCACTTTGAACAATTCTACTTGAAAAAAAATGAAAAAAAAAAAAAAAAAAAAAAACTCATAAGCTGCTAGATTTGCTTTCTCAGCCGCACGAATGTACCAAACACATAAAAACAAATCAAATATTAAATTTAGCTCACAAGCAAGTTGGTCTTTTGGCTGCCAAGGCACTCGGGCTACCTGCTTTCGGGAAAGTCCATTGCACTAGTCTTTTACTATATTTTCTATATGATTTTGATTATGTTGATTTCTTGATTGCTTCTAACTTTTTGCTTTTTGCTTTTTGCTTTCTTTTTTTTGTTTGTCTTCATATTGAAAGTAATTGCCTGTCGATTGATCATAGATCACCGGCCAGCTATAATATGTACAAACCTTAGGCAATTCCAAATTTGACTTTATATGCACCCGCTGAATGTTAATCAGGTCGGCAATCCTGTCACATTTCAATTTTAGCCCCTTTTTTCTTTTCTTCCTAATAGCGTTCAATAATTAACTTGTGTACCTTTTTTCAACCGAGTGGGAATTTAACAAAAAACAAAAATAAAATAAAAATAAAATTTACGTTTGCATAGGGGGTCATTTAAACGTTTGTAAGCTCCATATATGGGTGTGGTGGACATAGAAAGTATTTATTTATTTTAGAATTACTTTGACATTTTTATTTGGTTATTGTAAAAGTGATTTTTTTGTTGTCTAAGAAGTTATTTTTTGAGAAAAAAATTGATTTTGTTGACTTAAAAACGAATTTGTATCTTCTTTGAGGCGGTTAGAATCACTAATATTAATGAACCAAAACTATTTTTAATCAAACAAATAGACAATTAACCTTTGAAGTTAAAAAAACAAGGTGCACAAAACTCAACTAATTATTTGAAGTAACTTATAAATTGTAATTATATGAATAAATAATTAAACAAAATTATATAAGTCTTTATTGACATTCTATGACATCAATAATAGAACAAAAAATCACTATTTTTTTGGCATTTAATTTTAGAAATGTAGCTAGTTTGAGAGCATTTTAATTAAATAGGATAAGATTCACTATATAAACTTAAAAGCTTGTAATTTATGATACAAAAGATCATTTTTAAGAGAAAAGTTATTTATATCTATTTTTGTCATACATGCTATTTTGTTTATAAATTTTTTATGATTTTTATTAGTACATAAGTTTTTTTTTTGTTTTTTGAATCTAATGTAATTGTAAAGATTTTCATTTACATCAATACAACTCGATGTTAATAAAATTTAGTAACTTGTGCTCACAAGATGCTTGGTGGCTTTTATTCAAGAAGGGTAGATGTTTGATGCATCATGCATTATTGTAGTTTGGTGATTTTTGTTTTCCAGAAGAATGGTAGACACAGACTATTTATCATCACTACGGATCAAAGGTGCAATTATTGGTCTCTTTTCGCATGGAGCTCTCGTTAGATGAAGATGAAACATTGACGTATCCATTGGTGATGAATAAGAACATAATTTCGTGGGTGGGGGGGGGGGGAGATTTGCAGCAATTATTACGATCATGTAATATGATAATTATCGTGAGCAAGATTCATTGAATCTAAACATATACTATTTACAATCGTTTACACTTGCTCCGGTTAAATGACCTCTTGATTTTTTTTTTTTTAAACAATAACCTCTTGATTCTGAGTAATAGTAAAACTTGTAAAGGGGACTGGTAGAAAGGTGAAAGGACTATCCTCTTTCGCGGAGTTAGGAAATTACATGAGCAAAAAGAAAAAAAAAATCAAACAGTGTAAACAAAAACCCCCCTTTGTAGTGTTTAGCCGTTCATGGAATCAACCTCGACTTTCTAAGTCAATTGGGGTTCCAAATGAGCAATACAATAGCTGTGATCATGTCCCTTTATGCAGGATCTGGACTCAAATATTTGAAAACAATATTAAAATCACTTTATTTGCCGAACTGACGCCCACATCTCTTGATTCTGAATTATTGGAACATGATCCGCTACTATACTCAAGTTGTTCTCTTTCTTGTTAATGACTACTAATAGGTTAACGTGCTTTCTTTTAGTCCACTGAATTGTAACAAAAGAGTTAATTATACGTAAAGATTAAAAATTAAACTTTAAATCTCATCCCAAGTTTAAAATATGACAACTATTAAATTATACTTAGTCGTTAATACAATGGTGTTAGACATTATATAAACTAAAATTAATCAAAAACAAAATTTTCTTATCAAGTGTACCACCATGTTTTTTTTTTTTTGGTATTATTTTTATTGTTGTGGATAAAATTACATGCAAAAACTGCACTCAAATCTCCAAAAAAAGAAGAAAACGAATAAATTATTAAATATAATTTAGTAATCAATAATTTTGAAATTTGGATTGAGATTTTAAATATAAAATTTTAAATTTTCTTATAGCAAAACTAAACTCTCTTCCCATTTCAATTAAATAAATAAAAAATAGATTTCGGTCGTTATAAAATTATATTAGTTAAAATGCTTCGGCCTTTCAAAAATATAAAATTTATCAAAATAAATTGAGTTAAAATGCTTTGGCCGCTGCTAAGGTAAAACAAGACAACACTCACACACACACACACACACAAATAATTTACCAAAAAAAGACAAAAATAAAGACCACAAGAAATACACCGTGGGTCTAATCAATGATGACGTGGCAGTGTACTTTGACTTTTGATAGGCACTAACAGACGACGATTTCGGTGAGGTGTCTCTCTCTAAGGACACAAATTCGGAGGAGGTGCTCTGGAAACGTTGCGCTGACGTGTACTGAGACAGGCCATGAATGGGTGCTGACCCGGACTTTCTTTTTCTTATTGTTTCTAAGAGATCCTGGCGAGGAGTCAATGTAAAAGCATCGTGTTCGTACTGGTCTTTACGTGGAAGAAAACTCGTTATTATTATTATTAAATTTTAATTAGACAATTGTGTGATAAATAATAAATCAAATGACATATATTTTAATAAGTAATATATTAATAATTAAAATTTAATTATAAGAATTTAGATTTAATTTTTTATGTTTTTGTAATAAATTTTTTGTTAAAATTAATTTTTTTAATAATAAGTTTTGAACTTCTAAATTAAGATAAAAAAAAAAAGAAGAAGAACATTGTTTTATTTTATTGCATTACAATAATTATGTTATTTCCCTATTACTAAAATGTCGAGATAGACCATTATATAGTTGGGTTTCTTAACGTGAACGCGTAAAGTGATGTTATACCGAATTTTTTTTTTATGAATGATTAAGCATTTGCAGTCTTTCTTATTAATTTTCATTTCATTAATTGAGATTATTTAATGGTTTTACAAAAAGTGCAATTATCAGATATAATAATATGACGTAATAATGTTTTAGATTTGCATGCGCTTTGTATTATTAAAAAAAAAAAAAAAAAAAAGGCCCCGGGGGTGGGGAGGGAACTGTAGTTCTTGTAGATATTTATGCTAATAATTGAACCATGAATCTTACGAGGTGGCATTGTGAAACAAACGCACATGACTTTTTTACCGGCAGCCTCCCCCCCCCCCCCCCCCCCCCCCGGCGATGAAGATTACCTTTTTCACACACAGAAGAGAGGAGCCCCAGCGTTGCAGCGAGTAATCTATGTACCATCATGTCAACAACATTAGTGATAAATTTGTCACGTGTGATCTGACAAACATTTAATTCTACTTACTGCTTCTTCTTCGAAGGAAAAAAAAAAAAGAGAGTAAGATTTGAGCTTTCTTTTTTAAGTTTTTTTTTAATTATTAAATTATAAATGTCGCAATACAATTATTTTTTTATTTTTTATTTTTAATATTACAATTGTGAAACAACCTACCTAACCTTTGAAGGTGTGCCAAGTTGAAAGTAAAAGTCCAGCACAAGGTTTTGAATTCGGGGGAGAAATTGACAGCTTGTCGCTTTGCTTGCTAGCCTAGTGAGTAGCTTTGGGAGCGACGATGGCGTACAAATAAAATTCTGGAAATCGCGTTGTCCAACCACTTACGTGAGTCGTGTGCCATATGCTCAACGTGGCAAAATTCCCATCATTTTCCCAATTTGAAAAGAAGCCCTGGGATTGTTTTTGTCATATGATGATTTGAGATGTCGTGTCGCCGCGTTGGCCGTCAATTATTTAATATCGAACTTAACTTTGGGGGGGGGGGGGGGGGGGGGGGTGGGAGGGTCAAGTTTAATTACTTATGCATCCACGAAGAATATGTTGAATTGTAAAAATAATTATTAAATAAGATGAAAGTGGGTAAAATAAGATAATTAGATATCAATACTTAATTAAAAAGTTAAAAATATATTTAAAATAAATAACAATTTTTATGGTTATAATTTCTTTACAATACATAAATATATTCTTTTTTCGTGTCACTTGGTTCAAATTTGAGATCTTTAATTTAAAAGTTCAACATCCCAATTCCTAAGCATAGCCTATGGACAAGAAGATTGCTAATTAACTTGATTTTATTGAACCTAAGATGAGCAACTTGGTTGATTAAGAGATTATTTAACTTTGGTTTTGATGGACCCTGAAGCACGGACAAGTTGGTTGGAGCCAAACTTGTTGATGAGTTCAGAGAAGAACAGAATCCGAATTGCCTTAGAGTTCACAAAACAAAATTCAGAGATCAGAATGATATTCTTTTCTTCTCGATAAAGAAATCTGAAGTTGAATTCCAGATGCTTGTAGTTTGTCAAAGTCAAGTTCACACTCGAAGTTGAAACACAGACTCTCTTGCCTGTTTGCGTGCTTGTGTGAAGAATCCTGAATTAAGTGTATATTATTTGAGCAATGCTTCGGTCTCCTATCATGTCAAGAAACCATTAAAAACCAAAAACTTAAATTATATTTTCAACAAAACCTTACGTATCTTCAATTCTTCATTTCAAAAATACCCTTAGAATTTTGAGGACTGCTGCCTAAAAACTAGCAATCCCTTCTTTTATTCTTTCTCTAGCTGTCTTTGCAATTCCAAACCAACCTTCCTCATTTTGAGGAATTCTATATAACTAGTTTTGTGGAATCCTTTTCGTTTCTTTCCTCAACACCGCAATCCAAACTAGCAAGGATAATACATATAACACCCCCAAAACCCAATCGGCCCCAACCATTGTTTGCATAAGTGAAATTTCATGCCCATAATACATATAAAAGTACTTATGAACCAGCTAGCAATCCTGGTCTAGACAAAGCACGTATCATGCACTGAAACACCAATTTCAGGTTGAGTCAATATCATTCTAGGATGAGATGGATTTATACATTGATGGGCCTCGTGTGGAACGAGTCCCATGACATGATGACTAGAAAATATCAGGAATTAGCTCTGTTTTATATGCAGGTGTCAATTCCCGGATCCAGCTGCATATAATTGGGCCCCCATTTGTGTTTGGTGTGAATCGAGAAAATTTTCCCTAATGAAAATTTAACGAGACACTTTGAAACTTGGAGACTATTTTCATTTCTGCCTAACGCTATTCTAGAACGACCCCTGTTTACTTCCAGCGGCACCAAATGCATCCTTTTTGTTTGGTTTGTTGGGGCTAGGGATTGAGCCTTATACCTAAAAATAAGAGTTTAGGTGACCCTATTACTAAATCCTGTGGCTCACATCCTTCAACCATCCTGCAAAATACTTTTGGAATACTATATGACTAAGCTTCAATATGCATTCCACACGGTGCATTGCATTCAGTTAATGAACTTGAGCTATAATCTCGTTTCTCTTTGTTCAACGGTGAGGACAGACCAAACACCATGACTCCTGACTGCTGCCGATTAGGCTACTATATTCATTATTTTTTTTTTATTCTTAGTTTTCCAATGCCAAAAAACGTACAAGTAAATGCAACACAATTAATTAAGGATATATAAGCAAATTTGTTTTTCCATTTTTCAACCAAACTTCTCATTTGATGAACTAAAGACATCAATTTTTTTCCCATGCAACATTTGACTGAGAAAAACTGCATCTTAAGCATGTGATTCGTCAATGTCACACAACTACTGATATCCCATTGTAAAAGGAGAATTATCAGAAGGCAAAGAAAAGGAAAAGCCTTGTCATGGGGAAACATAAGATGTACAAATATCAAGAGAATAATGATAATGATAATAATAATAATAACAGAATATAACTTAGGTGAGTACTTGGGAACTAAGTTGCTGAAAGAGAAACTTCTATCCCCTGATCTATAGAGAGAAAGAAATGCTGCTACATCACATTCAAAGTCCCATGCACGCAGAGGTAATATCAAAGTGCAATTTCACCATGCCAAAATCACAGTCAAAAGCACGGAAACAACGTTCACTTTGTTTACAAAGAAAGAAGACTAAAAATCCCAATACACTGGCTGTTACTAATTTGAGAACAAATATAGCTGCATATACAAACAACTTTATTGAAACCGAATCTTCCTCCAACTACCAAAAGATTCACAGACCTAATACTCTGCCAACAAGTTAACCCATTGGAAAGTCAATACATTGCATAGCCAATATCATAAAAACAAAGTATGAAGAAAGACAAGAACTGAACAGTTAAGAAACTTACTCTAGAGTTGCAGACAGACATAGCCAATTCAACAACTCCACCAAAATTGTTGCAGCCCCAGAAACTTAGATAAATAAAAACTTCAAAAGCCACCAATGCCAATTCATTCACGGATTGAAATCTTGCACTTGTCAAATTTACGCAGCAAATGGGGGTCTTGAAACCCAACAAGAAATTGGGCTAAACCTTCAAGAAACAAAGCCCCTTGATATACATCCAATGCCCCAACAATGTCTGATATGATACTGCTCCTTAGGCGATTGGCATCAACAAAAACACTCACCAACTCTTCCATCTCCACCTTCATTGCCTCCCCAACATCAATTCTTTCCTTGTTCCCCCCACAGTTCACCCAATCCTGTACAACCCTCCCCACAAACTTTGTCTGTGCCCTTTTCATTCTTTCCATGAATGACGGAACCATCAGCCTTAGCCCACGTTCAACCTGCTCAATCTTGATCACCAAGGCCTCTGAAGGGTCCTTCCATGCCATCACCACCTGCCAAGACCGGCCCAAGATCACACCTTTCTTGCCATTTTCAATGTCGTCAACATCATCATCATTGTTTTCTCTGTCAATAAATGAACGGACAAGATTGGTGAAGACATAAGGATGTAGATCACCAAGGAAAAGGAAAGGCTTTTCGAGGGAGTTTCTCCAAGAAGGGTAGAGGAGGTGGGGAAGGTAGTTCGGATTGGCAGTGGCGGCGAGGTCGAGAGAGTCGTAGTAGGAGAGAAGGTGGTGGAGGAAGAGGTGGAGATGGGAGGAGAGGAGATTGGGAGGGGTGGTTGGCGTGGAGAGGGATTGGTGGAGCAAAGGAAGGAGGGTGTTCTTGAGTGTGTGGAGCCACTTCCTGTAGTAGTCCTTGAAAGTCGTGTTCTTGGGGTCTTTGATTCTTGAGAAAAGAATAAGAGAGGAAGAGGAGCTTGGCATCTTTTGAGCAAGAAGATGGAGATCCCAACTCCAAGTTTCAATTTTGGTGGGGTTTCTTGAACCTTTGTGAGAGGGAGGAGAAAGGGATAGAGAAAGGAAGAAGAGGGCGGTAGCCTTTGGTGGGGAGAAGCCAACAAAGATCCCCTCTCACATTTTGAAGAGGCGCAGCGAATGGAGTATTTATAGGCTTCACCCCACCTATAATGGAAATTGAGCGGGCTGAAGAGAGAGGGCCGGAGCCCAAAACTGACATGGAACTTGGTGCTGATAATTTTAATGAGACCAACTCAGTCTCGAGTCTTTAAGGAAAATGAGTGGCAGAATATCCAAACATGATCTCCAACATCTAATTAAGTTCTTAAAAAAATTATTTATTCAACTCCATTCTCAAAATTACATTTAATTAAATTTTCTCTTACTGCAGTTGATGTACCATCGTATCTTCATATAATAGATGACATGGCAAATTCAAAAAATGAAGAAAAAGAATGAAATTTATTCAAAATGCCAAAATTGGGGTAAAAAAATGTAAGGGGAAAAACAGAACAGAACACAAAAAGGACATGCTGGAGATTTTACAAATGCAACATCTCCAATTACTGCATTAGAGGTGTAAAGGAAGCAAGAAGCCAGTGAAAACATGTTATATGAAGTACCCTTTTCTCCTTTTGCACTGCCCGTTTGTGACAGTAAAAACAAGATTTCAACACCATCTAACAATTGCAGAACCCCATGTTAGACCGGCTCCAAAACCTGCAGCTGCAATGATTTGGCCTGATTTCACCTTCCCACTTCGAACAGCTTCATCCAATGCCAGTGGAATGGAAGCAGCGCTAGTGTTGCCATAATTTGCCACATTAGATATGATCCTTTCTGGTGGGACTTCTAGACGTGTGGCGACTGCATCAATGATTCTTTGGTTTGCCTGCAGAAAAATCTCCTCTGTTATTCATTCATTGTTTCAGTACACCTACGGCAAGCATCTCATAATTGGCTCATCCTTTCACAAGTTCAGTACCCTCTCTGCCTAGTATTGCTGTAAATGCAATCTAATGCAGATTACCTGGGTTTCATAATTTCTTTAATACCAAAAGACAATTCAATTCTTGCAGCCACTAGCTTTGCTACTCTCCACCAGACACTTATTTCCATTTCTAAGTCTCCTCTCTGCATGTTCTTTCATAGCTGGTCCAAATGTCTTGCATTTGGGCTTTGGATGAGCACCCCCGAGGGCCCACCAGGGGGGCCAGGGAGAACAACTCAGACCATGTCTTCCTTATATCACATCACAAATCTTACAGTTGGGTGGGGAAGGGCATCTGCCTGGCCCACTTGCTTCTTCAACCACTATCCTCACTCTTGACCATGAGAACTTAGCCAAACCCCCACTGTTTAGTTCCACTTTCAGATAATGGCAGAATCATAGACGTCATTGTGCCATTCCACAATGACAAACCAGTTCTTTCTGGTGTGCCAAAAAAACATGACAGCAGACCAGTTACATGGACAATAGACAACAAATGAAATAGAAACTCAAATCCTGTATTAGATCTTGAAGTGCTTAGCATGTCTCTTTTAGAAAGAATCACAGTTTTATCCCCATACAAGTGAAGTTTGCATACAGACCTGGTGAAGCAGTAACCAATCAATGCTAGATAACTCAAATCCTGTATTAGATCTTGAAGTGCTTAGCATGTCTCTTTTAGAAAGAATCACAGTTTATCCCCATACAAGTGAAGTTTGCATACAGACCTGGTGAAGCAGTAACCAATCAATGCTAGATCCAGTCAGGCCAGCCTTTCCTAAGGCAGACTCTATAGATTGGGGCACACATCGCACAGCAAAGCGGAAGACCTCTTTTCCATTCATTTGAATGCAGGAATATGACGACTGTTTTGGAGGGAAGTCTAAAACTGGACCATTAGAACCTAATGCATGATCTACTTCATTTTCTTTAATGGAGGCATTTAAATGCCTGCATAAAAGGAGGATATGCACTCATCAGATTGATAGCAGAAAGAATTGCCTGCTCTACTCTCGAAGGAATGTAAACAACACATACCTTTGGCCGTCACCATCACTATGCAAGTCAAAACTAAACAAGCCATCCTCTTTGCTATCACATGCCTGTGGAATTGCAGAAATGAGAAACAAAAGCAGAAGATCAAATATTAACAATCATGAATAAGGGGAGATCTATGGACACAACGGCAGATAGTCAAAAAAAAAAAAAGAGTTCTGCTAAGGGTATTAAGAAAGACTCCAATCCACAGCAAAAGGCTACAATCTAATAGCAGAAACCACAGACCATACCTGCACTAGTACAGCACCAGCAGCATCACCAAAGATAATACAGGTCCCTCTATCCGTCCAATCAACATATCGAGAAAGAGCATCAGCACCGACTACTAATACATTTTGAAATGCACCTCCTACAATCATGATGAATAGAGTTAAATCTGTTTCAAAACATGAAGTTGCAGTAAAGGCTTATCACAGCCAAAGCAACAACTTATTACCCCTAATGTGACAACCTGCCGACACTAGACCCAACAAAAATCCACTGCAAGCAGCTGTAATATCATAAGCCAAAGGATTCCCTTTGCAACCCAATGCTCTTTGAATCTGAAAATTCACATAAAAAACAATAAATAAAGGTTCCATGCAAGCAGATTTTAGATAACCATGAATCCATGCAGCTAAGCATCAAGGACAGGTGCCATCACATTATTTTGAGACATCTTCATGATTCTATATACAAATACCTGAGGAGCACTACCGAAAAGATCCTCTGGTGTGGAAGTGCACAATAATACCATGTCAACGTCATCAGGATCAACCTCTGCCATTTGAAGAGCTTTTCTTGCTGCCTCTGTTGCTAGAGAAGTCAAGCTATCTTTGCCTGGAATGTGATGACCAGAATCAGATTGCTAATGGCTTGCATACAAATAGATTTCTAGAATGAAGTCATGCATGAAAGCCTCTACAAACAACAGCTTTCTAGAGAACAAAATCAGTATCTGCAATTATGAAGCATGACCAACAAAATACTATTTCCATTTTTAGGGATTTCAATGTTTATGGACCCAACAACCACAAGATGAATCCATTGTTGATATGTTTCCCTATACTCTAGACGCCTGAGTAATTTGTTCACTTGCACCATCATAGTTCAAGGGGGCAAATTGACAAGTATAAACCCACTAAGCTCAAAATCACCAATGTGAATTCCTCCACCTATGGTTAAGAGGATGAGCAGCCACAAAACAGAGCATAAAGTCGAAACATTTGGTAACCATCCAACATATGACACCAAATTGCTCTGAAATTACCAACCTGTAAGAACTCTTCGATTCTGAATCCCAGTGCGAACAGCTATCCATTCATCAGAGGTATCAACAATTTTTGCAAGATCATCATTTGAAAGCTGAAGACTCGGTACTGCTGATCCACATCCAATTAACTTGCATCCTTTACTAGTAAGCCTGTTGTAAAAAGATTCTTGGGTTAAAAATAGTATAAAACGAATTTTTCTAAGGCAGGACATATGGTAAAGAGCATTCATATGATCAATGGGAACCAAAAATGTCCGATTTTGTAGAACTAAAAGGAAATTATCCCTTCACAATGTATCTATAGAAACTCAAGCCTTGGAGAGTTGATTGAAATTTAATGCCCTGCAAAGTGGGATAAAAAGTCAAAATCCCATAGGAAAAACTTCAACCAGATAATCACTCCTTTGCTAAGAAACAAGTACTGGTTCACCTAAGAGACTCTGGCAGTTATCATCAATAGTTTGGTCATCCTCCAAATCATTCAGTGCTTCCCACAGCCATCTGGGTCATTTTAACAGATGAGAATGCCTCTGCAGCTATTTTTGAACCGCCAAATCCACCCACTGTATTCCCCAGGTAGTGCAAAACCATAGCTCTAAAAAGAAAATTGATATGCCAGGGGACAAATGCACCTTCAGAGTATTGGACCAATTCCAATTGTTGTCTGCTCATTCACAGAATTCAATGTTGCATATAACCCATGGTGCTACTAAACTAATTTCTAGCATATCTTGAAATTAGCTGTTTGTCCATTATCAATTGTACTACATAAATTATATTATCTTCATATCAACATAATCTGAAAAAGAAAATCCAACCAGGAGATTGTGTAGAGATGCTTAAAACCAACACTGCATAGAATTGCTTGGTAACTTTTAATCCATAATTCTAGTGCATAGTTCATTCAAACTTTCAGAGCTCTTTGAACTGCTCAAACCGAACTTCTCCGATATCTGACTGTTAGGATATGCTTCGAAAGCTATCCTCCACCAAAAGTAAGTTGCAATTCAGATAAGCAGTAATACTTTTTACATCCCCTGACAAGAGATTCACCATCACAACGAAGACCCCACATGCACCAAGGACCCATTTCCAATTCAGTGAAGGAACAAATGATTCAATCACCAAATACTCACCTGGGAAATCGGAATTGAGAAGAAGAAAGCTTCTCTCCACCTTCAGCAGTGCTGGAGTACATAACCCTCTTGGATATTCCCTCATTGGAGCAAAACCCAGATCCGGAATTCCCTGTTAAAAGCTGAATCTTCCTCCTCAGGCTTGGAACTGAAGGACTAAGGAACCCATAGGCGTTTGCCATCTAAAAACACTCACTGCTACAACAGATACAAATCAAAGTATGTGTCGTAGCTGTGGAAAAAGAGAGAAAGTAAGGATCTTTAAGCTTTAGTGACTCGTAAGTGAGAGAGTATGAATGCCAAAAGAAGTGCACGCGGCATTTAAGGACAGGAGTAAACTTTGTTTAACAAAAAAACAACAGAGACTAACAGGCACAGCAGACAGAGACACCCAGGTTCAAGGTTTACACTTTACAGTTAGGAGGGTCTAACAACGCAACAGAAAGCCGGGCGATCATGCCAATCCAATTTGTGGAAAGTCCTATGCTTTCTGCCCCGGCTCCACGTCTCCCTCTCATTCAAAGAGCTTTCAATCATTCTAATGCTTTGCTAATCAGAACGATAACTGCATCGGCTCCATGGTTTCGCCTCTGAACCAAAACCGGTCGGAGAGTTGGTTCAATTACGGTTTAGGGGCAACTTGAACTGTGCAACCTTCGGTTTAACTAGAATCCGAACGAAAATTTTGTAAGGTCCTATTATTTTGGAAAATAAGAAAAAAAGAAGAAGAAAAAAAAAACGAAACAATTCTAATGTCCAGCTAAGCTAAAACCTTAAGCAAAATTAGAATCGAAGCGTAATTAAAATGGGAACAAAACTGTCAATTCCACTGAATTGTAACATTTGTTCGGTTACATTCCTTTCCTTTCGTGGACTGAAACCATCGGTTAAAAATTAAAACCAACCCAAAACCAAATTATGGTCAAGTCTAATTATCCAAATTTGCAAAATAGCTTTATCAATAAAACACAATAAATCTGACGTATTCAATAGAAAAATAGCTTTCTTTCGTTGAAGTGAAAATCTTCTCAAATGCGGAAATGGCCTTGCGTTTATTTCTCTTAATTTTTCCAAGTGGTTAATATTTTTCTTTTTTTTTTTTAGAATTAAAAGTTAAATCTTAAATAACTTTATGACTAAAATTTGTAATTAATCTGAGCATTGGTCTGTTATGTTCGAAACGTAACATACTTGAAGACATGCGGTTAGATGGTATGACGACAATGTACACTATTGGTTCCCTTCCAAATCAACACTAGCATGTCAATTTGGCCCCCTTCCTTCTTCTTATTTTTGCAGTGATGGCACAAATATTGGCAATACATGTCTAAGAGCGGCAAGCCAATCGGGATAGTCAAACTGCAAAAATGGTAACCAGACAGAGAACATTGACACCGCGAGGCGTGAGAGGCAGGAGCAAGAGCTGTTTGTCTACAACGTTCTCGATTTGAGTAAGTTGCAATGTGGATTTCGAGGTTAGTACAAGGTGAACTGGGACAGACAAAACACCAGCAATGCCACTTGTTCTAAGCAAATGATAGTGACACTTGTACCTTGCGAGCAAGACAATCGTGATATTATCATTTAGTAATGCAAATTTCCTTCACTGTCACCCTAGAACTAACTACTGAAAGTGAACTGGCGTTCATGACTTGGGATGTTCGTAACACCGGAAAGTACAATATTCACATTGCAAAAAACATGAACACTTTCTTTCTGCCCTTAAGATTCTCGAAAACACAAGCATTCGACGCAGCCTCATTAGTATCAAAGAATTGGCGGTGCAAGCATCACTTTCTACCCCTTGTTTTGAAATTAATAAAATTGAGTGTTGCTCAAGTATTGCTCTTTTTTAGCAACTTCTACTACAACTTGCGTGCATGAATACGAGACAATTCCGGTAAACTCTTTTCAGAATTCCCTTTCTACGTGCATAATCCCTTGTGCTTGCCAAAGAAGCATAATGAAGCAGACAACGGGTCGACCCGGCTCATGGCCTAGCTGATTGGGTTCAACCCGAGAGTGTACGTCCACCATTGCCACCCACTAGGTCCCGTATCTCGGAGATTACCACCACTTGGTCTTCCCCCTCCCCCCATCGGGGGCGGGCTCCGATCACTGCCACGTGGAGGGAGTTGAGAGGATGATTGCATGATGTGTCACTTAACGGGGGACACATAATTAATAATTTTTACAAAAAAAATAAATAATTTCGTTAGGATAATTGATTTCTAATCAAATTTGCGGTGAAAATTAAACATGAAAAATTTAAAAATATTTGAAAATTTTACTTCGTTATTCAAGGGGTTTTAATAATGAGCTTTCTTCGTTGAATAACATTGATTTTAGAACATCTCGTGTTGACTATTTCAACTGTGTCAAGTAATTTTTCTTTTAGAAAATCTGTTTGTGTGTGCGTGTGTATTTCAATACAATATATATTTCGAGGTTTTCTTTTTCTCACAATGCATTATATTTTTTTAAAAGTAAAATATTATTTATTTGAAAATGCAATATTTTTTATTAAAAAGAAATGTCATTGTAATTAGACTGCCCTCCGCCCCTATATATAATTACTAGACAGACAAAAAATTCATGAAAAAAAAATAATAAAATCACCACAATTTGAATATAAAATCGAATGTTTTGTCCCACGGAATTTAAAAAGGACAATTTCTTGAATAAAAAAGTTGGATTATCGGGAGAGGGTATATGGACTAGAGACAAGACAATGGGTCCGTACTATTTTTTTCTTTTTTTTTTTTTAATCAAAATAAAAGATACACAACAACTAAATGCGTAACAACTATCATAAAATATTATATAATGATAATTATTATTAATTTTACATATTATATGATCGTCATTGCACCTTCTCATTAATTTTGTTGAACATAAGATGCTCTACTCTAGAAAAAACAAAACAAAAAAAAAAAGAAAATGTTTTTTGGCCACAGGACGCAATGGTCCCTTGTGCTCCCCGTAAAATTTTTCCTCACTATGTAAATGGACCCTTTCTTAAAACAATTTTATTATATTAATTTATATTATTAAATCTTAATTGTAATTACAATTGATTTACTGCCCGTGAGAGACTTGTCAATCATAATTAATAAATAAGATTCAATGACGGGCTTTAAGGCGTCGTTCCCATATCTAATTTTAGTTCTACGTAATTTCTTTTTTTCCTGAAATTGTGAATTATAGAAACAGCCTTGTGTATGATATCAGTTCTGTAAGCACCACATGGCGGCAAAGTGACATAAAACAAAAAATAAAAGTTAAAGGGTAAAAATGGTAATTAAAGAACGTGCAAATGTGGACATAAAATAACCGCAGTCTGGCATTGCAGTTGGAAACTGTCATCTGTCTTTAAAAGCCAACGCAAGTAAAAACAACATTGGCGTAAAATGTAGCAAAGAGGAGAGAGAGAGAGAGAGAGAGAGAGAGGGGGGGGGGACAAGGAGAGAGGGAGAATCACAAAAAGTACGGAGCTTGTCAGTCTTTCAGGTGGACAGGAGCGCGATCTTTCTCATGTATTCTCCATTCTCACTGATCTGATTCCTTATTTTATTTTTCCTGCCAATATATTTCTCTGTCTTCTCTCCCTCTTTCTCTCTCTCACTCTCTGTGTCATTTACTTTGTCTGTCATATACATTATATCATTTGCATTTCCTTTATTTTCTGGGGTTGCAAAGAAACAATGGGTTCTTCTCCTCCTGGTGCTCTCTTTATCTCAGTTTCTATCTCTGGCATTGGTGGGATTTGCATTCTTTTGATGAAGTTTCTGTCGCTTTATAGTTTGCCTTATGTGGGGTCTTTGTTTACTACACCAATTTCCCTTATTTTTGATCTTGTTAGCCTTATTGGTTAGAATGAAAAATAAAAATAATAATAATGCAGAAAAAAGAAAGTATGAAGCTTTTAAAGGTTTGACATGTCAAAAGATAACAAGATTGCATCATGAGGTTCTTGGTCTTTAATTCTTCACATTTTCAAATGGTGGCTACCAATTTGTTGGTTATATATGTTAAATACAGTCATAAAATGCGAGATCTTTTGGAAATTTTTGTACGGAAAGTTCTGTTTGTTTGGAGTCTTAGAAGATTAGTAACCTCCAAGCAATGTGTATGGATGAGGATTTTGGAGCAGAAGCCGATGAAAATTGAAGTTGACAATTTGATTTAAGGAAGTATGTGAGGTTGGTTACATTGATAACTTGGTTTAAGGGAGTATAGACAAATGGTAGAATTAGTATGATGGAATAGTTCAAAATTGCATTACTAAGAGTTAATTGTCCAAGTTTTGAGGGACTTTGTTTGCTTTCCACGACTCATAAGCTAGCCGTATCCATCTTTTCCTTGGCCAGACCCTATGCTCCCAGATAAGTGCTAGGAAAGGGCTGGTGGAGAGTGGTGAATTTTATCTTGTTTATGGTGAATACTGATCAGAGAGTTGCTAGACACGACAGAACGATGCTTGTGATGGAACAAAAATGCACTGGTACACGAAGGATATAGAAGGGCTAGTGATGAAACTAATTTGTCAGTGAATACTTTAAGACATTGGCCAATTTGTTGGGGACCTGTGCAGAGTGGATCTAGATTACATGTTTTTGCACTTGAATAAAGCCTTCCGTAACAAAATCCTGAGCTGTGAATTACTTGGTGAACTGTTAATTTTGCTGTTATCACACATGAGGAATGGCCTGCACGGTCAAAACAGAATTAAGAAGTAATGATTTATGTGAATGAATGCTGGCACTTGAATGTTTGTTTTAATTAATAAATGCTGAAGCAATTTGAAAAGCTTGAAAGGCTGCATACTGAAATGCACTAATATTTTCTGATAGTTAGAATTAGTCTTTTCTCTGTCATTTTGACTTGTAAACAAAATCACTTGTATTCTATAATTTAGTCATGTGGTTTGAATAAAAAAAAAAAATCCATAATTGATCACTTGTCTAATGACAGAGTCAAATTACATTGTTTTGGCACCTTTTGGTGGACAGTTTTTTTTAGACACATTGATATTACGAAATAATTGTGCTGCTTATCCTATAACTATCAGCTTTATGGAATTTTTCAGGGAAGGAGCACAAGTTATCAGATTTAACAAGGCTCAGTTGTCTTGAAGCATGGAGAGTCTGAGCAGACTTTAAGTTTTCGTTCAGTTCCTGTGAGATGAAAATGCTGATGCTTGGAGATTTGGATCTGAATTCTGTATCAAGGTGTACAGAGACGCTAAAAGAAGCAATGAAGCTGACAATGCTTGAACAGGAGGTTGTTAGAAAACAGGTATGACCTCACCTGGGGCCACTACTTGCTATTAGCTATATTAGATATTGTGTCATCCAGCTGGGTTGGACCAAGTTTTTGGCACACCAAACAAATTTTGACTTTTGGGAATGCTTATCACTTGTTGCTTTGCTTGCTTAAATTAACTGGGTGTTTTCAAGTATTGGGTTACATCCAACAATGTGGCCGTTCCTGTCAAGGGTAGTCATAATATGCAAAAGCAAGCACTAACATGTATTGTTAATGATATTTCTTCAGGTCCATGAGCTCCATCCGTTATACAGGCTAAAAGAATTGGTAATGAAGGATCTTACCTACCCTGGGTGTCGTGACTACACTTCACCTGATTCAAAAGCACAATCTTTTCTGCTACCACTTACAAATCTGGCAGGACATGAACCATGGGCCAAAGAAGCAAGATTTTTGTCAGTGCCCAAGGTAAATGAAGCTACAAATTCTGAAAATGTTATATGAAAGGATCCCTTATGAAGGGGAGAAGGATTTTATGTCTCATGTTAGAATTGTTTGCTCTTTTCTCATTTTACATTTTTCTTTTCTCATCTTACATTTTTGTGGCAAGAACTTTTATTGGACCTACTACCATGTTAAAGCATAATCAAGACCTGATCATAGGTGCAACCATTGCAATTTTTTTTTTCTTTCCTCTTTAAGTTATGGGTACAACAAACTAACAAAGTCAAAACACATGTAAACACAGTATCTCGTATCTATTATTCATTGATGAGAGCAGAAAAGCTGCAATGACATACTCTTTCAAAAGCTAATGCAATAAGCCTCTCTTTTAGGAGGGCTCAAAGCCTTTGGGGGGCTGGGAGTTTTTGGAAGAGTGCCAGGGTGCATATTGTGAGATTCAGCAGAGGAGCATCGAACCAAGAAAGGAAATGATCAGAATCACATAAATGAACCTGCAGAATCTAGGTACTGTCTTCATGTTCCTATCTCTTTTGTGCCAGAGGAGCTGAAGCTATCTCTGAGCATTGATGAGAAGAAAACAAGAGGTACAATGGGAACTTCTTATGGTCAGGCAACCAGTTGTTTCTCTCAATGAGTGATTGATTTCAAAGCATTGGCTGAGGGAATGTCCAGTGGGTACCCAAGATGCACACCTAATCTCAGATGTGCAGGTTTGGAGACAAATTCAAAAGGCAAGCTAAGATCACAATTGTCAGACATCTCCGTTCCTATCATCTTGACCAATGAAAAGAAAGATTCATTTCATCAATATGTTAGAAGTGTTTCTTTTCAACAGCACACTGAATGCTGCCAAGAGCAAACCTTTTCTAGTAATGGTATTTGCAGTTGCACCCATGTAAGTTTAATTGAAGCTTTATAGTTTTGGATTTGTGCTTCTAGATTTTTTACCATATCCAATTTAAGCATATGCATAGTATCATGATTTAGCTGTTTTTGTATGCAGGAATTAGAGAGTGTCATGATGATTTCCCAGGCAAGGTTACATTTCATATCAGGGAGGGCCTTTGGATCTTAACAAAGATCTTGATGACTCTTCTTGTTACTCAGATGATCCCATACCCGCTGCTTCAACAGCCAGCCTAGCTGATGACTCAGGTGGACTTATTGGTGATTTTCAGGTGGGAACTTGTCCAAGCACATTTTGGCAAAACAAAGTCCATAAATGCTCAAGCGAGAACTCAGACATACTTCAAGAAGATGACTGCAAATTTTGCTCCAATGGATTTAAACAGTGCCAGTGGGACAACAGAAATTTCTACCAGAATATCCAATTGCAGCAAAGGAAGTGTTGGGATGGTGAGCCTTATAGCTCCAGATTCCAGGTCTAGGCACCCAATAGGCATGTTTGAATGCATTGGCAGATGCAGTAGTGATCACGACAATGTTGAGCTGGGATCAAATCCTGGAAATAATGTTTCACTTAAGTCACAACAGTTGTTTTTAGCCATAGGAAAAGCGAGCAGCCAGAAGAATGTAGAATACTCTGACTTTTCATGTACTGATCACAGTCAAAACAAAGTTCAAGATCAACAGGGCAGTATATCTCCAGCGTCATGCAAGTCTTATTCCATTGCTGACAATGATGTGAACAGCGGGAAGACAGTACACTTCTGTATTACAACTGACTTTTCTAATCAGTATTCAAGGGCCAATATAGGATCTCAAGTTGGCGATGTCTTATCTGGTGAGCATGACCTAGGGCTTTCTAACATCTGTGACCTAAAAACTGAATGCACTGCAAGAAAGAAGAATCAGCTGAAGTGGATGCTTTGACCCAACAAGCAGCCGAATCACTTGTTTGTATGTCCTTGGATAATTCAGCCTGTTATCAGTATCCTTGCACAAAAGCAGGATCCAAGGACCCCAAACCTGACAAGAGGGAGCACCCCAATATTCTTTTGATTCTTTTGAGTTATTTACCCTCCAATGTACAGAAACCAACTCGAATGATGATTCTGAATCATCAAAGCAATTAGAGGTCAATGATGAAGAGACAAAGCATTCTGGTATGAAGTTGAGACGTGGAAGGAGGTTGAAAGATTTCCAGAGGAAGATCCTTTCTGGACTTGTATGCCTTTCTATACATGAGATTTGCGAGGATATAAAGGTAATAGAAGGAGCTGTGAGATCAAGAGAATACCATTAAACCACAGCAAAGATGGGGAATAATGGACAGAATTGGTCTCCATTAGTGAGAAGCCGATGTTCAAGGCACAATTATCCCATAAGCAGAAATTCTTTGAGAAACTCAGTTAAAATTGAATACAGGCTTTATAACCCAACATGAATTCATTTGGGGTCTACATGCCACTGCCAATATCATTTGACTTGTTTTCGTGTTTAGAAATTGGGATCAAGCACTTACAGATAGATAATGCATTTTTGCGCTTTGTTTTGAGAACCTTTCTGGGTGGGTTGCAGGGTGGTGGGTTGAGTTTATTGACATTGTAAGTGTTCTGTTTTTACCTTCATTTAGCTAATTTTATCCAAGAAAAAAGTTTGCTGTCTGTTATCTACGCTAGACTGTGGCAATGTTTTGAGAGGCTCTAAGCTCGACTCTCATGCAACTGCAAAGTTATTCCATGAAAGGAAAATGCAATCACCAGCTGTTGATGTGTTTTTGTCTAAAAACAGCCAGTGTTCTTTGATAGTCCCCTTGTAACTTCAGTTTGTTATTGTTCTCTTCAGTCTAGAATAGTATGTCAAATTAAAAAAATTTTCGCAGAAAAAAATCTGTTGGAAGATAAGAATCTAGGGAAAATATGACTCGCAAAGAAAGCTCATATGCACCCATGTGTCTCAAATAAATTGACACAAGAAATTTTCTTTGGATTGCACATCGTAAGTTGCTGGCGACAAGACAGAGGCAGTAGCCTCATGGATTTGTGTATCGTTTATGTTACAATCATTAAGACAGTCGGCCAATTTGGAGACGACTGACAATTGTTAAGACAATTGACCAACTTGGGAATGGCTTTCAAGCTTGTTATGATCTTGGTTTTCATTGAAATTATGGAATGCATAGGTTCATTTGGAGTCCCATTCAACTCTAGTAGCTAATATTTCAAAGTTGATATATCTAAACTCGTATCAAATTTTGCGTAGAGGAACGTGCCCTAAGGGCCCATCCTATGGCGGTCCATGGCCTAATCTTGCCTAACCTTTTCATTTGGTGAAGTTACCTGACCAACCCATCTTCACATTTGCTTCCCTCTTCAGGAAAATGGGGTACTTGTCTACTATAAGCTTTAATTACAGACTCAAATTTTCGGAAAAGAGACCTTTAAACAAACAATATTCAAATTGGGTGTTAAAGAGAGTGAATCAAATTAAGTTGGATTTGTAAGATTGCTCTTGATATGGTTTCTTTAGTGCGATAAGTACAGGATCATAAACAATGCAATAATGGGAAGAGTGGAAGCAAAAGGCACTAAAAGATAATGGATAAAAGCCAATAGTGCAAGTTCCTGACTGAGGGAGACTGCTTCAACTGTTTTGATTGGTTGGCTGCTTAGTGGATTAGATTCATGGGCAGGTGGAATGCAGCCACATGAAGCCAAAACTATTTACCTAAATCTTTGAATCTTTGTGTTTCATCTTATGCACCTCTGCATGCCCCCACGACCCACATAAAGAATTGGATAATGAAGAGATCACATTAAATATTTGTTCCTTTATTGGTGCAAATCTCAACCGTAATATGATATTATTCTCCATAAGGGTGTAATTTCTTGTTTACCTTGTAATTATAGTGTTTAAGTTGTTTCATTATCATAATTGTGATGCTAGAAGGATATCTAGTGCAAGGAAATTAGTGCAGGAGAAGTGGGATACTGCAATTAACACAAACATGCATTCTGAAACTTGCAGATGACAACTTCCTGAAATATCTATGGTCTATGAGGTTTGATTCTAAACATAAATATAATTTTTTTTTCCTGACTGAAGCAAGCAACTTCGGCATGCAATAACAGTAACCTTAGGTTTCCTGCATCCTTTCTCTTGTTTCTTTCATCGTATTCCATGCTTGGATTAAGATCATTCAGTTTGGCTATTGCTTAGTGGATTTTTTCACCAACCTACTGGCTAACCAAGTTTTGAACATGATTATTGCCTGAAAATATGCTCCGAGTCCACAATAGTTGGAATATCCTGTGGCAGCAATTGCTTGAACTCATAATTTGAGGCTCTATCATGTGCATTAACATAAAAGGTTAGACCATGAAAGAAGCTTCAGATGCCTGTGTTTCAATTACCCCAAGATGGGATATCAAAATTGCCGAGGCTGCTCAGAGTAGTTTCAGAAAAGCTCATCGTTGGTTTAGTTGTATTTCTGATCAAAATCAGAAGAGAAGCATTCAAGAAGTAAGCCTGATTGCTCAAGATGCAGTCCATGGATTCCAGAATATACTGGCCCTCCTCGACGGATCAATACAGTTAGGTTGCAAAAGAATCAGGAAAGGCCCTCTGCCAAATTGCCACAACATCAATCCAGTTGAATTCATGGAAAGTCCTAATTCTGTGCTTCATGGTTATGAGTGTAACTTGACTCAAAACCCAGTAATTAGACAGCTATTCCCTCTTCAAGTTGTTCAGTCAACCACTGGTTTGATCCTCAACGGTGGTTCCAGCATGGAAAAGCGGAAGTCTGAAACCAATGCAGATGTTATTAACAATTTGATCCCTGGGGTGAACCAATCCCCATTGCAGACAAGTACACTGGTCCTTGGCTTCAATGTAAGTGACACCAATAAGCCAATAATCCCACTTTCGCCACCAGAAATTATGGCTTCTCGAGACGCTTCCTCATTGTTTTGCAAGAGCAAGAGCAGGTTGAATGGTGAAGATGCCAGCAGAAGATGTCTAGCCTCAACTGGTGGATGTCACTGTTCAAAGCGAAGGTAATTCCTTATGGTAAATGGAATAATGTTGCTATTGAAGAATATTTAGAATATCCAGTTGTTGCTCTAAAGGGCAAGCATTAATTTAAGAATAAGATTATAAACCTGAAGTCATAAGTTTAGAGATTGTAAGGCTACGTATTCGCAACTGACAATAATTACTTTTATTATATTTTACCCTGAATATAATGTTCTTGTGTTAATCATAGGAAATTGAAGATCAAGAAAACAATTCGGGTTTCAGCTTTGAGCAGTAAAGCAACTGATGTAGCTCCTGATGCACACTCTTGGAGAAAATATGGGCAGAAGCCCATAAAGGGATCTCCATATCCTAGGTAATGCTACCCAATTTTTTTATTTTATTTTATTTTACAAATTCTTCTCTTCCTCTTTTTTTTTTTAATTAATTAATTTATTATTTTCTATAAAAGATACCAGTAAAGGGTGTCCATTTTCCTTTTTGTTGCTCAAGTCAATGATGAAAAGACATGGCAATAGTACCTACCTGGACCTTTTTTGAGCAGCATAGGACTGCATGGTAGCTTTTCTCTATGTTTTGGGTTACTAGCTGGAGCTGAAATAAGTAGCTCAATCAAACAAGTCGGCCTAAAATCTGTTTTAAACTACACTGACATCCCATGGTCAGCACTCGGTTAAATAGTTTTGACTATATTTGAATTCGAGATTTACAGAGTTACAAATGATTTCAGTACACCATTCAACTAAAATTCACTGAAGTTTTTACCTTTTGTTCTGCAATTTGCGGTTTATTTTGTTTTCTGCATGGATTGGCATTTTTATCTGATCATGTACTCTTTTCGTCTAACATTAGAAAAGAGAACTGTTCTCACATTGTCTGTTATTATTTGATTTCAAAGGAGCTATTACAAATGCAGTAGCATGAGGGGATGCCCCGCAAGAAAGCACGTGGAGCGATCTATGGAGGATCCAACCATGTTAGTTGTGACTTATGAAGGGGAACATGATCATCCTTTGTTTCATTTCAATTTCCCAGCTTGATGATATTCAAGTTTAACAAATAAAAATGACACTAGATGGGCTCCCATATGATCCTCAGAAAAGAACTGACTTTTGCACTGTAATGTCCTGCTGAAACAACTTTCCCTAAAGACAAATCCAGAATTATTGTGCAGAAATCGGGCATATTTTCTTCCCTTTATTTTCCAGGCATAAACTTCTCTCTTCTTTTAGTAATGATAATTTCATTGACCAGATTTGCATTTATAACTACGTCACAGAATGGTAATTTCAACGTTCCAATTATGCCTTTCAGAGCAAAGTCATTATATTAGGGATGCCAAAAAGAACAATGCTTCCTATGTGTTAGCACTACTGCTCTACCGTGCTTTGTTAGTACAGGCAGAATGAGGGCAGTTTGGTCAAAATTTGAGACTTCCGATTCGTAAAAATTTTGAAACTATGTTAAGAAATAATTCAAAATTTTAATGTGTTGAGCAAGAATTCAAAACGAATGATGTATTAAATTATATATGCGTGTGTGTTTCATGAATTAGGTTTTTTTTTTTATCAAATGATTAATTCTAAAAAGTCTGAACAATTTTATATCTATGATCTAGTGGATAACACTAATCACAATCTTTATCCATGATCCTAACTTATATGCTTGTACTCGTACCATTTTCTATGGACTAATTATGCTTCAAATGTTTCGTTTGGTTTATAGGTTATAGGTGTGTTCATTATCAATAATAATCACAAGACCAAAATGTATGAAAAGATGCAATAATTCAAAGTTGAGAAATACTCCTTTGTCAACGTGTGAGGTCATCTAAATCCCTTTTTGCTCCCAATCTAAGATAAGCCTCTTTAATATTTAAACAATTTAAAGATCCTTTATTTGATGCAATTACATCAACAATTAACGATATGGTTATCTGATCTTCGACTTTTTCTCTTTCTTTCACAAAACAACTCTTGTTCCTTTCTCTTTGATCCTATTAACTTTTTCTAATCGAAAAACAGTACCACTAGATAAGTTTGCGGAATGTACTCAAAAGCTTTGGACTATCGGACACAACTTGGATGCGTGATTTCAATTTGTAGGCTGACTTATGGAACAAGGAATTGGTCATTTCCTGTCTTCTCATGGGTTTGTCATAACTTTAAGATAAGATTTGACTACAACTTCCAGTCATCGGATACTCTACATTATTCACTTACTTTTGTTCAAGATCCTCTAGTCATTACAGTCTACATATGCAATCACGGATTCACTTTTGTGAGAAATAATTTTTGAAGCATGATTTAATGCTTATGAAATGATGAATCTAGAGAGAGATAGCGTGAGTGAATTATGACCTATTTGGGCAGAAACAATGGAAGGTGTTCTATAAAGTTGAAGGTCATCATTGTTCATTTTGTTCTCAGCCACCGGTGATGCTTGCTTATTCTGTAGGCCCAATATATTCATGGTCTTTGACTTTCACAAGTGGCGAGATTCTCCACCCCCATTGCCCAGGGTAAATAAAAAAATTCCCATGTAGCAAAATTATGCAAATAAAACAAATCAAGGTTTTATACAATTTCTCTTTAAAAGTAGGTGCTTTTCTGTTTTCATGGTGACTAAATATCACGAATTGTTGCTTCTAAAGCAATGATCATAATTCAATAACCTGTGGTCTACTCATGCAAATTTAAAATGGGAATTCTGTCTGCAATGTCTTCCCTCCCAAATGAAAGAATTACACAAGCTTGCTCATGAAAACGTCACCAAGCTCATTGGGAGTACGAACTTTATTGCCATGTTGTAACCAATTGTCAGAGGCTGATTAAACTACCTTGGGATTGTCGTCGTCGACGCGCACTAAAACAAGGTAACTACTGCGCTGATTTTATTGTTAAACTTGGGGCTATGTGGGACAAACAGTTTGAGATTTGTGAATTTCCTCAACTAAGCATGCTCCAATTACTTCAACGTGATTTGATGGGAGTCGTTATCTATATATGCAAGAATTGAGAATGATGATAATTTGCAAACCTCCAAATACGGATGACAAAAATATCCATTCTTGTAGTGTAACCTGCTCGAACCCAATTCGATGTTCATTGGTCGAACCCAGTTGATTGGGTCTTTGGATCGAGTTCAGGTCAAAACTCAATTGTTTAAACGGGACGGGACGTGATGGTATTGGTGCTACCAGTCCTCGAACCTAAACTTGATGTGCATCTAACCATTAGCCCGAAATATATATATATATATTGCAAATTATATTATTTTTAAAAATATTTTTGTTTATAATTTGATCGGATACGGAATGGATTCGGGTCTAAGGCATAATATTGGGTTCGCATTTGGGTTTGACGGCATCCGTCCTCACACCTGCCCCCCCTTGTCATCTCTTACCCAAGAAGTAAAATAAAATATGCGTCCATGTTGATTTTTGCTGAAAAATGAACAAGCAACCTTATCCTACACAGAGGGATAAAAAAGTTTATTTGTCAATAATCTCTGCTCTAGTGTTCAACGTTCCATCATTTTTCTGGTCTCAGAATAAAAATGAAAGCACCTTCGGTACCTTATTCAATTCTATTTAAAAAAAAAAAAGGAAAAAGAAAAACGTTTGGTGAATGCAAAGTATTTGAATCGTTAGTCACGCATACTCACAACAAGTGCATTTATAATGATTAAATTGTATATTAATGGTTTTAATTATATTTCTTATGAACTCCTGTAACTTTCATGGCAAAAACTTAAGCGGTAAACTCCCACCCAAAAAAAAAAAAAAGGGCCAACTCTGACATGGCAGCATCAATATTGTTGCATTATGGAAAGTGGAAAACGAGAGACTGCATGATGCGGAAACAACAATAAATTTAAAATATGCATCAGTATGAGTTGGAAATGCATCTCTGTCCAAATAATTAGATTTGGAATTTTTTTCTTCTTCTTTTGGAACAAGAATAGATTGGGATATTAACTTCCCATTATGATCGTCAATCAAATGGTAATTACAAGCTCCTTAGCTATAGGAGGATTCTTACATTAATGCATAATTCAGTTTTGTCAGCATGCAGTGAAAGAGAGGGTGGTATTTCCTATTTCCTTCCTAGAAAAAGATAAAAATCGTTATCTATATATTATGTTTTAATACGGTGTACAGGATCTCCGAGATTATGAGGCTTTCCCGTGGGATGGACTCAGCGCACATTGGCCCTGCAAGGGAATTTAATGCACTAGTCCTTTTGGACACTGTCAAGTCAGTCTAGAGATGCCCTAGAGGAGTGAGTGAATGAATGCAGACAGGCACACGGTCCACCACAACTGTAAGTAAGGCAAATGGATTCTCTGACCGTTACCACCCCGAGCGAATAGATTTCTTTCTTTTTTTTTTTTTGTTTTTTGTTTTTGTTTTTTTGGTTTTCTGCATTGGGGTTGTGGTGGGGGCCTTAAAAAAAAAAGGAAAGAAAAAATGGCAAAAGGTTGCATTTTGGTGACTGCCCTTAGATTTTTGCGTTCATGGGAGTGCAGTGCCTCGTACGCCTACTGGGGAAAAGTCGGGGGCAACAGAATCCTGGGGCTAATCTTCCAAGAAAGATATGCTCAGACGCTTGGACTCAAACGTACGCAAAGATTAAATAAATTTACAGTGTCCAAATTTGGGTTTTTGGGTAACCAATGCCAAATCTGACAGGAACCCGTTTTTCTTGCCAGTTTTTGGTATTTTCATGGAGGGTTTTAATTTGTTGCGAATCAGTGCACCACATGAGTTATTCCTAATAAAAGTTGTCTAACGATTGGACACGATCTTATTGATATATAAAATATTTTATATTATACTAAAAATTCTTTATAAACACACAAGTTATTTCAATAATTATATATATATATATATTTGTGTTAGCAAAAGATTTTCCTAAAATTATTAATAAATCTCAATTTCATTGTATGTGAAAAATAAGTGTGGGTATATATATCCCTGCTTCAAAACATTTGATTAGAAGGGCATTTTATGTCATAGTTTAGTTTCTTTAAATGTTTCCTTTTTTTCTAATGAATCGATCAATGTTATAAAATTTCAATATTGTCACGTAAATTAAAAAGTGAACTTAATGTTATTATTTTTTTTGTTTCTTACTTTTTTTTTAAAAAAAAATTTCATTTGATAACTTATAATTGAATTACTTGGGCAATTGGACTCTTCCAAAAGCAGCCACACTTGCCCCCCCCCCCCTCTTTTCTAAAGGCGTTGAGATCGGGTCACGTTGGAGGATTAGATTTCCCTCTTTAGGTTAGGGTTCATTCGCAGATTTGTTTTTTTTTATGGTCACGATCACACCAAATCATCTTTGCCTTTGTGGGGGCATCGCCACACAATCTTACAGTATCAGTATCGTAGCATCATTAGTACTTTCTAGCCTAACCTACGCTGCCTGCACCACAGCCCCTCCTCCTCCTCTTCCTCTGCCTACTTCTCGGTGCCTTGACAGAGCCAGCTTTGAAATTTTGAAATTTGGATTTTCAGGTGCTGTCCATGACATACATACCATGCACGATTACTCTAAGTTCTTTATTATCAAAAATAAATATCAAATTGGGGGATTTTTTGCTTGGTAGAGGCTACATTATTCTAGCGGGGCAACCACAAATTATTCGTCCGAAGGATTATTGTTATTATTATTATTATTATTATTTAAAAGTAAAGATGATAGCATTCGTGAGATGGAGAATTTTCGTAAATATATATTTATTCTAGTTGAGAAATTTATCAGAGAATTCAAATTCACTACTTTAACCATAAAGAGGAATCACTATTCTTATTAAACAAAGACATTTTTGGTGGTTGTTCATGTTTTCCAAAACTGTCGGTTATGGACTATTGGACTCACTTTGACCGACAACTACCCGCCACCGACAAGACCGAAATTACATCCGAACTTAGTTTTTGTTGTTTCCTTGAGAGGAGTAATCTGTGCGTAAATTGCAGTGTGTCGCAAATCAATCTCAATTTATATTTTCTTTTTTCAGTTTTAATTCAAACGGATTATCTAATAGATTATAATTCATTTTTAACGGATAAAAAATGTCTAATTAGCTCGGACGATCATTAGTTTAATCAAAATTTAAAATATCGAATTCGAGTGCCAACTAAAATTCACTAACCTGAAAACAAAAGGGTGGGGGGGGGGGGAATCGTCAACCAAAATTATTACTGGGAAGGTTGAGGTTCAAGTCTCAGAGCTCCTTGTCCCTCCCAACATCACACCGAATAAAAATAAACTTTTAGACATCAGAAGTTCATCATTTCAGGTGATTTCTTATCCTAATTGTGATGTCATCATTATATTTACTTGCATAAAAATGTGTGATGACAATGAGGGTAACTTTTTTTTTTTTTCTGAATGATAGTATTCTTTCTGGCATTAAATTGTATAAATACATCCAAAAAAAATTAAATTTGAAAATTCTCTTTTTAAAAATATTTTATTTTATCAAATAAAAAATATATAATAGGTAACAGATCCTACAATTTAATTATAATATTAATTCAGATTAAATTATATATATAATTTTTTTTTATGAGAGTGTTCTGCCTGATATTTTATATATCCATTAGTTGTTCAACAAACGAAAAGAATGAAAAGAGAGATTCTAACAATCAAACAAAATCCAAAAAATCCCAAGGGGGACACAGCTGCCACTACACGCCTGGGCCCACTGATAAACGAGCTGTCGACGGTTGGAAAGGGCGAGAATATCTGAATTGTACGACAGTCTTGTTTGGGGGAGGGGGGTTGACGTAAATCATCGTCGTCGTAGTCGTCGTCGTCGTCAATCATCGGGATCGTCATGATTCGCGCAATTCCCCATGTGGGACCCAGATCACACTAGCCACGTCAGCGTCAGATAACAGGGACTGGGTGCATCCATTCCGTGAGTGTGGATGCACGCGCCATACCTGCCTCCGTCCCATTTCCTTACGTGTAACCATTGCGTTGTCCTCTATGGGACCCACATTTTTCCATTTGACTTTCTTTTTTCCTTCAAATATATCATTTAAATTTTAATTAATCTTAAGTATATCGTATTGTTAAGTTTAACTAACGAAATTTTATTAATCCTTTGACATTAGAGATTCAAGGTAGCACATGAAATTATATAAATTTTCATTTTTAAAAAGAGGTTAAAATGATTGTGAAAATATGAGATAAAATTTGTGTTGATTAATAGTATTAAATTTTAATTTTTTAAAATGGGTATTAAATTTACACTCTACATCGTGACGATCTTAGGTGACGTCGCGTATCATCTCAAACCTCCACATCATATTATTAACAAAATGAATTAACTACACTTGATGATATAATAATAAATTTAGAATTAATAGAGAAGTTTGTGACATATTTGAAGGAACAAAAAAATTCTTAGAAGACAGTTTTTTTCTTGGCGGATCGGTAAGCTATATGTGATTGTGTATGACAATAATTTTCTTTTCGCTCCCTAGAAGAAATAATTAAGCAACGTACACATGTGAGTGAAAAAATATTTAATTCAATTGCAGCTGCAGTTATTGCATGTATCGGCTCCTGGGATTTCTGTGCATCCATTGAATGGGTTACACAATATCTGATTAAATTTTGACAACAACGTATCTCTAATCAAAATCTTGAAGAATCGTAACCACCTAAAGACATTAAAGGCATTGTTTGCACAAAATATAAAAACCCAAAAATGAGCAATAAACAAAGACCCTTCAATCATGCAGTCCCCTCATTAGTAAAATGATCATTGCTACTTGATGATTTTATATATATATATATATATATATATATATATACAAAAAAAAAAAATCAGACAAAATTATCACTTATATGGACTAAAAACTCGAGAAAGGATCCCCGACACTCAAATAGTTAATAATTAAA
Organism: Ceriops zippeliana; assembly: GCA_037897445.1. Taxonomy (NCBI): domain Eukaryota; kingdom Viridiplantae; phylum Streptophyta; class Magnoliopsida; order Malpighiales; family Rhizophoraceae; genus Ceriops; species Ceriops zippeliana. The sequence continues at coordinate 1,461,023 of JBAPLH010000054.1, read as the reverse complement.
ATTTTTATTTTGTTTAACTCGTAATGTAATAAATTTTATACACTTTTTTTCCCCCCTCTTTTCTTTCTAATTATATTTTCTTTAATTGTCCTATCGTATATTAGTTATGCTCCATTGGCAAATGGAAGTTGAGACGCTGAATGATCGATTGTATACAGCTGTGTGTCTCTGTCATCTAACTTCTAATGATCCCTGTGCAAAGCTAATTGTATCTGAATTAAAGCCGTATATTGTAAGATCACACTTTGGGACAAAAAATATATGAGAAAAATATAGAGACTCAATGGTTGAAATTTTTGTTTCCAAATTTTAATACATTTGATTGACTTAATAATTTTGAAAAAAAAAAATGATGGGATTCGACCAAAGGATGAAACTGTGGGTGCAAAACATAAATTCGAATCAAAATGGTCAAGTGTTCGAAATGAAATATTAGTAGAATTTGCAGATAGGTCATTTAATACTAACTTTGGATTGAGTTCTTTTTATGCTAGGTTTTCAAGGTGCGTAAACTTGGACGTTCGTCTATGAAGTTTCGTGTATTTTACGACTCGACGAGTCTCCTGTCGCTTTCTCTCCCCGTTGCTTTTGTCTGAATCGTGCGTTCTCATCCAAGCCATAGTAATTTTACATGACCAAAGCTGGTGCTACCCACTAACTTTGAGAAGAGCTCAATTCACTTGCTGATTACAGCAGTTGGGTGGATACTCTTTAAATTACTTTTTATCAATCAATGCGGCATGGGAGCCAGAAGAGGACATATCGTCACATATGAAAGGGATAGGGCCGAGGGTTGCCCACAGAATATTGCCATACAGATTTGAAAGCAACATAGTGCACTTATCTATAGAGATTTCCGATTTAAATGGACATAAAAAATTCACATAAAAAAAAAAGGTCCTATGAGTTTGAACTACACAGTGCTTCCTAGCCACATATTAAACATTATTTAACCTACTACTTTCTTTAGATAATAGTTGACATAATTGATTTTCTTATTTGCAGAGCAATCTCAACCAACCTTGTTCATGAAACTAGCTAGTAATTCATATATGGTCGTTTGCATTGACCCCCCCACCCCCCCACACACACATATATAAATAATGTTAAATATTATAAAAACTTTTGTTAATTTATCACGAAATATTATATTTATAGTGGTAAATGACTTATCAAACAGTTTAATTGATAAAAAATATTTACCTTGGCGAGAAGAGTATTTTTATAATAAAAAACCTTTTATAGTGATTAGCATTACTTATTACACGAATGCTAAAAATTTGATACAAGTCTATTATGAAATCACATTACATTATTAAAAACCATTAAATGTACATTTATTGTCTTTGTTGTTAGTAAAATGTGTGGGTTTGCGCACATTCACCAATATTCATATAATATTTTGGATATATAAGATGATGCATATTTATGGATAAACATTTACTATTTGTCCATTGGGCATTTATTAAAGGAAATATGTAAAGTCACCTGCAATTCAGACATCTCAAAAACTTATTGCTTAATGCTGAAAGTTAAGTGGTTCATGTCTGGATTATGCCAATCATTGTAAGGAATGGAATGTCACACATTTATCATCGTCGAATCTAGTGAACCATGCATGTGTCAAGCAAAGAATTAATCGGCAATTCAAAATTAATATTATTTTGAAAGCTTCTTGACACAATCGGAAAAGAATATTTCCATGCCAGTGATATCTTCGGATGTGTCCCAAGCTTGTTGACATAATGCCATTCGCCAAGATTTTATTTTATTTTATTTTAATCAAAAGATTTCTTGAGCTGTAAGTTATTTAATAAAATATATATATTATATTTTTATAAATCCTATACCCTTTGTAGTAAAAATTAAAATTTGAGATTTTGAGGATAAATTTTAAAGATTTTTTAACTACCAAGATGTCCATGAGAAACTATTATTCACCAATATATACAAACAAAACTGAAAAAAAAAAAACCTGGAATAACAATTAGCAAAAGGTTTGTCATTTGTTGTATATAGCTTCCCGATTGAAAAGTGAAACAGATCAAAATAAAAATACTGATGATTAAGAATCTAGGTATCCCAAGTCGCAGGTTTAAATTCCATACAGGAATGTGTGAGATTAAAATGAAAGAACAAAAGAGACGTAAATTAACCATGTTGTGTTAAAAGGATCCAATATCAATATCTTCAATTTGTTTTATCGCTGGTAGCAAATACTTTTTGTTTTTTCAAATTATTTAATCGGAAGTCATTTAACAAGCTTCCCAAAAGGAGTTTTTTTTTTTTTTTTTTAACTTCCATCAAACAAATACTTAGAATTTTTTTTTGTTGGGCACTGTTGACATGTCCAATTCCAAGAAGGTATCTTAATCGCTTTAAAAAGAAAGAAGGTAAAAAAAAAAGGGGGGGGGGATAAAAATTGACATTTCCCACGATTAGTGGACGATGAACCAGTTGTGACCAACCATCATAAAATTGGGCATTGGATGTTGAAATTTGCTTCGATTCATTATATCATCTTGAATTGGACCACTAAACTGCCCCTCTGGCTACCAGAAATGTCCAATTTTTCATTGATATTGCCAATTTTTGTTGAAGCACCAAGCTAGGTTTTCACCCCATACTTACGTGCATGAATTGAAAATTTTTGAAGGCCACCTTACTAATGCAATGATACTTTTTAATAAATAAATAAATATATATATATATATATATATATATATGAACTTTATATTTATTTTTTGTTAGCTTTGAAATGGAGTATTGTATAGATGTATGACAGTAAATATTAAAGTGATAAACAAAATATGAAGTCCAAGACTTACATTCAACATGACTTGAGTCGTTCATGTTATGATTATTACCCTCAACAAAAGTTAAAAATGGAAAAATGACCCAAAAAGAAAATTTCTCTATATTTTCTCTTTTTACGCACTCTCTACATTTTTTTCATCTGTCGTTTATCAGGCTTTTACAAGATTTATCCTATCATTCTTTTTCTTTTAAAAAATGTTTCCTTTTTTTTGTCACATTTTTCTCTCTCTACACGCTCAACTTAAATTCTCTTGTCTCTCTCCACCTATTTTTGTCTTTTCTCAGTGTTTTATCTAGTCTATTTTTCTACATTAAAGAAGAATTTTGAACAACACAAAATTAAAAAATTTAAGTTTACATAAAAAATTTTATATTATATTTTTATGTTTTTGCATTAATTTATAAAAATAAAAATATAATATAAAATTATCTTATATTCATTTGAATTCATTAAAATTTATGTTGATTCAATCATATTTAATTATTAAAAATGATGCTAATTTAAAAGTGTAATTGCAAAAAACTGCAAAATGTAAAAATCATAACATTAACAAGGAAATTACCGTCGTGGTTCTAGCTTCTGTTTCTGTCCATTTTCAAGTTACTCTCTCTCTCTATTAAGTACATTGTTTTTGTCCCTTCAAGCGTCTTCTCTCTCACTAGCTGCCGCTGCCGCTGCCGCTGCTGCTGCTGCTGCTGTTTTACTTCTTCTCTAAGGACATAAGGCCTAATATACATATATAGATATATATATATATATAGAGAGAGAGAGAGAGAGGGGGGGGAAGGTACAATGTCGGCTTACAGAGACAAGGATCCTCGTATCAATGGCATCAAAACTAAGATTCGCGTGGTACCCAATTTCCCTAAACCAGGTTTCTCTCTGCCTTTGGTGTCTGTGTTTGTTTGTGTGTGTTACAATCTTTATCTTTCCATCATTGTTTTTGGTAGCTCCTTAATACTAAGTTTGATCTGCTTGGTTGCTTGGAAAATGCAGATAAGGAAATTGCAACATTGTGTTCTGTTCTTTGTCTGATCAGGATTATTTCAAACTTTTGTAGAACGAGCACCAAAAAAAAAAAAAAATTTGCTTCACTTTTAAGTTTTGGTAAACGGAACAATTTTCTCTCGCTCTTTTTTCTTCTTTTTGCCTACTTGGAAATCCTTGTTCATCTTTTAACGATTTTATTTTATTTTTTTACCAAAGGAGATGATTTTTTTTTTGTGACAACTGTCTGAAAAGTTTTAATCTTTTTCCTGTTTCTATTATCTCGAAAGAATTGTAATTTCTTCAGTAATGTTTTTGAGTTTTAATGGCTAAAGCTTCAATCTTTTCCTTGTTCTCTTGTTTTTTTTTTTTTGAATGATAGGTGCCAAGAAAATCCATGCCTTTTTAGTTTCTTGACGTTTTCTTGAATATTAGTTATGGGTCCCTATGGCAGGTATTATGTTTCAAGATATAACGACTCTATTGTTGGATCCCAAAGCATTCAAAGATACCATTGATTTGTTTGTGGAGCGATACAAGGACGAAAACATTTCGGTTGTTGCAGGTGAAAATCCTTAAAGAACACCAAAATCTTTGCTTTTGTTCTTGAGTTTTTAGTTGCACACATATTTTTTCTGGGTTAAAGATTTGGCTCAAGGCATTTTTATCAACCTTTTAGCACTTTGATTGGTGTTCGATGGTGGTGGGGTCTATTTGCTTACAAAGCAAAAAATGCACCATCCTGTAAGTTTCTGTTGTCTTTTACGAACGCTTTTTAGTGGGGTGGTTCGCAGTAGAATGGAAGCACGAGAAAAAGATTCGTACAGGCGGCCAGACTAACAAACTATGTATATGTTATGTGTCTCTGCATATGTGGTTTTTTGTTCTGCTTACCCTTTTTATATTTTTTCTTGTTAGAGATCGATTTCTTCTTTGAATAATTTGCTCTGTTAGTGGGGTGTGCTATTGATTGCTTTCTCTCTCTACTATTTTCCCTTTGAGCGGCCCTGGTTTGCTCTCTTTCCCCCCCCCCCCTCTCTCTCTCTCTCTCTCTCTCTCTATTGTTGCCATTTTTGTTGTTGTTGTTGTTGTTAATGTGGGCATGTGCTAGAACCTTATTTGGGTGGACGGTGGTTGGTGTTGGATCCCCCAACTTGTTAAAAAGGAGTGGACCCATTTCATGCGAGTTACATTAGAGGGGGTATCTTTTGGCTTTATTATAGTGTGGGTTTCCCTTATTGTACTGTTTGATGTTTTGATCTCATTCTGACGTCTTATTTCATACAGTTTCTTGTATCTTCTCTTAACATTAAGTTTATGCCTCAATTGGAGTGGCATTTTGGGTTTTGAATTACTTATTGTTTTGTTGCCTTCTGGGCTTCTGTTTAGCCATACACTGGTGATTGTTATACTTTTTTGGCTGGTGACAATTTTGGTTTTTGATTTGGAAATGGGAGTGTTCCTCCCCCCAGATTATACATAAAAAAATGTTTGATTTGCTCATCGATGAGGGCGGCCATGGTCCTCATTTTGATCTGGTCCGTCAATCAAAAAATGATTTGGTCAACATTTAATATACATATGCTTTGTCCTAAAGTGTGTAGAGTAGAATCTCTTTTTACAGATTCATGTGGACTTGTGTTGTCTTCATGTGTTTGTGAGAAACATTGTACTTTCTGGCCATATTCTGTTAGAAATTATGGTCGCACATGGAAAAAATGTGGCTTTTTCCCAGTGAGATATTTATCTATAAGCTTTTTATTCATTTTCTATCCGATAGATGTTATCCACTGAATGAGCTCCAGCTCATTCTCCGTTGGGATTTTGTGAAAAGAACAGGGAGCACACTGAATGCATTATAGGCATACCATAAAAGCCACATCTTGCTTCTTAGGCTAACCTTTTCTCTCTCTTTTTTTTTTTTTTTTGGCAATGGGAGGTTTATGATTGTGGAGGGGTTTTGCAGTCCATCAAAGACTTTCATCAGAAAATGTTGCTGGTCTGCAATATTTGCTTTTGCTTAAGTGAAAGTCTGTTTCAATGATGCTAGCAAGTTTTCATTGAAAGGTTATGATTGCTAACTTGTTTAAGCCTTTGATTCCATTCCATTGGTGGTGCTAGCACCTTTTCATTTGAACGTCAATGGACCCTCGTGATGGTTGAAAAAATTAATGGTTTAATCCTTATACAACAATCTAGTCCAGACGTTGTTTAATTAAAACCTTCTCTTTAGTATTCAAAAAGAGAGTATCCCAGTGCATGATGTTCTCACACCTTGGGAGATTGAAACCTGCTCTGTTGATGCTGAAATTGCTATGGCCCTATTATGAGAAATTCTTGATTTTGTTCTGCAGAGAGAACAAGAGTATTTCATGCTTTTTTATAATTTTAATGGAAGCAAGTACCAACCAAAATGCCATAACATTTGGTATTTTAATGTCTCCAGCTCAGGCTAGTGTACTAATACCTGAAATTATATGCTCAATTGCATATGCATATTTTTTGTTCCTCTTATCTTCTTTGAACAAGTCAAATATGCAATTGACACATCAAATATTTGGCATTGATGTATGTTACTGTGGTAGTGATTGGTGCCCTGCGCCAGGGGGTGGGGGGTTGGTATTGAGTAGAGATTGGAGGATCAATTGGTGTAATTGTGAGCCAGGCCTGATGTTTTTGCCTTCTGTTGATGGGCCTTTAGTTTGATTTGAGTACCAATTTATGCTAATGTCTCTGGTAATTATGATATGTTTAAAGCCTTACCTCCATTTCAAACCTGGTGATGGAATTTGTAGTTTGGTTAATGTCTGGTTTGCTGTTTTGCGAATTGATTTACCACTAATGGTTTTATAACAATCATATGTCACAACTTTCTGGTAGTTGTCTGCAGTTTTATATTTCTGAAATACGAAGATTTCTTCTTTGCAGGGATAGAGGCTCGGGGATTCATATTTGGATCTCCCATCGCATTGGCTATTGGAGCGAAATTTGTTCCCTTGAGAAAACCAAGAAAGTTGCCTGGTACTATATCTCCTTTTCTATTAATTTCACATGTGCAGTCATAAGATTTATATGGTTTGCCAATAATTGTAACTTACCAGTATCTCTATACTGTTTGTTTAGATCTTTGGTCGTTGTATTGTGTTGTTCCTGCAATAGCGTGCCATCTGATTGTATAGTTAGTGTAGGAGGGGGTGCCTTTATTACCTTTAGAGCTTTTCTTCTGAGCAGGAAGCTGCCATATCTGATTTCATACTTCCATGGTATTATTGTCAAATCATCATGAATTTCCATGTCTAGTCTCGGCCCTTCTCATTTTTAGTTATTGCTGTTCTGTACATGTTGGTGTCTGATAACCCATGTTGCTCGAACGGGTTTAAATGTAAACTGATTAGGTTATTGGTTTGGTTTGATCCTAAAATTTGGGCTGAAATTACCAGTCTAACTCAGGTGGTCAGACCCGTTTAAGCAACAAATATCAAAAATTATAATTTAATCTGACTTTATTTAAATTATAATTAAAGCTTAAATTTAATTCAAATTTTCAATTTAATCACAAAATTTATCTAAACTTCTAATTTAATCATCAAAATGAAAAATTAATAAACAATCAAGTCTTTCTATAATTTTTTAAGTTAAAAACATTTGAATTTAACTATTAAAAATGATTTTAATTAAATTATACTTTTATAAAAATATATTTAATATTATACACCAGTTCAAATTCCAGTTCTGGAAGATGGCTGGTTTGGATCCCTGGCGAGCATTCAAAAATAATTTTGAGTCTTGTTATAGAGCAGTGTCAAGTAACTAAGCAACAACTTATAAAAATGCATGTTTGCAATCTAGTAATGTGAGACGTTGCATCTAATCATACATCAAACTGCAGACTACTCGAAGCATTTGGTTTCATTTGTGATCCCTGGTTCCTGTGAACTTACAATCTCAACTTTAAAGATAATGCATTGCATTTGCTCAAGCTTATATACTTATGTTTACTTAAAATACCTTTCTTGTGAATAGGGAAAGTCATTTCAGAAGAGTATGACCTAGAATATGGAAGTGATTGTCTTGAGATGCATGTTGGAGCGGTCAATTTTGGGGAACGTGCTTTGGTGGTTGATGATTTGATTGCTACTGGTGGTACTCTGTGTGCTGCTATGAATTTACTGGGTAACTACTCCACAAAGTCTTTCGACACAGAAGAAATATTGCAATACATTATTCCTTTTTCAGTGGACTAAAATTTTGTTATGAGACCAGAGGAAGATGTTATTACTTTTAGTTGTTCAATGAGATGCATGTAGAGGTGCCAACCTACCACTCAATCTGCTGATCCAAACTTGAAAACGACCTAAAGCTCGAAACAACCTAATCACCTGACCTGATCCTTTTGAGACCTCTAGAAGCATGCTAGTTGGAGGGGTAATTTGAAGTGAGCTTTTAGCCATGCAATTGAACTGAGTGCATCAGATTCAGAAATTGGGAAGTGGCTGTTCCTTATGTTTTATTCTAATTTTTTTTGTTTTTTTGGGGTCCAGTTGAGTAGGAGGAGGAAAGTTAATTGTAGGATTTAGGGTTCCAATCCACATTTCACTCTCAAGTTTATACTGTGGTGGTTTTTGTTATGTTGGTTTTATTTTGTTTTACCTTTTTTTTCTGAACCTATGGTTTGTTAATGATATTGTTCAAATATTTGTTATGATTTGAACTTTTTGATGATTCCTCAAAATAATTGTTTCTCAGAGCGTGCTGGAGCAGAAATAGTTGGATGTGCATGCGTAATTGAATTACCCGATCTTAGGGTATGCATTCTCTTCCGTCTTCTTTAATGGCTGAGTGTTACTTTTGTGTCCTTTTAACGCACAAAAGTGAATGTAATGGAGTACGAAATTCCTGTTTTGGCTGTCCAATTGATAATCATTATTGTAAGTTTTTATATGTTGCCAGGGTCGTGAGAAATTAATGGCAAACCTCTCTATGTTCTCGTCGAATCCCACTGACCGTGGCTGGGGAGATCATTCTCTTGCAATGGTGAAAGCATTGCGAAGTGTCAATTAGAGGGATACTATTTGTTCATTTTCATTTTCATTTGGATTTTGGGTTTCACCATTGCTCCAGTGTTTCAATGATTAATGAATTTTGGTGGAACTAAGGTGTTGGAGAAAATTTTTACCTGCTAGCAAAAGAAGCATTGAATTTGTGCTATAATCCACCAAACACCGATTGGTTATGTTGTAAGAGCTTGCATTCAGCGAAAAATGCACATTTCTAGGAATCTCTATTTTTTTGTTTTTTTCTCACGTTCTTTTTCTAAGAGTGTAGATCTTATTACCAATGTCCTTTTGATCTTTTGTCCTCTGAAGCTTTTCCAGTTAAATTAATTAACAATCATTTCAGTCTCATGCAATCATGTTTCGATTATGCGGTAATTATCTGCAAGAATTTGATGTTTATAGGCTGGTGATGGTGCTTGGTAAAGTAACAGTTTTTAATTTTTTTTTTTTGGGGGGGGTCTTCAGGAGGGCATGGAAGTCCGCATTGACTGGTGATTTTTTTTTTAAATTATTAATTTGTCTTAATATTATGACAATAACGAGCCGTTCACCCTAGCTAGCTATGTACGGACTTATATTAACATTAAAATTTTATTTTTAATGTGATAATTTATTTATATCGAAGTCAATCATTTTAAAAAAAGTATACCAATTAGTAATTAAAATTTTGAAAAAATGATTCAATTTTCTAATTACTAATTCCTAACCTTGGGAAGGTGATATATGTCACCGTTATTTTTATGTATTGGAAAAAGGAACAAATAGGGGGGATCATGTTATTTTAAAAAGGAATTCTCCTAAATATCCATATTTCCAGTGACTAAAAATGCAAAGGATGAGTTTACATACTATGCAGAAACAATTAGCGCAGCCAAGTGCAATTGGGAAGGAAAAGGTTGGCTTATAAAAGCTGGCATAAATAACTTAATTGTTAATCGCAAGGAACGCAATGCAAGCCAATGTGGCCTCGTTCATCGTAAAAGCCTTGTAAAAAAGCTTCTAAGAGGCTATGTTTGAATCCCAAAAGCCACTCGGAAAAAAAGCTCATATGGGCTCCTCGAATTCTACGTTGTTACTATTGCTCCAGTACTCCGTTAAGCACTCGATGACAGAGGATGACCCATACACTTTCATCTTTCAGGTTACTCTTTTTTTTGGGGGGGGGGGGGCATCTTCATCTTTCAGGTACTGATATGTCCAGTCTTTCAGGTACTGACTGCCTTCCACTTTCTCCAGAGTCAAGTCAATTCAACTGCTTGACCTGCCCCTGTACTTTGCCATCAAAATTAACCAAAAGCCAAAGTTTCTAGATGGATGCCTTGCCGCCGAAGGAATGTTTACCGCTCTTGCTTAGAGACAAAAAAGAACAAGGAATTTAGAAGGGGAATAAATACGAATGGAAGAAATATCTCTACCTTTTGTGAAGCTAACAAGAGGAGGTTACCCCCAGAGCACGTATTCCTGCCCCAACACCTGATCTAGATGTTGTCTTTTGCTGCAAGTTGGTAAATCTTTGTCATGCTACAAGTCACGTGCTTTGCTTCTTCCCATTTGCAACTCTCCATCATCGTCAAAATATTAAAACCCTAGTGGTTATAGATGATGTTGCCTATCAAACTGTTCATTGCAATTAAGTTGAAATCCGTATCTAAATATCACTTTAATTGGTTCAAGTAGCCGTTAAGATTTTGTGGTTTATTTTTATTTTTTATTTTTTATTGAATTTTACTGATATATAACAGACCTATATAATTATATTGGGATATAACAGAAAGTATATAATTATATTGGATAAAAAATATAAAAATTTCTAGGCAAGTAAATAATGTCACCAAAAAGAGTATCTTATAATCTTGTCTAACGAATCTCAAATTTATATGAATAAATTCGTATAATAAGTAATATCTTATTTAGTCAAAATATTTATAAATTATTTATATTTTTTATTAAAAAATTAATTTTTTATGAAAACGAACTACTTTTGATTTTGTGTGTGTGTGTGTAACACAAGGTATCTGTAAGAAAAGCCAGGGGACTTTTTGACCAACTCTAACCTTTAAATTCCTTTCATGTCAATAAGGCAAAAGGCACATTGCTTAATTATTAAAATAAAAAAGAAAATAATAAATAAAGGGAAAAGGGAATAGAGAACACTGAGACGTTTTACAAAATTGATGGTTAAAAGTAGTAACATTCGGAGAATTGTTTAATGAATAATTAGCAACGGAATTACATTGGAAAAGTATTAAATTAGCATTTATTAACTCAAATTTTCTCGAGACCACACAAATTAACCAAAAAGATAAAAAAAAAAAAAGAATGCAATGTAAAAAATAATAAAAATAGTAAAAAAAGCACCCAGAAAAAATGTGACAATAAATTCAAAAATGATTTTCCAAAATTAAGGAGCCAAATGGTGGGGGGGGGGAGGAAAAATGAAAATAATTTCAGAATTTTTTTTTTTTACACATTTATAGATGATAAGAAAGCAAGGTAAAATGGCACGAGAATCAAGCACTTGCAACTCGCCATTATCTCCACTCACCGAGTCAAACCCGACCAGCCCATCCAACAATGAGTCGAACCCGATTTGCTTCGAGACCCGGCCGGCTATGACCCGACAGACCAGCATGGCCCTCCGGCACCTTCCACCTCCAGCGCTCTGGTGGGCCTTACCACTACCGGAAAACGTGCAGATAGCCGCGCCCTTTCCACCCGGGAAAACCCACGCGCCTCCTCCTCCTCCGCTGACGCCGCACGCCTCTTGGACTCCTCCGAGGCAGTAGAACCGCATCATCTCGTTCCCGTCCGCCACGCACCTCGCGTTCTCCTCCCACGTGGGTCCCGCCGACAAACCTGCACTGGCCTTCACAATCTCGCGATACTCTTCGAACCGGGCCACGGTTCTCGACCCGTTCTGTATCTTAAATAACATATCGATCCGAACAGAGAATGATTTGTTACTCCAGCTCGTGTGAAAAATGATCTCCACCACATTACGAGATGGGTGGCCGACAGGCAGCTCTCTCAGAGCCGGTAAGAGCGAGTCACGGTGGTTGCGTACAGACCGTGGACGGTGTTCAGAGGTCGAAACAGCCTCGGGCTTGGCTGATCTTTGTGAAATGGCGGCAGGTTTTTGCTCTCTTTCTTGTTGGTGACGGCGGTGGTTTCTGGGTTTTGCAGGGCTTCGCTTCCTGCTGTCGCCGGTGGTGGTTTGGATGACGCCTTTGATGTTTTGAGCACTCTTTCTGCAACTAGAGCTGGATATAAGGTGTCTCGGAGCCGGGTTAAAAACGTCTTCAAAGGCTCTTGATTTGCATTGCAGTGACTTGACCCACCCGCTAGCCATTGATCGGATCCTCCCGCCCCGCCCGCTCTCTCTAACTCTCTCTCTATCTCTCTCAAGTTCTTGAATTTCTCTCTCTAGAGCACTGAGGTTCTTCCGCCTGGTGTTTCATTTTCGTTTGGTTACTTTTATCTTCTCGTTAAGAATGGAATGGAAGGAACATGGCGCGATATTAAATGGTCATTAGTTGAAATGACGAATATGCCCATCTCCAGATTAACTAGAATTAAAAAAATAAAAGAAAAAAAAACTGTTAAAAAATTATAAGTACTATTCAAAATCTTTTTAACAAGAAAATCCCTTTTCAATTTCACCAAGGAATTCATGGAGTCATCCGAATACAATTAATTTTTTTATTCATAAATAATTTTTTTCTTGTTCGTACATTATATTTAAACTCTCATTTTGTAGAAATTTGAATAAGTTTGTGATTAATCCCCTAAACTCTTCTGAAGGGTTTTTGGTTTTATAGTTAACCAAGCTAAACGTGGTTGATTAAATAGCGAAAATGTGTGACTCTCATGCTATATTAAGTTGCTCAATTTGATTCGTAAGAGTTTGGTCAGTGCCATAGCTTGGCTAGTGTATCAAATACTATATTTGTGTTACATTTTTTTTCTTTGTTTTTTTGGTAAAACATTGTCGTAAAATATGTGGGGAACCGTACACAATGCATTGCCTTCTGTTGCTTCCCAGTGAATGAAATTTCTTGTCAGTGTACCCATTTGTCCGATGTTTAATTTTTGCTTCCAAATGTTATAAATTTGGTTAGCACCCACTCAAGTCGAAGTCATTTTCCATGAAAGGTCAGCTCTGCCGTCTTTGGTTTGGGCCACTTGATGCCTTTTCGGCTCCTTCAAATCTAAGGAAAATGGATCTCTAACAGTGTTTCTTGGCGAGGCTGAAGCTTCACCACAACAGAAACTCCATGGACCCCTTCCATGCTTTTCCACTTTGTCCTCTAATTCAGCTACACAGAGTATCTATTTGACAAGTGAAGGGGAAAAAAAAAGAGAGAGAAGTCTAGCAACTAACGAAGATTTCTTTTGAAAGCAATGTTCATTATTGACTTTGGTTAAACAGTAAACACATTAAAAAAATGGGACTTGATTTAACGATAAAGTTATTTAAATGTAATGTAGATATTACAAATTTGATCATTTATCAGACCTCACAATATAACTACATAAGCATAAGTTCTTATAAGCATCAGTACTTTTTGTCAAGGCTATTATTGGGCTATAGTTAATACTAACGAAGAATTATTCCACAACATTTGCATTGACTGGAAGCTGAGTTTGCAAATCCACATTTTTGTGTTGCTTGTCGACAGGAACCCCGTTCTAATGGCCTGTGTTCTCCAAGAACCACACCATATCCTGGAGTTGTTTTGCTGTGAATTTTTTAATCTATCCCAAATTCCATTGCAATAAAAAAAAGTGGGTATGCTATATAGGGTCTCTGGTAAAGGACTGAGTGGAATGGAATGGAAAGGGTAGAAAGAGAATGGAAACTGGCGGAGAATACATATAAACAAAAGCACTGAAATTGAAAAAGCTTGTGAAACGGCATGTCATCTTCCTCAATGTCATTCTCTTTTAATATTTAAAAATCAACCACTTGCAGAGTACCATAGAGCATAGACCATTAAATTAGAATTTACTTGAACTGAAAGTGTATAGAGCCTAACTACTGGTGGTAAGTCTCAGTCTCTGTTGAAAAAGTTTGGTGCGCATTCCGGATGATGACTGGTAAGTTGTGTTAGGAGCCGACAACATTGATATGCGTAAGTCCTCGCCATAATTCCATGGCCCCTCTTTTTTCTTTTCAATACCCAACACCGAGCTGGTCCAGATCTCGAAAATTGGGGATTGATTTAAACAACCCGTTTGCTAATAATAGCTAGAGATTTGAATCAAACATCAGTTAGCCGGGTTATTTTCACAAAAAAAAAAAAAACAAGACGAAGAAGAATTACGTGGGTTTATTATATGTCTATCGATAAGGAACTGAAACGTAACTTTAAAAAAAAAGCATGATTAGAAAATAATAAATTTATTACACTAAAAGAAAAATAAAAACTAGGACTTGGTGACCTGTAGGCCCATCGCGAGCTTGTCGCACTCCACCTCGTTTAAGGACATGAATTTTTAACAGTCAGCTCGCCTGACAACATATATATTGAACATTCCCATGTGTTGGTTTGATGGAAAGGAGATGTAACCCATTTGGCACAAAAAGGTAAGAGATATTTGGTGGGCATGGGCCGATGTTGTTGGAGCAGCCTTTGTTCTCACGTCTCCTGCAGAATCCATTTGAGCCCCGGGAATTGCGTTGACACTCGGCGTGCTTTGCCCTAACGAAGCCCCTCCCCCGCCCCCCCAAAATTTCACTTTTCAACCTATCTCGCTTGTCTCGTTTTTGCACGTCGGAATGGTTCCTACCACTTGTCATGCTGTGCTTGTCTGCCCACAAGGCGTTTGTTTCTTGGGGGTTGGACTTTGGCACTTTGTGCCCGTGGACGGACGGAACTTTGTTCTTTATTGCCTTAATTGGGAGAAGTGCATCAGATTTTTTTAAATTTTTTTTTTTATTTTCCAAAATGTAACAATCTAAAATATAAATTTCTTCCATAAGGTGTGTCTGACCATTCACCAATTGTCCGCCCACGGTTTTGATTGATTTCTAAATTAGAGACGACGCCGTTTGTATTTCACTTTTGACGAGAACGGGCATAGCAAAAATTGGATCAAAGCATCGCATACTGAGAAAATCAAATTTAATAATTATCGATTACAACAATCTTCGGCTCTGAAAAAAGTAAAACCAAAATTTCGGATTTAAAAGAGAAGGAAAGAGAGAGAGAGAGAGAAGAAGGAAACCATTGGGAAATTTTAGGGTTCAGGCGACGGCGATGGGTTGCTGCTGTTTGGGAGTGTTGGAACTCTTGTTCATCGACTGATCGCCAACGAAGTCTTCCGCGTTGTATATGACGGTGATGTAAAGGGAGCAGCTAGGGCATCGGGCGATCTCCTCCCCAAGGCTGAGTTCCTCTTTCGTGATCTGAAACAAGTCGCCACAAGGACACGGGTACGTATAGGCTTGAAGCTCCTCGATCCACTCCATGTCCTCTATCTCTACGTCGTCGTACGACATCTCTCTCCTCTTCTTCTCTGTCTGTCTATCTCTCTCTCTCTCTCCTCGTCGAACGAAGCAGAGGATTGAAAACAGCAGTTCGTCGGCGGTGGCGCAAAATTTTTTCATTCAAGGAAAGGCCAAGTATAAAAAAATATATAAAATATGGTCCGGGCCCATTATGGGCCAAATTTGGGCCTCCTGGACTAGATGGTCTGAGCCTGGGCTTAACTATTCTCACTAAAAAAAAATTTCTCTTCTAAACTAATAACGACTGCCATAGTGATCACATGAAACCGTGACTCAGACGCGGCCCCGTTGACTGCCGCCGATGGCCTCGTCATCGTCTGCACCACCGCCACAATCGACTTTCGTTCGTCACCTGCAAACTGGGGATGCGAAGTTATCTTACCATCTCCACTCTTTGTTTAATCCTTACCTTCCAATTTTTCTCCTCCTCCTCCTCGAATACTCCGCCGACTTCCGCTTATTTTTCCCGGTCTCCGCCGCTCTTCTCCTCTCCCCTCGGCTCCTCCCTTTTGCTTCCCCTCTCATTTTCGGCCTCCTCCTCGACCTCGCCCTCATCGGCCTCATCAAATCCATCTTTCGCCGCTCTCGCCCTGTATATAACCCCAACATGTCCCCGGTCGTCTCTATGGACCATTTCTCTTTCCCCTCCGGCCATGCGTCTCGCGTTTTCTTCGTCGCCACGGTGATTTCGCTCTCATCGCAGGCAATTGCGGCAGCGTTGGGGGAGTTGAGGTCCGGGAGTGATGGCGGATTTGTTGACCGGTGGTTTGGTCGGGATGAGAGGAATGTGGTCGGAATTGTGGTGGCGGCGGTTTATGTTTGGGCGGCAACGACAGCGACTTCTAGGGTTTTGCTTGGCAGGCATTACGTTCTTGACGTTTTGGCTGGAGTGTGTGTTGGTGTTCTGGAAGGTCTCTTTGCGTTTCGGTTTCTGCGGTTTGAGGATTTTTTCAGGTAAAAATGGAGCAACCGTTTGTTAATTTTTTAAATCTTGTACTCACAATAATCTGGATTTTTCTTTTTTGACATATGTTTCAAAGTTTTATTGGTTTGAGGCTCCGGATTAGAGAACAATAGAACAGAAGTAGAAAGGAAAGTATAGCGAAGATGATGGGGGTATGGAAGGGTGAAGGCTGTGCTGGTGCTCTTCATTGTTTGCTGCATAAAGGGTTTGGTTTTAAGGTCAGATGTTGATTGGGAATCAACGTCGTTGTGAGCTTTGGTATCTAATTGTTGAATCCAGGTCTTGTTGTGAATTGAGGATGCGTTATTCAATGCCCTTGTTCCCATTATGATTGTAATTGTTTGCTGGACTGCAGTTGAAACGAGTGATGATGTTATAACCACTTGTTGAAGATTAGAATGATTATATTGGTTTTGCTTAAATTTGAGTGTGAGCTAAGGTAAGTTGTCAATTGCTGTGTTATTTGCTATAAATGTGATAAATGGTTTTATCTTTGGGATAATTGTCTTGAAGAATTTTTTTTTTTTTTACTGTAAATATGTGATGCTGCACATCCTTGGTAAATGAAGCACTTGTGCATTGGTTTTCAGTGAAAAATAAAATCATTGACTTTTGTTTTTCAGTGAGGTATTTGTGTATTTACGTTGGATTATAAAGTGGGTTGTATATGGTTGAAGCCACAGAAGATGAATGGTTAAGGAAGTAAAAGAGTTTTGCCATGATATATGCTCATGGCTTCTTAAAAAATTCACCTGCAGTTATAGGAGGAGGATGAGTCTGCCTTAAGCCAAGATAACAACAACATGAATTTCTGCTGCACTCTTCATTCTTGAACAAGTACCTTTTCCGATGCATATGTGCAAAATGTTTTTGGACCTTGTAGTTGTACCCATGTGTCAAAGGTCTGTGTATGAAATGTGCAATCACAGGGTGTGCTGTGAAGGTGGCCTAGTACTGCTCTGGTTAAGCATGGATGTCTTTTGATTAACTTTCCTTTACTCTTGTGCTGCTCAAGAGTATCCATGCTTTAAGGCAACCTGATGGGGCAGAAGGATCGCATATCTGGATGATAAAAACTTACAAGTTTCTACTTTACACCCTTGCATTTTCCACTTGCCCCACAACCCAGTGTGTAATGTGGCTGGATCAGAATTTTTAAGCTTTCTACTAAGGAACAGCTCTGATTGATTGTGAAAATGTGAGTGGTAAGTTTGGCAACACAGTTTGAAGAAGGATAATAGATTGTGTTGACAGGAAGGTCTAGGCGGGCTATGCCAGTGTTTGCTTGAAGAGAAAAGGTCTGCCTCAAGCTCAGCCTAGTCCATTCTATGAATGCTTTGGATCTGTTATTGATTTTGAGGGGAACTACTGCAATAAACCAGTAGGGTAGTTTAAGGGTTATCTAATTTTTCTTTGCTATGTTTGTCTGTTTATGACATTAGCTTTTTTGGTTGAGCTAGACTTTCTCAAAACATGTTCAAATTTTGTCATCTAGATTGGAGAAAAGAGGTTAACTGAAAATAGATCAGCACTAATAAGCTAAATTTTCCTGCGTGCAGCTCTGTACTTTATCAGAAAGTTGGTCAAGTTGCAGGTTAAGGGCCTTTCAATGTTACCTGTTGGAGATGTTTCTTTGCAATCTTTTTGCTGGGCAATTATACAGTTCTCTAGAAGGCATGAAGGTATTATTTTTGTTCGTGTGTAATGGCCAGTAACATCTTGGGGATTAGTGCATATTATAAGCAAACACATTGGATACCAAACTCTCAAAGTGGTTATGAATTGTTTCTATATTTGCAATTCATGAGCTGTCAGTGCCCACATTTAATATTCTGATCTCCTCTATTATGATAAAATATGGTGTTGGTTGCCATATTATGGTCTCTGTGTCCAGTGAAGGTGGCCTATTTGGAGTTTTTCCATTAACTTTTATACTCAAACCAGGACATTTAGGTTTGATAGAAGCAACCACACATTTTGAACTCTAAATCTGCTAGTGCCGAGTGCTCTTTCCACATTCTTTTTTAACATTTTTCCACTACCATGTTGCTGATGGAATGGTAGGATCCCTACGTTGTGCCTACTCTACCTGGGATCAAACCACTTTGTCCTGGTCAGTTAAATTGTTTAACTTACTGTAATGTTCCGTACCTCGCTTAGCTGGGAGAAGGCTTTCTTTAATCCATCAAGAGATTTTTGTAAGGATTGTCAAGATAATTGCCTTTAAAATGCAGCTTTCAATAGATCTAGAAATGGCAACATATTGCAACTTTAATGATGCGGATAACATTTGAAGCCTACTGTCACGGATCCCACATCTCCCACATCGGAAAGGTGAGGGAATCCATGAGCCTTATAAACGTGGGCGCTGCACATTCCAATAGGTTAATCTCTTAGAAAAAAGGTAATGACCCGTGATGTATAGGACTCCTGTCTACCGTGGGACTCTCGATGGGGTACGAGGAAGAAGTGGATGTCACGTGACAAGTGTTATTTACACCCAAACTCTTAATTACAAAAAGGTGTGTAACACTCTTAAATGGATCACAAAGATGGCTTACAGAAAATGGAGCCCTAAAAATCTCTTGGATGAGAAATCGACCCGGTGGCTGATCACTCTTAAAAGGGCTGCTGAGTGATCTGCTTACAAGAGCAATATTGAATTTCCTGTTCTAACATAACAGGTTGACTTGTTTAAAACACTGATTGACCACTTTCGTTGGAAGGCATGACACGGATAAAATTAATATGGAATTTGGGGCACAGTCGGTAACTACATTTTCAATGTTGAAAATTTGGTGTGAGAAACCCGGGGGAAGGGTGGAAACATGAGGACCATAATGTGGGGGTAAGAGAGTTTTGCCCCTTGGATTGAGTACTGGTTTAAAACTAAAGATTACGTTAGAAAACGTAGAAAGCAGTTGGGACTCAATGATTTAAGCGACAATTGCTGCGTCGGATGAATGGTATGCCTTATCGGACGACGTAACATTGGTTGGTTAGTTGGTGGGTTGGTTGATTGATTGATTGAGTTGTTTTCAGTTCAGTCATTTGGAAGAAAAAGATTGACAGATTCGTGTTGAAAATCTTTGGCATAATTTCCCGGGTGTTTTCATTGCAGTTGCCATTGCATGATTGAACTTTGGTATCTTATCAGCATTATTTCTCTATCCATTTGCAGCTTCTGTTCACTGAAAAAGAAATGCGTATGCAATGCTTTTTGAGTTCTAGGTGTGTTTTATTCGGATGTCCATCTTGCCAATGCCAGGGGACCTACCTTTAAGCCTTTGATTTGCAGGATGTTTTTGGGTTTGTCTACGTTGGATTGTTTTTAGTGGCCTCTCATCAGATTAGGAGATTGACCTTAAAGTTTGGATTTGATATTTGAGCTCGTCTACTTGTGAAACAGGTGTTTGTGCCTTTTTCGTACTTCCCTTCGCTTGATATTGTCTTTCCTTAAAGGCTATCCCCAAACAGGCCCAATCAGAACTAAAGCAATCATTCATGCTCTGGTGAGATCCATAATGTGCCAGCACTATACCGGCTTTTAAAAGGGATGCAAGAAAGGTCGCTAACTTAACTTTATTAGGACTATACGGCGGGCCTGCCCGCCAACCCACTATGATGGACGAGAAGCATCTGGGAATATATTTTTTTTAATCAAAAAATTATTAAAATATGAGTTAAATAATGACAGTAGTTTCTTCCCCCCACCCCCCAGCCACCATTTAAGAAACTATACATTTAAAATTTTTATTTTTATAATTAGAACCGAAGACTTCAAATGTGTCTCTTTCGAGGGATGGAGGCATGCAGACTTTCTGGCTTCTATTTGTCAACAAAAACCGCAAGAATAATTTAATTATTTTGCTCCAGATAGACAGTTTGATCTTTTTTCTCTTAAAGTTTAATTATGGCTGCACAGTAATGCGGACCATAGCTGGACCTAAATGCGTTATTCTTCCTCTCCACGCTTGTCGGTGGAACTGCTTTTTGAGTCCTGCCCATTGTGGTGTCATTTCCTGTGTCTTCAATCTTAAAGCCGCCCTAGAGCCTCGAGAATCGAAATGTTAGACCAATCAAGCCTCATTAATGATTGTGAGCAGAGCTAGGACAAAAGTTGGAACTGAGAAATCAAGCCTTCGGTGGCCGTGAGCAACTGTCCAACATTTCTTAGTTGCAATGCAAGCCTCTTCTGAGTTCATGCAATGTAGAGGAAGAAGTTACGCATGCATGTGATGCTAACTGGGCCTTCTTCATTTTTTTTCATAATTTGTGCATAGAAAAAGGGATTATTTGTAAGTCTGGCAAATCTGCAATGATCACTGCGAGAATATATACGTATATCAACAACATGTTAGGATCAAATCCTAAACGTTCATGTAGCACCCGACCATTTTTCATGTGCGTGTGTATATATATATGTGTGTGCATCAATTTTTGGACACGTAACAATCAAGCTCAGAAAAGGGTGTCTTCCCTTTTCCCAAAAAATGGGTTTGGGACCACTGCGGAGCCAAACTGGAATTCTGAAATGTAGATATTTTTTTGGGGAGGGAGGGGGGGATTTACTTCCCGGCTTTAGAGGCCTTATCTCTAGTCTATTTTTCCCCTGCGGTTTGCCCGCTTTATAATGATCGTTGTCAAAGAAGATAGAACCTGGGCAGAGCGATTCAGTCATTCAGAAGAGGGAGACTGACACAAAAGTGAAGAGAAAATTGTGGAAGAGTTTGAGATAGAGACGGTGCATCATTTGGAGGACTCCTTGACACCTTGTCAATGAGAGTAGGTACTTTTGCAATTTGCAATTTCGCAAATTCATGCATGTATCATACTATTTTATATTTATTTTCTGAAATCTTTGTACTTTCAACTTTCAAGCGAGTTGGGGTAGCCACTGCATATATAGCCGTTTGAGTTCACAGTCCTAGCGTTTGAAATCTAAATTCCTATGAAGGGAAACGAAAAAGCAGAGCGAGGATAAAATCAATGCCACAAGAGGGTTAATTTAATGAACCAGATGATCCAAACATCGGGGGTATTGGGAATGAGGGATATTTTCAGTGAGACGAGTAGGATTAACACACGAACCCAAAACATATGAACTCACGAGAGGTTTAGTGGCTCGGCTCAAAAAGATTTTACTCGGCTCGTTTATTTACCTAACGAAGGACATTGAAATCTAATTTCAAATTTTATTTAATAAATAAACTAAGTCTGGCTGAACGTCAATTCAATCTATTAAAACTTATAAACAATACTTTTAGATTCGTGGACGGGTTGTTTGAATCTCATTTCAAATCTTGTTAAAAAGAGTCATTAAAAACTAATTTAGTGTGCCAGTAAAGTAAAATAGACTTGATATATTTGTTTTCAACACACGCAATTACAGAAAAAAAAAAACTAACTATTTTTATTTGTAATGATTTATTTTTATTAAAATAGATTTTTTGTCATTTAATTTTATTGATGACAATGTTTTTTTTTTCTTTTTTTTTTTTTGTGAATTGAATGACTTTTGTTAATATTATAAAGTTAAACAAGAGATTCACAAACATCTCACATATTCGACTAATTAAAACTTGTTTACTAATAAAACTATGTTTGACTCGATTTAGTAGTTAAACGATGACGGTAACAATACCGAACATCATTTTCAAACTTGTTTATTAAATTGAGATAAAGTATTTCAACAGCACTTGTAATTTTTATACGTAGGAAAAAGGTAATATGCTAAAGTAGCTTATTAAAACTCTCTTCTTTTTTTTTTTTGGTTAAATAATATAATCAGTAAAATGCCACTTTAAGATCATTGAATTGAGTGCACATTTGAAGACTATATGGATTAAAAATGAAACTACTGTTATCTCTAGCACCGCTCTTGTGGAAAAACATAATACATAGTAATTTTATTTTATTTTTTTTTGTTTTTTTAAGAAAAAGGGGAGATTGGCATATGTATTACATATGTTGGACAAGCCTTAAACGTAAAAAGCAGGTACAGACACATGAATACAAGAATTATGTGGAACTTGCACGTCCAATCATATAATTGCATCCATTTCGTGTCTCCCTCCAACTTTGTTTTCCTTATTTGTATTTCAAATAGCATAACAATTAGTGTCCCCTTATAATTATAAATGGAGCCATGATGTAGCATGATGGTGTGCCTTTGGGGCCCAATGACACACTCATTCTAGCCTCTTGAAGCCTTTAATTTCTGGGCAATTTTTTTTTCTTTCTCCCCTTATATGGTTTGGTGAATGGGACCAGTAGAATTTTGTATGCTCGCTTCATGTGAAAATAATTGTGAAAAAAAAAAATTACACTTTCTCCTTTTCACTTGCCAAGCCAAGGCTGCAAGTTTGAAATAATGCGGCTTCCTCAGAGGTGTAGATTTTTTTTATACATATGGACCATGTTTATGGCAAGTGACACTTTGCCATAAGGAAGAAAATGACGTTAAAGGAGACCAATTATTGAAACATATGAAGACGGAAATTAAAGAAAAAGAACAAGGGGAAAAGAAGGAAACCATTGAGTTTGTTCCTGTGGTTGGACCTTTCTCTTGCTCCTCTTAACCTTCGAAAACTCTATTGTTCTAAAAGCACATGAATGTACCAAAACTGAGTTAAAACTTCAAAGACACATAAAGTTACAAGGTTATCTGATAAAATTCAGTGGAGATGAAAGAGATAATTCTCTTTAAATTATTTGATCTGATGATATGATTTATGATATAACCTGATTACATCGTTTAAAACATTATTCAGTAAACATGAAATAGTATAAATCAAATTAGGTTAGCAGTCTTAAGAGACCCACTTGACTCTGTGTAACACAATCAAGAATATATCTCCTATAAAAAGTCCACTGCCCTTTAGAGCTTTAGAGGGTGTACGCAATTGGATTTAAATTTTTCTGTTCCGGCAAGAATTTGAATCGGAGAATTTTATTCTTGAAAACGATTTTGAGTACTATTGAGTTAAAACTCGTTCTTATAAATGGGTTAAAAATCTCTTGTTCAAACCACGTCAAAAAAATCTTGTAACTGAAAACAATGGTAACAAGCATAAGGATTATAGATCATCTGCTGTTTACTTGCATCTATATGCAAATCGCTTGCTTTTTAGTATGAGAAAATGGCAGTATAAATTACAGTCATTTACTTACCATATTCCCTAGGAGTCTTGGACACTTGACCCTCAGGTGGGAAGGCTTTCCTTTTTTTTGTCAGTGCTTTTAAACAGTATTTTAATTGATCAATAACTCAACCCAATACGAGCAAGAATTTATAGGATGAAAGGAGAACTATTTTCTATATTACGTAGCTTATGACTCTAAAATTAGTAATATAACCAAAAAAAAAAAAAAGGGTGGGAATTGATACCCTGCTACGTGCCATATGGTTATGAATTGGAATCGCATAAAGTCCTTCAATCCAACTGTAAATGGATTTCTCAAATCGGCAATAATTCAAGGACACAATAATTCTACAATGTGGTATTCTTCGTTTAGTCAAACGTGATTTGCCATTTGCAGAAGAAATTTCTACCCAATAATGGGAGACTGTGCATGTCTTCGTGCATCATTGAGTCAGTGACTGATCCTAAAACCACATAAGAAGAAAAAGGAAAAAAATAAATTAAGTGGGACACCCAACACTGATCAAATCGTGCGTTTGAAGGAAGTTATTAATTTTCAAAGTTTCTTTTATCGTTTTGTTGTTTCTGGTTAGAAAATTTTCGCTGTTTATTTTACTGACACATGAATTTGAGATGGTGACACAGTATGTTTTCAACGATTATAATAATGTGAATTTCAGTTAATGAGAACGAAGAGAAAATTGAAACTTAGCGCACCTCTTGTCCTTGCTGCTAACTTCTGCTAGCACGTATGGGCAGTCACATGTTGTGCTGGTGAGACAAAGACTAATTTGAGAAGATATAGAACTAATACTGATGGAGAAGCATGCGTCCAACTATATTGCTCCCATGGAAACAAACATTAGAGACTGTATTTTTATTTTTTTTTTTGGCCGAGGGGTGGTGGCTAGGGCCGGTTGCTAGTGCTCTAATGAGTTGTTTTCCAACTGGAAATTCGGCTATCGCCCGTGGAAAAAAAAATAAATAAATAGTTCATCGTTTAGTACTTGAGAAACATGGATTTGATTGCAGATTGTTGGCTTCTTTGCGTCCCTAGACCCACCCATCATTTTGAATATGTGTGCATTTTCCCATGCAGATAGATAATTTGATATTGATAGTTTCAAATCTCTAAAGAAATATCACAATGATCTCCCCCCCCCCCCACCCATCCACCCAAAAAATAAAATAAAATAATCTATATATAGACACACACACACACACACACATTCACTACATATGTTATGAAGCTATGGAGGTTAATGGAAATTAAATATATGCTAAGTCTGGCACCATAGTCAGGCTTTATAGGTTTAATGGCACGCTGTATCAATGAGATGTCTAAATGGCTGGTTGAGGATCTGAATTTCCGAGCTAGAGCTTTTAAGCCCAAATCACTAAACGGATAGAAAGATATTTAATTGTAATCAACAGTTCCTCCTCCTCCCTATGTCAATTCAGGTTGACGCCTAGAGCGAGCAGCCAAGCCTACTCTACATGTTATTGCTCAACGCTTCAGGAGGGTAGGGGGAGGTGTTAAGTGCAGGTCACGTTCCTCATTCCCACCAGATAATCACATTACATGAACATACAATTACATGACAAATCCTCCTGATACTTCCATACACGGAGCACGTGACTGGTGGTGGACCTTTTGCGTTTTCTTTGTACTCATTTGTCTCCCTAATTATTATAAAAATGATACGTTGGAAGGCTGTGAATTTTTTGAAGCACAACACATTTGTAAATCCATGAAAGTTTTGTGTCGGTCAGTTATAATCCATGGTTGCATATTTGTTGATGCATAATTGTAATTAATAATAATAAAATATAAATATATAATTCATAATTATAACAATATCATCTTAGTCACCTCTCTCTCTCTCTCTCTCTCTCTCTCTCGTCAACTACATCAGACATCCAAACAATTTTTTTTTTTTTTTTGAATTGTATCTAAAGTTACACATTTAGATTAACAAAGGGTAACATGGCTTTATATTAACTTGGAAATGATGCCTTTCTCTCGTTGCCCCCAAGTGTACAAGCAGCGCACCATGCTGATCAGTTGCAGATATCGACAGCACATAAGCTAAGTATAAAGCCTAGATATCTAGTCGTACCTACACAAAGCATCCACGGTTTCCATCCATGTTTAAAAGGGCCAGGCTTCAAATGCTAAAGTACAAATATATTTTTGAAGAAAAAGAGGTGTTTCGATATAATTAATCGGGACAATAACAGGGAGAAAGGGGACACCTGGGAGGCCAAACCAACCTGCCAAAACGGCCAGCCATGGTCTGCAAGCAAAAAACATGCCAGTTCAGTCATTGATAAAGTACCCACAATTGGATTCATGTTGCCATTACTTAAATGAACTGAATACGGTCCTCATTTTTTTTATTTTTCTCTTTTGGACCAAATCTCAATTTTTGAGTTCATTTATGCGGAGAGATTATCTATGAATCCTCTAATCTCGATATAAATAACATGTCTTTACTCGCGGCATTCGAATTAACATCTAATATTGACTGTAATTGAAAGAAAAAGAAAAAGAAAAAGAAGGTATTTAAAAACATTTTACACGTAAGTTTGCCTAATCCATATAAATTACTACAAACTCACCCTCAAAAAAAAAAAAAAAAAAAAAAGAAATGTAAACCACCACATCCACCTTTTCTTTAGTTGTTCATACACGCAAATGATGGCGTTTCATACCGAATATAACACCTTCAAACCTATATGCTTGGTAACATTCAAAGATCCAAATTCATTCACACATAGGCCATGCTTGGCAAATCAATGGAAGTCCTGACATGTGGCCAATAGTCTAGATTCTCTAGAAATTATGGGAGTTATTGGACCCACTCCACAGCACTTTAAAATAAACACGCACCTCCCAACTACACAATGGGACCAGGATTAAACACTAACCGTTATGAAATGAAAAAGAAAAAAACAACCTTGATTGAACGAACAATAATATATTCATGTTAGTCAGTTCCAAGCTTCCTTTGACATGAAGTGAAGAATAAGACTAACACGTATGGCACATTGCAATGAAGTGATCTCACGTGTCAAAGTCACATTTCTGGTTGTACTCGAATTTTAAATCAAGGAATCAAACATTGAAATTGAGGAGAGGATTTCATTGTGAAAGTTTTCTTGTGACTGGTTCTACAATATAAAATTTAGCCAACAAAATATAAAGCAAAGAGGATGGATATTCAATCTCAAAAAGAGAAAAAAAATTACAAAAAGACTCGAAATAAATACAAAATAACTATATATAATCAATTATTGTATATGAAAATGTGTTTAACTATATAGTTAATAATTATAGTAAATTAATATTTATTTCATACTTGCGTGACATTTCAAATTAACTTTTGCGTTACCCTTCTATCATGGTGGTGCCCTGTAGAGGCGACTTGTGATTGGGACTATGTTGAGCTTCTTTTGTGGGGGCCACGCGCAAAGTGGGGTGGGTAGGGGGATTGGAAAACCCTAATACAGACACGTGGCTAGGAGATAAAACAGAAAGCTTTGGTCTCACAAAGGGCTGACATCGTTATTTATTGGGGTGGGTGTTTGTCATTTCGATTTGATTCGCCAGCCCTTTTGATATTTACAGAGTAAGACTGCAACGTTGGGATGTTATTCTCTGTTATTTAAATTCTTATATGTTTTTCTTTCTTTGAATAAAAAGGGGGAAAATGCATTTAATTTGGAATATCAATATTATAATAATTATTATTTTTATTATCAATTGATTATGATTAACCGAATTCTAAAAAATTATAATTAAGTAGAATCGAGATCAAAATAAGCAAATTAAAATTAATAAAATTGAAAAAGTTTACAACTCAAAATTATATTTATATTTATATTGTTTTTTTATTTATAAAAAAAATTGAACTTAAAAAGATGTCTAAAATAAAGGCGAGAGCTACTAAACAATGGGGAGGTTTCTTTGGCGACACGTGAACCAGTCTCGGATTATTCGACACATCCTGAAATATTTTGGCAACTAGTGCAGCTAGTGACAAGTAATATTTTTGGACTGATGTTAAACTCCACAGCAAATCAAAAATATAATTCCTATCAGATTACTGATCCATGAACTGTTGAGAAATAGGATTCGTATACAAGACTCTATGCGAGATCAAAATGCCACGATTTGCTAACAATAGTAACACTCAGATGATCCCTTTCCTTTGGTCAACTTTGGATAACATATCTATCTATCTATCTATCTATCTATCTATATATATATATATATATATATATATATATATATATATATATATATGTTCATGTCATCACCGTCGATCCACAAAGCAAAAACAATTATAAAGGTGCTTGAGAAATAAATAAATAAATAAAATAAAATTTATGGGTTATGATAACTAGGCGTGCATTAGATTAGCTATAGGGGCGTGCATTAGCAATAGCAACGTTGACTCCCTGTTCAACCTTTTCATTTTCTTTTTTATAACGACGACGAGGAAGCATCATTCGGGCGTGGAGTGTGTGTAAAATCCTAGGAATCAATTCAACTAGACAGGACAGAACCACTGTTAAAATGATCGATAAATTTATATTAAATATTGTTGTAGTTTCCCCTTGGAATGAATAATTGGATTCTACATTTCTATGGGATGAAAATGTAAGATACTGATTGTGTCCCTTGGTGGGAACATTGTAGTTCAGCTCCTCTGTCTACAAACACTGCTTGATACACTACAATTTTTCTTTTTCTATTTTTTTTTTTATGAATTAATGCGATCAAGCTGCTCAGCCAAGATTTTATCAACTTTTTTCTTAAAAATTTTATGTCCAGCATCTTTGAGAGAATAAAAATGCAATGATATACATACATACATACATACATACATACATACATACATACATACATACATATCTTGTTGTATAACTTATAACGATCATTAAAAAAAACTATGTGGAAACAAAATATAATAGCCCAAAGCATTTTTGGGAGTTGAGAAGAAATTACATCACAATGCATGCATGGATTTACGGGGAAAATTACTTCTTCCTCCGAGATCCAATGGGAAAACCAACACTTTCAACTTTGAAGAAATTTATGTTTAGACAGTTTGGTGCATAATTAAGTTTTTTATTATTATTATTAATGGATAGAATATCTTTAGATTAATTTATACAATAATCCAAACTAAATCATTCTTTGAGCAATTTTAAAGACTACCCACATCAATCCAATGCATTCTGAATTTTAAGCTACAAAGTGCCGTCAAGATTCTAAGTGGCATTATTGAAACGGGGGCACAAATTTTTATTGGGGACAGTAGTAATGTTCTGGGATAAAAAAAATAATTAATTTTTTTTGGGTCCATAAAATGTATTTAATTTTGATTATTTTAATAAGTCGTGCAATGGGTATTTTAAAACCTTGGAAAGCGAGAAATGACCCCGGGGAGGAGGGGGATGGTGGTGGGGAGAATGCAAATCTTAGGGACTAGGCGTGGAGATGTGAGCCACATCCACGTGGATGATCATCACGTGTGGGAATCTAGGCTCATCATCACCTCAGCTTCTCCAACACGTCAAGTACGGTATCGTGCCCGTAGTATTGTTTTGTTAAGCGTTATATATCTTCTGAAAATTTTAATATTATATAAAATTTTATTTTGTTAAAAATAAAATCATTAAGATATATTGTGAAATAAAATCATCTTAAAAGACACCGAAAAATCCTTATTAAATAAACCATATTTCCACCAAATTGAGTAACATATATTATAATAATATATATATATATATATATATATATATATATATATATTTCATATATTCTTAACTATATTTTCCCATGCATATTCACTTCCCATTTTTAAAATAACATTCCTAAGAGTAATGATATTCTTCTGGATTCAATTTTCAGACTAAATTGCCCGAATCGTTAAAAACTTGATGCGGGCAAATTTAATTTAATAAAATAAAAAAACTAAAAGAGGAAAATTTCTTATTATAATTCTATTACCCTTTTCTAATTTACGCTTATTAGTGTATTCCGAAAAAAAAAAAAAAAAAACCTCAGTCGGACAACTCAGTGAGAAGAACAAAAGCAAAGCCAATTGCATTACTCGCAAGCAATGACAGCTACCAGGTGAAGTGACATGATAGCAAGTCGGAAATTGTATTTTACTTATTCTGCTTTGTACTTGGGGGTCCCACTACTTCTCTATTTTTTCCTCCTTAATTTCAATATGTCGAACTCATAGTTGTACTCCCTTTTGAGTCTTTTTGAGCAATCTAATAAACAATTTAGTGACTAGCACTTCTTCCACATTACATGATGTAATGTTATACCAATGCTTAGGTGGGCCAATCAATTTTGCAAAGAAATTAAAGTTGGGGTCGAGATTGGCTTCGGAGGAATTAATTTATTGGAGTATATATGCTGTCTCATTTCCCCACTTGAGAGCATGATCAAGCCGCGATTTGTCCGACGCTTCCACGAAACTTCCCTGTATGTTCAGAATTCAAAATACTAAGCCAAAAAGTGTAAGGTTCCCTGAAACGACAGCCTTTTCGCGTAACCTTTGCCATACAAGTCGGATCTTTGGCCTCATTTTTTGATGATGTAACCAAATGCGCACGTATTTTGTCACTTTTCAAGAAAACGAAAAATTGATCCCCACTTTTAAATTTCGGGGTGAAACGTTATATACTTGTATCCCACTTGATGCATTAGGTCTACAATTCTGATGATATTCAGAGATGCCTGCGCTTGTAGAGCTTTTTTCTTCTCTTTTAATTGATCTTATGAACCAATTATGACAAAATGAAAAAGCTCTCTTTCTTTTTCCTTTTTAGGTCCACGGACAGAATGACTTATTTCATGTCACAACTCACAGAATTGCTGGATTGTCTTTGACGCAAAACGGAGTTGAAGTTAAGTTTAAGGGTGTTGGTTTCGTAGAAACGAGGAAGAATGACATTTAGTGGGACTAAATATGTGTTCTGGATATGCGGGTAGTAATTGGTCATGAAGTGTATGTTTGCAATGAATTTAGTGTTGATCAATCCATTTGTGTGGTATATTTAACGTGCATAATCTTCCTTAATAAAACTATAGAATATTACTTTTGTTTTGTTATTCTTAACAAAAAAAAAGAAAAAGAAGAAAAGAAAAGAAAGGAGGGGAGAGAGGAACAATAAGTTGTCCTAATATTGCCCATTTTCATAACAATAAGTTAGCCTTTTGCTTTACATCTATTATTGAATTCTATGCAACATTCATAACATTTCATCACTTCTACACAACATATGATAACTATCAGATTGAAGTGAAAGCAACCATGCATGTTTAAGCTAATGAACACAGCTAATTGACGTAATAATAACGCAATCTTATATGGGGCGGAAGTAAGGCTCGAAGCTCGTGTTAGATAGAGAGATCCACATATCAAATCAAGTACCGATTTAGTTATATTTAATAGCCTTTTTGTTTTGATTGCATTCATTTATTCTAAACAATAATAAAAAATGGCTAGGATGCCTGCAGTTAATGAAAGTGTAGCCAAATGGTTGAGAATTTTTACTATTCATCACCAAAAAGTCAAAAAACAAAAAAAAGGGAGAGAAATTGCATCTTTAAGTCAAAGAGGCAGGCCCCAGATATATAGTTCATCAATAGGAAAACACTCAACAATGTTAGGAATGCAATCGTCCAGTTTTTTTTTTTTTTTTTTTTTTTTTGACATTTTCTAAGCTTTAATGGTTTACATGAGGGCTTTTGTGGGATTTGATTTCCAAGGACGGTAAAGGTACTGTCTGCTCGTCATGTGGGTCTGATGCTAGTTCAAATTTGGAATATTTTTCTTGGACTCACTTCTTTTTTCTTTTTTTTTTTTTTTTTGAATTTTTGGCCACGGGTAGATGGCATTAGGGACAAATATATTAAGGGTTGACAAGTGCTACTGTAATGAGATGCATTCTACACCTACGTATGACACGAGCAAGTTAAAGAAACATGAAAAAGTATTTAGGGGTTCGAGTAATTATATTTATGCTAATTTCGGGGACAAGACAGAATATCTTCATACAATTATATCGACTTTAAGATTAAAAATATATGCAAGAGAGGATTATAATAAATAGATAAATTACTACATGTATGTAAATTATTTTGAAACAAGTGAATTGTCATTATTATAATTATTGATTGTATGTTTATAATATAATTATTAATTATAATTACATATAAAATAATTACAAATATACAACTAAATATCGTCTTTGTAATCTTTGTTCTTCCAAAAAGGCTTAGTCATAAATATTTGACCATTTAAAGGCAAGAAAATTCTTGTTGAAGGAAAGAACTTAGACGCAAGGGGCGGAAGTTATACTTGGACAGGGAAAGCAGCTGAGCCATCGACTTTCAGCCGTCGTTTATACCGATAACCGTTGGATAAAATGCCAACTAACATCATTCTCCTTTTAAAATATAAAAATACAACTCAATTTTGTAGTTTTTAAATAATAATAATAATAATAATAAAAAAGCGAACTTATTTTGTCCATAAACAAAGTGTCCATAAAAGTCTTCTTCTGGGCCCCCTCCCTAACATCCAATCAAACATGGCTTAGACAGAAGATTATGAAGGGGAAATATTATTGTCCTTGAATAATTAATGCAAATTATGGCTAATCAACCTTTGTACATGAAATTCAGAGGATTCCAGTAGCAATAAAAAATAAAATAAAATAACACTAGCCCTATAATTTTGGGATCCAATAGTTGTGAGTGACTGCAACAAAAAAAAAAAAAAGAAAAAAAAAGAAGAAGTCAGTAAATGAGAGAATAATTGACAAAATCAACCTTTTATATATATATATATATATAGATAGATAGATAAATGTGAAGTCTGCTATTTTGTTCATATGATAGCAAATCTACATTATGCATTCTTGTAAATGAGATAATTTGACTTGATATTTTATTCCAATGATGGCAGTTCTTCATTATACATTCATGTAAATGAGGTAATGTTCTAAATTTTTGGCTGCCCCAAAATAGTTTATCAGTAATATTTGCTAAGGATAATTTTCCATTACAGTTTGCCCTAGATACTTTTCCCCTTGATGATGGGTTATCCAGTTATAATGCAGTAAATGACTAACCAAAGAATTTAAGAAGTACCCCCTTTTTTCTTTTCTTTTCTTTTCTTTTCTTTTAGTTGGAGTAAGAGATAAATATTTAATTATTAGTAAGATCATTGGGTAGGCATGTGTTTTCTTGGCGCTGTTTAAAATAAAAATTTCATATGTAGAAAAAAAAATTCCTCAATACTATTTTTAGTATTGATGACGTTTTCTTTTGAATGATTAGATGGGTTAGTGTTTAAATATACATTTTTATTTTTTGCCCCCCTCTTTTTTTTTTTTTATGTATGATAAAAAAGCATTATATGGGACAATCAAAAATCTATAATAACTAATCTAAACAATTGTGAATTAGGTCTGCTCCTGTACACCATCTCATTTCATTTATTTTATTAAGTACAATCTTATTTTTATTTTTATATCAAAATTAACTGTCGTTATTTTTTAAGAGATTTCTCTTTACTTGTATTTCACTCTTATTAAATATTTAGGACATAAATAAATTATTTTAATTTATCTACATAATTATCTAATTTCAAACCTTTTTAACATGCAAAATAGTTTTATGACAAATATATTAATCATCGAATTCATAAATTAAAATTAGATATTATTTATTTTTAAAATTTAGTATATAAGTACTTTTAAATTTAAATAGATCTCCTTTAATCTCAATATTAATAAATATAAAATTTAACACATCATTCTATATATAAATTTTAATTTATTAAGAGATGACAAAAAATAAAAGAAATTGAATAAAAAAAGCATATTATCAATGAATTATTTCAAACCCTTTTTAAATTAAAATGAAACAGGAAGTCACATTCTTTTCTTTCTCGAAGATTACCATTAAACCACCAATATCAAATCTCAAAAAAGTCACCCCCCTCTTGCAGTTTGATTATGAGAAAACACACAGACACACACAATCTCTCTCTCTCTCTCTCTCTCTCTCTCTCTCTCTCCCCCTCGTAGGCAAAGCATACAGAAAACTATAATTTATTGCCCACACACACATATGTATATATAATATTATATGTGCATGCCTTGCCTTCCTGTCAAGCTTTTCTCTCATCTCAGTTTCAGAGCCAAAATAGTCCTTTCTCCCCTTCACATTTCGACTTTCTTTTGATTTTTGATTCTCTTCCCCAGCGTTTTGATAGGAATAACTTTGATGGGTAGTCGTTAATTTGATTGAATTCTCTCTCCTTTTCTTTTTCTTTTGAGCCTTGAACGATTTGCCAGGGAAAAAAAAATGAGGGTCAAGGAAATGCACCCATTGTGTTGCATCTCGCTGGAGAGTCCCGGAATCGGCGATCAGTCGCCGGAGGTTCCGTTGATGAGGGCGACGTCGCTGCCGGCGGCATTATCCGGTGGTGGTGGATCTTCGGACGGGAGGTTGAGACCGGCGGTGGGATCGGATGCAACTATCGTGGCTGGCGTCCTCTTCAAGTGGACTAACTATGGGGTGGGGTGGAGACCAAGGTGGTTCTTGCTCAAGAACGGGATGCTCTCCTACTGCAAGATTCGCCGGCCGGAGAATCTCGGCCTTTTAGCTCCCAACGACGATGTTAGATTGATCGGAGAAATCTCCTCCAATCGGCTCGCGAGGTTGGACGGCCGAAGTCACAGGCGGAAGCACCACCACAAGGCCGGTGGCATTGTCCTTTTAAAGGTATCAACTTGTCACTGAAAATAAATTAATAAACTTTATGGAGGTTTTTATAATAAAATAAAAGACAACTCAAAACAGATTCAGATAATAAAACAGTTAGATTCTTAATTTTAATTTTATGGATCAAAAATAAAACTAAAAAGAAAAATTTACCAATAAAGAATTGTTTTTTATTCAAAAATTTTGCTGGCAATCTTGTTTATCTATCCCAATTTGGTCAAATTTTATTTTCTGCTCTTTTCCATTCTGGTTTCTGTGAAAACAGACTGCAAGGCATTGATATCTCAGCCAGAAAAGAACTGGTCCGGTCGGTCTACCTTCGAACCGGTCGTTAGTTTGCAGGAAAGGTTGTCAAGAGTTGAAGTTGGTGGGGTTACTTTAGTGTTTTTTTTTTATTTTCTTTTAAACACGATAATGTCAGCGTGTTTAGTTTGTAAGGCGAAGCACCCACAAATTTTACATTTCTGTAAAAGGTATAGAAGAAGGTGGAAGTCGAACTTCCACTTCTCTTGAGACAAAGTTCGTGTAACTATTCAGACTACTCTGGATAGATACTTTATTTTAACCTATCACATTGGTTTTTGGGTCTTTGTGATTTCTCGAGTGTGTTTCTTTCTACCTATCTCGAGTCTGGTTTTTTTTTTTTTTTTTGTACGGTTTAACTGGTTGTTCTATGGTGGGTCACATCAACCAGGGGGGTTAATGGCTATGATACGGTGCGTAGTTGGTCTAGCTATTTTAGCTGTAGTCACATCAGCTAGTTCTACCATCGGATGCCGCTTTTACTTTCTTGCTTTAATAGTTTTTAGACCCCTTTTGCTTTCTCGCTTCTCTCAGATTCCAATCCAATCCAATCCAATCCAAATCCGATCTTTATTTGTAGATTTGTTGAGGCTTGTAGACTTCTTTTTCTAGTAATAGTATTTTTCTCTCTTTTTCCTGATTTTATTTAAATTAGATTTCATCAAGAAGCCTCCCTTTTTGTTGCGGCCTCGCATGCTTTTTGCATTTGCATTGTTAGGCTTTTGTGGGCTTGGATTGATTTAAATAGTTTACCATTGTTTTTTGTGTGCCTTTTCTATAGTTTGGTTCAAAGATATCTTCTTGGCGTTGTCATTGAAAAATACAGAATATCCATCAAGTATGTGTGCATTCTCTTGCTCAACCCAATTTCTTCCCCTTTTGCTTTCATTTTTTTAAGCTTAAACAACGATTGATATGCCGAGGAGTTACCGGTACTTGTTGAACTACTATTTCGTTTTTCTACATGGTTAAAATGGTTTTCCGCAACGCCCCCCAACTTGAGCATTTCTGTGCAATTTTTGGACTAGAGTGGTTGACTGTTAATTGGTAGTGTTATATGCATACTTGTCTTGTTGGGGCTCTTAAATGACACCACAACTCTCGGTGCTTATCAGGCAGAAAAATTTAGGTATTAGTTATCAGTTACAAATAAATTTCTCTGCCGGGGCTGTTTAACTATTGGTTGTAATTGTAAAGAGATCATTGGTTTTGTTTCCAAGAGTCTATGTAGCTTGCATGTGCGTTAATGGGGGTCTTTTTCTGAATTGCTATTGCAGATCTCATCGTTTCGTGAGAGCAAATCTGATGATAGGAAGTTTTACATATTTACAGCTACGAAGACACTTCATCTAAGAACTGACTCAAATAGCGATAGAATGGCTTGGATACAAGCCTTGGTTTCAACTAGGGGCCTCTTTCCATCAAGATCAGTAAATGATAGTGTCTCCCTTCTGCCAAGTGATTTTTCTATCTCCACGGAAAGACTCAAAAGCCGCTTACTTAAAGAAGGAATCAATGACAATCTTGTCAAGGATTGCGAGGAGATCATGTTGTCTGAGTTCTCTGATGCACGAGACCAACTTAAACTTCTTGTCAAGGAACGGTCCAGCTTGCTAGACACGTTAAGGCAGTTAGAGGTAACTTAATAGCTGCAATGATTTGCCTGTAATGCTTTGGATGGACTAATGTTTATCAAGCTGCCATGCTTTTTGTACAATCTGGACATATCACTTCATATGTGGTTTATACAACAGCTTTCTATCTGACCATTTTCCCTTGTTCATAATGTCTTCATTCTGATCAAATCTCACTCTGGTATCCTCGAATTATAGGTAATTAGTCAAATTTAAGGATTTATGATATTTAGCTTTCAGTGGCAGGGGCACCTCTTATCCAGGCATTGCCACTGATTTGATATCTGTGACATTTGGCATAAAAATTATATTCATAGTGTGCAAAATTTCACGACATTTCCTTCTTGTTTATGCAGGCAGCTAATATTGAGATTGAAACCTCTGTAATTCCAGATGGTGAGTGTCAACTGACAAAGCATGAGTATTCAAGTTCGGGACCTGGAAAGTATAGTGGTAAGGGCATACATTTCTTGAGCTTATTAATATTGATGCACTTTCTCTGTTATTTTGTTTCATTTTTTCATGTGGATCAACTTAATACAACTAGTCAGTCGGTCATTTGGTAAGGAAAGTGTTGGAGTTGACACGAAGTCATAAATTACCATTAAATTAAATTAATTTATGGTGCTATGAAAAAGTAAAGAGTTACTCCTATTGTATGACTCATTACAAAATCCACATTAGACCAAAAAAATTGCTTTTGCTAACCATGATAATTTCTTTGTATTTTTTTCCTTAAAAATAAATAAATAAAACCTTATTCCTTGCTCTGTCCAGATGCATCGAGCCATCAGTAACAACTTCATATGACTTCCTTATATTCTTTTTCTTAATGTTACCTTTGGATTCTCAGAATGGAGCACAACTGAATCATCTGATGATATTGAAAAACATGACCTTGAGGAAGTTTCAAATGAAGATGAGGCCTCCTTTTATGACTCGAAAGAGTACTTCACCGAGCTGACTGCTACAAATGGGTCATTGAGTGAAGTTGGTGAGCATTCTAGGCAGCCTTGTGAATTTGATAATGAGGTGAAAATGCATACAGAAAAGCGGGGTTGTGATTCTGTGAATCCACTCATTCAGAGGCGAGAGAAGCTTCCCAACCCAGTTGAGAAAGAGAAA
The DNA here is from genome assembly GCA_037897445.1 of Ceriops zippeliana. NCBI lineage: Eukaryota > Viridiplantae > Streptophyta > Magnoliopsida > Malpighiales > Rhizophoraceae > Ceriops > Ceriops zippeliana. Next base: position 1,423,651 of record JBAPLH010000054.1, on the reverse strand, counting down.
GCGGTCAGCCTTTGGTCTCTGATCAAAGACAATGTGGGGAAGGATCTGACACGAGTTTGTCTCCCTGTGTACTTTAATGAACCAATATCATCTCTTCAGAAGTGCTTTGAAGATCTGGAGTACTCTTATCTTTTGGACCAAGCATATGAGCATGGAAAAGCGGTTAGATAGCATTGCATGTTGCTATATTTTTTGTGCTTCCTTTTCCCTTTGTACTCTTTTGCAAATTTACCTTCCCAGAAGATCTATTCTTCAGAAGATTGGCACCTTTGGTTTGCTATAATTCTGATTATCTCTGTACTCATTACATAGTAAATGGTTTTTGGGTATATGGCCAAAGAAATTGACTGAAGCAATAACTCAACCATTTGTTTTTATTTCTCATTCAAATTGCAATGAATCGTTTGTCTTACTGTTTATAATGAATGATACAACTAATCGGTGCTTTTGAGGGTTTCAACAACTGGTTCCATTTATACACGTCCACAAAAAAAAAAAAAAAGGTGGTCTAACTTCCATGTTTGCTTGTTGTGATCAAGTAATGTTCTCCATCATGATGTTGAGCGTGCTGAGGTCATCTTGTAAAGCAGTGGGATCAGTAACTTGCTTCTTAAGTTAGAGGAGAAAAGATTCATGTAGTTAACTCAATTAAAATTGAGATTAAGGCTTTGTTATTGTTGAAAGCACAAAAGTGTCATTTGATTGCCAAGTAACTGAGTGTTTGTACATGTGGGATTTTCTATAGGGGAACAGTCTCCTAAGGATCCTGAACGTTGCTGCTTTTGCTGTCTCTGGATATGCTTCCTCTGAAGGCCGGCAATGTAAACCCTTCAATCCATTGCTAGGAGAAACTTACGAAGCTGACTATCCTGATAAAGGACTTCGCTTCTTCTCTGAGAAGGTCAGCAATCTTTATTGGATTATGGTCATTAAGCTTTTGTGTATTTACATTGAACTCAAATGGAACAGTCCTGTGGTTCAGATATGCCATCTCCTTTAAACTATGAAATTGACTAAGCAAATGGCACATTCTTTTCAAGAGACATTAATGCAAGAAGTACAATAACCTTGATGAGAATAGGACTTGAATTTAGACCTGTAGATGACAAAAAGTCGGAAGACCTTCGGGCAAACACAAACAAGTATGCAGGCTTAGATGAATAAATTTTTTGAATGGAAACTTTCTTGTCTCAAAATAGTGAATTTAAATTAAGGTTTATATCTAGTACATATTGGGATGATGGACTATTTATTGCAATTTAATCCGACATGATGGAACAATTCAATCCTGCAAATCTTTTAAATTTTCATATTTAGATGACAATATGGGTTAAAACAGGTCAGTCATCATCCAACTGTTCTTGCCTGCCACTGTGAAGGCAGAGGGTGGAAATTCTCAGGTGACAGCAACCTCCGCTCAAAATTTTGGGGGCAGTCTATTCAGCTTGAACCTGTTGGAGTCCTGACCCTACGGTTTGATGATGATGGTGAAATATTCCAGTGGAGTAAGGTGTGCATCTGTTGCATGACTCTGCTCGCAAACAACATGGTTAAATAATTCTTTTGATGCTCTGGCTTCCTTTTATGGTAAAATAGATTAAAAGTAACTCACATTCGGTTATTTGCTAGGTCACAACAACCATTCACAATCTTATCCTTGGTAAAGTGCATTGCAATCACCATGGTATGATGCATATACGTGGTAATCAACGGTATTCATGCAAACTGCAGTTCAAAGAACTATCTATTTTTGACAGAAATTCTCACCAGGTTACTAGTCCCACTTTTGACAATTTTTCAATGCCAACTCATGTGGTACTTGCTTTACCTTTCGATCTAGATAAAACTATTCACTGGATTGACAATCATTTATCTATATGTGATACATACAGTGAAGTTAGTGAAATCCCTGAGTTACTCTTGTTCTATTATCCTATTCATATTTTTTTCTCACATCGATACAGGTTAATGGCTTTATTGAAGATGCTTTGGGAAATAGAGTTGCGACATTATTTGGGAAGTGGGATGACAGCATATGTTATACTAATGGGGATAGGAATAGTAAACCAAAGGATGCCATGTTGCTTTGGAAAAGAATCAAGCCCCCTCCTAATCTCACACGCTACAACTTAACATCATTTGCAATCACAGTAAATGAACTTACACCTGGATTGCAGGTAGAGATGACATGTTACGTCAATTTAAGACATGCACTTGCAGTTTACATGTATGCATGTCTAATTGTTCTTTATAGTGTGTCTGATCTCGGGTATTTGATCACCGATTAAGGAGAAGCTCCCACCCACAGATTCTAGGCTTAGACCAGACCAGAGACATCTGGAGAATGGAGAATATGAAAAGGCAAATGTGGAAAAACAGCGGTTGGAGAGGAGGCAAAGAATGGTACTTTTCCCACGACCATGCATAAGAGTCTAAAAGCTTATGTCATATCTGTTTTCTCGTTATCTCTTTTGATATCAGTTTGCTGATTGTTAGATCTATTTTCCTTTAAGATGGGTGCCATTAGAAATTTTATACATAGATGCATGAAGAATCTATTTATATCCTTCTATGGTGAATATTCGTGTCACTCATTCTTTGCAGTCAAGAAAACTACAAGAACATGGATGGAGGCCTAGATGGTTCCAGCAAGAGGGCAAAAATGGGCCTTTCAAGTATGTAGGAGGGTATTGGGAAGCAAGAGAGCGGGGAAATTGGGACGAATGTCCAGATATATTTGGCGAATTTAACGAAGAGGTGGTGCAATCTTCTGAGCTATCTTGACTTTGATTTAGGTATGTATTCATAGCAAAAGCTGAGGTTGTAATTGTAGACGTGAAATAATTGTTAAGAGTTATGTTGCTTCTAGTCTGGCACATTCCCCTTCGTTCATTCTTCTTTTCGAACTAACGCACATGCTTACGCAGCTGCTCAGTTGTTTATTCTGAAATATGAACGAAGCGATAAAAGCATGATTGCCACCAGCCACATCGTTTGGTAGTAGAGCAGCTGCTGCAGCCCTAGTTCTAGCAACCAAGGATCAAGTTTCTGACATACGCTCAACTTTGTTCCATTTATAAATGCCGATTACGTGTAATCCTTTTCACATGGTGCAGCATGGGCTGCTACAGGTCAAGTTGTATACATTGGTTTGCCCTGCCTGCTCCAGATTCTGGCCACGTGCCGAGATTTTAGTGCACAGTTGAGAAAGTTTTCCAAGCAACGTGCGTTTGAATAATAAATTTTTTCTCCTTTTTCCTTTACATGGGTGATGAAGGATTAAATGGAGCCTATTATTTGCTTGTAGCATTCTTAATTGTCTGCCGTGGTGGGGGGGGGGTGTTGTTTATGTAATTTGCTTCTCTCATTTGTTACAGTAACTTGGATTGTAGTGGCCAAATTTACTAGAATATTTGTTTCTACTTCTTTAGAATTAAATGTAGAGGAAAATGAATTGTTTGTACTTAATGTGATTACATTTTTTTTTTCAAATTCCGTTAATTTTTTTATGGGATATTCAACCGAAAAGTATTTGACAAGTTGAAATGCAAAATGGTTATATAAAACGCAACAAAGGTAGCAATTGCCTAACTCCTTTCTCATTCTCGCAAGCCATTGGATTAGTGATACTAGAACAGTTCATTGTTACTGTATTTTCAAAAGGAACAAAGTAGAGTGAGAGAACAAATTCTCACGTAAAAGATAAACAAGGCATTTGGAGATTTTGTAAGTACGAACACCTAAAAAAATGCACGTTGACTTGGAAGGGATAGTGTTACCTCTCTAAGTCTCTTGATATGCAAATGTCAGCATTTTGTAGTATCTTGCACCAATGTTTAACATAGCGTTGGCGTGTAATGGGCACGCCAAAAGAAATGAGGTGAATGAGGGAGTTAAATGTACATCGTAGCAAGTTGGCGAAGATTAATTATGGGTCGTGGGTGCCACAGAAAAAGGTCGCTGGGTCATGGGTTGGTGTTGTAGCACGCGTAGGTAATGTGGCAGCATGTGGGTGGCTCGGGGTGACCACTCAAGCTTAACAATTTGTCCTCTTAGCAAATAGTCGGATTTTCTAATGTTCTCTGGGAAGGATATGCATCCTTCACATGAGAACTAGCAAGCATTGGTGTACAAACGGAATTGGCTAGGGCATTACAGGAGGTGTATGGGCTAGGGTTCGAGCCAGTGAATTGCAGTTCCTTAACAAGCATGGGCTAAAGGTGCAACGATGGATAAATGGTTGGGAGTTAGCAGCAAGCATGCATGATTACCACTCCCACAAAAATAGAGAGACGATGGGTGGTTACTTTTCTACGAATGTGGGTAGGTGGTTTGTAGGGAACAAGTATGCTGATAAGGCTTCTAAACTCTTAAAATAAAGTAAGAGTGGGAGGTGTGCTTGGCACAAAACATAGAACACCCAAATTTAGCAAATTAAGCCATCTAAGTAGGAGACAATAGAAGTTGAGGATGATGTTTTAGAACCCCTAATTATGGACACAAAATTAAGGGTAAGAAATTGGGAAGGTACTTTCTAAAGGCTACTAACCTATGAAACCATATAAGTATAATTGGTTTAGTAGCCAAGTCATACAAACTTATATAGTTGGAAGTGTCAACTATAATTTTATAAATAGGTGTAGGCAGCTAAGGACTCACAACAATCAAGAGAGAGATAAGAGTAAAGTGTTTGACATTATTTCATTTGTATATTTTTATGAGAAAAATAATATAAGGTTAGGAAATTTTCTTGTATATATTGTGTATTTATTGTATGTATATGCATTATTCGCTTTACCTAAAGTAAGAGGGTATTTTGGTGCCATTGTAATACTAAAAATTTGATTGGAAAAATTGACCTTGTGACAAATACCATAATAAGTATATAATGTATAGGAAAATAGTGTATTTTAAACATTTTTTTGGTACATTTGAACACTTGTTAAAATACATGATAGATTATATATAATTATTAATTATGTTTTATAGTATATCCAAAATACAATTATAAACAAGTTCAAATAAAGTCTTTTTAAATTAATTGGTACAAATAATTATGTAATAAGAAAATTAAATCCAAATAGTTGTGTCCTAAGGCAATCAAGTCCTAAATCATGGAATCCTAATATTTATGTCATAAAATAGTTATATTTGAATAGTTGTATTCCTAAACACTTATATAATTGTTAACAGTTTTTGTTTAAAGTAGTTATAATACAATAGTCATATCCTAAAACAATCATATTTGTAGACTAACTAATTTTAGATTAACATTATAAAAAAGATCCAAATTGGGTTTTATCTTTGTTATTAAAAGTAATAAACTAAATCAATAGGAGAAAATGGTAACAAAAAAAAGTGAACAATATATTAATGGATTTGAATTTCTAAATTGGTACCATTAATAGTGCTAACTTTCTAATGATAGTGGTAATATAAGATACTTTTAGTTTTGATTTGTTTTCCCTAATCTACCATAAATGAGTCTTTTGATCTTATTGTTCAAAGGCTTGAGCGTTTGTTGTGTTGTCTCGTTAGATCGTTGCCATTTTTGACTATTGCCTCAAAGACCTATTTAGAGCCATCATCCTAGAGGTATAATGAGTTGTTATGCCTAATTATAGTAATAAAACATGATACAAAAGTTACCTGTTCTTCAACATCAAGTTTTTGGTGTTTGTCATCTTTTATTTTGTTACTCTAGTGATTATCAATGACCACAAAAATAATCCAGTAGATATCGTTAACCCCTAATCTATCATTAACACATCATTTTAACGATGATTCTAAACCTTATTGTCAATAAGTAATAAGCTTAAAGTAGATATAAGACATAATAAATGAATATCAAAAATTGATCGTTAACCCCTAATTAGAAAGTTACCTAAGATGTGGATAGGGATAGGTAATTGAATTAGTGGTGTCAAATAAAGTGAAAATGGTTAGGCAGTGATTTGACTTTGTTAAGTTTGTGGATCAATAAGATACATTAGCGACAGTGTAGAGACTAAATGAGGTATGATACAAGATTAATTAACTAGGTGTATAAGTAGCAAGATTCCCAAGTTATTGAGTTAAGGACCAATAAGGGAGTTGTTAGGGTATAACGAGAGAGGCAAGATTATACAGGAGGAAGTCAAGGATCTAAAGATTGATGACTAAAAGGAGAACTTATAAAGTAATGCCTAAGGAAGGATGTATCGAGGGTGATTTAGGGGTAGGGTCTTTAGGGCCAATAGAGGTATCTCAGAAGACAGGTTCAAGATGTTGATAGCTTATAGTATATCATTAGAGAAGATGGGTTGGTTGTTTCATAAGACATTAGGTACTATACGTGATGCAAAATCTTTGACTTATTTGAAGGAGTAAGTGAGGAAAGGTGCACAAAATTCATTTAAGACAACAATAATAGGGGGCTTAAAGATTTTGTTAACCTTTAACTTTAAGGAAGACATGCTTAATGAGTTGGATAAGGGTGGTGATTAGTAATGTAAGCTCTTATCTATTATAAAGGTGACAACTAATCAATAAGTGTAGGTAGCGATTAAATGTCTTCCCTTACAAGCTTGGTTTAAAGGATTTTTATCCCAATTGAGTGGAACATAGGGTTGGTACCTTGGTATAAATAAGGCTTTTAAAAGAAAGTGAAGGTTGGAAGTTTGTGAAATTTTGGTGGTAGTAATGGTAACAACAATAATCTGGATATAAGTATTGGTAAAGGTGGATAGGCATAAGTATGCACTAAGTTTGAAACAACAATTTGCTTTTGGTGGATATATAATGAAAGGATACATTAAACTAACAATGAGCTTTGTATCAAGTATCCATGACCATTGATAAGGGATAATACGTGAGAAGGCAAATGAGTGGTGTAGTAAGAGATTATACTAAGTCAAATAATAGCATGAGACAATGGATTGAAAAAGGAGGACATAAAAAGTATGTCAAGAAGGGAGGGAGAGGATTTGGCTTGATTTGAGCTAAAATGAGGATAAAGCCCCTTTTAGCTTAACCAACAATAGGTCGAACTAGTAATAAAAGGAACTTGCTAGTAAAAAAATGTATGAATGACTGATGTAGTTATAAGAGAATGATTAAGGTATAAGAGGTTGGCTTAAGACTACGAAGTCCACTTATTATAGGCTTAACAAAACCAAAATGATAAGATGCTAGTAGGTTGTGATAAGGCTTAACTATGGGATAAAAAATGTCTATATTCCTTTAAAATAAGGTAAAAAATGTTGGGTTAGACCTTGCTGGGGCAAGAAGCAATTAAGTTGGATCTACTATAGAGATAGATATTTTTTTATTAGGTGAAGTTGGCAACTAATTAGATGATGACACTGATGGCCTTACTAGCATAGGAAAATTGTCATTAATGTGTGTATTAAAGTCACTAACTTGTTCTTTGGTAATAATGTTGGAGGATTTGAAGGTGAGGGCTAGGGAAGTAGAGGCTTTTTAGGTTGTTAAAGGATCTTTAAACAGAGAAGCAGAAGATAGTAGGTATATTATTAATAGTTTAATGATTGAAAGGATTATTTAAAGAAGTCACCCTCGTATAAGTGAAATGGGAAGATAAAGTATGTTCTTTATGAAGGGAGAGAGGAAAGACCTAAAAAGCATTATTCAGGACAAGTATGGTGTCGTTAGGCGAAATAAAGTGAGCTAACCAGGCACTACAATATTGTTAAGGTGTGTGAAACCCAATATATTCATAATGATAAGACTTTCGGATTTATGCAGTAAGAATGGGCAACATGCTCTAAGTTGATGGTGTTTGTAGTGATCAATAAGGATAAGGTAGGTAAGCCCAAGTAATATAGGAGTAAAGAGAGACATGTAAGAGTTTGTTGTGAAATACCTAAAAAGTAGGATTAAAGGAGGATTGTCACTGATGAGGACAATTAGTTTAAGGATAGACAACTTTCTAGTAAGTGTATATAAACATGTAATGGAGTAATTCGGAAGGAGGCATTATGAATTAGTAAGTTGGGGAATACTTTTAAATTAACAAAGAAAAAAGGTGACAAAGTGGTAATTTAGTGATTGATGGAGTTTAACGAGAAAACATGAGGCTTAAAGTAATTGGTAAACTTTAGATAAATTTAAAATTTTGGGATTAATTATGGTAATTGTCATAAATAATGTTAGAGAACTAAGAAAATTTACTAAATACATGGTGGTATCCAAATGAGTTCTTCAGATACAACTAAGTATTTTATTTAATCAAAAAATCAAATTACTAAATCTTGTAGAGGTGATTTTGCGTGTAAGGCTACAAATTCTATGAGAGCAACTGAGGGATGACCATATATTGGGATGAAATGATTATTAATTACAACAAAAGTTATTGACAAGTATTTTTATAGTAATAGTTAATCAATTGATATTTAAATCAAATTATGGTCTTGGTCAAGCTATACCCCTTAAATTGTCATTTTAATCAATAAGAATTTTGACAAGAGTTATAAGGGTTAAAAAATAAGTTTGTTAGGTAGTAGTGTTTATGGGGAGATTTTAATACAATGTTGGTTAAAGATCAAAGGGTGAGAATGACAAATAATCGATATGCGATATAAAGTTTTAGTGAGTTTGTTTATGATATGGAATTAGTGAACCTTCTCATGCAGGGGTGTAGATATATCCAAAACAATGGAATGCTCCTTTTAAGAGTCAAATAAATAAATTTTTAATAGGAGTAGAATGGTTGTAAATAGTACCATAGTTGATAAAATAGGGCATATAGCATTTTTTTTTTCTAATCATATAAGAGTGTGCTTGAGGAATTGAGTTAACAACTAGGGCCTTACCCTATTTAGGTATTTCAACCATTAAATGGATGATCAATGACTACAGAAGGATGTATGGTCCTAAACATTGATAATCAACCATTAAGAGTTTAATATTAAGGACAATTCATGCATTTTGAAGAATTTTCTCCAATCTTGGTGCAAAAAAGAAAGTGCCAATTGTCAGAAAGATGTAAAGGAGACAAAGTAAAAAATCGAGTAGTTGACATTAAAGTAAGACACATAATGACTATCAGAGATAGAGTGGGTAGAGTTAGGAAAGATTAGAGTTGACTACTAAATCATAATGAACAAAGATAAACAAGAGTGGTATTAATAATCTCAGCTTTGGTGGTTGAGAGAAAGTGATAAAATTTCAAAGTTTTTTCATATCGAAGCACCTAATAATAGAAGGAGAAATACAATTAAATCTATTGGTATAGATGATGAAATGCAATCTAATTTGAAGCTAGTGAAAGAAATTGTCTTCATTAAGTTCAAGAACCTATTAGGTGTTTCTATGGAACAAAATATAAAGATAAATACAAACTTTTCTTATAAGGTAGATATAATAAATAATATGCTTTCGGATAGTCCGTTCTCAAAGAAGGAAGTCTGGGAATCTATTGCTAATTATAACAATAATAAAGCTTTTAGGCTAGATAAATTTAATCTTAATTTCATAAAGTATTATTAAAAGACAGTAGAGTAAGACATAATGATTTTTATGAGAATGGCAGGTTATGCAAAATACTTACATCAACCTTCACTATGTTATACCAAAAGTCGATAGAGTCATAAAAATTGACCAATTTGGCTAATTTCATTAATCAATTATGTTTATAAAATAACATAATTGTTATTTTATAATGCGATGGTCATCGGTTCAACTCCGATAGTTGGCTTTTCTATATATTTTTTTTTTTTTTACATGATTGATAATGTCAGTTTGAAATAAAAGAATATTGAAAAGGGCTTCCTCCCTATTTTTCCAAAGGGTAACGATTATTACGAACTTTCAATTATGATATGACTAAAAATTAGAGGAGTTCAATCTTTACAGAACAAATCAAAAATAAGAAAGGGATCTTTTCCTTTTATTTTTCTATAAACATTATTTGTTTATATACAATAGGTCCGGATATGAATACAATCCATCTTATTATTCTCTATAATACTACAGTCTCATTATTCTCTATAATACTACAGTAGATTTTTTCTCATTTATCATATTTATTCATTAGTTCAATTTTAATTTAGATTTATAAAATTTCAATAAAAAAAAATAAGGAGTCTTTATGTCACGTTACCAAGGGCCTCATTTCAAAAAAATACGACATTTGGGGGTTTTACCAGGACTAACTAGTAAAAGACCTAGCCAAGGTTTTAGCTTGAAGACTTAGGATTATAGTTGAAAAGGTTATGATAAGTCTCAAATTGCCTTTGTAAAAAGGCATAACATCTTAGACAATGTTATGGTAGTAAATAAAATTATAAAAGTAATGAAGAGATGACTTAAAAGAGGTGTAATTATCAAAATTATCTTTGAAAAAGTATACAATTATGTTAAATTGATTTTCCTAACTGAAATGATGAGGTACATGATCTTTGAGTGCCAATGAAAGAAATAGATATAAAAGTGTAGTTCTATACTAGTATTTTTTATTCTCATTAATGATAACTCAATGTAACAATTCCCAATAACAAAAGGATTAAGATAAGATGATCCTTTATCATGATTCTTATTTATCCTAACAGTCAAGGGTCTCAACACATTATTTAAAAAGGTCATAAAGATGAGATTTATTAATGACATTATACTCACATATTTACAATTTGCCAATGATATTATTATAATCAGCGAAGCAGACAATGAGTTGATAAGAAATTACAAAAGGGTTTGTTAGTATTTCTAATACTATGTAAGATTAAAAGTTAATATTATAAAGATTATTTTGTATGGGGTTAAGGTATGTAAGGAGAGGATATAATAGTGGATCAATTTTTGGGTTATGGGGTTAGTTTGTTATCAATGTGATATTTTGGATTTCTATTAGGATTGAATCTATAAACTAAAGGTTTATAAAACTTGGTAATTAAGAAAATAAAGAGTTATATAATGAAATGGAAAATACAATTTTTGTAAAAGGTCGAATGATTGGTATTTTGAAATCTTACTTAAGATTGTTGTCTATTTACTTTATATCCTTATTTAAGATACTAAGGAGCGTGAAGGAGTAGATTAAAAAAATTTAACGATCTTTTCTTTAAAGTAAGACAAATGGTAGGAAGTGGATGCACTAAATGGGTTAGAACTTTGTATATAGACAAAAAAAATGAGAAGGATTTGGTATTAGCAACCTGTAAGATACCAATATAGGGTTGCTATTGAAATAGTTATGAAAGATAAAAAAATGCTAATGGTACTTTATAGGTTAAAGTTCTTGAGACAAGATATAGGGAATAATTAGGGTGACCTCAAGAGTGGTTGATGCAGTGCACTCAAATGTCTTTGATGTGACAAGATATATGCTTACTATGGTAGAAGAATTACAAGGACATAAAAACAATGAAGTTTAATGTAACTACTTGGTAGATAATAATGAGAAAGTGAATTTTTGAAATAAAGTTTAGATAGATAAGTCATTATTAGTTTAGATAGTGAATTTCTAACTTAGTTTTTGGCACTAAAAGGTACTTACAAATTTAACATGAATGTTATAATGTTAAACAAATGAGAGATTACAGGGATAAAAGGAGTATTACATGGTAATGATGAATAGGTGGTTTGCATTTCTCCAAGGTGGTTAAAGCATCTAACATTAATGAAGTCAAATTGTTTGCAATAAGAAAAGTAGTAAACTCATGAAATATGTGGTAAGATGTACAAGGAGCCCTATTACTCAATAAAAGTAACTTTTATGCTGCGATTATATAAATAATCCAAAGGGATAGAAGACCTTAAAAGGTCTTATCAGTATTTCATGACATTCATAATAAGTAAAAAATCGTGTTTCCTTCGTCTTCACTTCCTAAGAATGTAATCATTTTACTAATATTTTAACTAAGTTAAAACTTGTCATATAAATTTAGTGGTATAGATCTAAGGAACTTTTGCTATGATCTGTGTGATTTTATAGTTCAAAAAAAAAATCTAATATACAAACTTTTTAATATATATATATATATATTATAAATTAGATTTCAGTTAGTAAAATGTAATTAAATATTTTTTTAATTTATATAAAAATTCACTAAATCCCAATCTCTATTGACAATAATTGTGGGAGAATTTATAGTAATAACAATTATACAATATTTAAATTTTACAACTTCCAGTTCCAACATCATCCATGGGAGCTCTGGGTATTTTTGTAAATGACAATACCGGTGTTTGTAAGCTGCGAGTAATAGTTTCCTGATATTGTACCACAACCCTTCAACCCAAAACAATTTGCCAGAATGTAGATAAAATAATATCAAACATAATTAAAATAATGCAAATATCATAATTTAATGTTTTACATTTAATGTTCGGTTTGCATGACTGCTTCTTGTTTATTGAAAACTGGTACCCATGGTCCAAACCGTATTGCCCAATTGGGAATTATTGAGCAAGCGAGACAAGAAATAAGTGTGACCATCTTTTAATCAGTGATGATGAGTTGATGGCCTTCTTTTCATTAGTTCGTGGTAGATACAGCACTTGCTGTAGAGGATTTTTTTTTTTTAACTTTTTTGAGGGTCTCCATCGCTCTTTCTTCAATTTGACTAGAGACCAAGTATACGTATAGCAGACAAGACGAGGATCGATCCCGTCTCTTAATGGAAGCTTTCACGTGACTAGTAGACACTTCCGGTAGGGTGGCATTGCTGGTGTATGCAGACCATTGATTTTGATTTGGTGACCATGTGCAATGTTGAAAGAGAACAAGATATGACAAGTATTGTTGGGGCCGTTATTTGCCCATTTGGTTTCAGAAACTGGTGGCTGATAGGTAGTCATCAGACTTGATTTTGATTTGGTGACCATGTGCAATGTTGAAGAGAACAATGTATGACAATGACGCAATTGGCCAGCATTTTATCATCGAAGGTTATTGATGATCAGATGGCAACAAATGGAAATTTAGCCAACTTAAAAAGGGTAATCCTTATGCACAAGCCTTTTTGGGGTCTGAAAAAAATGTCAATCGTACATATGAGTCCATAGAATGTCTCAATCAGGCCCAAATGATAAAGTGTTACACTAAGATGCTGTATAATGAACGAGGGGAATAAAAAGAAGAGAAAAAAGATTAAAAAAGGAAAAAAAAAACTGCATTGTTGTCATCAATTGACCTCTTCTTTGTCAGAACTCAGAACTTGATTTAGACTGGATAGCATCTAATACAAGGTTAAAAGGTCCTTACAACTCAAATCTTAAGGAAGAATCAGATGCAGAGGAGCTTCCACTCATGACTTCAATTCATCCATTGTCAAATAACCTGATGCTCTCCATATGGACTGTGCTTCTCTTATATTATAGATGAATAATGTGATTTTTCACATTAAGCCTCTTTAGACCATTGACTTTAAAATCCATAATTGAAAGTAGTCATATGTGTTATATAAATATCTTGTAATTAAACCCCAAATTTTGTTATAAACTTAATAGGGTAATTATGCTAATTGCAATATTAAAAGAATTGAGTTTTGCTATATCGACATCTAATCCTTCCGAAAGCTTCTTGAGTGGAGACTTGTGTACTGAGAATTATTATTATTATTATTTTATGTTAATTGTACATTAAAGCATGAAAATAACTCATCGAAAAGAAAAATAAGTCATCTTTTGTATATTGTACAAAACAAATCATCCAACCACAGGAATTTATATGATTGTTGCATATTGTACACGCGGAATGGAGACTCGTCTACATCTTATGTTGTGTTGTCAAAAAGCACCACAGCATTGTGAAGTTTCTTTGCTCCCTTTGCATGCCTCTCATACATGGAGATTGCAATCTTATTTAAGAGGCAAAAAGACTTAAAGCTCTGGCCTACAAATTAGAGGGGAGGAAAATTCCTTGTCAATGGCAAACAGGCTCTTCGACTTCCTCCAGTTCAATTCCCTCCTCGGCAAGCCTCTTCTCCTTGTAGACATACCAGTTAGCACAAAACAGATACACAACCAAGTTCAAGCCACTCAAAATTGCCAAAAGACAATAAAAATTATAAAGCTTCCCTTGGTTCAGATTATCTGCTAGCCAAGGATTCTTGGCTGTCACCTTGTGCACTATGCTGACCAATAAAGAGCTAAAAAAGAACCCAAGTGAAAGGGTGCTCAAAAAGAGTCCAGTGCTCATAGTCTTCATTCCTCTGGGGCACTCTCTTAGGAAGAAATCAAGCTGCCCAATATATGTAAATGCCTCACCAGATCCCACAAGGAGAAACTGTGGGACCAACCAGAATACTTAAAGGGGTCTCAGCCATTGGATTGTTGGTCAAACCGTGTGATCTCGCGGCTCTCAATCTCTTCAATTCCGTGAGAGCGGCTATTGCCATGGCCAAAATTGACAAAACAAGACCAACCCCAATGCGTTGCAATGGGCTTAGCCCTTGTGGGTGCTTGAGGAATTTTCTCGCAACCGGCGCAATTATTCGGTCATAAACCGGCACGGTCAAGAGAATGCTGCCGACAAAGAATACTGTTAAAGATGCCGGTGGTATTTGGAAAGATTTTCCGATGTGACGGTCCATGGTGGTGGCTTGTGACACAGAAAATGTGGTCATTTGGGCGTAGACTGTCCAAAACATAATGTTAGTCGCCCAAATGGGTAGCATTCTGATAACTAATTTCACTTCTTCGACGTCGGTTAACGTTGATATGTTCCACTTGTTTAGTAGACTGACTTCTGGGTCTCTTATCGCGGCTTTGTCCATGAATCTGCAATGCAACGCACATGGAACCAATTAATTATCGAAAAAAGTTGATGGACTTGGATTTTCCACACAGGCGGTGAAAGTACAATCATGATAATTAAATTACACATTTATCATCTTATTGTTATTATTTTACAATTAATTCTGCTGATTGCACTTTTTATGCACTCGCATTACGGTGACTTAAAACCCCTCGTCTATATAATGACACTCTAATTATATTAGAGAAGACAAATAATTGTAAGATACAGCTAAGGATCTTGGAAGATTAAAGAGTTGATAGTGGGCCAATTTAGGAGACCAATGCATATTCTCCTGTTCTCTTGTGGTAGCATGACATGGCTTGACATAATCCAAGCTAAAAGAGCTTTGAGTAACAGGCAACTCCGAGGTAATTTGCAGAAAAAGTAGACTAGATGATAATCGTGAGTTAACTTGGGAAAAAGCATCTGAATGTGAGGGAGAGTGGATCGATGGTGAAGACAAGAACCATGTTAATTTACTAAAAGACAAGACTGGCCTACTCGCTCGTGATCAAACTCCTCAATAATTTGAACTCTTAAATTATAGTTGTCCCCCCTTCCCACTAACCACAAACAGACTAACAACTGACCATTATTGTGTGTTTTTTTTTTTTTTATATAAAACAAAATTATAGTTGGTAAGCTCAAGATTGTTTCTGTCACTTAAAACTGTTAGTTGTGACCTCTAAATTACGATGGAGTAACATTCACACCCATGAAAAATGAGAGTGCATAAAAAATTAGGGTGTAAAGATTTAGTAACATTACTGACCTGAACTGCTTGCTATGGGGTAATTTTTGCTTTTTCTTGTTGAGTCCGTCTTCAAGGTCATCAATATCATAGAGAAGTGATGCGTCTGAAGGCAATTCCAAGTTGCTTTTCCTCCAAGCTGCCACAAACACCGTCGCAATTTGTGTCAACGGACTGCCCAACAATTTCTTGAAACGGTACCGTTTTGTCCCGGACAGAAACGCAACTAGTCCCAGCACAATGGCACATGCACATATGCCGTACCCCCAGTCCCTGCCTACGTTATCTTGTATGTAAACAAGAATTGTCACAGCAGCAAGCGAGCCAACGCTGATCAAAAAGAAGAACCAACCGAAGAACATGCTCATTTGTTTCCTCTCTTCCGGGTCATTTTCATCGAATTGATCCGACGCGAAGCCGGAGACACTTGATTTGAGACCCCCAGTGCCGAGAGCAACAAGGTACAGAGCTAAGTACAGAACTATGAGTTGCTTGCTGTCTGCAGGAATGCAGTGGGTGTTGCTGGGGCATTTTGGTGGCCTGAGGCTTGGAATTGTTGTGGAAATTGTCAATATTGTGACACCCTAGTAGATAGAGATTACCAACAAGAAAAAAAGATGTGTCAGCATAGACTAAGAAACATTATACGAATGAGAAATTGACATGAACCATATATAAAATCAGAAAATTCATAATGTCCCAGTAACAAAAGTTTCGTGAAATCTTTTTTATATGAATCATCAAAATGAAGCGATATACTAGTATAAGGTAGCATTATAAAAATGAGAAACCGACTGCCAACATATTTTTATTGTTACATGCATCAACTGAGAAGTTCTGACCCAAAAAACTGGAAAGTGGGTTGTGAATTGGATCGATATTGATTGGTTGGGAAACATATGAATTTTCCTTTTCTTGAATCTAGTTTCTGTCACCACCCCAGCTTGGAATTCGGTAACAAGTCCGTGTGTGGCCCAGGGACTAGTCAGGGTTCAAATCTCTGCACAATATTCATCCCTTTCTTGAAGATGGAAAAGCTGATGTGCTACTGTGTGGAATTCAAAACTGGCGCCCCTTTTGTTTAATTTTGGGGGAGGCTATTTGTTTGGGCGGTAGTTATTGCTTATAGAAGATGTTAAATGGAAACATTAACAGATGGATTTCCTCGTAAAGGCCATGATCAACATCTGACTATACCCCTTTTTTTCTTGTTTCAAATAAATTCTAGTTTCTCTTCATACAAGGTAGGAAGATGAGGCAGACGAGCCAATTAATGGTACTGTGGATCTTACCATTGCTTGGACGGTAGCAAAGATGGCGATAGTGAGATACCTGTTCAAAGAAGAAATGGAAAAAATTGCAAGAGAAAAAGTGTCAATAATAAAAGAAAATAAAATAAAAAAAAATATATATATATATAGAGGAAGAAAAAGGACAAATTCTGTGGTTTGATGGAAAGCTCAAAGGAAAAAAAAACGAACCTTCCAAGAAAGGTATCAGCAATAAATCCACCAAGCAAACACAACATGAAAGATGTTCCAAGGAAGTTGGTGGTAGTGTTAGCAGCCAGAGCATTGCCCAAATGCATGGTACTCGTCAAGTAAGTGACCAAGTTAACAGCAATACCAAGTGTTGTTAGCCGCTCACATGCCTCTCCACCTAATCAACAAGCAATTAAAACGCCCCCAATAAGAGAAGAGCAAGAGAACAAACAAACAAACAAACGCATACACATACAGCCGAACTTTCTTTACTCAGAGATTTGCCTGAAAGGAATTCTTTTGTAATTAAAAATAATAAAAAAAGGCTGAAAAAAGAGAAATTGGGTATGTGAGGGAACCTAGAATCATGGCAGCGCTGGTCCAACCGCCGGACTTGGACCTGTCAGCGGGGCGTCCCTTGTAGTCCAATGCATCCGGGAGGATTTTGTCTTGTGTTTCTGTTGGGAGAGTCTGAGCCATCAATGCTAAGTTTGAGTTAGCTGTGACTTGCGAGTACTGGCGTTTGCTCTGCTTACAGAGATTTTGGTATGTTTGTAGCCTTGAATTACATAGGCAAAGATACGACAAGGTATAAAAGGAAAAATGACTTGTGATTAGCGAGAAGACAGGGTACAACGAAACTGGGCCTTTTATAGTGTGCTGGGCGACTTTTTTTTTTATTAAAAAAATTCTAGATAAACACAAAAAAAATTAGAGGCGAGAATTAAATGCAGATTACTTTTGAATAATTATGATTATGATGCAACGGTAGGGCGACACGTGTGAATGTGAACTTAATGTGATGATGTAATATCCCTACCTTTGGAAGTGCGGTTACAGAATCCTGGTTAGCCAGTCTCAACACTTCTGTTCATTTGTTCCTTCTTTTTCAATATTACCTTTTTTTTCTTCTTCTTCTTCTGTGTTCTCTTTTGCAGATTGCTTTTAGGTTTTGGACGAGATTCGAGCTTCTGCACATATTTGAAAATTTTGCTCAAAATTTAATAAATGCAAGAGATCTGTTTTTCCACCTTTGGGAATTTTGTCGAATCCAAGAGATTATTATTATTATTCTATCATTGGAAATTTTGTTAGATATGCTAGAGAATTGCTTTACATCTCTCGAAATTTTGTCAGATGGGAGAGAGAGATGGAGACATCATTGTATATTAAATACTATTTATGTGATTGTGTTTCTAACCATGACTAATGAGTTGCATCTAATGAGTAGTGTTTTTACATGGCAGAGCTTCTTTTCACTTCCCTTTTTTAAGGAGTTGTCATTTTCTAACAGAACTGCCGCGTCATTTACACCGCAGCTTTTTGTCACGGATCTTACACGCAAAAATGAGAATTGCGATTTACGGTATATCTTAATAAATTAATTTTTTAATAAAAGAATAATGATCTTATAATAAGTAATATTAAAATAGCTCATCTCAAATCTGACGTCTGCTACCGAACACTCTAACCTGAAAATAAGAAGAGTTGAAAGGGGTCCAATCCACGACGAGAACGTCGATGAATTCAGTTAGGAAAAATATCATGAATCCCACGTTAAAAAAGTGAGGAAAATTCATGACCTTATAAACATAGATATTATACACTTCAATAGGTTAATCTTTTGAAAAAAAGGTAAAACATCTTACTTTGAAATGTGCAAAAAACCTAATAATAAAATGTGCATAAGAGCCTAAAAAAAATTTGCATGTCATTAACTTTCATGCAAATTTTAAAAATTTGAATCTCAAAAAATTATATTATTTTAATGTATCTGATGCGTTTGAAAAATATCAATTTTTATGTTCCTATAATAACACCCTACAACTTTGTTTCAAAATACAATAAAAATAAATTTTTGTGCTAAATAATTTTTTTTTTTTAGTTTAGCATCACTCTATTTCATAATATTATAATGACATTATTGCGATTCACTTTCCATACATGTGAGATCATCATGACCAAAATAATATCCATTGCTATTACTATAATTTCCAGCTTCATCAAAATTATTCTCTTTATTATTCTATACTTGTATAATTACTATAAATTATTTTCTCACCCAATCTTGAAAAATTCTATAAATAAAGTATTCATTTAAGTATATTGTACAGTTGTTATTAAATTTTTGTCACTTTCACACTTTCTTTTATTTATATTATTCTTAACAATTTTTAAAATCATATTATTCTCGCACCTAATCTATTTTTAAGTCTTCTTATCCGACAACCTAACTTTTTTATATATGAAATGATTTCTTGATAATCATAAAAGAGACTTAATCTACTTTAAGGCTGGTTCCGGGATACCCGCACCATTCAGGCCAATAAATAAATGTATAATTTGGCTTCTGTTGCGCTTTGATAGAAACTCACTATTAAGAGCTTCCTAATTCCAAGTTAAACCCCAGTAATTCTGTATTGTAAACAACTAAATCTTGATGTCTGGTCTGATTTCAAATCTATTGTAAATATAAAAAATCTTGTGTTTTGTTCATAAAAGTTAGGAGTCCATTGATGAAAAGGAATCAAATTTCTTTTAGGAAAAGAAAGAGAAAGAAAAATTCCGTGGAAGAATTTGTGTTCCCAATCTTCATGGTTACCATGGTAAATCAAATTAACTCTGCAAAGAATCCTACATTCTTCAAGAGATTATTGGGCCTAACACTATGATATCTAGCAATGGATTTGTAGAATCAATTTGTTGCTCTTTAATCCCACTCTAATTAGTTGTTAGAGCAATGTACCCAAAAAAAAAAAAAAACCTATTTTAGTCGTTAGAGCTTGTTGGAACACACATATAGCTTGATTTTAGCCTCACACAATATAAATTGGAAGTTTTGATTTAAATGTGCAACAAACAAAATCCCTTTCATATTAATATGCAATGGTTACACATCAAAACAGGGATTAACCATTTTGAAGGTCATCTGTTTTTGATAATGGAATTATAAAGACAACTAGGATGTTTAGTCAATAATCTCGCCTTTTTGGTGAATTAGAGTCTTTTTGGTAGAAACATTAAGGTCCCCTCCTTCTATCATAACTGGTTGGAGCACCATTGTTAGAATCTATTAGTTCTATGATCGAGTCTTAGTTACTTTGTTTTGCTTCATTGACCCTTTGGCCTCCCTTGTAACCAATAATAATAATAATAATAATAATAATAATAATAATAATAATAATAATAAAAATCAAGGGCCCTTTAGAATAAAGCGCATTCCTATTTACATTCCCGAAAATGCGGTTTGCAATCTCACATTCCTGTATTTAAAGTAAAAAATGACAGTGATAGCATCACATTTCGGAGAATCTCACAATATCACCATGTTAATAATCTCAGATTACCATGGGGGAGATGGTAATCTCGCACTCTAATGAGAATGTTCTATAGATTATAAAGACAATGTTACCTTTGATATTTCTTATTTATTGACCAAAATAGATACATAAATTTACAATACCACAATAATACCACTGTAAACAATATTATGCCAATTTATAACATATTTTTTATGGATTTTCATGAATAATGATCACGAACTTCTCGAGATTTTGAATTATTTTATTCAACACGGAAGTGTCAAATCCCATTTACATTTCGAGTAATCTCTTTTGAACTCAATATTACGTTTTGATGCATATGCCCAGTAACCTGACATTCTGACGTTGCAGTCATGTGAATGATAATCTTACTTATTTTAAATGGTAACCTCACATCCTGAAGATGCTCGTATTACTCAATTACTATAATTGCAAATTATTATGAGTAAGGTGGAAATATTTCCTTAATAAAGTTGTATACAATTTTTGGACTTGCATATTTTTATATTAGACAAAATTATACACAAAAATAAAAATAAAAATAAAAACAGTCGACAACTAGACTGAGGGGGCTGCCATGCCATCATGCCCAAGGTAGCCCACGTGGATAGATCCCACGGTTAAAAACGACATGTCAGGATCAAAATTCGAATTGGTTCCTGGTCCTGGTCAAAGACCACTGTGTTAGCGCCGTCGGTCCAACGCAGAGCCGAGGTGGTGGGGTGTGGATGTTTTCTAAGGTGATTGGACTACCAACATTAAGGAGGCCGTTTATCTGTAATTAGAGAGAGTTAATATTTAAAGTCAAAGGAAGGAGGTGGGGTAAGACTTCACTGATTATTAAAAATAAATTTTAAATTATAATTATATCGATTAAAAATAACAAAAATTTAAAAACTCTTATTAATTTTTTATAATATCAATAATAAAATTAAAAATTAATTTTTTTCTCTCCAAACTATGAGAATATAAATAATTTGTAGATACTCTAACTAAATTCTACAAGGTCTACTATATAGAGTTACTGACATGAATTTAAAAGATTTTATTAATCAAAATTTATAAATAGAGGTAATCGTATGTATTTGTTTTTTTAAAATAATTTAATTTTTTTGTGAATTTTTTATTTTTGGTTAATACAAAAGGCTTTGTCAATAATGCAGTGCAATTGTATAATGTTTTATATATATATCAATACAACTTAATATTAAAAAAATGTTGAAGGTCAATTTTCAAAATAAAATTTGAAGTGAGCTTTGATTCAAAAAAAATCTTAAATGTTTAGGGTGAATTTTTTCCTTTTTGTCTTATTCCATTCTCATAAGCTATCTCGTTTCAACTATAAGCCGGATAATTAATTTTAGTTATGAGGATAATAGCGAGGAGGCCTATATAATTTAGTTGACACGCACGCTCATCCCACCGTTTTTGTTTCTAGTGAATTGATAATAGATTTTATTAAAGAAATAATAATGCTAACTAACTTACCAAAGGAAGCAAAAATGACACACATATTGAAATAGAGCAAAGCCTAATTGTAACCCAGACTATTAAAGTACATATTATATCATTTATATTCAAATTTTACTTAATAATTTAAATTTTTAAATAGAATAATTTTATAACACAGCCACAAAATTCTTATAATCAAATAATAATATTATTCTCATATTTAATTATAAATTTTTATAAATAAAATAAATTTATTTTTACTTATACTTTTAACTTAACAGTCTTCTGAGTACGTTGAATTATAATATATAATTTATATAATAAATTTTAACTAAAAAATATAATATATAATTAATATCTTTAAATATTATCTAATAAATTGAAACTTATAACATTTTGAACCTGTGAAATGATTTCACAAGACAAACAACGAAATTTATTTACCTAAAAGCGCACTTGTTTTACAAGACCAGCAGCCATGTGAAACGTCTCATCATGGAT
This sequence comes from Ceriops zippeliana, assembly GCA_037897445.1. Taxonomy (NCBI): domain Eukaryota; kingdom Viridiplantae; phylum Streptophyta; class Magnoliopsida; order Malpighiales; family Rhizophoraceae; genus Ceriops; species Ceriops zippeliana. The sequence continues at coordinate 1,401,403 of JBAPLH010000054.1, read as the reverse complement.
GTAAAATACTGATATAAGTCATTTTCTTGGGACATCGAGGGGAGAAAAAGTTGATTGGCCCCCTATACTTCTATACTTCCCTACCCTTGGAGCTATGATCAATCGATTGGATATAGCTTTACAATAATTGCTGTTTATGAATTGCACAATGTGCCTAATGCCCGACATACTTGAAAAAAAAAAAAGTGCACAATGTTCCTTTGCCTTCAAATTCTGCATCCAAATTAGGATCAGCTTTGACACATTTATCGTGGCCTAAAGAATTTAGAAGAAAAGAAAAGAACTGGACAACGCATGAGTGGATTTGGACGGCCAACAACTTCCACGATTTCTAACATTGTGGCCAATTCACTGTACTGTAACAGCTCCTAGCTCTAAAGCCAAAAACTGACAGCAAAAAGCGACCAACATTGCAAGTCCATCCCAGTTGGCGTGAAAAATATTCTTGTAATTTATTTAAACAATTAAACCGGACAATTTAAGTCAACTTTGGGAACGGCTATAAAAGAGAAAGGTCAAAAGAAAGAAAGAAAGAAAGAAAAAAACTTGTTATTATGTAACAATATTTATTGAACACATATATCTAAAAAAAAAAAGTATGGATTTATTGAAGATGTAAAGCGTGAATGTTTAGTTATCAGATTCTGATTTCAAAAGGTAATAATAATAATAATAATAATAATAATAATAAATAAAAATAAAAATATCAATGAACTTAGTATGTTAAGATTTTGAATTAGATATAACATTGAATTTACGAATTTATTATTTATTTAGACTTTTTTTTTTCTGACTGTTGGGCTCAATCGAAAGTAAAATTACCTTAGAGGCTGTTTGCTTAAGTGGCGGATGAAAGTTTTGGATTGAAATGAAATTTATTTTTTGTTTAGATTCTACTCAAGATCTTGTTCGATTTTAGATTCATTGTTCCCATCAGTGTATGACGGAAATAATCTTCTCTCTTGTTGACCCTAAATAAAAGAGAGTTTCTTTAATTGATGGTCCAATAAACCTTCCAAAAAAATAATTAAAAAAAAAAAGCTTTTTTGTTCTCTCTGTTTTTCTTAAGTGGCTAGCTGAGAAAAACAAGAGAATTTTAATTAGGATTAGGCTTATGAAACAGCGCAATCATGACGGGCTTTGACCGACCAATGAGACGCGTGGCATGCCTCCATGTGTTATGAGGCTAAATTTCAACCATTTATGTTTTTTTTTTTTTAAATTCTTTTGACGTGAAAATAGTGAGAATGATTGTTAATTAATTGAGGCTGCACTTCGACAAACTAATTCTAAAGGAAAGCTAAGTGGGGAAGGAGAAATTCCAATCAAGTTTGGAAAAGAGTTGATCAGTCGGTGGTGATGGGACCTTTAAATTCTATAATCGGTTCACATCAATTGCAATCCTGTCTTCGATGTCAACTCCTTGAATAAAAAACAATGATAAACTCCATGCCCTTCACCCTAAGATTAAAAAAAAAGAGAGGATATTTTCGTTTGAATTACAAAATTAATTTCTTTATATTTTTTTCTGCGATCATAAGCTCACTTTGAGGAATAAAATAAAAAATAATAATAACTTCTCTCCCCTCCCCCCCAAAAAAAAGAAAAATTGCAAAAAAATATTTTTATAATTTGAATCAAAATAAAATATTTAATGTTGTTATTAAATGTCACAAATTGTGAGTTTGCATTTGGAATGCACTTTACATATCTTTCCAAAATATCTTTCCAAGTATTCTTGCAGGTTATCCGTAGAAGCCAAACACTTTTAGACAAGCGCTAGTGAAGGTGGCTAAATCCTAGAGGTTTAAAAATGAGAAAAAGGGACACGCAATTGCCCTGGCTGGCTAGTGGATCTCATAATAGAGGGGAGAGAGGTGAGAAAAATCAAGACTCATCAATCATCGTGTTTGTACTGGCGTGGGATAATAATTGGTGAGGTGGGGGGGAGGGGGGGCAGCTTATTAGCGAGTGGTGGGAAGGAAAAAGGGTAGACTGGCCGTCCCATAACATTTCGAGACGTGTACAATGGCTGTTGAATGATTGCCCGTGCACAAAGCACATGGTCTAGCATAGCTCGAGATGGGCTGCGAAAGGGCTGGTGCACGCTTGTGAGTTGTGTCGTTTTTATTGCCAGATTGTAAGGTGCTAAATCTCGTCACATGCCACGCGTAATAATATGCGTGATGCTAAGTCTGTTCCATAGCGCTCGTCGTTTTCTTGGCTGCATCGATTGGAATTGAACACCTGCAATGCATTGCAATGACCAACGAAATCGTGTGAATATGTTGACCAATTTAATTTTAGTTTGATGGTTGTCCAGGCAAAATACAATTTGTTCTTTTTGTCAGGATGTCAAGTATGAGTTTGCGGTAAATTTTAGTGGAGCATATAGATCGATTGTTATATTCTTTGATGTGATATGTACAATTTGGTTGAATGGTTTTCAGGAATGAGATCTTCCATGCGACAAGCTGCCTGATTTGATTCCCGTGAAAACGATCTATCGAGAAATTGTCATCCTGCTGAAAATCAATCGCTTGACGACCTCTCCTTTGAACCATTGGGAAACTGCTCCTAAATCGGGGTTACATTTGATTCAAATTTTAATATTTTAAACTTTTAAATTTAAAGTATTATATTAAATTCCCGAAAAAATAATGTTGAAAGAGAAAAAAATTGTGCAAGCATTCACAACGAACAATAGCTGTGCTGGATGGATGGATTATGCATGCAGGCAAGCCTGGCTTGTCGTCAGTTGGGAGTTTATAAGGTTGGAATTCCACTAAAAACAAGAGGGAGTCCAACGAATCCTTTTTTTTTTTAAATCCTTAAGACATAATATGTATTGGGAATTTATCAATTGTGCCGAATTGGATAAAATAAAATAGCATCAGATTAATTTATCTATGTATAAGTCAGTGCTAACCAAACAAGCGTACGTGCAACGCATTTCAAACCGTGAGAAACAAACATAGAAGAATTGATGAAATCCAAAAACTAATTAGCTAATAATTAAATTGAATTATTAAAAAAAAACGTACATTTTGCTGTTAAATCCATGTTAGCATTATTCTTCGAAATGCTATGATTCCAACAACAACTTGCCTCGGAATAAAATAGCAGGTTTCATTCATTTTATTTTTTCTTGATGGTAACGAAGGATACTGCAAGAAGTGGAGTATATATATATATATATATATATATATATATATTATTGCTCGACCCCAGAACGAATAATGCCAAGAAAGTTGGTTTGTGAGTTTTCCTGGGAAGTTTTAACAGGGGAAGATCCAGTTATATTATGCCTAGTAGAAAGAGTTGCTTTTTCAGTTCGATATCCTTTCCTTTCCTTTTTATTTTCTTTTACAAGATCCGATTCCTTGGGACATTTCATAGCTCTTATGATAAGGTATATCTTCGGAGCACTTTATATCATATAGTTTAACGATTGAATAAATTTTATAATATACCTAAAAATATATTTTTTAATTTATACCAAAAAAAAGGAAAAAAGTCACCTCGTGTTATATATATGTAGCTCATGACTTTATTGAGTTTCCTTGTGTAAAAAAAAAAAAAAAAAAAGGTTTGCGACGTTTGCTTATTTTCACTCCTTTTATGGGTGTGAAGAGAGATTCGTAGTCAAGATCTTTAATATCTTACACTGCAATTCAAACCATCATTCTCAAAATTTTAGTTAAAATATATCGATTCTTATCTTCATAACCATGATGCCGTGTCTTATTGATAAGTTCAAATCTCCATTTCACAACTCTGTTTCGTACAAAGTTCAAGTCTCCAATTCAAGCATGCATTATCGAGTGAAGCATGCATATAAAACTCACTTAAATTTATGTAAGCATATCACGAACGTATCATGATTAATTTTAATCATATAATCCCATGTATTTGTACAAAGCATATCAATCATAACATCAAAAAATTATATAATTTTGTATACATGGTCGTTATATGTCAAAATCAATTTATTATTTATTACTATAATTATTGGTTATTATTTTATTTTAAGTTCTGCGTCTAGAAGGCCATTAGCCGGCTAAAGACTTGCATAAGGCAGTTATTATTATTATTATTATTATTATTATTATTATTTGTTTTCTCTTCTCCGCCGACTATTGCCTTTACGGGTTCAGTTAATATATAAATGGTCTGGCTGGGTCCAGCGTCCATTATATAAACTCATGTGTCCACAATAACTGTACAGCCGCACGCCTCTTCCCTTTTTGTGGTTGGCTTAGGACACGTAGCGCACTTGCATCGATTGTGTTTTTTTTTTTTTAACGGCCGTCTTTTTTCGACCAACTTCAGCATTTTCACGTCTTCTGTTTTAATAATATTAATGTAAACCAGTTTTGATGGCCACGTGGTGTAAACACGGCGCCCTTTTTTGGACCAAATAAATGCAAATTCCCACCGGCCATTTTTGGGTCCGCCAATTTGGACCGCCTAAAATTGGTCGTGCAGGTTGCCGGCGACTACTGAATGATTTGGGTCGATAGGACGCATGGCGTTCACCCATTGCTCCGCCGCTAAAATCCCCCCGCTGTCTTCAGGTTTCTATTTTATTTTATTATTTTTTTTTTAACGTTGTGTAGAGTCCACAAGCTGCAACAATCACACGTGGAACACTCCAACAACTGGCTTCCAGAAGCCAGTTTGTCCTGTTCTTTATTGTGGTCTTGTACCCCCCCCCCAAAAAAGAAATCCTACACGACCTTTTATTTTATGTCAATTACTTTTTGATAAATAGAAAATTAATTATTTATAATTGTTAATTATTTTATATAAAAATATAAATTTATTAGTAATTATATATATATATATATATGTATTTATGTTTGTTTTTTTTTTTTTTCGTGCAAAGCACGGTAAACCCCATATAATAAAAACACTGCAACAGATTGCCATAGAACTTCGTTAATACTTCCTACTCAACGTATCGACGTAATCAAAATTCAAAGTTTATGATTCAAAAACTTTAATTATTAAATTCTCTTAATTTAAAATGAAAGTTTCCACTTTTACAAGGTTACTATTTATGAGTTATGAGCATGTAAAAAATTAAGTTTTAATGTCTACCGGAAAAAATTGCCATTAACGAATTTAAGTTCTCATTCCCACGAAGAGAAACCCTACAATCGTGCATTTTCTAACAAAAACACATAAAAATAACTTAGAAAACAATAACAGGTGCCCCGACGTCGACGTTGAAAATTTAAAACATAATTTTTCTACAAAATTGTGCTGTTAAAGTAAAATTTCCTTAACCATATATCTTTGCGATTCAGTCTATGTTTTCTAAGTTGAATCACTAGCCTTTTCAGTATCATGTACAAATACATAGTTAGGTAGAAAGCACAACAAAATTCACTTATTTTATTTTCCATGGTACATGTCCTTCAAGATATGAAAATAATTATAAAATATTTTAAAGACCTTCTGTTTTTAACTGTATTTTCTTCGTAAAGAGCGTGAGAGGAAGGCAATTTATATATTTGGGGTTAATAGAGTCTTTTAACTGCTCCCTCTTTATAATTAATTACATATTCAATTGTCCATTTATGTTATATTTATTTGGTCTATTGGGACCGACTAATTTGTCCTAAGTGAATATTCAAATTCATAAATCAGCAATATCTATTTTTCATTATTAGGAAAATAAGCCATTTCCGTGATCGTTATTAACAAGTAATTTTTTTAATGCTCAATAGTGAAGCATTTGTGCCGTTCATATAGCAATATAAATACGTGCGGAGAAAGTGCCTAATGCCTCCCCACTCCGATAAAGAGGAAAAAAAAAAAAAAAAAAAAACAAAATATAGGACTCTTTCAATACGGGAAAGCATATTGTTCGATAACACTCACTCTCACACTCTCCTCTTTTTTCTACAAATAAAATAAAATAAAATAAAATAATAAATAATAAATAAATAAAAAGAAGTGGAGGATGGAATATATTATTTATTTATAAATTGCTACTACCTGTACTACTTGTTTCGATCACTTTTTTTTTCTGACACACTTTTAAAGACGATAAAATTTTGCACTATATTAGAAATCATTCCTATCTTTTTCTTTTTTGTTTTAAAAAATTTACAATAAGTTTATTCTCAAATGAGCTTAAGCAATCTTGAGTTAACTTTAAGTGTCAATTGATACTAAATTTCTCTGTAAATGAACTTGAGAGTGCACTCTCGTATATTACCTTGGGTATTCATGATTTTACTCATAAAATCTTTGGAAAAAGGATCGAATCATGAATGAGTAGAAAATGGAGCACTCTGCCAATGGCTGCAAGGTTTAGTGAAAAAGTTATCTGAATGTTTAATTTTAAGTTTAAAATTTAATCTGTAATTCTTATAAATTTAACAAAAGAAAGAAGAAAAAAAAAACAAAGAAAATGGAGCACTCTCGTAGCACTGTCATTGCTAATAAGACTAAACTGTGCCGGAAAAATCGACATCTTCCATTATTGTTATTAGCTGATCGTCAACATAATGGTCAATTATTTATCATATACTAAATAACGATAGATTCCGATCCAGCGCTTAATGCGACCCACTTTGATAAGAAAAGAAGAATGAACAAAAAAGATAGGAAGGTTTTTCGTTTGCCTGTGGAAGCTGAGTATATTAATCGTTCATTTCAAAATATTCGATAATGCGACCCACATTTGAATTCATAATTTATGATTGCGAAGTGATTATGTCTTTCTTTTGGCATATAATGATAAGATTATATTCTAAAGATGTCTTTTTTACGTAAAAAATTTGAAAAGAAGGATGCACATTTGATACCCGCAAAATGAACTGCTCAAAGTAGTAACATCGGAGATCAGACCAACGGACAAAAGCAAACAATGAAATGTGTGGAACGGCTACATATATATATATATATACAAGCAAGCAAGCAATCTGCTTGGAAAAGTATAAAAGCTTTTCTATTATGTTGATTAAAATTTAATTTCTAGAGACAAATTGTGGTTATTCGGATTAATTAAATGCGAGTTTTCTAATGTTAGTTGCGTATAATTTATTTATTTTTTTGGAATCGGATTATTATCTATGGCAATACAAACAGACATGATGAATATAGGTCGATCTGTTTATTGTTCTCCCAACAAAGAAAGTTAGAAAAGTGTGATTTGGTTGTTTTTTTTTTTTTAAATTTTGGACCGATTTCAATTATGATTCAATCCTAAAACAATTTTAGTTTTATTAATAAATTATATAATATCTTTTGATTTCCGTAATAAAATTAATGTGAATATAATAAAAAAAGTAAAAATAAAGAGAATTTTAAAATAAATAAAATGTTTGAGTTTGATGCTCTCACTGAATTAACTAGACAACGATTTTAGTTCAATTCTTACGCACTCGGTTTCAGTTTTTGGAAAGGATAAATCGTAATTGGATTACCTCCGTAGTTATTGTTGAGAACAAAAATTAAAGAAATGATTTTAATTTTGATTTTAGTTCAAACCCAGTCCGTGATTAAGTTTATTGTGATATATGTACCATGGAAGCATTTTGTAACAAAGCCTGTGTTGAAAGAGGTTGATCTTGTCTTTGTAGTTCGGGGCCGAACTAGGAAAAGGCTATTGGGCCCTGCCTTGAGATATATGCTAATATCTATTTAAATCTTAATAATCTTTCATTTTTGTTTCCAACTTAAGTTCTAGTTCATCTTCTTTGTTATTCCCTTTTTTTTTTTTTTCCTATTTCCAAAACGATTTCGCAGTTTAGATTTCTTTAGATTGAAATTGGCAATTTCTATATATTTTTTTTTCCATCTTGGTTTTGAATTTTATTTTTTCTGGTTAAATTCTAGTTCTAGGTTTGAATAAATGTGAAACGGTAAAAGTTCCAGAACTGCATGCAATTCTGGTCTTTTTTTTTTCTTTTTTTTTAATCACAACTTTAGTATTATTACTTAACAAAGGATTACATGTTTGGGACGTGTAGTCCATTCATATTGGATTCCTACGTCTTGGGGCACTTTGAAGAGAAACACAGCCCAACGTTAATAATTGGATCACTTTAGAGCCCGGGTCATGCTGGTAGGACTACCCAATTTGAGCCGATCAAATCATTCAGAAATCGGCAATTGAACGCCTATGCACGCCCTCCCTCCCTCCTCCCTCTCTGTTTGTCTTACGAAGATTTGTCGTCTCCTCTGTAGACCAGAAAAAGAGAAATAGGCAATTGAAATCAGCTTCGGCTAAAGCCCAACCCATCTATGGCTTTGCCCTCCAAAATACCGGACTGACAGCACATGACGGCGCTAAAATTTAAGTGTGATAACATCCAATTCGACATTTGCAAATGCATCCTAACAGGCTCATAATTGTCTGCCTAGGCGATCCAAAGTCCCAATGAATTTTCAGCCCCCCACTAGATTAAAGGGAGAAAACCTGACTTCAAACAAAAGGAAAATATTGGGTACGGACACTGGTCAGAATAAACAGTGCGGTTATATTAGCTAAATAATATATAGGATCGTATTTTGCATTACATAATAAAATTGCATAAAAGTAAGTAAAATTTAATATAAAATTTATATGATACTGAGCATTATTTATTTTATATCAAAAATTATTTTATGAGATAAATTATTTGTGTCTATCTCTATTTATGAAAATATGTGCTTATGTAGCGTGGTTTAAAACTAAAATCCGTTCAATATATATTACAAAATAGTTGTATAATATAATTTGACCTCCATTTACTCAAACTCAAAACAAATTTATAGAAAAAGAGAAAGTCTAGGTAGATGCACCCTTCCATGAACTTATTATTATGCACTATTGATAAAGAAAAAGTACAAATAAAAAAAATAGTTAAATAGTGATATTTATATTATTCATTGTGAGACATATTATTTTTATTAATAAATTAATTACTTTATTGATTGTGTACAATAAGAATGCCAAAGAGTGTGCCTATAAAGTTTTTTTCTAAAGATAAAAATAATAACCTATATTTATGTAATTCAAATTTAATTTGACCATAATTTAATATGATTTGAAGTTGATTTGACCTGATACTAGATTCAACATAATTTATTTTAATATAAAATTTGTATATATCATAATTTGATATGGTATCTTAGGCATGAAAATTGGTTAAAAAGTAACCAAAAGTTGTTAATCAGAAATAATAACATTATTTCATATATCAAAAATATATTGGGGTGATATTCATACTATTAATAATAATAATCGTCATCCTGCAACACATGTACGTTTCTCTCCACGTATCAACACATGCGTGTTCCAACGCATGTAGCTTTTTTAGTTGATCATTTGAATATCTGACCTTACAATAAAAAATGTGATTTGAAGCATTAGTTTGTTAAACACTTGGCACATAAGAAAGCATAAAAAATGGTTAAAAAATGTGGGAAAATAAGCCAAATAATGTCTAAGAGTCCACGTGATAATAAAAGTTATGAAGCTTATGTTGCAGGTAATTGCAAGATAGATAAGAATTGTAGTTAATATGAATGGTTTTATATTGCTATTGTTATTTCAATAGTAGAAATAAATCAAATTAAAAATAAAAAATAAATAAAAAGGATTAAGAAATGAATTATAATTAAAAATTTGCCTAAGCACAAATGAAGTTAGAAGGAAGCTTCCTCCCACAAGTGTTAATAAGCAAGCTAAGTCAGATGAGGATATTTGACGGTGATGCCAAGAATATCAGCTTTAATAGCATTGTAGAGGCACACTGCTGCTTTAACGTCAACAAGTCCTCGAAGCACCAACCAACAAGGGACATCTAGTGGGCTTCCAACAATTGTGCTAACCTTACCATTAGGCAATTGGGCACATACGCCCAACTTTAAGGTGTCTTCGGGCAATTTATTTTTGAAGTTGTCGTGGGTCCAAGGAAATATGTCTTAGGAATTAAGCTAAACATAAGTATTGCAACTATTCTCAATGGCAAAGAAATAAAAGTTCGATGACTAGGAAGACAATAATGGAGTCCCTCAAACCCATCTATCTCACTACAATTTTATTTATTTATTTATTTTATAGGAATGAAACTCGATTAATAATATATAAAAGTAAATATATAATTTGTTTTATATGAAAATTACCTTATCACCTTGTATAAAAAAATATATTTATTATATAATTTTAGAATTCTAAAAGTAGTAAAATTTTAGTACGACTATAAATATAAGTATATTTATATCATAAAATAACTAAAACTTTTTTGTTTTTTTTAATTTTATTTTTTTAATATTTCGTTCTTTAACAATTAATATTAGAGTTTTGGTTTTAAGAGGTCAAAAGAGTAATGGGAGCAATGACATTTAAAGAAGGAAAATTAAGGATAAATAATTTAATAGTACTAATTTTGGTTTTTGGTAGATGCAGATGAAAAATTATTTATAGAAATTATTGTATCAATCTTTTTTGGAAAAGAAACTAGAATTGGTAAATAAGGAAGATTGAGAGTTGCTCGTAAGGGTGCTAATACGAGAAATTACTCACTTCCAACAAATTATATTTGATGAAAAATTATTTAATTTAAAAAATAAAGAGTTCATTTGTTATAGATCATATAAACAAGTTCAATTTAATTTTTAATCAATTGAACTTAATGAATATAAATTTTTATGAAGAGATTATAGTATTGATTTTATTGTTTTTACTACTTCAACGTTAAAACATTAATGTAATTGCAATAAGAAATTTGCTTGGTTTGTAACAATTATAATTCAATGCAACTTGTGATTTAATTTTAAGTAAAGATATTTACAGTAGAGAATTAGGTTTATCATTTAACTTTGGTTTTTTCTTGAGTATTGAAGGTAAAAGAAAGATAACTTAATATGATTGTAATAAGGGCAAATCAAAATTTAGGAAAATGAATAAATCAAAATTTGATATTACGTGTAAGAATCACAGTCATAAAGGCCACTTTAAAAAGGATTGTAAGTAGTTAAAAGAAGAAAAATCAGGACTAAAAGTTTACAAATGTAATATTTAAAAATATGTTAGATGTTTTGATTCTAAATGTTAATAATGCAATTAAGTCTAAGATTCTAGAATTTAAAGCATTTTTTTCACTCACCTCGTATAGAGATCGTATGTAAAATTGTATTGCTAATAATTTCAAAAAAAGTTCTTCTTGTTGATAAAAAACCATTAGGTATAGTAGGGAATAATGGTGCTTATGTCAAGACATTAAATAGATATATGTGAAAACCAAATAATGTCAAACATATTTCAAGATTAAAAAGGATTTTGACAAAGGAACGTTTTATAATTTTTATTGGTGGATTATAGAAAATCATTAAAAAAATAACGGTAACAGTAAAAGGAAATATAATTGAGACACTTTACTTGATCTTAAGTACAAAGGATTTAGTGGGAGTTGTTAAGTTGGAGATTGATTCTAGGATTTGGCATTGTAACCTTGAATATATAAGTAAGGAATTAATATACCTATAACAAAAGGCATATTGTCTAATATAAAAGTTATGAATGTTGATATTTGTGAGTGTTATATTTTTTAGGAGTGAAAAAATGTTAGTTTCTTCAAAGTTAGAAGCACATTTCAGACATAGCAATAAGAGCTTGTGCATGCTAATATTTGGGGTCCCTCTACAATAATATTCATAGGTGCCTCAATTTATTATGTCATATTTATTGATGACTTCATTTAGAAGGTATAAATTTATTTTTTTAAAAATAAATTTGATGGTATTTACAATTTTTAAAAAGTGAAAAATTTGATGGAGAATAAATCTGATGCAAAAATGAAATTGTTGAAATCTAATAATGCTAGTGAGTATAATAATAAAGAATTTAAGGATTTATGTATGGCTAATAAGATTTGGATAAAGAAAATAGTTTTCCATATGTCATAATAAAACGATACCATTAATTACTTGAATAAAACCTAAAATAAGTGTACTAAAAGCATGAGATACATATTAGATTACTAAAAGCAATTTGCTTTAATACTATCAACACTACATCCTATTTAATTAACTAATGACCATCTATTCTGTTGGATGAAGAACTACACCTAAAAGTTTTTAATTATGTCTCTTGTATACATGTAGATTCTGGTAAAAGTGATAAATTAGATTCTAAAATTTGTAAGTATTTTATCATTATGTATAAAATTAATGAATTTATATATCATCTCTGAGAAGATAAAATAGAAAATTTATTAAAACCAAAGATGTTCTATTTGATGAAAATGTTATTTATAAAAATAAACATATTACAAAATTGGATAATGTAATGAGACATGCTAAAAAAGGAGAATATACTAAATTAGAGAAAAATTTAAAAGATGATATAGGTAAAAGAGTATTAAAATTTTTTTAAAATATCTAATGCAGTCATAGCCTTTTATACCAATAATACAGATAACAAAATTTGGCAGAATATCTAAACTTTTACTACAATTTCTCCTTTCTTGTATTATTTATTGTTGACTAATGAAAGTGAATTAGAATACTTTGATGAAGTAATATAAGTTAAAGATTCTACTAATTGAAAGTTAACCATGGAAAAACAAAATGAGTTTATTAAAAAAATTATATATAAGAGCTAACTCAATTATTAAAAGGCAAAAAGACATTAAAAAATAAGTGTATTTATTGATTCAAAGAAACATGATGATAATTAAAAATACAAGACAAGGTTAATTATAAATGGATTTTAACAAAAATAATAGAAATCGAGGTTGCACACAACCTCAATTGACCTCTATGGTTAATTTTTGAGATGGTGTTGTGCAAAGAATATGAATTACAAAATATTATATGAGAAATAAACTTTGTTATCATATAAGAGTTATCTTATTTCATTATATAAAAATATATACTTATTATATAATTTTAAAACTTTAAAAATAGTAAAATTTTAATGGAATTAAAAATATAAGAATATTTAAGTTCTAAATTACATAAATTTTCTATATTCATTTTACTTTATTTTTATTCAAGATTTTGTTTCCAACATTTTTACCTTGTACAGAGGGAAATGTTAGTTGTAGTAAATTGTTGGGATTTAATATTATACTTTGCTCGTAATTGATATGACATATATATAAGAATTTATACATCAAACTATTTAGAGTTACTTTATCAAACAAAACTAATATTGTAAACATATAATTATTTTTTATACTATACAATTTAAAGGTCTTGTATACTTGAGATATCTGAGTTTTTTACATGTTAATGCAATGATATAACAAAACTAACTAACATACATTATTGATTATAAGAGAAAAGTCATCTGCTAAGGTTGGTTTTAAATGTAACTAACAAATGTAAAAGATTATATCATAATAGAGATTAATGCTTATAAGGGGAATCTTGTCATAATTTCCTTAATTCTTTAAATTACAACTTTGATAAATGCCATTTATGTCTTTCATAAGCATTCTTATGAATAACTTATGGTTTTATATGCACTATACTCATAGATCATTGAATAGAGCTACAACTTTTATGCTTAAAGTTTTTCAAGTTAATAAAGCCACAATGTAACTTAAAAAGGGTCATAAGCTTTTAATAGCTCTAAAAGTTCCCTTAAAATTTTGGTATAAATTTTTAAATTTCTTATGATTATCTTCTCAGACTTTTACACCATTTAACTTTGGGCCATTCATTCCTCTTTCTTTTCCTTACCTAAGTTTCATTGAACAATAAATCTTATATATGAAATATCAATAAAAATATATGTAATAATAAGGATAACAATAATATAATAATAAATAATTAAGTTATTTATTATAATGGTATATTTGGAAATTATGGTAATAGTTGAATTATCTATAATAATAATTATAATAGTAATATATATATATATATATATATATATATTTCAAAATTATTAATATAGAATACATGTTATCAATAATAAAAATAGTAATTAACAACAATATTATAATGAGAAAAAAATTGAAATTGTAAAATACGTAAGTTATCTATTAATGAAAGATTGCAAATTATTACAAGAAATTTTTTATGTTAATATTTTTTATGTAAATTTTATATTTTTGGTTATTATTGTGAAGTACATTATTATTATTTTTGTTGTTATTGATGCTATTAGATAAATTTTTTATTTATGATTTTACCTGTATTTTATTTTTATAGTAATTATAATTTTTTATTTTAATATTATATTATTATTTTTTTGTATTTAAATAATTTTTTATTTACATTTTATTATTTTTTAAATTTTAGCAAAGTTTCTTTTATGTTAACTATCAAGTATATATGGTAATACATTTGATATTAATTTCGATTCCGAATTGGGCCAAAGAGAATTTGACTTTAATTTCAAAATAAATAACATATGTTTTCAAATTAGCTATTCCATTTCAGATTCCACTTAATTTGCATTTCTATTTCAATTTTAATCCCAGAGGTCCTTGAATCACATTTAACAAAAAAATGATAATTCACTTTTCCATTTTTTTTATTGCGTACAAGTTTTGATGTTTTAATAAAATAGTTTTTCAGCAGGTCAAAAAACAAAAAAAAAAAAACAAAAAACAAATATTTAGTAGACCAAAATTTTTCGATCTTTTTCAATAAAAAAATCATCATTCTTTTTGGTTATCTTTGGACTGCAGATGGCATACCCATATTACTATTAGTTTTGCTCCCGTGAACAAAATATCCGCTTGTGAGCCTTTGGTTTGAGCACGACTTTCGATCATCTTTTCTTGGACGGTGATCTCTGACCAAAATTAATGGAATGAGAAAGTCAAGCATTTTTTCTGGGGTTTTCAACTAAATTTCTCCATACTTGACTTTTATATATATAAAAATTTAAGCCAATGTAGATCTAGAGTATAGCCCATTTGTAGCAGTTTTATCACAAATGACCTAAACTAATATTTGCAATTTGACTTCGATCTGTTATACACTCCTATAACAAAGGGGGAAGTGGAAGTTTATGCACGGACTTTCTTTTTTGTTGTTCATTGAAGCAATTCTAAGTTATAGTACCTGCAAATTGCAATTCTCAGCTTGTAGATCTTCATTGTATCAAAAGAAAAACTCATTGTTCCATAATAGATAAGATTATTCCCTATATTCCCTCATAAATTTAAACAATCAGACCACGAATCTAAACATTTAAATTATAAGACGTAACTTGAAAAACTATGCAAAAGACATTCATAAAAGGCTTAAGAAAGAAGTAAAAAAAGAGATAAATAAGGTATAGATCACAATGCCAAATTTGGAAAATCTATAAATTCTAGCTTCCAACCTTTTTATTCATGTTCTCATTGTTCATAACTAACTAACTAGAAGAGTAAAATGCGAAGAGTATTTTTTTTTCCTTTTTTTAAATCATAAATTTATGTTTACATTAAATATAATAAATTATACAAAAATGCACATTGATTAAATGTAAAAAATTGATAATGTGAAGAGTATTTTCGAAAGAAAAAAGAAAGAAAGAAAGATAGGGAATAAGTTCCACACGAAAAAAAAAAAATCTTAAAGGGTTAATGAGTCGATACACATAAGATATCTTCAGTTGAAATTAAGGGAAACATTGTATAGTGCCGTATGGTGTATAGCATAGGTGCATTTTAGACCTTTTTTTTATAGGCTTACGTGATATATTTGTTTCAATGTTGTTATAATAACTGGTCCACCCCCTTTGACATTATAAAGTATCCAAATTATCTGTTCCTTTTTATCTTAGAAAACAATAAGACAATTCGTACAATTATGAAAATTTAATCACTCCTTTAAAGTCTTAATTCTATTAGCAATCAAGTGAGACTCTATTTTATCCTAACAAGAAATTCACGAATCTTCAGTTGCATGAAATTAAGTGTCAATTCTGAATTCTCTCTAATTTATGTCAATAGATAAAAGACGGATATATGATTACAGTGCTTACAACCCTGTGCTCGCCCAATGGACTTTGAGAAACAATCTCCGTATACTGTGGGTTGCACCAAATGGCCAAAAAATTTTCTCGTGTCGCTTTCATTTTCTTTGTACCATTTTGGAAGGAACCAATCAAATAAAGTTGGACAACAAACTTGTGGAGGAGCTTTAATTTCCGGTTGGTTAAATGTCAACACAAAGATTTGCACTCGTCCAGTGGAAAGCTCTGAATTTGTAAGAACATGCATTTTACTAGAAAACAAAAAGAACTACCTAATCATATGCGGTAGTTTCTGGTTTGTGCCCACAAGCTAATCAAGATCTACCGTGACTTGCTTCAGCACTTGGATCAACCCACTACACAGTAAAATGTAATCAAACACTTTTGTAATGGCCTTAAATTTGGGAAATATATATATGTAGATATTATAGTCAAATACTATCATGTATTAGTCCGTTCGCATCATATTAAGTCAAATTGTTTAGTCAACGTAAGAGAGATGTAAACCCATGAAAACTACAAGTAATTATCTTAGCGCGACATGTTCTTAAAGCAACTGAGATTTGTATTGTGTTTGTTACGTGGTTGAAGTTGACTTAAGGGGGAGGGGGGAAATTGGCAAAGCTTAAGGCGAAGCCAAAAGAGGGTAGACAACTTGCGAAAAGAAGAAATGACAATTCTTTAGACTAAAAATTTCAGATAGTTCTGTGGGGATTTCTAGAGGTGCCCCGTGACGCTTCCGCATAACGCAAACAACGCTTCCCTTTGGCGCAAGCAACACACTTCCACCACTAAACGGCAAGGCAGGCGGGTCTCAAGACATAGGCCACAAATAAACGGACAAAGTCCAATATAATTAGTTGACACTTGTCACCAACACCCAAAAAAAAAAAATCTTTTTTTAACGCTAACTCCTTTGAATTTCTTTTCGTGGGGTTACATATTTTGCCTTCTCTTCAATGTCTTTCCTTTTTGTTAAGGGCGATCATTTGGTTACTGTTGGTTTTTTGTTGCCATTTTTCTATTTAATTTTTTTTTTTGTTGTCTGCTTTGGCTATTTTCCATCAATAATTATATTCCAATATTTTTTTTATCAACTACTTTATATAGAAACAACTGTAGGGAGAGAAATTATGAAGAAAAAGAAAAAGTTAGAAAAAGATTAGAGAGAATATAGAGAAAAAAATGCCCAAAGCTAAAGAGGGTAGATGATAAACAGAGACGCCACGCCGTAAAAGGATGAGAGAGAGTAGATAAATTTTTTAAAAAAAGAGTAAAAAAAAAAAAAACTTTAAAGTGTGAGAGAGTCGAGAGAGAAGAGAAAGTAGAAAATTTTGATGGTAGAAAAGCAAGAGTATGATGGTAGAAGAGCAAGAGTATGTATTGGGGGGGGGGGGGAGAGAGAGGAGGAGATAGAACAAGGAGAGTAAAAACATTAAGATAGAAAAAGTATAACAGAAATATCGATAGATTTTCTTGCAGAAAATTAGGGAGAAAGAGAATATAGTGACATTTTTGATTGGTCATTGACATGCTTATTGATACGCTTCTTTAAATTTATTATTCATTTAATCAATAGGTCAATGATTAAATTAGTTGGTCACTAATATTTTTTATTTTGAAATAATACTTGTGCACGTATTATATAATTCTTCATCTAATATAGTGTTATGAATTGAATGCGAGTATAATGCAAAATAGAAAAAAAAATTTGGTTTTATTCATTTAATGGTTTACATTAAATTGATCATTTCAATATTTAATGTGAATATATGTATTATTACAAATAAAATGTTTTGATTAAATTTAAAATATTAGTTGATGTTTGAATATTTCAACTAATGATTTAAGTGTTTTGGTGAAAAATAGCTTTGCATACATTTTTAACAATAAAAGTCAATTTGAATAAAAAGAGAAAAACTAGGGCTAGGTCAATATTGAGTCATAGTTTTTTTTTTTTTTTAAACTATGTTGAAATTTTATTAATAGTTGTCTCAAAAACAACAACTCACCTGTAGTGTAGTGGCAGCCAATTATTAGAGAAACAAAAATAGTTATCTATTGTACAAATAATATTTAACTTTTTACAAAGAATTTGGAAGAAAGACAGGTTAAATAGTTTTGATTATTCAATTTATTGGATCAAAATAGATAAATAGCCTTTTACTTTTTGGGTGTCTCTAAATAACAGATCCCATTGTAGTCCAGTTCACTGGTTTACCAGTCGAACTAGCTACTTGGACCAATTGTTATGATAATGGGTAAAGCTTTGGTTAAAAGTTAAAAAATCAAAATCATGCTAAAAGGTGAGAAATCAATATACGTTGATGTGTTCCGACTGCTTCGAGTATGAATTGTTCGCTTGAAATGTTTCGAGCAGACAAGTGGATAATTTTTATAGAAGAAGTTACTATGACCAAAATTTTAAAATCAATAGAACCTTAACAGAATATCTCTGCATAAAAAAATAAAAAAATAAAATAAAATAATAGTTTGGATCGCATAAATATTGACTCCATAACCGTTATCCAGTCAGTGTATAAGCCTTTACAACATTACAGCCAAGTGATCTAGTTGTTAGAAATCAAACGTTTTCTCCAGCAAAAATAATTTCAAATTTTTGTTAAGATATTTAATAACAATTAAATATTATATATATATATATTAAAAAGCACTTACGATTCATCAAAAACTGCGAGTTTACTGAGTATGAAATCAACCAAACCAAATGCAATTTTACCATATTTGTTTTTTAATCAAAGCAGAAATGGTGTATGAGCCATGAAAATAATGTCACTAGCGCCATATGTAAGCATACGAAATCATGAGGCCTCACCTTTCCAACGTGAAAATAGGTTTATTACAAAACCTATCCGACAGTGAACTACACGATATTAGATCAATCTTTCATTCAATGAATTCTAAACTTGTGATCTCTAATTTGCTAGTTGAAGTCTCATGCTATAGTCCCTAGACATTGTCATGAAAATATTCAAAGCACTTGAAATTATATTTCATAGTCGCGCATGATTCTAGGATTGAATGCGTTACAGTGAGTCAAAATTTATAAGAACTGGCTAGCTAGATAGATAGAATCATAGATATTGATTTTGCCATGGAAAAGAACATGGCAATTCGCAAATCCCAACCTCACGAGCTTCCAAATCTTTTATCCAAAACTTCTGTCCGTGTTCTGCCAGCTATAAGCCCAAGAGCCCACATATGGATGCTCAGATTTATTCCTTCTTTTCTCACTTATTTCCTGTTAAAAAAGGCCCACCAACCTTTCCCATCCTCCGTGAGCCGAGCCCTATATAAGCCAATCCCCCACCACCCATCTCTGAAAACCCCAAAAGAGCACTCTCTCTTCCATAGCTACTGTTAGCTAAGTAGCTATAATCTTACAACTCTGGTATACTGTTCTATAGTTTCGGAAATGACGTCGAGCAAAAGCACAGCTTCACTTGCTCTCCTTCTTGCTTTGAACCTCCTCTTCTCTAACCTAGCTGCTGCTCAGTGTAGGGGTTGTCCTCCAAGCCCAGGGCCCCCTCCTCCGCCTCCTTCTGGGGGACCACCTCCCCCTCCTCCCCCTCCTTCTGGGGGACCACCTCCCCCTCCTCCTGGGGGAACTCCTCCTACTCCTCCTCCTCCTCCCCCTCCTCCTGGGGGAACTTGTCCAAGGGATGCTCTCAGAATTGGTGCATGCGCAAATGTTTTGAATACATTGCTTAACGTTACTATTGGTACACCCCCAGTACAACCTTGCTGCACACTCATCCAAGGCCTTGCCGATCTCGAGGCAGCGATCTGCCTGTGCACTGCCATCAAAGCCAGCATCTTGGGTATCAACATTAGCCTCCCAATTGCCTTAAGCTTGCTTCTCAATGTGTGCAGTAGGACAGCTCCCGTTGGCTTTATGTGCTCCTAAACTAAACATCTCATGTGTCTCTTCTCTTCCATTCCATAGTTTTCTGTGTGCATGGAATTATGCATTCAAGTTTACTATATTGTGTGTTGTGTAAGCGTCTGAAGTGGCATGGCTATCGCTCGTTTTTTGTGTGTGTGTGTGTGTGTTTTTTTTTTTACTAGTTTGTGGTGGATTTAAATGAATAAGATACGTTGTCGTTATGATAACTACTGTCTTGGAATATGGAATGTGAAGATGATGTCACTTGTTTATTGTAATAAGGCAATCAGAATTATATTGTTCTCTTATTTTTGATGTGTCTTTTTTATTATAGAATGCAATTACTAAAATATTGCATTAGCTACAATCGCAATCACATTAATTGTGATGACTTGATTATCGGTGAAGTAAATGCAATATTGCTGATAACTCCAGTTTCAAACTTTGACGAGATAATATTTGTAAAATTCTTGTAATTTTCATTATATTCGGGGGGGGGGGGGGGGGCGAGGAAAAAAGGAAAAAAAAAAAAGAAAAAGAAAAAGGGAAGACCCAAAAACAGTGTAAAAAAAAATTAAGACAACATAACAGAGAATATATATGGGATAGGTTTATCAGTGGTTAAGTAATAATTTACTTTTATCATTGTGGGTCACTGTGTTTCAAGTTCATCCAATTACAATCAGTATCGTTTGCAAAATTGTCAAAGTAGGTTTACCGACAGGACTCTAACACTCCAAAAACAATGGTAGAACGAAAACGATAATTTTGCGAATGATACTGTCTTTAATAAGACAAATTGAAAGGTAGTAACAGACAACGATAAAATCGAATTTTTACTGACCTAACGGTGAATTTATCCTGACAACATACTCACATACAATATCTCAACCTATGAGGGAAGTTGTGAGGCCATATTATTCATTGATGGTAACATTTTGAGAGCCAGGTAGAAATTTAGCCTAGTAGTAAAAGAATCCAATTCATAATTCCTGAGTTCAATTATTGTTCCAAGATTTGATCGTAACCATGATTCTTCATCATCGTTAGCCTCCACGACGTCTACCCCTTTATTATTGGACTAGTGGTACAAAAAAATATTGGTAGATAAAATGAGGGGTGTCTTTGTTTTGCCGGGGGGGGGGGGTGGAATACTTCTTGTTTTGATTGCTGTGGTTGCTTTAAAGTCTCCACTGATGCCGTTTTTCTCCATGGATTTATAGTTGGAATAGCTACATTGCCTTGGGATTCAACGTTGTAGTGTCGATAATGTATGGCAACAACTGGCTTCTAAAAACCAGTTCCCCCCCCACCCCCCACCGTTTTTTTTTTTAATTATTTTTTCTTTTGTTTTTTGTATGGTCTCGTGCGCGCGGGAATTTATTAGGAAACTCTCAGGCGGTTTGCTAAAGGGCTTTTCACGTCTTTCTGGGACGCGTATTCGCCAGAAGTCTTCTTTCTCAATGGGCTCAACGCCAATTCTTTCCTAACAGAACTCAGTTTTACAACAGATCTTCAGAAATTCGCTTTGCCCTTGACAAAGATCAGATTGAAACGTATGATATGGCGTTTAAAAGCTTATAAAAAGCACTACAAAGCTTATATAAATTTCATTTTTTGAAACTCAACGTGTGAGACATAATTGAGATTTAAATTCTCAACTCAGACAGAACTAAGCATTTTAACTTTTGTAGAATTACCGGTGTGGAGGGAGGTGTGCGTAGAGCAACAAAGGGGAACCGATTATCTAGGTACCCTAAGATTACTTAATTTTGATCTATTACTTTGGCAAGGATTAAAAAATGTTCAATACATAATTTTGCACAATAGCTACGAAATATCTTATGATGTTGTCGGATGTTCGATTATGATGAGGAGGAGTTTGAGAGATTATTGTGTAACCAATAGTTTTCATGAACGGAGATGAATAAGTTAATTTGGCGAGCTAAAAGCGACGGTGCATTCATCGTGATTTTTTTCAGTGCAGGTACGAAAGTTCAGTTCAATCACCAGAGACTAGGTAGATTGGTGGTCTCGCTTGGATTTTACCTTCTGAGAAGGAATTATTTTACATTGTGCCTCTCGGAAGGATGTAGGCTTTCTTCAGTTATATAGGGTGGGTGGGGCTATAATTTTTTTTTTATTATTCATGGCCTCCTAGCGTGCTCGAGGCTTGTACCATTTTATTCAAAGGTTCCACACATTTTGTGAAAAGGAAATTTTTTTTTTGTTAATATTTACATCATTTTACCTTTGAAAAAATAAGAAATAAAACTTTTGCAGCATTACCGCACTGCTTATAGGTTAGAACCATGTAAAAATTCAAAGCCTTAGCATGTCCGCCAGACATAGTTGTTATTAACAAATTTAAAGTCTCATTTCATGAAAACAACCCTGAAATCATGCATTTTCTAACAAAACGCATAAAAACAAGTTATAAAACAATCATATACGTTATAATATCAATGTTAGAAATTAAATACATAATTTTCATATGAAATTTTATTGTCAAATTAAAATTCCCCCAACCCCATATCATTTCATGGTCTAGGATTCTAGGGTTGAATAACCAATTTGTTTGTATCACACACAAAACTTCATGATCCAAAAGAAATCACAACAAAAATCACTTATTGTTTACCGTCTATACAATGTTTGAAAGACCTTATATCTTCTATTATTTTTTCTTAGTTCGAAAAATGTGTGAGAGGAAAGTAAGTTACACAGTTGCAGTTATGAGCGTTTTAACTATTTCCTTTTCGCAACTGATTGCCCATTCAATTATCTACTTATGTTATATTTATTTCATCAAGTTGAACCAATTAACTCCTGGTGAGAGAATACTTAGAACCATAAATCAACAATAAGTATTTTTAATTATCTTGAAAATAAGCCCTTTCCATTATCGTTATTAGGAAGTATTTTATTTATTACTCAATAGTTAAACACTTATGCCGTTCATATGGTAATATAAATAAGTTCGAAGAAAGTGTCTGATGCCCCTCGGTACGAATAAAAAAAAAAGTATAAAAGACTCTTTCATTATGTGAAAGCATATTGTCCCATATCACTCAGTCTCACAGTCTCCTCCCTTTTTTTCTACAAAATAGGGGGAAAAAAAGGAGGAAGATGGATATTATTATTTATTTGTAAAACTGCTACTACCAGTTCTATTTCCCCCGATCACATTTTTTTGTCTGATACACTCTTAAAGGCGATAAAATTTTGCATTATCTTAGAGTCATTTTTTTTTTTGGCAATTTACAGTCAAATTATTCTTAAATGAGCTTAAGTGGTCTTCGAATTAATTTAAGTGTCAATTGAGATTAAATTCCTCCTCAGATGATCTTAATAGCGCGCTTTCCCACATTACCTTGTGTATTCATGATTTTACTCCTAAACTGTTCATAGAAAGGATTAAATCCTGGAAAGTAGAAACTGGAGCACTCTGCTACTAGTTATAAGTTCTAGCGAGAAAATTATTTAAACTCTTAATTTCAAATTTAAGATTTGATCCCTAGCTTCTGTCAACCAGAAAAAAGAAAAAGAAAAAAAAGAAAAAAATGGAGCTCTCTCATGTCACTGTCATTACCAATAAGATTAGCCTTTGTAGGAAGAATCAACCTTTCCTATTATTGTTATTAGCTGATTACATAATGGTCAAATATTTATCGAATAGTTAAGAACAAAAGAGTTCTATCCAATGCTTCATGCGACCCACTTTGATAAGATAAGAAAAGAAACAAAATGACGAAAGGCTTTTCATTTACCAATGGAAGCCGAGTATAGATCGTTAACTTCTAAAAATTCAAGGAAGAAATTCATAATTTATAATTGCTAAGTGATTGTATCTTCCTTTTGGCATGTAATGATAAGATTACATGCTAAAGATGTCTTTTTTACTTTAAAAATTTGAAAAGACGGATGCACATTTGATACCCACAAAATGAACCGCTCAATGTAGTAAAATTGGAGATTAGATCAACAGACAAAAGCTGACAATGAAATGTGTGGAACGGTCCCTGATCAATCTGCTTGACAGATTATATGAGCTTTTCTATTATGTTGAATAAAATTTAATTTTGGGAGCCAAATTATATGAGTTCCTTAGTTTTAATTGCAATAATTTATGTTTTTTTTATAAAATTTTTATCTATAACTATAAAGATAGACATAATCGTATATCAATCTGATTACTATTTTGATAATTATAAAATTATAAATAAATTTTGTTGTGGTTTAGTTACATTTCTAATTTAAAACTAATTTCAATTATAATTAGGTCCAAAAATAATTTGGGTTTTTTAAATAAATTATATAACATTTTTTGATTTTCATAGAATAAAATTAATTTGAATTATTCAATAGTATGACGTTAAGGCTAACAAAATTTTACAATAAAAAAATGTGAAAGTAAACAGAATTTTAAAATAAATAAAATGCTTGAATTTAATTATTACTAAATTAAGTAGTTATTTATTTTAATTCAACTCATGCAAGTTTAATTTTAATTTTTAAAGAGGGTAAACCGTAACTAGATTACCCTCATAGTTCAAAATTGAGAACTAAAATTGAAAAAATAATTTTAATTTCAATTTTAGTTCAAACTAAATCTGTGATTAAATTTGTTGTGATATGAAAGAAACAAAGCCTATGTTAAAAGAGATTGACTTGATAATTAGGGGTAAAATTAGGACAAGGCTATTAGCCATGAGCTTATGCCCCCTAAAAAATTTTAAATTATAAAATTTTGTTCCCCTCTTAAAATGAAATTTTATGAAATATATCGAATTTTGATTTAGAGTTCAAATATAATAGTATAGTTAAATCTTTCTCGTCAATTTAGTGGGATCTAAATAAAAGGTCGATTGGTATTTAGATTTAGTTCCTTGAAATTTACACTAATGTTTAGTTCAATCTTAATTATCTTTTATTTTTCTCTCCAACTTAGTTTTAGTTCATCTGGTTGTTACTTCTCCTTATTTGCACTTCTTATAAGATTTCAAAGTTCTGATTTCTTTGAACTGAAATTTTCAATTTCTACTTCTTTGGTCTTCCGTTTGAGTTTCATTTTTCTTGTTAAATTATGTGTTTAAATAAATGTGGAAAAGCAAAAAGTTCCATATTTGTATGCAATTGCATTTACAAATGAGAGACTTAAGAGATTTTTATTTTTTTTAAAAGATAAGAAGAAATTAATATTAACCAAAAAATATAGTATAGGATAATAAAAATAATAAATATTAATACAGTTAATATATATATATATATATATATATATATATATATATATATATATATATATATATTAAGAAATTTATTCAATTATAAGTTATATAATAGGAGTAGTTCTCCTAATTTTCAGAAATTTCATCATTTTTTTAAAATTAAAATTCGAAACATCTAAAATAGAAGTATTATAGTGTTGTTTTTTGTTTAAAAATTTTTAACATAACTTTAGTATTATTGGATAAGCAAGATTAATATGTTTAGAACGTCTAGTCCATTCATGTTGGACTCCAATGTGTTGGGGCACTTTGATGAGCAATACAGCCCAATGTTAATAATTGGGTCATTTTGAAGACTAGGTCAAGCTGGTAGGACTACTCAATATGAGCCGATTAATCCTACAGAAATAGGCAATTGAAGTCATCTTAGGCCCAAGCTCAACCCACCTAAAGGTGCACTCCTAAGCACCGGACTGAGAGCACATGACACAGCTAAAAGTTATTGTGATAATATCCAATTCGACATTGCGATTTAGCCTAATTTGCCCATAATTGTCTGCCCAAGAACCAATGAATTGTCAGCCCCGACTAGATTAGAGGGAGAAACCCCGACTTGAAACATGAGGAAATTACTTAGATGAGACATTGGTTAGAATAAATAGTGTAGTTATATCACATAAATAATATTCAATTATTGTATTCGATGTCAAATAATATAATTGTATAAAAATAAAGTAATTTTTTTATATAATATCAAATACCATTTATATGATATTAAATATTATTTTTTAAAATATAAATTATATTATATTCATATGTATTTAATCATGAGTCTAATACAAAACTAAACTTTAACTAATTTGAGACATTTTAAAAAAATTGTATAATATAATCCACCTCAATTTCTCAAATCCAAACAAATGTATGAGGAAAAAGAATAAGTAGATACACCTTTTAATGAATTTATTATACATAATTAAATAGAAATAGGGTTAAATAATGATATTTTAGATTATTTATTATAACACTTGTCATTTAAATAATAAATTGGTTATTTTATTAATTGTATACAATAAATATGTCAAAGAGTGTTTTTACAAAGAATTTTTATATAAAAAATAAATAACTTATATTTAGATTACTTAAATCTAATTTAATCATAACTTAATATATGACATACAAAAAATAATATTCTCTTGAAAAATATCATTTGAGTATCTGATCCAAGTTATAGACAACCAACTTTTGAGCTACAATAAGAAATACAATCCAAAGTATTAATTTATTAAATAATTATAGTATAAAAAAACACAAAATATGGTTGACAGAATGTGGAATAAAAAAGCCAAATATTGTCTAGGAGATTGCATTATGATAAAGATTTGAAAACTTAAAGCTATAGGTAATTGCATAATGCATAACGACTATAATCAATGTAAATGGTTTTATATTGCTATTGTTATTTCAATAATAAAAATACATCCAATTAAAAGTAGACAAAAAATGAAAAGGATAAAGAAATGACAATTAAGAATTTGCTTAGGCACGAATGAACTCAAAAGGAAGTTTCTTCCCATATGTGTTGATAAACAAGTTACGTGAGATAAGAATATTTATGTTAATACTAAGAACATTAGCTTTGATAGCATGGTAGAAGCACATTGCTACTTTAACGTCAAGAAGCCTTTAAAGTATTGGGTAGTAAGGGATGGCTAATGGACTTCTAATAATTGTGCCAACTCTCTGGCAACTCTTTTTTGAAGTTGTTATTGGTTTAGTAGGATTTGGCTTAGGACTAGGTTGAACGCAAGGGTTGCAACAGATTACAATGACAAGGGAAAAAAAGTTGACAAACAAAAAGACAATTGTAAAGCTTTTAAAACCTAATAATTTCACTATAATTTCAACTTTTGCCTTGTATAAAGGGAAATGCAAGTTGCAATAAGTAGCTAGGATTTAATGTTATGCCTTGCTCATAATTCATATGGCATATGCATAAGAATTTATACATTAGTCTATTTAGAATTACCTTAGAAGAAAAGATAATACCATATACATATAATTTTGTTTATATTACACAATTTGGAAATCTCATGTTATTATATTACATAATTTGAAATCCAACAATTCATGTTAGAAATATCCAACTTTCTTGTGTCTTGATACAATGATAAAACAAAACTACCCAACATATGTTATTAAACATAAAAGAAAAATAATGTGCTGAGGCTTGTCATGAATGTAATTTACAAATGTAATAGATGTTGAAATTATTTTTAAAATGGCCCACATGACTAGAATAAATATAAAATGTTTATTTTTAAGGTGATAATTTAAAAAAATTAACCAATTATTATAATAGCTAATTTGAGTTTAAATTAGTCACAACCATTTACTTTAATAAAAAGAAGTTGGATAGTTCATAATTTAGTCTATAAAAGAGACAGGGACATCTTTTCACTAACATAAAAAAATGGCACTAATCTCTCCTACTCTCCAAATGACCACTTACATTCCCCCACCAATTTGC
Source organism: Ceriops zippeliana (assembly GCA_037897445.1). Taxonomy (NCBI): domain Eukaryota; kingdom Viridiplantae; phylum Streptophyta; class Magnoliopsida; order Malpighiales; family Rhizophoraceae; genus Ceriops; species Ceriops zippeliana. The sequence goes on along the minus strand of JBAPLH010000054.1, from coordinate 1,373,813 downwards.
TCATGGTATTAAATATTTAGAAATTGAGATAATAGTTAAATTATCCATAATAATAATAATTATATATATATATATATTAAAATTATCAATATATAATGCATGTTATTAATAATAAAAATACTAATAAATAATAGTATTATAATGAGAAAAAAATTTTAAAATTAAAAAAATATTTAATTTATTAATTAATGAATGATTATTATTACAAGAAATTTGTTCATGTTAATATTTTTTATTTAGATTTTGTATTTTCGTTATTATTTTGAATTATATTATTATTGTTATTATTATTATTATTGTTGATGTTGTTGTTAAATTAATTTTTTATTTTTATTTTATGTTTATATTAATTTTAATATTTTAAATTAAATATTTTTTGCATTTAATAAATTTTTACTGATATTTATTATTTTTAAAATTTTTACAATATTTCTTTTATGTTAATTGTGACATATATATTGCAGTACATTTGATATATTATGAACTGAGGTCCAGCTTATTGTAAAGGCCCAAAAAGGTAAGGAGAGAACATCTAATAACCAATACGTCCTTGATGATGTTTCATGTTTATAAAATGCCACAAAGGATTTTTTTTTTTCCACTTAAATCGCAATTCTGAATTCTCTCTAATTTAATTCAATAAAGATGGATATCTAATTACATTGAACATCTAATCACCTAGTATGTCCTTTGTGATGTTTCATGTTTACAAAATGCCACAACGGAATTTTTTTTTTTTTTTTCACTTGAATCACAATTCTGAATTCTCTCTAATTTATGTCAATAGATAAAAGATGGCTATCTGATTACAATGAACATCTAATCGCCATGTATGTCCTCGGTGATGTTTCATGTTTACAAAATGGCACAACGGATTTTTTGTTTTTTTTTTTCACTTGAATCACAATTTTGAATTCTCTTTAATTTACTACTCTGAGCTCACCCAATGGACTATGAGAAAGAACCCTCATATATTGTGGATTGCACCAAATGACCAAACAATTTTCTCGCGTCGCTTTCATTTTCTTTGTACCATTTTCGAAGGAACCAATCAAATAAAGTTGGAGAACACACTTGTGGAGGAGCTCTAATTTCCAACTGGTTAGATGTCAACACAATGATTTGTCGACTCGTGCGGTGGTAAGCTCTGAATTTGTAAGAACGAGCCTTTTACTAGAAGACAAAACTACCTAATCATATGCGGTAGTTTTTGGTTAGTGCCCGCAGGCAAATCAAGATCTATCGTGCTTGACTTGCTTAAGCACTTGGATCAACCAACTATACAGTAAAATGTAATCAAACAATCTTGTAATGACCTTGAATTTGGGAAAATATATATATATTTTTAGTATTATAGTCAAATAATATCATGTGTTAGTTTGTGAACATTATATTAAATTAAATTTTTTGAACAATGCGGCACATATGTAAAGTTATGGAATTTATAAGTAATTATTTTCGGGTGACCTGTTCTTAATGCAATTGAGATTTGTATTGTGTTTGTTACACGGTCGATGTTGACTTAAAAATTTGGAAAAACGCGGAAAAAAAAAAAAAAAAAAACTTGTGAAAAAAAAAAAAAAAAAAAAAAAAAATCGTGACAATTCTTTGGACTTAAAAAAAAAAAATTAAAAAAAAAAAAAAAAAAAAAAAAAAAAAAAAAAAAAAAAAAAAAAAAAAAAAAAAAAAAAAAAAAAAAAAAAAAAAAAAAAAAAAAAAAAAAAAAAAAAAAAAAAAAAAAAAAAAAAAAAAAAAAAAAAAAAAAAAAAAAAAAAAAAAAAAAAAAAAAAAAAAAAAAAAAAAAAAAAAAAAAAAAAAAAAAAAAAAAAAAAAAAAAAAAAAAAAAAAAAAAAAAAAAAAAAAAAAAAAAAAAAAAAAAAAAAAAAAAAAAAAAAAAAAAAAAAAAAAAAAAAAAAAAAAAAAAAAAAAAAAAAAAAAAAAAAAAAAAAAAAAAAAAAAAAAAAAAAAAAAAAAAAAAAAAAAAAAAAAAAAAAAAAAAAAAAAAAAAAAAAAAAAAAAAAAAAAAAAAAAAAAAAAAAAAAAAAAAAAAAAAAAAAAAAAAAAAAAAAAAAAAAAAAAAAAAAAAAAAAAAAAAAAAAAAAAAAAAAAAAAAAAAAAAAAAAAAAAAAAAAAAAAAAAAAAAAAAAAAAAAAAAAAAAAAAAAAAAAAAAAAAAAAAAAAAAAAAAAAAAAAAAAAAAAAAAAAAAAAAAAAAAAAAAAAAAAAAAAAAAAAAAAAAAAAAAAAAAAAAAAAAAAAAAAAAAAAAAAAAAAAAAAAAAAAAAAAAAAAAAAAAAAAAAAAAAAAAAAAAAAAAAAAAAAAAAAAAAAAAAAAAAAAAAAAAAAAAAAAAAAAAAAAAAAAAAAAAAAAAAAAAAAAAAAAAAAAAAAAAAAAAAAAAAAAAAAAAAAAAAAAAAAAAAAAAAAAAAAAAAAAAAAAAAAAAAAAAAAAAAAAAAAAAAAAAAAAAAAAAAAAAAAAAAAAAAAAAAAAAAAAAAAAAAAAAAAAAAAAAAAAAAAAAAAAAAAAAAAAAAAAAAAAAAAAAAAAAAAAAAAAAAAAAAAAAAAAAAAAAAAAAAAAAAAAAAAAAAAAAAAAAAAAAAAAAAAAAAAAAAAAAAAAAAAAAAAAAAAAAAAAAAAAAAAAAAAAAAAAAAAAAAAAAAAAAAAAAAAAAAAAAAAAAAAAAAAAAAAAAAAAAAAAAAAAAAAAAAAAAAAAAAAAAAAAAAAAAAAAAAAAAAAAAAAAAAAAAAAAAAAAAAAAAAAAAAAAAAAAAAAAAAAAAAAAAAAAAAAAAAAAAAAAAAAAAAAAAAAAAAAAAAAAAAAAAAAAAAAAAAAAAAAAAAAAAAAAAAAAAAAAAAAAAAAAAAAAAAAAAAAAAAAAAAAAAAAAAAAAAAAAAAAAAAAAAAAAAAAAAAAAAAAAAAAAAAAAAAAAAAAAAAAAAAAAAAAAAAAAAAAAAAAAAAAAAAAAAAAAAAAAAAAAAAAAAAAAAAAAAAAAAAAAAAAAAAAAAAAAAAAAAAAAAAAAAAAAAAAAAAAAAAAAAAAAAAAAAAAAAAAAAAAAAAAAAAAAAAAAAAAAAAAAAAAAAAAAAAAAAAAAAAAAAAAAAAAAAAAAAAAAAAAAAAAAAAAAAAAAAAAAAAAAAAAAAAAAAAAAAAAAAAAAAAAAAAAAAAAAAAAAAAAAAAAAAAAAAAAAAAAAAAAAAAAAAAAAAAAAAAAAAAAAAAAAAAAAAAAAAAAAAAAAAAAAAAAAAAAAAAAAAAAAAAAAAAAAAAAAAAAAAAAAAAAAAAAAAAAAAAAAAAAAAAAAAAAAAAAAAAAAAAAAAAAAAAAAAAAAAAAAAAAAAAAAAAAAAAAAAAAAAAAAAAAAAAAAAAAAAAAAAAAAAAAAAAAAAAAAAAAAAAAAAAAAAAAAAAAAAAAAAAAAAAAAAAAAAAAAAAAAAAAAAAAAAAAAAAAAAAAAAAAAAAAAAAAAAAAAAAAAAAAAAAAAAAAAAAAAAAAAAAAAAAAAAAAAAAAAAAAAAAAAAAAAAAAAAAAAAAAAAAAAAAAAAAAAAAAAAAAAAAAAAAAAAAAAAAAAAAAAAAAAAAAAAAAAAAAAAAAAAAAAAAAAAAAAAAAAAAAAAAAAAAAAAAAAAAAAAAAAAAAAAAAAAAAAAAAAAAAAAAAAAAAAAAAAAAAAAAAAAAAAAAAAAAAAAAAAAAAAAAAAAAAAAAAAAAAAAAAAAAAAAAAAAAAAAAAAAAAAAAAAAAAAAAAAAAAAAAAAAAAAAAAAAAAAAAAAAAAAAAAAAAAAAAAAAAAAAAAAAAAAAAAAAAAAAAAAAAAA